>CM065596.1:143367392-144097392 GCA_033119425.1 Bufotes viridis
TCATCAGTTGCCTGCAGTGTCACTTGGTAGACTCACATTTTCTGACACCATGACCCTACAGTCACAGTACTGAGCCCATCCTGTGTTGTCTATAGTACGTTCAGGTCCCTACTACACCTCTATCTTCTATACGGCATTGCTTCCAGGGCAGAAAACAGTCCCAGGACTGCTATATTACACTGTAGGCCCATAATACCATCCCATAGGGACCCCGTGTGTCCCTGTACAGGGTCTGGTCAATCTAACAAAGCCGTTCCCTGCCCCTGCACTGCTTTATGTCAAACATTCCAATATCCTGGAACAAAAGCAGGTGATATTTTACAGTTTCTGCATAATATTTCTTCGCTCCATTAATAAAAAATCCCCTCGGTGACTGATGATGTTAAATGTATTTATTATTAAACAATTATGGGTCCTTCAGCCGGTTCAGACCTTCCTTTCACCAGGCAACCTGAAATTATCATTACTTATTCTGAGTGCATATTTGGTATAATTTAGCTTAATGGCTTCTCAATAAGACGTTTCATTTAAATTAAAAAAAAATCTGATTTTTATTTTTTTTATATTCTCTCCCATTCTTTGCTACAGCACAAACTCTGCTGCATCGCCTGAGGGTACTCAAGTTATTTCCTCAAGGGCAGAACTCCGACTTTATGAAAAAAAAAAAGACCATTTAACACAAAATAACTACCATCCACCCACACGAAATGTTCTACATTAAGTACGGAGAGCGCCCGGCTTCTTGCTGAATGCTACATGAATTGGTAATTGAATAGGAGTCTGATGCCTTCATCGTTCTAATGTCAAGTAGACAGGAATAAAAACAAGATCCAGATGGGGGGAAGGTGATCTTCTTGAAGGGTGTTCTGCTGAAATTGAGAAAATTGTGATAATGTCACTTTAAGGCCGGTTAGGTTTGAAAAGTGAACGCTTTTCGCAGGGCAATTTTCGAGGGGGAACCCAGCGACGCTGTCCCTTTAAGCTGGAACTTGATATTTTTTCGGTTCTTTGAAGCTGTAAGGACGGAGACATTTTTCTTGCATTTCTGTTTGTTTGTGGCAATGAGGGGCATCTGGAAGAAACCGAGAGGCTCCGTAGACAGAGCCTTTGTGTGATCGCTGGGGGTCCACAATGCGACTACCACCACAGATAAATGGCCGCTCACTGTAAACAAGGCTGGACCGCCTCATTAAAGTGTTTAGAAGAAAGATCAAAGGATGAAGAAAGTTCTTTGTAACCGAGCGCAGTTATGAAAAGGAAGACATCTGCTCCTCAGCGCCCAAGATGTACACCTTGGGGTAATCTTCACCCAATGGGGGGTGATGCTTTATGGTTATTATTAGAGATGAGCAAAGTTATGTAAAATTTACTTTGGCTGCTTCGCCGAATTTTCAAAAAAAAATTGCTTCATCACGAAGCGCATTTCTTTGTAAGTAGTGGGTGCAATGACAAGGAGCGGCGATTGCACCGCTCCCCGTCATTGTACCCCTCAGACGTTCATAGCTGATCGCAGCATCTGATAAGAATAATATAGTGTAACATTTTTTAAAACAAGCTAAATAAAATAATACTTACATTATCCATTTGCCCGTGATGGGCCAGACGCCGCCATCTTAAATGAAGGTCTGGCGCGAAACTTGCATGGCCCAAGACAGCCCAAGATGACATCATACATCATTGCCCATGGGATTTCGGCTGAGATCTTCGAGCAAGGTGGTGGTGGCCTGCCTGTTGTGAGCAAATGGATCAGGCGAGTATTATTTTTATTATGTTTTTTTACACTATTTCAGGTTAAATCGATTCGCTTCTGCGAAGCACAAGGAGATTCGGCTTCATGGAGAATCAAATTTATCCTGAAATCTGGTTCGAAGTTTACTTCATGGACTTCGATTCACTCAACGCAAGTTATTATTATTTAGGTTTCTACAATTTTTTTTCCCATGCAAAAGGAAACGTTTCTTTTTCCAATTTCTTGTGGTTTTCAAGATCTCTGCTTGCCGTTGTTCAGTGTTTATTTATTTTACTCAGTATTTATTTACTATTTCAGTATCAACCTTCAATGTTTTCTTCTAGGACAGGCATCCTCAAACTGCGGCCCTCCAGCGGTTGTAAAACTACAACTCCCACAATGCCCTGCTGTAGGTTAATCCCTGTAGGCCAGGCATCCTCAAACTGCGGCCCTCCAGCTGTTGTAAAACTACAACTCCCACAATGCCCTGCTTTAGGCTGATGCCTGTAGGCTGTTCGGACATGCTGGGATTTGTAGTTTTGCAACAGCTGGAGGGCCGCAGTTTGAGGATGCCTGCTGTAGGCTGTTCAGGCATGCTGGGAGTTGTAGTTTTGCAACAGCTGGAGGGCCGCAGTTTGAGGATGCCTGTTCTAGGAGATACAACTCTGATCACTGGCACAACTCCTCAAGTGCATGTTACAGTGCAGTTATCAATGAAGAAGGCTGCTATTCACTGACTGAAGACATGAGAAATTGATAAAGTATTTTGGAAAATAGTGATCACTATCTCCAGCAGTCCCATAAAGAATGAATGGAAAGGCAGAGCCCATGCTTGAATGCTGCTCTGTTTATTTGGGGAGTTCAGGGCCCTTGTTTTTGTGATAGGCGGGGGTTGCAGTGGTCTGACGCCTACTAATCAGATACTTATCCCCTATACCAGGCATGACCAACCTAAGGCAAAACTACAACTCCCAGAATGCCCACACTGCCTACAGCTATTAGCCTACAGCAGGGCATGGTGGGAGTTGTAGTTTTATAGCAGCTGCAGAGCCGCAGGTTGGCCATCCCTGATCTATACTGGGAATAGGGGTTGATGACAGATTCTCAGGATGTCGAGTGTACGACTCCGACTCTCAGCTGTTTGACAGGGTAGTAGCGCTTGCGCAAGCTCCTACTTCAAAATTACCTGCGTGTCGTCTTGCTTGTAGAGGCGGCTTAGTGTAATTATAACTGCTCGTCCCATTCAAGTGAAGGTATTGTAACTACACTGCACTTCCCCTGCAAAGGAGACAGCGCAAGCGCCACTCCCCTTCAAACAGATGATCGGTGGGGATGCCAGGAGTCGACCTGATCTGGAGAATAGTTCATCAATATCTTTGCACTGCACAGCCCCTTTTATTTATGAATACATTTCTCGGAGGAACAAGAGAGGATTGGTTTCAGAACTGTAATTTGATGAAAAATACAAGTATTTACTAAGACAGACACATCACAAGAGCTGACAGGCCCTCTGTAACACCTACCAATCACTCATGTATGACGCCTCTCAAGAACTTTCCTGTAGTCGATGACATTTGAAGAGATTTAGCAGCGCACTATGTCCGCTTGGAAAGCTTTCCAAAACCGCACGAAGATTCCGTATTATTTCAGCCCTTTTTTTCTTTAATTTTCTAAATCATCTGTCTCAAAATAAATAGATTGAAAAACGTCTACAATGAATGCCTGACTTGTTAATTAACCACTTTGCTGCTGCCAAGGCGAGGAAGCCATGCAGAACCCGCTCTCCACGTAGTGAAAGATTAAAACGACTTGTTAAAAGATGTGTGAAGTAGAGGAAAGAGAAGAAATTTCAAAGAGGCAGGAAAGAGTCTGCGAAGTCATTTCATTTTATTAGACACCTCTCCTCATAAGTGACTATGCTCCATGCACCAAGCAAATCCCAGAACCTTAGGAGATTAATTCTGAAGGAGGCACACAGGGGTCAAAGTGTAAGCAAGTATGTGCCTAATCTTGGAAAAATCAGGCTATTCTCTCACAGCAATTAAGCAGGGGTCTAGGGTTTCATCCGCAGCGTATTTAAAGGCAGGATACAATTTAACACAAATGTATTAATATCTTTACTGTGTTAAATTGCTCAGGAAATAAACAGAGTTTGTTCTTTCAAATTAGAAAAGAGTGCAAAACATTCAAAAAAGGGAAAATTATCAAAGTATCACTGTACAAGGAACACTGTGGCAGAACTGATTGATACATTGTATCAGGTCCAGTGCTACATCTAAGGGGCGGAGCCTGCCACAGGGAATCTCTATGGTTTTGTCTCATACACCCTCTCATCATACCCCTTATACTACCAGGTCCCCCAGCTCACTCAGACTGTGGATCTACAATATCAAACAATTCACTGAGATTGATAATATAGGACACCAAACAAGACAAAGAAGATTATCGATACACATGATAGTCCTGAAGATACCAGAGGACCTAAATACCTAATCTGCCCATCTGGAAGTATTTGAAGGATCCATCTTGCCCTGGATGAAAGGGACGTACAGATTGCCATCACTAGTTGTAAGCGAATCTAACTCCACAAAGTGGAATTCGATCTGAAATTCAGGGAAAATTTGATTCGCCCCAAAGCCAAATTTCCTCGTGCTTCGGAGAGCAAATCGATTGTTCCTGAATGGCAGTAAAAGTTTGTAAAAAATCATACTTACCTCATCGGTTTGAGTGTGAAGATCCTGCACAAAATCCCATCCGCGGCGATGTATGACCTTGAGCTCACCATGCTGGCCAACGTGATGACGAGAGATTTAGCGCTGGATCTTCAATCAAGATGATGGCAGCCGGCTCTTCGAGATCAAATGGATGAGGGTAAGTATGATTTTATTATTTATTTTTAAAAACTTTACACTGTAATATTGCTGTCCGATGCATCTGAGCGGTACAATGACGGGGAGTGGCGCAATCACAGTCGAAGTAATTATCAAAGTAATTTGTCACAAAGTGAATTTATTTGGAAAATTAGACAAAGCAGCCGAAGCAAATTTTTCAATACTTTGCTCATCACTAACCGTGACCAATCAACCTGGGACTGCTTATCTGTGGATAATTTAGCATCAATTTGAACCATGTTTACCATGTGCCTCTCATGTTTATTATATGTTTATTGTGGTGGCATCGTCCCCTGAAGAACCCGTCAACGGGGGAAATGCGTTGGGACACCTGGAGTGGAGCTTTACTCTCCTGCAGCTCCTTTCTCAGAGGATGTTATCTTGCAGGCTAGCATAGAGCCCCCAACAGGAACCTTTTGTATTATAAGTCTACGGCTTATATTGGGGACTATGGGTTATATTTTGTGTATGGTCACGAATTAGAAAAAGCACATTTTTTTTATACTACAATTGTGGTTGTAGACGATATTTATTGTGGGTGACCTTCACCCCTTACACTTTATTAATTATCTCAAAACCAGCCAAACCCTGCGGGGCCCATGCATACCTGCTGTGTGACTCCTGTATATTAGTCATAATCTAATATGGGGCCATACCGTACCTCTGTGTGCCCAAAATTCTAAACATGGGCTTTAAAAATGACGTGTTCCATCGTATTGTAGAGGAAATCTCTATCAGAAAAGTTGCTTGGACTGGTGCCTCAAGAAGGCTGATTACCAAGTGGCTTTGTGTCCATACTGTAGACCCAGTAAAGGGACTGTCCACAATTAAATCCTTTTTTTTTTAATTACACCTCCTCCCCAATGGACCTGTGGAGGAAAGAATACGTACCTGCTCCCTGCCGCTCATTTCCATCTTGGGCTTTCCCTGAAAATTGGTTCTTAAATGTAAACTTACAGCATGGACGGGGCTACGTGCGCCATTGCGCCAATAATTGGCTTCAGAGGTGACATATCACTAAGCAGCAAGTAGCCCACCAGTGATGGGCTGCTTCAGGACACATAATCGCTGTGTCATTGTCTGCCAAGACGCACGTGGCCCCTGTCAGTGCCAGAAGTTTACATGTAGTGTTGAGTGCGAGTGAATTTTAATCGCCAATATCGCCACTTTGAGAATTCGCGAATATTTAGAGTATAATGCTATATATTCATATTCGCGAATAGCGGTGATTGCGAATATTCTAATTGCGAATTTATCGCAAATTTATAGAGACTATCAGAACTTAGCAACATCCCTAGCAACCAATAGGAAAGTTGCCTACCCCTTAGTGTTGATTGCAAATATTCTAATTAAGAATTTTTAGCACGAATATATTACATTGACGATTTTCTTAGTCAAGTAAATAATGACTGGAGATCACGAATTCTCAAATTTGTGAATTTATGGCGAATATTCGGCCAAAAATTTGCGAAATATCACAAATTCGAATATTGCCTATGATGCTCATTACTATTTATAAGGACCAAAGTGTAGCGAGGACAGTCTGAGATGGAGCCGAGCAGCATGGAGAAGGTGCATATGCTTCTCTTCACAGGTCACAATTTAATGGTGGACAACTCCTTCAGCCCATACACAGGAGGTCCATACATTGGAATTCCCACCAACAGGGAGCCCTATGACCCCATTTGAATGCAGTGATGGTTGTGCTTGCATGCTGTCGCTCTATTCACAGTCTATAGAACTGTTGTAGATAGGCAAGTGCTGTACTCAGCTGTCTCCATCAACTTCATAGAGAATGAATGGGGTAATTGTGGGCAGTGGTGTAGCATGGGTTGCCAGCACCCGGGTCAAGCCATGCATTGAGCCCACCCCCCAAAAAAAAAAATTTGTGGCCACTCCCCTTTTTACAGATAATGTAGTAGATGTCACCTGCAGTCCTATGTAATACCACAGATAATACAGTGATAACTCTCTGAGTACAGATAATGTAGTAGATGGGTGTGAGTCCTCAGAATTCAGAACACGCACAGTGTTAACTGAAGTCTGGGTCCAGGATGCGACAGGGTGGGCCATATTCTCAATCCACCCCTCAACCCTACCATGAAACAGACATGAGGAAGGACATTACATACATCGCTTAAAAATATACAGTAGAATACAGCAACACATACCTCTTACATCCAGTGACATCTTCTGTGATGTAGACCTTCCTCAACGTCTTCATTCGGAGATAAGACCACGATGAAACCTTCTTTCAGCCGCGTCTCTACAGAGTTTCACAGAAAACATTTTTAGATTCCTCATTTTACTTAGTGATGAGCTGCATAGGAAATATTCGAATTTGCGATATTTAGCGAATTTTTGCCCAAATATTCGCCATAAACTCGCAAATTTCAGAATTCGTGATCTCCAGTCATTATTTACTTGATTGCGAAAATCGGCAATGTAATATATTCGCGATAAAAATTCGTGATTAGAATATTCGCAATCCACACTATTCGCAAATACGAATATATAGCACTATATTCTTAATATTCGCGAATTCTTGAAGTGGTGATATTCGCGATTAAAATTCGCGATGAGAATATTCGCGCTCAACACTAATTTTACTATCATCCACCCCTTCTGGTTCCTCAACACTGTCATCCTGCTGCCCCCCAATACTGTGCTAGAGCCACACAGTTAGGAGGACAGTTGAGGCATACTAATATATACTAATAATACAAAGGGTCCATTATATACTATAATGATACAGAGGGGGTCATTATATATATATATATATATATATATATATATATACTAATAATATAGCGGGGAACATTATATATTATACTAATAATACAGAGGAGCCATTATATATTATAATAATACAGAGGGGCTATTATATACACAAATAATACACAGAGGGACATTATATATACTAATAATACAGTGGGCCCATTATATATTATAATAATACAGAGGGGCCATTATATATACTAATAATATAGAGGGGGCTATTATATATACTAATAATACAGTGGGCCCATTATATATTATAATAATACAGAGGGGGTCATTATATATACTAATAATATAAAGGGGGACATTATATATTATACTAATAATACAGAGGGGCCATTATATATTATAATAATACAGGGGGGCTATTATATATACAAATAATAGACAGGGGGCCAATATATTTTACTAATAATACAGAGGGGCTATAATATATTATAATAATACAAAGGAGCCATTATATATACTAATAATATAGAGGGGGCATTATATATTATACTAATCATACAGAGGGGCCATTATATATACTAATAATACAGAGGGGCCATTATATATACTAATAATATAGAGGGGGGCATTATATATTATACTAATCATACAGAGGGGCCATTATATATACTAATAATACAGAGGGGCCATTATATATACTAATAATACAGAGGGGCCATTATATATACTAATAATACAGAGGGGCCATTATATATACTAATAATATAGAGGGGGCTATTATATATACTAATAATACAGAGGGGCCATTATATATACTAATAATACAGAGGGGGGCATTATATATTATACTAATCATACAGAGGGGCCATTATATATACTAATAATACAGAGGGGCCATTATATATACTAATCATACAGAGGGGCCATTATATATACTAATAATACAGAGGGGCCATTATATATACTAATAATACAGAGGGGCCATTATATATTATAATAATATAGAGGGGGCTATTATATATACTAATAATACAGAGGGGCCATTATATATACTAATAATACAGAGGGGGGGCCATTATATATACTAATAATACAGAGGGGCCATTATTAATACTAATAATACAGAGGGGGCTATTATATATACTAATAATACAGAGGAAGCCATTTTATATCCTAATTCGTCCTGCACTCCTGGTTACAACTCGGCCTGCTGACTATGACTGTAGCTCTGGTACCTTGCACCAGTATCCCCTAGTCCTCCTGGACCAGCTGCCTCATGTGCCAATCCTCCTTAAGAGGTAGCAACCTGGTGTTCCACTCGGGAAAGTCTATCCCCACCATTAGGGGTAGTTCGAAGAATGAGGGGTTCACTTAGACACCGCTGTTAGAGGAGGTTGGTTGGTCACGTGGCACAGTGGATTCACACCCACTGGTTCGTGACATATATGAGATAGATACTGAATTTACCATATGCATTAGTGGAGATTCACCAAAGGTAATCCCACATTGTGAGGTCTAATTAGCCTACATTTTGCTAAATCACCATTTCTACAATTACTGTATTTCTGCACTCCTCTATGAAGTTCACCTTTCCAGGTCCGGTCTAATGCCAGGAAACTTTCTAAATAACCTGCTTAAGCTCCACTTCTCTGTCTCCCAATCTCCTCTTATAGTCAGTAAATTAAACTGCTGCAAAACCACAGTCAATAAATTATTATCTCAAGTGGCTGAGAAATGTAAGCTGAACACAACACAATGCAACGAGGAGCGAGGAGCACAATGATACCGCGCCTGAGATAATGCTGAGCCGCTCATAATGGACACGGTTACTGGAAGGAGCTTGCAGGCCTCCAACATTTGAGAATTTCACCAATTATATGCTGATCTTACTACAATAGTCCTACTGTAAATATGACTATCATTGTCTGGATCTGAGGCCTCTATTATAGATGTTACAGACCAGATGAAATACGTCTTGCACAAAATCAGAGAGGTGCGGTGCATGCCTGGGCATTCGACACGAACACTTGCCAGTGTCACAGTAAGGAGCAGGGTCCCAGTGCACTTAAGGATCTTAGAGAGCTTTTTGTACTACTAGAAGTGATAGTATTATCCAGAATATATAAACACTTTTTAAAAAGTGGGTGTCCAAGATTCCCCACAATCCTCAGAATGAAAGCTGGAGGTGAGTTGTAGTTCCCTGCAAAATGGATGGAAGGAATTGCCGTTCAGCTAGGAAAAAACAGAGCAAACCTAATCCCTTTGTCCCAGAACTGGCAGGGGTCCCAATCATGGGACCACCAAAAACATAACTTTATGGCATATTCTAGTGATATGTTTGGATGGGAATTTCGCCTCCAAAGCGGTTCTCCTTCCAAAGACAACTCTTTTCAGAAGGTGTACCCCAGATGAGCAGCTGATAGTTACGATCAATGTTACGATTAAGGACGTTTAGTCCGAAACGCGTCAACGTTTGTCGCAATTGCCATGGAATCTGTCTGTATGTGAATATGCACCAATAAAGAAGGAACCTGATTTTATCCCATGCTTGGTGCCAGAGCCACTTTTTCCTTTGTTTTGGATTTTCACTTGAGGGTCTCCACCCAGGCTCAAAGGGACACGGGGAAATCAAGCTGTCAAGGTGAGCTGGACATTACAAGTTTTCTTACATTTGAGCAGCTGATAGCTCCAGGTGACGGTCCCGCTCTTGGTACCCCCCGAAAACAGCTGATGATGCTGGTGGAGGCTGCGGCCAGCTAGGTGTTCCCCTTCAGTAAAATGTAGTTCTGCATAATAGCCATTGAGATGACTGTCCAACCATGTAATACATGGCTGGTTTAGGTCCACTATGGATTTAAGGGAATTAAGGGCAAATGTTTTAGGGTTTTCATGGCAGCTAGGGTCTTAAAGTGGTTGCCCCTTTACACCAATGTATTTCCTATTCAGAGGGTGGGGGATGTGTCTGTATTCGACTATCTCTGACAGTCCCATAGAACTGAATTGACTGGCAGTGCCCATGTGCGTCCACTCAAATGATGGAACATGACCCCATTCTCATGACTGACAGGGTCCCCAGTGGTTGGACACTTGTTTCCTATCCTGTGAATAGGAGTAAGTTGTTGTAATGGGGCAACCTTATAATGCATTCCATATCATTTTCTCTAACATATGCGATCAAAACTTGCATTCATCCCACACAACAATCCATTTTTCTGAAAAACATTGAAATTGTATTTTTCTACCGGTCCAAATCCTTTTGCATTTTTTTGTGAAGTGTCATGTTAATTGCTGCCATTATTGCTCTTCTGTTCGCATCAGATCTATAGTACATTTCATCAGCAGGTTGAACTCTTGGCAGGTGCCAGTGTCGTTGGTGGAAATCAATACTTTTCATATACACTGTCAACTTCGATTTTCTCTAAGGACACCAATTTGTAAACAAAACTAAACACGGTGACCTATTCAAAATGAAAATACCCATCTCACGGCTTCCATCGGAGCGTTCTCAGTGAGACCATGGAGAGAAAAATCACTTATAAAATTACTTTCAATTACTGTCAATAACTTGGGTTCATTAACTGTTTTATTTATGTTTTAATTCAACTTAATTTTTTTTTATATATATATTTATGGAAATATAAACTACACAGCAAAAAGTATGACAATAAACTAAACATTTCATAGGCATCGGTGCAATAACAGCATTTGGCGCCATAACAGGCTCTATTACACTAGATCGGTGAGGTTGGACACCAGTGTTGTCGTTGCGATCAAGTCTACGTGCCGGCCAGCTGACACACATCAAACTGAGCAAGCCATGTTTTAGACCTCACTTTGTGACTAGTGTAATGTTATGTTGAAGAGGAAGTGGACAATTTATAAACACTTGGGAGACCTTCATTGGGAAGCATGCCTTAAAGGGATTGCTCAGCTTTGGGGATTTTTTTAACAGATCCCAGCAATCTATTGTACTTGTTAAAAAACTCATACTCGTCTGCTCTCCATCACTCTGTTCCGGCTCCCTGGCTCTGTTCAGCAGTCTATCAACTTCCGCATGATTGGGCTTACATTCGCCACTGCAGCCAATGACTGGCCTCAACTTTGAGATGTCACCAAGCGGCACGTGACCCAGCATTGCTGTGCATTTTGGGGACATGTCATTGGTAAAGCCAGTTATTGACTGCAGAGGCACACGTGGCCCATCAATCCCCAATAGGGTCAAGAAGACCACTGAAGGGAAGCAGAATGGAGAGCTGGTAAGAAGGTGCTTTTGGGTTTTTCAACAGGTACAACATGTTGCTGGTGACTTTTACAACAAGTGAAAAAGCAACAAAAAGATAGAGGGGGATACGACCGAGGGTCACGCTAGTTTGTTGTAGCTATGAGAAAGAGGGGACGTGATTCCCAAAAAAACTATTTTTATTATTATTTGTTAAAAAATGTTTAAATAGGCATATACAGACTTTGTCCAATATGGTGACTCAATTGCAAATACAAGTGTAGGGTGTGGGATAGGTGGGGGGCAATTGTCATGAAATGGGAGTATCTCTCCCTAGACAGCCCTAAATAGGCCCTCAGCCCAGGGTCACCCCCTAAGGGTGGGGACTCCTGTCTTTGTTCCTTTCCTACTAAGGCCTAATTCACACGTCCGTCGTGTTTTGCGGATCCACGGATCCGCGGATCCGCAAAACACGGACATCGCCGGCACTCTCATAGAAAATGCCTTTTCTTGTCCGCAATTGCGGACAAGAATAGGACATGCTCTATTTTTTTCGGGAACGCAATTGCGGACCCGGAAGTGCGGATCCGCAATTGCGGACCCGGCCGGGACATCGCCTGTCCCCATTGAAACTAATGGGTCCGCAATTCTGTTCCGCAAAATGCGGAACAGAATTGCGGACGTGTGAATAAGGCCTAACACCCTAAAAAGCCCTACAAAATATGGTAATAATCCCTGCACCCCGAAGCGTTTCCGCCTGAAGCAGGGTTCATCAGGGGGTGATGCTGGCCAAAGGACTAAGGAAAGAAGTTTTCAAATGCTGTAGCTCACAATGATAGACATATAGATAATAGTAATAATATATAATGGAGGAGCTCATAAGTAATAGATAATTAAATAGTACTTGCCACCACAATCGATATTAATAGATGACTACCGTGGGGTAGTTATCAAGGTGGGTGGAAACTCCATATGAGGCTCTGCTATAAATCTGCTGACAAATGCCCTTTATCCCAAGAGGATTTGTCCAACAAGGTTAGTGCATGTTTGGGTAAAAGGTTATCTCCTTGTATCCCTCAGATTTAATGGTGTTCTCAAACTGGTGACTGCTCAGCTATGAAAATTTATTTCATGAAGCTGTTGAACAGTTCTCATGTTTTTTTTTTTCTTCTGGAGCCAGTCAGGAATTTAGTATTCTGAGTTGGAACCATGGACAGAGGATTCTTGTATGTTTTATAGCCCCATATTTCTTCAAACAAGTTAGAAATTTGTCAAACTGAAACCTAGTATGGTAAAAGTCACTATGCTGAGAAGAACAGTATTCTATCACTGATATCTATGACCAGATATTGCTTTCATCACCTACATCACTAACCAACCACGGACTACCCTAACATCTTCCTTAATCTATTATTATTTATGGTCCACCCAGTAGATGATCTTTCCTTCAAAAACATTACTAAATGGATATCATGGCTTAGTTGGTATTGGATATGGTGGCCATAGATGTGGAGATATTGTGAAGACATCTGAGCTTCTTGTTTTACAGAAACTAAAGAGCCACAGATTTCAGGCCGCATCAGTAACCGCAGAGACCTTTCTTAAGGCTCCTGGACCTCAATACAAAATAAATGGGACGGAACTACCATGTGCCACCTGTAAAACTGGTGTGTCTTCTTATGTCAGAGGAGACTTTGGGTCCTCTAAGGCTCCAAGGACTAGCTATGAATTCTTCCTCTGCACCCTCTATAACTAGGTATGCCTATTATTGTGCCAATAAGTCATGACATACATATTTACAATAACCTATGACAGATCGTAACCGGTTTTAATGGATCTTGATGACTTATAATGTCCAAGCAAGGTCTTTTTCATTTTTACTAAACTGTGCTTTTCTGGCTGAAGGTGCAATGTGACCCTTCTGGCCCCAATGCAAAATCTATAACATGAGCCCTTACTATTTTGTACCAAAGCCATAGAACTACCACAACTTCTGGATCCTACTGTAAAGTTCCTTGACAAGTAATGGAAACCCAAAGTATAAGAATTAACGTGTTTGAGCATAGACTTATCTCTATGAGATCTCGTCTGTGATATGTCAGTGGGAAAATCCATCCCACCTTATCTCCTGTATGTAGGTTTTCCAAAAATTTCAAGAATGTGCCTAGGTGCCAAACAAAAAAACGAGTCTGCTGTACGTAACTGGTAGCGTTACGCATGTTATTGACACACACATATTTCATTTACTGACATTCTCCTGGGAAGCACTGTGTGTATTTCAAGCAAGGAGACCTGAAAGGAGAGAATTACCTACTAATGAGGGTTTTAGATGGAACAGTTTTTAAATATCCAGAACATTAATCCCTTACAAAACAATCCCGAAGCTCTAAACTACTCGATAACCTTTAAAAAACGCAGCATTTCCCCAAATTAGTTATATATTAAAGCAGCGTTCTGCGTTGAGCGCTGCTGACCTTTCCAATATTGTTCTGCAAAACTTTAACTAAGAGAATTTCACCTTTATAATTTTTTTGAAGTTGTTCGGTGAATGAACACATAACCTTTTCATTAAAAAAAAAAAAAACAATCCTTCAGAACCTACAGAACCTACAATTACTTACCTGGCTTAATTGTCTGCTGAGATAAAAGCAGTCTACCCCGCTCCCTCCTATGTTCCAAATATTGCAGAATATAGAGGTTATTTATTCTATGGGTAGTAAAAACTCAGGCTTCTGGGGA
Organism: Bufotes viridis; assembly: GCA_033119425.1. NCBI lineage: Eukaryota > Metazoa > Chordata > Amphibia > Anura > Bufonidae > Bufotes > Bufotes viridis. The sequence goes on from CM065596.1 coordinate 143,381,701, forward strand.
TGCCGGCCTCACAAAAGCATGACTTTTTAAGCAAAATTCTCCGCCAGCCATTTGCATTAATAGCTTTCCTGGACAAGTTGTATACAGATTCCTCCTACCCAATAATCCTCCAAATATGCGTCTGATTAAAGACTATATATCCCTGCCCTGGGAAACGGCCAAGGATGATACTGTTTCTAATAAGGAGGGCTGCAGACAGTTGATCATCGGGACAGATACTTCCCGTTTCTGTAATGAGTTAACCACCGAATGACTCAGCCTTAGCACATTATTAAAGAAGACAAATGAGAATGAAAATATGCAGAATATTTTCCACCTAAATACGCCCTACGATACCAAGGCCGTCATTAACTGCATTGTAGAACTTCATTTTGGCTAAAGTAACATTAGTTCTATCAACCAGCATCTGGTGATATCATTGAGGCTTGAGGCGTGTATTATCTCATGCCTCATTGATATTAGCCTGCAATGAAGATGAGCTCATGACACATATGTATATATCATTTACCATAAAGGGAACCTTTTTTCGTAGAAAATGCTGTTCCATCTGTAGGCAGCATATTATAGAGCAGCAGGAGCTGAGTAGATTCATATATAGTTTTGTGGGAAATTCTTTTCTATAACTTGCCATTTATTGATTTAAAACTTCACTTGCTTTGGACTTAGGAGTCCAGTGGGTGGAGCTACTCTGTGATTGACAGTTATCTCTGTGTGCAAAGTCAGAGTAGCAACGCCCACTAAACTCCTATGTCCAAAATAAGCTGAGCTTTGCATCAATAAATTACAAGTTATGCAAAATATTTTTTCCAAAAACAAATAATGCTTAATCGGACAGGTTCCCCTTAAAGGGCACTTCTAAATAATTTTTAAACATTCAGAATTTTATTTTTTAAAAAAGCCATAAAATCCATAAAATTTAAAGGGAAAATCGTGAAAGAATGGCCAGACCTGTAAGAGAAAGATTACTTATAGGACCTGCTTTCTGTCGATTTGACAATCACATCCTCTCCCGTTCTTGCACAACTCCTTTAAGGATCATTATGTTGTCAGTACTATATGGGGGAAGGGATATTTGCTTAAAAAGGTCCAGTTTTCACAACACTATAAAGAAGTTACTATAAAGGAGCTAATAGATGGACTCCACCTGTACAGGAGCATCATCTATTAGCCAGAAGGAATTAATCTTCAAAGAGTGTTTCTCAATCTGGAGAACCCATCATGTCCATGTATTACATGGACATCACATCAATGGGAATAGAGCCTTATGCCCTATGGTGGTGCTGTAGGGAAATTAAATACCTGACACCAAGTTCTTCCTCCATTACAGCTGATCGCTTGTTCCATGTAGTGAAAAACAAATTGCCCAAAGTGGGCAATTTCTTTAAGGCCTCTTTCACACGGGCGTCATGTTTGACGCCCAGATTGAATGCGGGTGCGTTGCGGGAATATGCGCGATTTTTCCGCGCGTGTGCAAACTTATGTAATGTGTTTTGCACGCGAATGTGAAAAATCGCCATGTTTGGTACCCAGACCGGAATCCGGACTTCATCACTGAAGTCCGGTTTCGGGTAGAGTATTCTGGAGAATTTATTATTTTCCCTTATAACATGGTTATAAAGGGAAATAATAGCCTTCTTAATAAAGAATGCTGTGTAAAATGAGGATTAAGGGGTTAAAAATAAAAAAACTTAACTTACCTTAGCCACTTGATCGCGTAGTTGGCGATCTGTCTTCTCTCTTCAAGCTTCAGCTACCAGCTAATGGACCTGTGATGACGTCACATCACATGGTCCAATCACATGGTCCGTCACCATGGTCACCCGTCTCCTAGCAACCATGCGGGAAAATTGCACCGCATCCGCACTTGCTTGCGGATGCTTGCAATTTTCCCGCAGCCTCATTCACTTCTATGGGGCCTGCGTTGCGTGAAAAATGCAGAATATAGAGCATGCTGCGATTTTGAAAATCACCGCTCATGTGCACAGCCCCATAGAAATGAATGGGTCCAGATTCAGCGCGGGTGCAACGCGTCCACCTCACGCATTGCGCCCGCGCGGAAAACTCGCCAGTGTTAAAGGGGCCTAAGTGTTTCAAAATGGTGCCCATTAGCTGTCAAATGTACAGCCATGGACCATAACTGAGGAGGAAGCTAGGAAGCTCGGGATAAATTTTACAACCATGAAAAATTCAGCTCACCAAAAATACCATATACAACTGTAATATAAATTCATACCACATGCCCCCTGGCATCAGGTTGGTGCCATCAGTCCCCCACTACCCCTGGTTTATATGCTTGTTTCATGTTCATCATGTACCATAGGTTTTTATGCCATTTAGGACTTTGCACGCAATACTAACTGTTTGTGCACATCTACATACATTTGGGGTATGCCTGTCGGTGACTCCATGGTATGTGAACATCTTGTATATGGCAGCTTATGGGTACGTTAACATGCTGTAGCGTGAGGTCAGTTATTATATAAGCTTTCTATATTTATATGTGTAATTCACACAACAACTAGATGGAGATTGTGGTGTATGATTTATCTTGCTGGCTATGCTCTACTTATCTTTGGAGGTGATGTTGGGGGGATGGTGGTTTTCGACTTGTCGCAGTACTATCCTGCACGGCTACCACTGTATGTATTCTTGCTCTATCATGTATAAAATGTTGCATTTTAAACAATAAAGATTACATTTATATTATATGTGTGTATGGTATATTTGGTGGGCTGTTCAGTGACACACATATTAGACTATTGGTACTTGTTATTGGTTGTTTTTAACCATGAAAAATGTATCTTTAATGTTTAACACCAGCCCTGACTTTTCTAGCTCACCCAATCAGAGTCATGTAAGTCACCAAAGAGGTGGAGCTTATTCACAAGGTATTTTTTACATTTCTGTCACATTTGCTTATAAATTTTTAGCCCCTTCTTGATCGCAACACATAATGCCATTAATCTAGAATCTTCTGTATCTGTTTAACCACTGATTACAATCAGCAAAGCCCAAGGAAAAGATAATAGATTTTAGTGCACCCATCAATCACGAAAGCAGATGGCTCACTACTTGGCAGAATCTGACTCTGCATTGTTATCCTCCACGTTTGGAAATTCTGTCCGCTCAAGTATATAAAACCATTGCCTCAAGCTTATGAAATTTGAGTTTTAGCGCTTATGATCCTATTAGACAACTTGGAAGCATAGGGAATCTTCGGCAGGCTTATTTTTATTGCATTCATTTACAGAATTTTACATAATTATACCCCACTTCAATTAATTAATATTGGAATAGAAAGAGAACATTTTTTTCTTTGAATTCTAAACATTTAGCTCATCTTTTTGCATTTGAAGAAATCAACAGGACATTGAAAGCTAAAGTTTTTTTTTTAAAAAAAACATAAAAACTGGCTACGAAGAAAGCATCAAATCAGTGCTGGGCTAGAAAAACTTTGGCCCATGGGGAAGATAGTTCTGATAGCCTTTCATCAGTTGCTTTGTACCTATGACACCGGCTGACCTGTTACATGTGCACTCGACAGCTGAAGGCCTCTGTGTTGGTCCCATGCTCCTATGTGCCCACGTTGCTTAGAAAACTGAAGTTTTAATATATGCAAATTAGCCTCTAGGAGCAATGGGGGTGTTACCATTACACCTAGAGGCTCTGCTCTCTCTGCAACTGCCGCTCCATCTGCACTTTGATTGACTTTAGGAGAAGGGCCAGTCATGATCATGTTTACACTGCCTGGTCTTGTCAATCAAAGTGGAGAGGGCGTGGCCGATGCATAGAGAGCAAAGCCTCTAGGTGTAATGACCACGCCCCAGTTGATTCTAGAGGCTCATTTGCATAAATTAAAACATCATTTTTCTCAGTAATGGGAGCACATATGAACATGGAACCAACACAGATGCCTTCAGCTGCCAAGTGCACATGCAACAGGTCAGCCAGTGTCATAGGTACAAATCTGCTGACAGATGCCTTTAACGCCTTTTTTATTGTGCACTACAGTCATAGGCTTAATAACTTCATAGTTATTTGGAGACCAGTAGGGATTTTCCGTAGAAACAAGTTTTGGGGTCTAAATCTACTCCAAATGGGGTTGTCTTCTACTGGACATTTGCCAGAGCCTGGACTCAATGGAGAATCTCTTGATACCCTGGTGGGCCAGTCTGACTTTGAACCACACCAGTATGTTGTCCATATAAGGTCAAGACTATAGCATATCTGGTCCAAATTAGAAATGAGCGAATTGATTCAAAAATTTTGAATTTCAACCAGAATCTTCCCAAAAATTCTGGTTCTAGTAAACCTGAAATTTGTATGATGTGATTTGGGAGAATCGAGAATCGAGAAGAGAGAGACAGAGGGATAGAGATTCATCTTGAATCAGACCTGAATCAAATTTTCTGATATTCACTCATCTCTAGTCCCAATATGTCATATTTGCCAGTAATCATCCCCTCAAAATGAAGATAATCACTATTAGATAGTGGGGTCAGTTTTACTACCAGCTGTAGTTACCGGTCTTTGTAAATTGGCTCCATCAGATTGCAAAAAGTCTTCACTAGGGATCAACTTGAATGACTCTATTGAACACCGGGAAGATGCAATGGTTATGAATTGATCCCCATAGAACCAGCTCCCGGCAACCAGTTCATTTTGACAACTGCTCTAGAGGAAATGTACTGTAGTATCAAATGACTACAGGACATATGGAGAAGGAATAGACTTCCTAAGACAACCCACTGACTATCCAACTGTTTGAATAGACACATAGCTGTGATTTATAGCAGTTTTTCTTTTGCTGATACGGGGCTCCGTTATGATACTTTTTCCGAATATTCAAATTTGGCGTTTGGTGCAATGAGGGAGTCGCCAAGCTCTGCTTCTTTCTGTGGCAAGCCCCAAACTTGCTGTTTTATTTGACAGGCCCAGTCAGTGTCAAAGCAATGAAGGAAGGGCTGGCCACAGAAAAGGAACAGAGTTTGGGTGCAACAAGAGCAATGGTGATGCCCTCTTGGCACCAAAGGGCTAATTTGCATATTTAAAAAAAATACCATAAATCAGGATCGGAGCCTAAGATCAATAAATGAAAAAACAAAACAAAACTGTGTTTTAATCAGTTGAACCATAGATATGTGTCTATGCAAACAGTTTGATGGGCAGGTCTCGGTGACAGATTCCCTTTAACTATCTCCAGAGAATTCCTGTAAAAAGGATCATTTCTTGCAATGAAGAACAGACACATGAATAAACACTCCCATTAATAATAGAGATCATCCATGGAAACCATGTATGTGGGAAGCATGTGTACACTGCAGAGAGGAATGTTCTATTAATTAAAATAGCAGCATGTATCCTGTTGGGGGTGAGGGATACTGTTACGTTTGGAGGTTGAGCTCCACACTCAGTAAACCTGGGAACAATTATTATATGTCATGGTTTTATCATTTCACTAATGATCGTAAACTATTTTGAAGATGACCTAGAATGAGAATTGTCTGTCATAACCAGATGTCTTGGTATAGAAAAAATATCAACAATGTGAACTTGAAATTTTTGATTTTGGGCTGGTGATGATGGTGTTACTATTGACTATTTTAAATGCCTCTTTTTGTGTTTTGCAAGTATATTATTAGCAAACTATACAAACTATTGGTTGATCCTGTTTTTTTCTAGCATTATCAACATCATGGCAACTACACTGACTTTAAAGATTTGATCCCGTGACAGGTATGCAGTTACCGGAATTGGGGGTGGCATCGACGCTACACTGGGTCCCACGGACACTGTTGAGGTGTCACCACGTGGTGCTTTCCGGATGAAAAGGTAAGGCATGGTGCACCAAAATGGGAAATAAGTATAGAGAGTCAAGGTTTACAGTAAACCAGTGTGCTTCTTTTGGAGGGCCTCAAGTTCAGCATAAGACAGACAGTACACTGAGCTGGCTTTTTCAGTCTCCTCTCTAGTAGAAGAAGGTTCAGCTCTGAGGAAAAGCCTGAGCTACGTAGCTGCCCCTCTGTCTCAGAAGGCTGGTATACTGGCCAAAGAGCTGGTGATCTAGGCTCAGTGGCTCAGTCTTCCGACTGACAACCTGGTCAAAGGTCTGGCGGCCCACAGTCTGTGGAAGGGTCTTCCTAAACATTCATGCAGTCTAAAGAAGAAGTAATACAGCACCCCAAAAAGGGGAGAATGAGTGCATGCCCCAATATGAGCCATGTCCACAATACCTCCTTATGTAAATCCAAAAATAAGGAGAAGCACCCATATTTGCAATGGTGAAAAAGTCGTGGTCTTTTAATCCAAGTACTGTACATGCAACGTTTCAGCTACGCTTTATCCATTTGAATGTATTAAAAGACCTCAACTTTTTCATCATTGCAAATACAGATGATGCTTCTCCCTTTTTATTTTTGCATTCATGCAGTGTGGCAGAGTCTCTCCTAGTAGACAATTGGTCCTCTGCCGACAACTAGGAGCTTTGATAACTCTTCTTTTATGCAGTTTCTAACTGATCTAGAACCCTCTAGTGGGAGAGGTGAAGCTGGAGAAACACAGCCTAGCAGAAACAATGTTTCACTTCAAGTCTTCCATGGACACGACAGTCACAGAAAAATCCATCTTGGATAGATTTTTTGCAGCATGTCACATGTCGCAGCGCCACACCATAGACTACCATAATAAAAATTGTTGAGACAAAATGTTGTGCGACACATGTCATTGTGTAGCCCTAGCATTAAAGGGGCAGGCCGCTGTGGAGGTCACTGTTAAAGGGGCGGACACTGTGGAGGTCACTGTTAAGGGGGCAGGGGCCACTATTAAAGGGGCAACTGCTGTGGAGGTCACTGTTAAGGCAGAAGGGTACTGTGAGGTCACTGTTACGGCAGCGGGGTACTGTGGAGGTCACTGTTAAGGGAGCAGGCCCCTGAGGAGGTCACTGTCAAGGGAGTGTTTTTTTTTAAACTCACTGTTAAAGGGGCAGGCTGCTATGAAGGTCAAACTTAAGAGGATGGGCTGCTGTGGAGGTCCCATTTTAAAGTGGCAGGGCACTTTGGGGGTCAGTGTCAAGGGGTGGGGGACTGTGGAGTTCACTGTTGAAGGGGCAGGGTGCTGTAGAGGTCACTGTTATGGGGGATATCTTTTGACGACACACACAAACATTAAATGAAATAGATTAAATATACCCGTGCGAAGTACACACAACAGAATAAATCACAGTGTAAGTTAACCCTTCAAAGTGCAATGAAGTGGTGGTGGTGGTGGGGTTGATGGCTTTGAATAGCAGTAATAGGGACAAATGTGCAATAAACCCTCAGACTTCTAAGTACCCTTGTTTTAGGGCACTGCAAGATTATTCTGTTTTTGGTTTGGAGCAGGCATGGCCACCCTGCGGCTCTCCAGCTGTTGTAAAACTACAACTCCCACCAGGCCCTGCTGTAGGGTGATAGCTGTAGGTAGTCTGAGCATGCTGGGAGTTGTATTTTTGCAACAGCTGGAGAGCCTCAGGTTGGCCATCCCTGGTTTGGAGCCAATCCGTGTATGAAAATGATTCCACCAACTATCCCTTCCAACTCTTTGGTTTAAAGACCTCATAGGTTGCTAAGTAAAAATAGATCAAGGTGACTATTCCATAGACTATTTTATCACGTAAAATGACAGTAGGCAGCTGACCTACCAGATTTCTATATGTATCTCCAGTGAACCAATTTCATATGTCGCCAATGATGGGCCTTAAAGGTCAAGAAGATGACCCCATTTGGATCACTATTCTCACAAATTGATCTGCTCAGCTCTGAATAGTATTTTTTACTTAATAATATGTTACTTCATTCTCTAAAAAAGTACTTTTGATCCATATGAAAATGAGTAGTTAAGTGCACCCAGGGTGGGACCAAGCCATTGTGCTCTTCCTGCTCCTCCTGCTTCCTCTGCCAGACCCTCGTTCTCCATCTTGATTGACAGGTCCAGGTTCCTTCATAGTCTGGCCTTGTCAGTCAAGAAAGAGAAGAAAGGGCTGGCACAGGAAATAAGAAGAGCAACAGTAGCTTGGTCCCGCCCTCGGTGCACTAAATTGCCCATTTGCACATGTATTAAAAGTACTTTTTTTTTTTAAGAATGAAGCAATGGATCGCTAAGTGAAAGTCGTCATTACATTCAGCTGAGCTACCCCTACAAGACACTGTGTCTGGTTTAGCATTGAATTTCCAGGTGACAGGCTCACTTTAACCATATAAGTAGAAATCAATTAAAAAATTAAAATTCGAAAATAGTTGACTTTTCGAGGACAAAAAACTTCCTATGCGCTAGCAATTTTCCAATATGGCTTTTCTGGGTAGATAAACTGGAAATAGCAATTTGTGATGACAGGTAGACCGTGTTTAGTAAAGTGTATAATAACTATTTTAATTGACATTTGTCTATTATTTTGTGCCTTATTTCTACAAACAAACATAGGTTATAATTTAATATGGAGCGAATTAAAGGAGTAATCCCATCTGGACATCTATGGCATATCTAGAGGATATCCCATAAATGTCCTTACTGGTACCACCTCTGGGACCCACTCCTATCCCAAGAACAGAGCCGCTCCATGAATGGAGAGCAGAGCACCCTGTGCATGTGCGGCTATCTCTGCATTCACCGCTATGGGACTTCAGAAAACAGCTAAGTGCCAGTGCTTGTCTATTTTTGAAAGTCCCATAGCAGTGAAGGGAGAAATGTGCGCATGCATGCCATGCTCTCCATTCATTTGCTGGGCCACCTTTCTTGAACCAAGATCAGGTCCCAGAGGTGCTCTTATGCTCCTCTCTCTCTGTTGATATAATGGAAAAACTAAAATCTTGCTTTCACATAAGTATTCAGAACCCTTACTCAGGGGACGAAACCCCTTTAGCAGCAATTATAGCCTCCAGTCTTCTCGGGTATGAAACCACAAGATTTGAATACCTTTATTTGAGGGTTTTTCTGCCATTCTTCCCTGTAGATCCTCTCAAAGTCTGTCAGGTTGTATGGGGAACTTCGGTGGACAAGCATTTTCAGGTCTCTCCAGAAATGTTTGATTGGGTTCAAGTCAGGGATCTGGTTGAGCCAATCAAGGACATTCCCAGAATTTAAGTTACTCCTGTGTTGTCTTGGCTGTGTGCTTGTAACAGTGCCTACTGTGCGCTGCTGTTCCCCTGCTTACCGCCACTGTCCCCGGGCGCCGTGTTCAGCAGTGATTTGCTGCCAGTGCTTCCCATTCACCTCTGCAGTCCTGGGCTCTCTCTGTGTATGTACTGTTGTTCTGGGATCTGCTCCACAGTTTCCTCTCAGCCCTGGCCACAACATGCTTGCTGCTTGTTTTCTGCAGCACTTCCTTAAGGGCCGGCGCGTGTCACTTCCTGTGCTTTATGGGTTACATCATGTGACCTCGCTGACCAATCCTAGCCCTCCTGCACAAATATAAGTGGCTCAGCCCCTTCCCAGATGCTTCAGTGTCAAGGTCCTTGTGTCCTGCTAAGGTTCCTGATATCTGCTGTGTTCCTGTGTTCCTGACTCGTACTTGTATTCCTGGACTCTGCTACCTGTTTGATTCAGGCCTGCTTGGCTTGACTCTCCTGTTGCTGACCCGGATTGCCTGACCTGTAACTGTGCAGCCTGCCCTGACCTATTTCCTGTTTGACTTCGCCTCTGCCTCATCCTTCAGTCCTGCACTGTTGCTCCTGGTTATGATTCAGCCTGCTGATAATGCCTGTACCTCCAGTACCTTTCTCAGGTACCTTCTGGTCCACCTGGACCAGCTGCCTCGTGTGTCAATCCTCCTCAAGAGGTTGCAACCTGGTGTTACCCTCTGGAAAGTCTATCCCCACCATCAGGGGTACTGTGAAGATCGAGGGGTTCACTTAGACAACGCCCTTAGAGAGGGTAGGACACGTGGCACAGTGAGTTCACACCCGCTAGGTCGTGACAGTGCTTAGGGTCATTGTCTGGTTAGTAAAGTAAACCTTTAGCCCAGTCTAAGGTCCAGAGGCACTCTGGATCAGGTTTTCATTAAGAATATTTCTGTACTTTGCTCCATTCAGCTTTGCCTGTCCCAAGCCACTGAAAAACACCCCAACTTCATGATGCTGCCACCTTTCTGCTTTATTAGAGGGATGGTATTGGTCAGGTGATGAGCAGTGCCTGGTTTCCTCCATGCACGACGCATAGAATTGAGGCGAGGCCAAACTTTTTTTAATCTTAGTTTCATCAGGCCAGAGAATCTTGTTTCACACAGACTGAGAGTCCTTTAGGTGCTTTAAAAAAAAAAAAAAAAAACTCCAGGCAGCTTTCAAGTGTCTTTTACTGAGCAGAAGTTTCTTTCTGGTCAATCTGCTATAAAGCCCAGATTGGTAGAGGCTGCAGTGATGGTTGACCTTCTGGAAGTTTCTCCTATCTGCACACAGGATCTTTAGAGCTTAGCCAGAGTGACCATTGGGTTCTTGGTCACCTTTCTCCCAAGCCCTTCTCTATTAGTTAGTTTAGAGGGATGGCCAGCCCTAGAAGGAGCCCTGGTTGTTCCAAACTTTTTCCATGTAATATTTATGGAGCTCTTTGAACTTTCAGTGCAGCAGACATTTTTGTACCCTTCTCTACACCTTTACTCCTCATGGCTTGGTTTTTGCTCTGATATGCATTGTCAACTGTGAGACCTTATATAGACAGGGCTGTGTCTTTCCAAATCATGTCTAATCAATCCCAGGTGACTCCAATCAAGGTGTAGAAACATCTCAAAGTTGATCAAAGGAAATAGGAAGCCCCCTGAGCTAAATGTCAAGTGTCATAGCAAAGGTCTAAATACTTATGTCCATGCAAAAGATTAGTTTTTTTGCAAAAAATTCTAAAATTCAGTTTTTACTTTCTCACTATGGGGTATTTAATGCAGATTGATGAGGGAAAACTTGACTTTTTTTTTAGTTCAGCACAAGTCAACAGAACAAAATGGGGAAAAAGTGGAAGGGTCTAAAAATTTTCCAAATGCATTAAATGTCTGAGGCAGATATTTAAATTATTGCAAGTGTGGTCTGATTAGACACTGGGTCTTGCCATAAGAAGGCATAAAAGACAAGTGCACATGCAACAGATCAGCCGGTGTCATAGGTACAAAACTGCTGACAGATGCCCTTTAACAGTGTACAACATTTTTTAAAATAAAAATTCACGAAAATAAATGTTCTTTGCAGAAAACATAGGAAGCCACACTTATTGTTCTCATCCACACATCAGTAATTATTCTCCTTATATTCTCAGAAATGGGCAGAGATCAGTTTTTTTTTTTAGTTGGAAAGCAATTTTTTTTTCCGCTCATGTAGGGGGAAAAAATTCTCTTGTAACCTTTAATTATGAGAACTGGTATAATGAGAATATCGGAAGGAAAACACAAGCATGGGGTAGGCTGAGAAATGTACTTTAATTAATGAGAACTTACAAAAAAAAAAGGATGGAACCGGAATTCTATATCTAACTAGACGAAAATGATGTTAAATAAATCAGAGAACAGATGTAATCCCTCAGAACTGGAACCAAATTAGTGTAACTTGGGATGCGGAGTAAATACATAAACAAGGCAAAGCGGTGGAAGCGAGGCAGAGTGCATCCCTCCGCCCGCAGACGAGTCAGGTTGGGTATTTGATTGGCCTGGAAGCACAAAGGTAAACAACAGACAAGATAAAGCATGCAGTTGTCGAGTCTCGCCTTAGTCTACGCTCGTTAATTATCTGCAAGGGACAAAAATCATACAAAATGAGTATCTAGTGGTGCGGATTAAGAATCTTTGCTTTAGTTATTATTTGTATATAAGAATTCTTAAGCTGTTATTCCTCCTGAAAATGTATGAAATATTGACAACTAGGCGTTGCCATTCCCCGTGGTCTAACAATGTCATCACTGATTGGGCAGCCTGTTTAGACACCCCCTTGATGACGAGAGAAATGGTTACACTTAGTTGACAGTTTTAGTCATACATTTAAAGGAGGAAAAACAGAGGGATAGCACAATGGTACATATTTACTAATCGGAGGGTGCCTAGATTTTGACCTAAATTGCAGTGTAAGGGACAGTGGGCCAACTAATACATTACTTTGGGCTAAACTTAAGGACGTTGTCCTGGTGGTTCCCTGGTATTCACCCTTTAACCCTTGTACAGGGATCTGGACTTCACTGCAGGTGAGCCACCAGGTTGCTACTTCCTGGAGTAGTCCTGGTGTAGTTGACACCTGACCCACAGGGAGTCAGAGACACTGGTGTAAAGCACAAAGGGATCAGACAAAAGGTGTAGTCCAAGGTAAGGGCAAGTTGAGTACTTGTGTATTTAAGATAGCAATTCCAAGTTCGGCGCAGGCTGCATTTGTGCGTAGTCCAGGTAGCAGTTCCAAGGTGGGGGCAGGCTTTAAGGAGCAGAGATGGTAGACAGGAAAGGTTTGATGAATGGATAGTCAGACAAGAGATTATACCTTTGCTGGTTACCAGACACTAGAAAACCTTAACGCTCAGGCAAGGAGGTGCATCCACAGCCCAGCTAAATAGGAATAGTGTTGAGAGCGAATATTCGAATAGCGAATTTTTATCACGAATAACGGCACTTCGCTAATTCGCGAATATTTAGAATATAGCGCTATAAATTCGCTATTTCGAATATTCGAGTTCTTACAGTTCTTACCTGTCCTGAGGATTCCTGGCTTCCTGGCTGCTCCAGTCAGTGCCCGTTGCCGCTTCTGTCGACTTCCGTGCTCATGGAGTGTCCCCATCACCATGGGAACGTCTCCATATACTAAAATGTACTGTCGGATTTGAGAATTACGTTGAAATCGCAATGCGATTAATTCAAGTTATATTAATCGCATTGCGATTACAACTTAGCAGTGCACTGCTATCTTACATATTAGGCTAGAATTAAGGAATATGGAATATAGCAGCAGTGCTAAGTAGAAATTGCAATGCGATTACTCCAAGTTACATTAATCGCATTGCAATTTTAATTAGCACTGCTATAATATATTACATATTCGTTAACTTCGTTAATTCTAGCAAGCTGACCCATTATAAACCCAGCTCTAAGTTGAAATCGCAATGCGATTAATATAACTTGAAGTAATCGCATTGCGATTTCTACTTAGCACTGCTGCTATATTCCATATTCGTTAATTCTAGCCTAATATGTAAGATAGCACTGCACTGCTAAGTTGTAATCGCAATGCGATTAATATAACTTGAATTAATCGCATTGCGATTTCAACAGACATGGTTTACTATGGTTGCTAAAACGAAGATGGAGAATACTTTGTTATCTTCGTTTTGAGGAATATGACTGAATACATTCGTCATATTCAGCTAATTCTACCAAGCCAACCATAGTAAACCAGGTCTAAGTAGAAATCGCAATGCGATTAATTCAAGTTATATTAATTGCATTGCGATTTCAACGTAATTCTCAAATCCGACAGTACTTTTTAGTATGGAGACGTTCTTGGCTTGGTAGAATTAGCGAATATGACGAATGTATTTGTCATATTCCTCAAAACGAAGATAACGAAGTATTCTCCATCTTCGTTTCAGCTACCTATTCGTCAACTTCGCTAATTCTAGCAATCAAATAGGAAGGTTGACTATAGAGACAGCTGTGTTTAATTCGCTATGCAATTATATAATTTTTTTTTTTTATAAATAGAATAATTATAATAATTATCAAGTAATATAATTATTTTATTAAAAAGCAAAGTAATATAATTGCATAGCGAATTAAACACAGCTGTCTCTATAGTCAACCCTCCTATTTGATTGCTAGAATTAGCGAAGTTGACGAATAGGTAGCTAAAACGAAGATGGAGAATACTTTGTTATCTTCGCTTTGAGGAATATGACGAATACATTCGTCATATTAATCATCTTCGCTATAATTCTAGATATGAAACCAATAGGAAAGTAGCCTAAGTTAAAATCGCAATACACGATTATTTAAATCGCATATTAATCGCGATAACTAGAATAATGACGAATATTCGATTTCGACGAATATCAAACGAATATTCTTTCGAATATTCCGAATTTCATCTAAATGGAATATGGCACCTGCCGCTCATCACTAAATAGGAATACTGATCAGCTCCTGGACAGGGAGCATGAGAAAAGTTACTCTCACAGCGTTCAAAGAAAGTTCAATGAGCACTTGTCCCAATACACACAGCGATAGAGGACAGCAGGACAGTGGCAGCCATGGACTGCCAGCGTGACATGTTGCAACATATGGCACAGTGTAGCACCTACAAGTTTAGAGAGAATATCTTGGCCTAGCCCAGCAAAGGTGTATGGTTTAATAGAAAAGGGATGTGGCTTTCCAGTAAAGGAGTCGTGGCCTAATACACAACATTTTGCCACAATTCTGGCATAAAATTCTGTCTCAAACTAAGCCAACCAATATTTGGTATAGGTGTTGTACCTCAAAGCGGGCACTACCATTCTTACACCCTGCTACTGTCTCTAATGGCTAACCTATAAAGATATAGTACCTTAATAACATTGCTATGTAACTTATGTATTGTATTACATATAACGTGTGGGGTTGTCCAGCAAGTGGCAGTGTATCTGGCAGAGAGATCTTTAGGTAGAATTGAACTTAGCATTCCATTTTTCCCCCTTTTGGGCAGAAGTTGGCTAGTCTTACTTCCTACCAAGGAAGGGGTTGCAGGAAGCTAGAGTTAAATTGAGAGTTAGAAGGAGATGGTGCAGTGAGGGGAGCCCCCTGCAGCAGGAGCCCTGGGAAGCAGCCTGGAAAGCAGTTTAACTCCTTGCAGTTCATGGACTGAGTATTGCTGGGGGTTAACAGCCAAAGGCACCCCACTCAAAGGTACCACAACTGTCATAAAGTCCTGTAACCAGACTGAAGCCTTGATTAGCACAGCAGAGAGAGATAAAGCCAAGTATGCAAATTCACCTGCCAGTGCACCACAAAACCTGCTGGAGCCAGAGACAGATCAAATATTGTCTGGATGCAAGTTTATTCAAGTAAAACTGTTGAAATTTACCAAGTCTCAACTTATTCTCCACCAACTACAACTCTCTTATTGGAATTCTACGGAGCCTAATCTTGGGAAGCAACAGTATCCAGGTAGGAGCACCGTGACAAATCACCACTCGGCATTCCTAAACACTGGGACCTGATTAGCCTTAGGGGCGGCACATGTCAAAGGGTCTGAATAACGTGTCTATCCCTGCATCAGAGGGTGAATTCAAGTATTGGCTAAAACAGACATGTCAAGAGGTGCTGAATGAGAATAGAAATAGCAATCAACTGTCTTCCCTTAAACAGCGCCAGTCATGTGTATGGGCTGTGTGTGGTATTTCAGCTCAGTTCCATTTGAGTTACATGACTTCCATGACTTCCATAATTCTGGATGATCTTTCCCTAAAGCTCTGCATTGTAACTTTCCTCTGTTATTCTTCCTGGAAATGTATGAATATATGGACAACGTGGTTTCATCATTTCCCTTAGGGATCATGCCCATGACCGTTGGCTGTTTTGCGGAATGGAACAGCTGGCCACAAATAGAACAGGCCTATCCTTGTCCATAATGCGGATAGGAATAAGACAAGTTCTATCATTTTGAGCATTGACAGAATGGATGTGCGGATGCGGACAGCACACTCCGCATCCTGTCTGCATTTTTTGCAGCCCTATTGAAGTGAATGGGTCTGCATCCAACTCGCAAAAAATGTGGATCAGATGCAGACTAGGGATGAGTGAACCCGAACTGCAAAGTTGGGTTCGTACCGAACTTTGCGAGTTCGGGTACCTGGACCTGAACCCGGACTTTTTCACTGAAGTCTGGGCTCAGGTACAGTGTTCAGGTGATTTTATTATTTTCCATTATAACGTGGTTATATCGGAAAATAATAGCATTCTTAAGACGGAAGGCAAAAGAATATGGCCATTTAGGAGTTAAAAATCCACTTGATCACGCTGCAGCAGTCTCTTCTATCTTCATTTAGCAGGACCTGCTAAAGGACCTGCGATGTGCACAACGACGTCACCGCACTCACAACGTGGGCGAGTGCGGTGACATCATCTTGCTATTATTTTCCAATATAACCATGTTATAATGGAAAATAATGAAGTGAAGTTCAGGTCTCCATTGATTTCAATGGGGTTCGGGTTTGGGGTCAAGTTCAGCTCTCTAATGCAGACCCAAACCACAGTCATGTACATGAACCTTTATCAATATTGCATCTTCTTATACACTTCGACCCTCTCAGCCCTGTTTGAGCAAATTCTTCATCGCCAAGAGGAATGGTAACGTTGAATAACTTAGATGTTGATACATTTCGAGGAGGAATAACAGAGGGACAGCATAGTACGAGAAAAAAAAATGTTCCAAAGCAGCTTTTTTTTAATGGGGAAGGAAGTTATTTACTAAAACAGACGTGGCAGGAGAGCCTCTTAAATTGCAGAAAATTGCATGCCTTTACTTGAACCGTTTGACCCTCTTACTCCAGGCGATGAACTGTCTACAGGGAGCATCATTATAGCCTCATATTTTAAAAATGGCAGCCATTGTAAATAAAATAACATGGCATAGTGTGGACACAATGGCAAGCGTCAGCTCCACGCATAAAGCTCTTTTATATCGCACTGAAAGCTCGGAAACAGACTTTGCCGTAGAGCTGGAGGATGCAATAAGGGACACAATGGCGCGTCTCACCTTCAGCGGCCCTGTGTTTGCTTTCTCCAGACTGCGCTTATCTGGCCACGGTATTTTTTTTTTTCTCTTTACAGAAAGCAGAGCGTTTGGCTCCTATCTCCCATCTGGCTTTCTGACTGTAACCTAGTTGAAGTGTTATTTTAATTCATCAATATACAGCGAATCTACACATGGCGTAAACCATCACCGTCGCTTTATTGAATGCCAAACTGTCTTTGTGAGCAGACATCATGTTCAGCCACAGATGTGACTGGTTAACTGCTCAAGTATTGAGATTAATTCCGCACAACAATACTTCATTCACCAAGGAAACCTGCACCGGATTACAGCTTTTCTATGGTTAAATCTGTTCTTAATTTGCTGCTTTTATTCAGTTTTCGACCATAAATGAACCCCTTATGAGATATTCAATATAGACCATTGACAACTCTTTTTATCTGCAGGAAAAATATTTTTGGATAATAACTTATGGTTACAAAGTATTTCTAGCAGACTCGTTACTGTACGGGCTGGAGCGTTAACGATGTTGTGTCTTGTGAATTTTCGAAGAGTTGCAGGTATTACAAAGTATCCGTTTTTATTTATTTATTTTCAAAACTATCTTTGTTATTACGAAGTCTCTTAAAGAGGGTTTTATAAAACTAAAACTACTTTTTATGATATCTTGAGCTTATCTAGAATGAGGAGATATTTTAATCATTGACCGTAGGGGCTAAGTCATGAAATTGAAGCCCTGTGAAGGCGATGCGGGCGCTTTTCTTTGTACCTGTGACATGTCAAGGTCACGACCTTCTGTTATTTTCCTGTTGTTCTCCAGAACGATTTACTGACAAGGAAATTGTAATTGTAGGTTGAGGAAGCGAGCTGAGGACAATCAGTTCCCGAGTGATTAAGGAAATTCAAGGAAAAAAAAATGAAGAACCCAAACAAGAACATTTAAGCAATGTAAGTAAAAAGGTTAAAACAAAATAAAAGGGACTTTTTTTTTTAAACCTGTGAAATTGATAACTGTGTTATGTGAAATATGTGAACACTGGTTATATGGAAAAAAATACACATTTTAGTGGGATTGTAAATAATTTTTTATATGTTTCTTTAATTAAAATAGGCAAATTAGTCTACTTCCAGGTCTCCAGATAGTGCCATGCAATGCCAGATCTCATTGGCTACAATGGTATCTGACAGGTATCTGGATAGTTTCCGGCATGCATGCCAGGTTTAGGTGGTGATGTTGAATGGGTGAATGGGGTCCGGCAGTGAACGGCAGTATCTGGCTACAGGGCCGCCATCAGGGAGGTACAGCCAGTAGCCCAGTAAGGGGCCCGGACCCTGTGGGGGGCCCGGCCGGTCTTGAGCCTTTTTTTTTTGTGGCCTTGCGCTGGCTCTGCTGGGAGGGGGCCCACGGCGGCAGGTCACACTGGAAGCGTTCATCTCCATAGTCATCTGTATCGCCATCCCCAGGACAGCAATACAGATGGCTGTGCTGCTGCAGAGGAGGGAGAGGAGTCTCCCTTCCCTCTTCCTCTGATAGGCTGCGGGCCTTATGCCGGCAGCCTATCAGAGGCCGGTGAAGGCGGCGCGATTACGTCATCTCGCAGCCTGAGCCGTACAGCGCGGGACACAGGCCGGAAGAGGCCTGCATCGCAGTCTGGAGTGGAGGTAAGTATGAGTGTTTTTTTGTTTGTTTGTTTTTTAAATACAGTCGCACATGGGGGGATTGGGGGGAGCAGGAAGCACTTTATACTGCTCCTGCGTCCATGATCCAGTCCTGCTCCTGTGTCCATGTTCTAGTCTTGCTCCAATGGCATACCTAAAGGCTATTGGCTCCTGGTTTAAATTACAGTTTGGGGGGAACATGGGGGGAGCAGGAGGCACTTGATACTGGCACATGGGGGGATGCATTGGCACTTGATACTGGCACATGGGGGGTTGGCACTAGATACTGGCACATGAGAGAAAGAGAGGCACTTGTTACTGGCACATAGGGAGGTTGGCACATGATTGGGGGCATCTTTGGGGGGCACTTGTTACTGGCACATTATTATGGGGCACTATGGGGCTTTCTACTGATGCCACAAAGAAGGGGTATTTTATATGGGGGGCTCTGTGTGGTACTAGTATTATCGGGGGTATTATCGGCAGTATAGTATTGGGGACCACAAGGGAACAGTATTGGGGGTAGTAGGATGATTTGTCCAGAAGATGGGAGGATGATGGAAAGTAAAACTAAGATTTTTTTTTATTGTCAAACTGCAAAGACGGAAAATGGTGACAAAATAGTTGTCTGGTCTGAAGGTCTGAAAGGAGAAGGCGAGGACAGAGAACATCTACATCAAAGGAGACATCACTGGATGTAAGAGGTATGTCGGGCTGTATTACTGTAGTGATGGGATCAGGAGCCTAACGATCGCGGTGTGACCGGGGGGTTGGAGGTGGGATATGGATGGGGCCTGAAAGGGGGCCCTTGATTTATTTTGCCCGGGGGCCCTGAGGGTTCTCAGTCCGCCCCTGACTTGAGTCGCTGATCTTATCCTGTACTTGCAGGCTGAGCGGGCATGAGTTTAGTCACTTCGGAAGGCTATCCCGCGAGACCAGTGACCTCTGATGGGTCTCGCGGGATCACACGCCTCAGGACACAGGGGCTCCGTGATCTCCCATTGCCCTTCCCGAGACTAGGCTCTGGATCCACCACTGGGGCGGGAGTGGGGGGGGGCCCATGCTCTAAGCTGTGTAAGGGGCCCCAAAATTTCAAATGGCAGCCCTGTCTGACTATGCCGGATATGGTGAAATCTGTCAGGCTGCTCCAGATTAAAAAATGCAAATGTAAAACTAGCAATACACCATGGAAATCAGTCTCCTAAGGTTACATCCACATCTGCATTTGGAAAATCCAGTAATCTGTACTGGCAGAAAAGCAGACTACCAGAATTACTTCATCTGGCCTAGCCGCATAGCCGGAAGAACACTGGTTTTCTGCTGGGAAAAAAACACTGCTTGTAGCGGTATTTTTGCAGCAGAAGGCTAGCATTCATGCCAGAAACATGATGGAAGCCTGACAGATCTAATTGTAGGGAATGGGGATCTGGTGGGCCCCAGCAGTGTCCAGCTATGGTGGATACTGAAATTCCAGTAACCTGCCCCTCTAGACCACCAGATTTACCTATCGCAGTTGTGAACCTAGCCTAACATACTTAATACATTGCTGGTATGAGCTAGATAGTATAGTAATTTCTGGGTCTGCATCTGTTCCGCTAAGAATGGGTGGACCCATTCATTTCAATCGGGCCACAGAACATAGTGTGCCTCCGCAACTGTAGTTCCATTCCGCTGCCCCGCAAAAAATATAGAGCATGTCCTAATCTTGTCCGCAATCGTGGATAAGAACAGGCATTTCTTTCAGCCTTCTCTCCTGTCACCTATCTCTACCCTGTCAGCTCTTACATGCAAGAGGCAAGGAGACCATGTGAAGCTACATCCCATAGAACAATACTGGAGAGTCAGTACACACAGATAGTACAGGCAGGGGCGGACTGGGAACTTAAAGTGACGTGGAAAAAATACTAAAGTAGTCCCGTTTTGTAGTTGGGTCCAAATTGATTGAAGGCAGGACCAGCTATACCATATTGTGGCACCCCAACAGAGCCAAATACCACAGTCCATCAAAAAATAATGCCCCAGCAGCACAAAAAATCATCCCCAAAAACTTCCACTGGCTGGCCATGGGTAGAGCTCAGGCAGCCCCCTGGGCATCGGCCCACCGGGAAATTTCCCTGTAAGGTCTATGGACAATCCGTCCCTGAGTACAGGCAGGCAGTGTGAGTCTGCAGCTAATCACTGTATACGCTCATCTACTATATACAGTATCTGCACTCCTGGTCCTTTAGATAGGGGGGGGGGCATTGTATCTTCTACAGAATGCAGAGATATACAGAGGAACATGGAAGGAGGGGCCTGAGAGCTGCCAGGAGGGATTAGATTGGGGATTATGTCATTCTGTAGTTTATAGGAAGTCAGCCACATGGAGAATCCGAGTTTCTGTTTATACATTAGAGCAAGCCGTTGGATGTGAGATCACATGACCAGATTCTACTTCCCGTAGGGAGAAATTACAAAATGTATGGATGTGGCTGAGTTAGGGTTAGGGTATAACAAATTACTCTTCTAGAATACTGGTAGTAATAGAAGTAAAATTAAAAATTTAGTGATTTTTTTTAACATACCTAACTCTGGCTGGTATCAGCTATATACAGTAGTATAATAATATTTAATACTATTGATGTAGTAATTCAGCAAGATACGTTTTCTCAGTGAAGAGAGGTAGTGGTGTATGGAGGCTTATGTGTTACAATGTGTTACAATATGCTATGCAATATTATTGCAGTCATTTTCTTGCCCCCTTCTACTCTACAAGACGTCTGTCAAACATAGCATCCAGTTCTGTGTCAGTAATCATTAGTGATGAGCGGAAGGGGCAATATTCGAATTTGCGATATTTTGAGAATATTTGGCAGAATATTTGTTACATATTTGCAAATTTGAAGATTGGCTGTTATTTTCTTGATTGTGAAAAACGGCAATGTAATATGCGCTCACAATACAGGCATGGGTCACTAAAGCTACATTTTTCAAGCTGCTAGAAGTTTCCTCAGACTGGAGAAAATGGTTGGCACGGCAGAACATTAGTGATTGGTGCACTAAGTATTGTTGTGAACTTGTGACATCACAGCACTATGTATGTAGCATGTATGTATGGACAGCTACACTATATCACTATATATATCATCTAACCTACACTGACTATCTCCCACTAACTATCTGTATTATATATAAAAACTTACTAACTAACTAACTGACTAACTAACTAACTGACTAACTAACTAACTATCTCATGTAATGTTACACAGGAAAGCAGAGAGCACAACAATGACACTGCTGTCTCTCTGTAGAAAATGGCAGTGGGGAGGTTCTTATATACTAAAGGGGTGGGCAACTTTCCTATTGGTTGCTAGGGATGTTGCTAAGCTCAGACAAAGGCATTGCAGCCTTCTTATTGGCCCACAAGCAAAAAGAGAGCTAATGATGAAAAAAATGTAGAATATTTGAAAAAACTAATATATATCACTATATTCTAAATATTTATGAATTCTTGAAGTTGCGATATTCGTGATTAAAATTCTCGATTCGAATATTCGTTCCCAACACTAGTAATCATCAGCCATACAGCCTACCTAATGCCAGTCGTACAGATGGGATAATGCAGTACCCCAGACCTGGGGGTTTCTGAAGTTGTGAATAGTTTTGCATTGTTACATAACGTATTTCATTTTTTGGCTGTATCTACCAGTAAGGAAAGGATAGAAAAGGTTGGTGCTTGGCAGGAACAGGGCTAACCACCCTGTTCTTTCCCTCTTGGTAGGAATGAGCTGGTCCTGCTTCCTACCAGGAGGATTAGGTTCTGTCTAGTTAAAGGGTGGAGAGGATGAACACTTCAGAGCTCATGCTTCTGAGAACAATGTATGGTTCTCCAGAGAGACCAGCACAATTCATCTTCATGAAAGTACTTGAGAGACAAGACAGAAGAGTGATCACCAAAATACTGCATCACATACACTGCTGCAAGGTGAGGGACTATGGTAGTACACAGTGACACACCTCGTCAGGGCCTCTTCCAATTCCATCCTCTGCAGTGGCTCCTTAGCGGCTCGCAGCAATAAATCATTTTTTTTCTCCTACGTATATAATGAAACAGCACCATTTCCATAGGTTACGCTATAGCCATATAAATATACAAGTAGCTCCTATAGTGATTGACAGAGTAATGACATATGTGCCCTAAGTTGGTAGAGAAGTAATCTTCAATTCCTCATGACCGCAATGTCCTTGAGTCTCCTTGAGGCACTGCTCTCAGATTTCTAATTCTTTCCACACAAGTTCACAAGGTAAGAGTCATTGGGCTTAAGACGACCTCAATATGATTTTTTAATGCTCCAGCTTTTTCTTTAATCTCTCCATTATTCATCAATAATTTAGATGATGTATTCTGAAAACCATCACTGTCCTGTACAAAAAGTTCTTTTCCTATGCTTTCTTCTCCTCTACGACTGCAGTGGCCTACATGTAACGATAGCAGACGTTTTCTGGGAGAAACCATTATTTTTATATATTTAAGATATCATCTATTATAGTGTTGAGAAGCCATGATCAATCATTTGGAAATTTTTTATGGCATGTAGAATTCCTTGGAAATATCGTAGTTATTGTAGTGCCTTGGAGCAGAGGTAATTTGGAGTCTGGACATTTGTGGACATTTGCCCCTATTGCTGCTTTGCAAAGCAATAAACTCGCTACTTTAGTGCACTTTGAAGGGTTAATATGCACTATGATTTATGCCATTGATTATATTGTTGATATATCCGGTTGATTTGCACTGTTATTGCACTGTGTTTGCACTGAATTAGGAAAAGGGTTAATGCACAGCCAGTTCACACTAAGAAACTTTCTAGCCTGTGCACTATGCAGAGCTGAGTTTTAGAAGGAAAAGCCAGACACAGTAAACTTTTGACTGGTTTAGCTCTTTCCGAGTAGTTTACAACTGAAAGCTGTTTGGTCATTCCCATTGACTTGTATTGAGGCCTAATAGAAGTCTATGACAGCCTTGAACTGTAACATTGTTTCTGTTAAGCTGTGTTTATCAAGCTTCACCCCTCCCAGTAGAAGGTTCTAGTTCAGTTAGAATTTGTATAAAAATAGAGCAGTCAGAGCACCTAGTTGTCTGAAGATAGAAACCAGTGCTTAGTAGGAAAGACTCTGCCAGACTGCATGAGTGACCAGAAGAAGACTCTGAAATGTGGACACTCTGCCACAGACCCTGGGTCAACAGCCCTTTGACCATGGAGCCAGCTGGATGACTGAGCCACAGACCTTGGGCCACCAGCCCATTGGCCAGGGTACCAACCTCCTAAGAAAAAGAGGGACAGCTAGCTTAGAGAACCTTCCTATTTCCCATTGGGTGCACCATGCCTTACCATCCTCTTTGGAGAGCAGCAAGATGTGATGACACCACGACAGTGTTAGAGGAACCAAGCGTAGCATTGGGGGCCACGTCAAACCTGGCCACTGCATTATTCAACCCACAAATGTCCGCAGACTCTAAATGTATATGACCAGGACACTTTAAACTATGATCATTCTGCCAGAGTGATCAGCAGCAGGACAATTGCACACCTTAATCCACAGTCTAGCATAGTGCAATGCATAGGAATAGGGCTTCTCTTTAACCCAGCTTGAGCAACCAGCAGGAACAAATGGAGGGTGAACATGGGTAGCATGTGCCACTGCAGCCAATGGTGATATGTCCCTCATGTGTAATATATGGCAGGGTGCGTCACTGCTGCGGCCAGCCATTGGCTGCAGCAGGACACTTGAATCCCATCAAACCAGATGTTAACACACGGGACTCAAACATGTCAGTGGCAGCGAAAGCCCAAAGGAGCCAGAACCCAGAGGCCAGCAGCAGGTAATTATGTTTCCTTGTGGAGGAGTTAGACCAAAAGGCCCTCGAACATGGTCAACCCCATTAACTGCCTTACAGACTGCTCCAAAAATTGCAATTCCCTGTAATTGCCTGTGTAGATGATGTTGTACATTTTGGCACAGACACAAACACCATGCATGAAATAGGCCTGGAAGACAAATGAAAAGCCAGAAATGTGAGCAGGTCATTGTATCTACTTTATATAGAACCAAATAGATCAACTGCGTAGATTTCCCTATGGGTGAGTGAAATATGGAGGTTAGACATTGTACTCTCTTGCTTCATTTGTGTGCGAGTAGTCACGGCAAAAGACAGCTTAGAAAGCAAGTACACTCCGGTGATCGCTTGCAGTAAATTCACCATGATGTATTACAGAACAATGGCCAATAACGCAGCTCCCCTCAGTGCAGTATTTCTCCATTGAACGTATTGATATTTGAGCTAAAATACATGAGAAACAGTTGTACGGGAAGGGAGGGGGGATAAATACAGCAGAAGAATAAGGCCCCCGAACGGCTGAAAAAAAATGTGGATGTAATATTAAAAAATATATATATATGTTCTTCACATAAATATCCTATCATAGAAAATACAGTTATTGGTAGCAGCTCCGACAAGGTCATGACCTCTACAGAGCCGCTCCATCGCCTCAGTACCGAGAGCCGCGCTTTAGAGAATAGTAAATACGGTTAGCTTTGTGATTAGAAAGCATGATTCAACACACAGCACACTGAAGTATCTCTGCTGGGGGATTGATAATAACTAGAAACACACAGGAAAGGACAATTTTTCTTCCCGGGCTTCTCAGATGTAAAAACGTATGAAGTTATCACCTCGGAACACGCCAGTAGGCCGCTAATACTGTATATTTCCTTATTGCTAAGGCAGATTAAAGGAATGCTATTCTGAAATATTGCTTCGTTTTGAAGACAATGCATGCTGTCTATGGCTCTCGGTGATGGCAGGGAGAGAAATGTTTTTGAATTGTAGGAGATTTTTTTTTTTTTTATTGCTTTTTATAAAGACAATGGAAATAGGAGATAATTGTCTTCAGAAGTTGAGATTTGTCATTAAATACAAAGTAACATTGAAGAAACATTGTATAAACATTGTGACGTGGCATTGCCGATACTCAAGGTGATGAAAATATTTTGAAAGGAAACATAATAACACATTTGTTGAGGCAATGTTACAGAGCTGCTCATCATGCTGATTGGAAAGATGGTAGATAGAGATAAGCGAAGAATTCCGAAATTCAATACGTCTGCTTCGCCGAATTTAACAAAAAAAATTCGCTTTGTGACAAGTGACTTTGTCAAGAAGTGCATGTTTTTGTAAGTAGTGGTTGCAATGACAGGGATCGGCGATTGCGCAGCTCCGATTCATTGTACCCCTCAGATGCTGGTTAGTCTGTGTCGGGATTTCGTGCAGGATCTTCAAGAAAGATGTCGGCGGCCGGCCCGCTGCAAGCAAATGGATGAGGTAAGTATGATTTTGTGTTTGTTTTTTACACTATTTCAGGCAAAATCGATTTGCTACCACGAAGCATGAGGAAATTTATAATTGTGGCAAATCAAATTTATCCTGAAATTTGGATCGACTTTCGGATGTACTTTGATTCGCTCAACACTAGTGGTAGACTTTTCTCCTTCTTGGTTAATTAGCAGGAATTAAAGATGTTGACCTTCAGGGATGATAGACCCCTAAGGGATACATAGCATCTTAAATCAATATACGGCTATGTGACCCCAGCAGTGCTGGAAGCTCAGGCCGGGTGATGCTCGCTCGTCTGAAAGGGATCAGGTGTAAGAGAAAGATATTCACCTGTTCTGTGTTTAGAGCCGCACCTAGTTTGAGCTCACAATCACTGATGGAAATCACTGACCGAACACTGACTGTGTGAATGAGGAATACCTAACCACCATGTTACTGACCGTATTCAGAAATATAAAGTGTCCCGGAGATTTCTGCCGTCTCCATTTGCACATGTGGCCTTTAATAATTTACTATGTACATGAATGATGGACCAGCACAACACAAGCCGCTGACATCTCCAACATCTTCTAATACTTTCCCTAGTAATGGATAATGATGATAATATTAAATGTCTCTAAACAGCGGTAACTGATTGCATTTGATCTGATTTAGATGACACAGTACAAAACTCCCCATCCAATTCAATCAGTAACCCGCTCCGCAGGCCCTCCTGATAGATCTGTTTGCTGCTGATTAACACGTTTCTTATTGCAGCAATTTTAAGGAGAGATAAATGAGCGTTTTTAACTCCAATAAATCTGTCATCATTTTCTGCTGTTCTGCAGGAGTTATTGACTTGACCTAGAGAGAGTGAGGCGAAGGAAACAGGCGAAATCCCAATATACTTCTCTGAATGATCATGTGATCTCTGGAAAGAACAATAGATAAATAGAACAATTCATCCCATCTATATATCTATCTATCCACCCATCCATTATCTATCTATCTATCTATCTATCTATCTATCTATCTATCTATCTGTATCTATCTATTATCAATCTATCTATCTATCTATCTATCTATCTAATTATCTATCAATCTATCTATCTAACTATATATCTATCCACCCATCCATTGTCTATCTATCTATCTATCTATCTATCTATCTATCTATCTATCTATTTATTATCTATCTATCTATCTATCTATCTATCTATCTATCTATCATCTATTATCAATCTATCTATTATTATCTATCTATCTATCTATCTATCTATCTAATTATTATTATTATATATCATTTATGTATATCATTATCTATTATCTATCTATCTATCTATCTATCTATCTATCTATCTATCTATCCATCCAACCTTCATATTCACCTCTCTATACACCAAACACCATCCAATTCCATCACAAATACTCTGCCATTAACACATACAGGGCTGTATTAAGAGATAAAAGGGGTTTTATAACTTGGAATCAAAATGCTTCTTGACCACCCTGGTTCTAGGTAAAGACAACCCTGACAGGAATGGTGCCTCACCCGTCCATGAGTTGCATCTGGTATCTTTCATATCCAGAAATCTGCGTTACCGCGTCATCCAGTCATCTCAATTCGGCCAAAATTTCTCGGACGCTAGAACCTAAGCGTGCCTTCAGTAGAAATCAATTTTTTTTGTAGCGATTACCATGAAATCACTGGAAAATGCTGGAAAAGCCCCAAATATAAATCTTACTGCATCATAAGGCCTCTGACTACGTGAGTCTGGGTCTGTAGATTTGAGGACAGGACATTTATCTACGATACATTCGCCTGACACTGACCCATTTTATATCTTCTTTTAACCATTGCTCACTGGTTCTTTTTCTCCTTGGCTTACAAATCAATAAAAACGATTGCACCAATGAATAACCTTCCAAATGCTAACACTCCAGATTTTCCATGAAACAATCCAACCTTCTGCCAAGACATTTCAAGCCCATAAGTTACTCTACGGCGTCCATATTGCAAGGAAGGAAAAAAAAAAGAAATAAAAAGTGTCACTGTGCTCTTTTTTAGAAATATTCCCATCGGGAGAAGCTATTTCTCATTCTGCCTCTCCTTTCAGCCATACGTTGTGTGCTGCCTATCATGAAAAAGTCATTATGTTCCTGTAGGAATGGGACGGGATGAAGCAATGGATGCTGCTCACTTTCTGTCACCTGGAAGTGATCTGGGGAATTGAATAGATGAATGCAGCAGACGCGGCTTGCAACTTTATTTTGATTCTTTTTCCGCTGTCAGAAGCCTCCCTTACTTTTGTTTTCAGCACCCCGAGAAGAATCATAAAAATGAGAAATGACCCAATGTTAAAATAGCTGGCACGAGCTCCGTGGAATTTTTTTCTATTTTTTTTTCTATTTTTTTTATTTTTATTTTTTCATATTGTTTTTAGATTCTAACAAGTAAATTAGGGATTCCGCACAAACACTCCTTGGCCTGGCAGACAAGACATTCTGGCACGCCATTATATGTCACTTACCAGAGGGACAACTGCTGATTGTGGTACAGAAAATCATCCATCTATTTAGAAAAGGTCAACAATGACAGACTGGAAGCCGGTTGTAATCCAGTACATCTCCAACTTCCACGTGAACCGATAAGGACACCATGGGAATAATGAGTTGCTGTTGCATAGACAGAATTGATAAAATAAGTGGGAGCGAGGACTTTGTAACATTCAGATAAGCCTGTTACATTTTTTGGCATGCAGCGATACCATCGGTGATGTTTGGACGGCTTCTGTCGAATGTTTGTTTTGACAATTTTGAAAAAAAAAAGATTTACGCATTTGTCCTTCAGGGTCTTGAATTGCCCCCCTCCCCACAAGTTGAAAGCTTCTATGAAGCAAGAATCTGTATTTTATGGTATGAGAATGTTAAATATAATGTTAAAGGGGTTTTCTCACTTTGGAACTGCTGGGTTCTAGGGATGAGCGAACCCGTGGAAGTTCGGGTCCACCGGGTTCGGCCGAACTTCAGGTCAAAGTTCGGGTTCGGGACCCGAACTTGACCCGGAACCCGGACACCGTTAAAGTCAGTGGGGACCCGAACTTCACTTTATTATTTTCTGTTATAACATGGTTATGACGGAAAATAATAGCATTCTTAAGACAGAATGCTAAATAAAATGGCCATTGTGGGGTTAAAAATAATACAAAAAATATTCACCTCATCCACTTGATCGCGCAGCCGGTATCCTCTTCTTTCTTCTTTCTGCAGGACCTGCAAAAGGATCTGCAATGACGTCACCGCGCTCAACACGTGGTGAGCGCGGTGACGTCATCGCCGGTCCTTTTGCAGAAGAAAGATGAGGATGCCGGCTGCGTGATCAAGTGGATGAGGTGAGATTTTTTTATTATTTTTAACCCCTCAATGGCCATTTTATTTAGCATTCTGTCTTAAGAATGAGATTATTTTCCGTTATAACCATGTTATAATGGTAAATAAAAAAATCACCCGAACACCAAACCCGAACTTCAGTGAAAAAGTCCGGGTTCGGGTCCGGGTAACCGAACTCGCAAAGTTCGGTACAAACCCGAACTTTGCAGTTCGGGTTCGCTCAACCCTACCAGTCTCCTATCTGACTTTTATGGCATTTCTTAGAGGTAAGCCATCAAAGTCTCAGCTGATACAACCCTGTTAAGAAGCCAGTCTAACCTTGAAATACGTAAGCATGATCTAGTCTTTCAGTGTTATTCCGGAGATCTTTAAAGGGGTTGTCTCATTTCAGCAAATAGCATTTATTATGTAGTGAAAGTTAAAACAAGCCACTTACTAATGTATTGTGATTGTCCATATTGCTTCCTTTCTGGCTGGATTTATTTTTCTATCACATTATACACTGCTGTTTCCATGATTATTGACCACCCTGCAATCCATCAGTGGTGGTCTTGCTTGCACACTATATAAAAAAGCACCAGCCTATGTGTGCCCCCACGGTCGTGGCCACCAGAGAGGCTGACACTTTTTCCTTTTAGTATGCAAGGACGACCACCACTGATGGATTGCAGGGTGCTCGTAATCATGGAAACAAGCAGTGTATAATGTGATGGAAAAATTAATCCAGCCAGCAAAGGATGTAATATAGATAATAACAATACATTAGTAAGTGCCTTGTATTAACTTCTACATAATAAATGCTCTTTTCTGAAGTGAGACATCCCCTTAAAGATCTCTAGAATAACACTGAAAGATTAGATCCTGCTTACGCATTTCAAGGCTAAACTGGCTTCTTAAAAGAGTTGTATCAGCTAGGACTTTGATGGCGTACAGCTAGGATATCCCATAAAAGTCAGCTAGGAGATCGGCAGTTCCAAAGAATTGCTTGGCGTGCTCTTCATCAATTTCTATGGAAGTTCCAAAATAACCAAGCGAGTGCGATTGGCTGCTATTGAAAGTTCCATAGAAATTAATGGAGAACGCACCGTGCAAGCGCAACCACCACATCGTTCACTTGTATAGGCCTGACAGAAATAGCCAAGCCAGCGCTTGGCTATTTTCAGAACTCTCATAGAAATGAAGGAAGGGTGGCCAGTTATGTGCGGCAGCTCTTCACTCGCTTTAAGTGTCCTGTGCGGATAGGTGTGGATCATAAAGGTGGGATCTCCTGCACCTATCGGACATTGATGGCATTTCCTAGTGATATGTCAGCAATCTCTCAGATGAGACAACCTCTTTAAAGGAATCTTCCAGGATCCAACAGGTCCCCCAAAGCAGTTTTAATGACACAGAGCACACCTGTAGGGGAAACTTGGTAATATATGTTTTATGGGCAGTTCGTGTGGACCCACTGACCAACTAACCAGTTTGACTTTTGGCTTACTCTAAGGGCGTTATCCTAGCTGTCCCCTGATTTCACCCTTTGACCCCTATACAAGGATCTAGACTTCGACGCAGGGAAACCCATCAGGCCACTATCTCTTGAGATAGTCCTGATGTAGTTGGTGGCTGACACATGGGCGTCAGAGACTCCAGTGATAAGTACCGAGGGATAAGGCAAAAGAAGTAGATAAATAATAGGCCAACGGTAATGCAAGCTATGTACAAGCAAATCTGAAAAAAACGTTTGAAGTCAGGAAATGTAGCAATGGAGCAATACAGTAAACAGGCAGAGTACACAGGTAGTCAGGCATAAATCGCACCTTAACTGGGTAACTAGAGACCAGGAACCTAAACTTTAGGCACCCTCCATTTGGGAAGGGTGCCTAAAATACCCAGGGACAGCCAGCCATTGACTGTGGATATCTTTAGATGTGCATGCACTGGCCAAGATTGAGCACACACATGCCCTATAGAGCAAGCCAGGAGGCCTAAAGAAGATGCACAAGCTGCAACCTGTAGCCTGTACATGTATTCACAGATGCAGGTGGCTGGAAGTGCCCCTGTCAGGAGAGCGGGGACAGTGGCGGGCAGCCATGAGCAGGTTAAGTATTGCAACGACAGTGCCCACAGTGAAGAGACCAGTGTAGACCATCAGTGCAGCAATATGTACCTTTCCAAAGTTGTGTTGATCGGACTCTCTGGATCCCGATCATGTGATGATGTCACGTGGTTTCTGGCCTGGGCTATGGATGGGACATTACTTCTGCTGTGGAAAGGGATAATGCTAATCATCTTCCTGGAATAGGTCTGGCTCTGACCACAGTAGAAGTGCCTCCCCCCCCCCATCTATAGTCTAGGCCTGAAATCTGGCAGAGGACGTGATGTTGGTCAAAGCTGGATTTTCACAAGAGGAGCATCAAATGACTGGGTTCCTAGTAGGCCGGTCCACACAACTTTGGATCTGCAAGTATATTACAAACTTTCTCCTACAGACATGTTATGAGTAATTAAGGTGGCTTTGTGGGACCCTCTGCGTCCTGGAAAATTCCTTTAATTAAGCATAAGGTTAGTTTCACAATAGCGTTCCCTACCGAAAACAGCCTGGTGGATCTCTCTGTATCTGACATTGCTGGAAGCTACAGGGACTATAATGAGGTCCAAAGGAGATCTGGCCGCAACCCGGCAAATATGCTGAGAATCAGTTGGGCAAATACCACTGAAGCATCTGAGAAACACTAGTGTGACACTATGCTAAGTGTGATCTGGGCTTTCAGGATGTGCATTCCTCATTTTTAAACTGCATATGAAACAAAAATAGCCTTTTTTGAATGCTGTAGTACCACAAGGCTTATTCTTCCTTCAGTCGGTGAGAGGTCAGATATCACTGGAACAATCAAGTTGATATAGGGCAGCAGCAAAAATGATCAAGTGAAAGAATCAAGGGATAGCTAGATGATTGGGGCAGAGTATCTAAAAAAGACCGGGTCTTTTGGGGTGTTCTCAGTATGTCATGGCTAATAGCCCCCAAAAATGGTCCCATGAAAGGACAATCAGCAACAGGTAGAGATGAGTGAATTAATTCCAAACAAACTGTATTCAACCCAAATTTTGTAAAAAAAAAATAGAATTTTTGTTGATTTGATCTGGGGGCGCATTTTGTGGAAAGAGAGAAAAAACGTAAGAAGTAAAAAAAAAAGAGAGAGACAAGAGAGTAATAAAATGATTCCTAGATGGCCTCAAAGTGTTTTATGCAACTATTTAGGCCAACTGGAGTACTTTCTATTCAGGTAGGTGGACAATTGGGCTGAATAGAACCTGAATCAAATTTTGACTCGGTCATGGGCTTCCAAGGGTCAATGATGCGCAAGGGGAATGTGAAGTCCAATCTTACAGAAGAACAGTTTAATGTTGTGGCTGATTATGTTATGCCTAGTTAATGACTAAACTTGCAATAAAGAGAGACAATAATCATAAAAAGCAAAAACATTCATTCTCCTTCACATCAGCAACAAACATTAAGGCTGGGGACACACCTAGGCTTTTCTGAATCGTATGACGCGCGTTTTACGCGTGTTTTTGGATGCGCGTTTTTGTAACTAAGAAACGCGCGTCATACGCGCGATTCAGTGATCCTCCCCTATGGGAACATTGTCCATAGGCGCGTTAAAACGCCCAAAAGAAGCTCATGTACTTGTTTGGGCGTTGGGCATTTTACAGCGCGTTCAAACGCGCTGTAAAACGCCCAAATGTGAACCATGCCCATAGGGATGCATGGCTTTTCACATGTTGAGCATTTTTCAGCGCGTTTGAGCGCTGAAAAACGCTCAGGGGTGTTCCCAGGGTAAGGCTGGGAACACACCTAAGCGTTTCTACGCTTTCTAAGCGTTTTCTACGCGCGTTTTTGGATGCGCGTTTTTGTAACTAATAAACCCGCATCATACGCGCGATTCAGTCATTCTCCCCTATTTCAGCATGGTCCATAGGCGCGTTAAAATGCTCAAAAGAAGCTCATGCTGAAGCGACAGCGTTAGACGTTTTCCAGCGCGTTCAAACGCGCTGTAAAACGCCCAAATGTGAACCATGCCCATAGGGAAGCATGGCTTTTCACATGTTGTGCGTTTTACAGCGCATTTCAACGCGCTGTAAAACGTTCAGGTGTGTACCTAGGGTAAAGGAGTTTTCTGAGACTTTCTAACTGATGACCTATCAGGTCACCGATCAGGTGTTTGAGAAGGCATCGGCCTGCTTTCTGCTTTTCCTAGTTCAGTGACTTCAGGTTCATCGGTCACGTGGCCTAGGCGCAGCTCAGCCCCAGTGAAATGAATGGGGCTAAGCGTGATACCAAGCACGGCCACTATACAATGTACAACGCTGTACTTGGTAACCTGGGTGAAGACAGCGGCACTCACAGGAGGGACGGTGCCTTCTTAAACATCTATTCCACGGGGGTTTGGGTGTCGGACCCTCACTGATCAGATACTGAAGAGCTATCCAGGGGATAATCTTGGAAAACCCCTTTAACATCTTTCTGTTGAAATGTGACAGATAATTAAAGTGTTTCCTTCTTAGCAAAACGAAACAATAAACAACAAGAGAAGAAAGTATCAATTTGTAGCATCAGAAAACATAACGTTACGCTTCCACTCCACGTCTTAGAGCAAGCGCAACCCATGTCTACACTTCCAACCGTCTCCTCTAATGCTAGCCAGTTATCATGCAAGTTTTGTTATCCAGGCTGAACTGGATGGATAACAAACAAACTATGTTAATACAAAGGACATTTCTACGGCATGAGAAGAAACTGAGAATTTTCCATCAAGCAAATTATGAGGAATATTCAGTCAGAGAAACTGTGACAAATTTTGAACCATTATCAAAGTGAAAGAAACTTCTCTAGCTTTTCTTGAGCCTTCAAGACCCATGCATATGAATGACTGTTGGCCTCGCATTATTGGCATAACTAATCGAATGCAATGCATTCGGCCGGTGACCTGTTTCCCCCTCTCATTATTATTCAAATCACAAATCTAAGACACATTTGCTTAAGGAAAAATAGAAAAAAAATTGTAAAAAATGACTAATCAGTAAAACATGCTATCTGACAATTTTTTAACTTTTTTATTTTTATTTTCAGGGAGTGATAGGAGGCAAAAAAATCCTGATTCTAAAACAGATTGTTTAAATTATAAATCATTTGCTTAATCCGAGGGATTATTCGACCAAACCTACCTTCACTCTGCAGAATTTACTGGGTCTGTTGCGGATTAGGTCAATCGTTGGTAAGACCTGTTTCAAATTTATTGCTTTCATTTACGTTAAATATTAAAAGGGTCCATTTGTACCACCACGTGTATATACATGAATGCCGCTCTCACCGTATCTTTGAAAAGTTTAATCTGGTGATTTACGACCGTCTCGCACACCAAGGGAATCTGGTGGACACTGATGGAGATAAAAGGGCGTATCTGGATTTCTTTTGCTCTGTGTTCTATGCAACTGTCTGGCTGAAGGAAACCAAGGCTAGAAACACATTTCACAATATTCTGTGCGGACGTTAAGCATTGCTCTGCTGAAATTGGATAACAAAATGGACAAGTCAATAAATTGGTGATATAAGAAGAATCAACACAGAAAGAGATTTTAGTTATAAAACGATTACGCCATATTATGGGTTTGTGATGGTCTGGAGTCTAAAAAACAGAAGGTGCCCTAAAGGGCATCTGTCATCACATTTGTACGTATGTCACTGGCTGAACTGTTGCATGTTACGTGGCAGCTGAAGGCATCTGTGCTGATCCCATGTTCGTATGTTCTTGCATCGCTGAGAAAAATTATGCTTTAATATATGCAAATGAGCCTCCAGGAGCAACGGGGGCATTGCCATTACACCTAGAGGCTCTGCTCTCTCTGCAACTGCTGAGCCATCTGCACTTTGATTGACAGGGCCAGGGAGTGAAAACATCATCAAGCCTGGGCCTGTCAAACAAAGTGCAGAGGGAGCGGCAGTTGCAGAGAGAGCTGAGACTCAGGTGTAATGGCAACGCCCCCATTGCTCCTAGAGGCTCATTTGCATATATTAAAGCATAATTTTTTTCAGCAATGCGGGCACATATGAACATCGGACCAACACAGATGCCTTCAGCTGCCAAGCGCACATGTAATAGGTCAGCCAGTGTCCTAGGGACAAATCAGCAGACAGATGCCCTTTTACCAGTTGTCACTCTTCTCTTAAAAGTGGATTACAATTTCAAAATGGTTACTTTTTGTGTAATGACTGTTGGTTTTCCAGATCTCTGCGTGTTGATATTCAAATACAAACTTTCAAAATTTACACATGATGACATTCTGTTCTGGTCATATAATTATATGAGGGCCTCGGGAAAGATGGATCAGGCATGTTGAACTTTAACATCCCTGATCCCTTGTTCTCACAGCAGATAGGTAGCCATCAGAAGGGTCTGGCAGCAGCTTTTTCCATTAGGGCTCATCTTAAGACAAGACTTTACGATCCACAGTTGCCTATACATCTAAATAGCTATGGACAGATTGATGTTTGCCAACCATTATTCTTCCTGACTTTCACATTGGGCCAAGTGTGCATGTATTCTCAATGTTCCCCTTTATGCATACTCAGCTATGTATGAGAAGTTTGGAAGAAAAGTTAGTGAACAAGCAATCGAGACACAGCTATTGAAGAAGCATGGGGTCAAAAAGTCTTGTCTTGAGCTGATGGAAAAAGCCGCTGCCAGACACCTCTGGTGGCTCCTTGCCTCCTGTGGGAACAAAGAATTGGGCATGTTGAAATGTAGCTTGTCTGGTCCTTCTTTCTCATGACAAACAGTCATGGGAAAGCCAACACGCCCCCATGCACATAAGATAGTCAGCAGGTATTGCCAACTTTACTCCTATTTTTATGGACACTTTAAGGCCTCTTTCACACGAACGATAAGGATTAGGTCCGGATGCGTTCAGGGTGCGTTCAGTGAAACTCGCACCATTTTGCAAACATGTTCAGTTTTGTCTGCGATTGCGTTCAGTTGTTCAATTTTTTCCGCGCTCGTGCAATGCGTTTTGATGCGTTTTTCACAAGCGTGATAAAAAACGTAATGTTTACAAACAACATCTCTTAGCAACCATCAGTGAAAAAACGCATTGCATC
This sequence comes from Bufotes viridis, assembly GCA_033119425.1. Classification (NCBI taxonomy): domain Eukaryota; kingdom Metazoa; phylum Chordata; class Amphibia; order Anura; family Bufonidae; genus Bufotes; species Bufotes viridis. Next base: position 143,417,954 of record CM065596.1, read on the forward strand.
CTGCTGCCGGATGCAATGTGTTTTTCACTGAAGCCCAATTTACTTCTATAGGGCCAGGGCTGCGTTAAAAACGCAGAATATAGAGCATGCTGCGTTTTTCACGCAAAGCAGAACTGATGTGTTAAAAAAAACCACTCATGTACACAGACCGATTGAAATGAATGGGTCAGGATTCAGTGCGGGTGCAATGCGTTCACGTCACGCATTGCACCCACACGGAAAACTAGCTTGTGTGAAAGGGGCCTAACAAGTCAACTTACCTGACCATCACATAACCACAACAGATTGTCATCCTCTGGAGGACACAATAATTGCTCCCTTTGAACGTCAACAAGTAGAGATGAAGAAAACTATGAGGAATTGATGTAAAAGAATAACCTTTTGTTGAAACCAGACTACCTCTCGACGTTGGCCATAGATTGAAAAATATTTCTCTGACCTGATAAGTGTTCAGAATTTTTCTTCACACAAAATACACTATATTTTCCAAACCCAAACTATTTTTTCCCATTGGAATTCAATTTAATTTTGTAAATGTTCAATATTGTAAATGGGAAATGTCCTACATGGGTTTCCTAATTCTAGGCTCTACCAGTAACATGATGAAGCAGAATGATCAGCATCTCGACTATAGATGAACGAATCGAGACACAGAGAACTTTTACAGGCATTTAAAGTACTTTCGATTCGGGTAGAATTGATTTGTACCCGAATAAAATTTATTGGCCGGTTTGGACCTGAAACAAATTTTAGGAAATTCACTCATTTCTCATTCCGACAAGTGGAGCAGTTTTCTATCAGTGAGCACTAAACATTTTGATGGTTTTGATTGGTTTGTGAAATTGCTTGAATTGTTCATGATAAATGTACTGCACCAGGCTCTACATACATTTATATAGAAACAGAGGTCACCAATAGTGTTGGGCGCGAATATTCGAATCACGAATTTTAATCGCGAATATCGCCACTTCAAGAATTCGCGAAGATTTAGAATATAGTGCTATATTTTCGTATTCGCGAATATACTACATTTTTTTCCCTCTGAACCCATGATCCCTCCCTGCTTCTTGCTTGTGGGCCAATGAGAAGGCTGCCTACTCCTTACTATATAAGCACCTCCCCAGCAGCCATTTTCTACAGTTTATTACAGTTCTGAGAGAGTCAACAGTGTCATTGCTGTGCTCTGTGATTTCCTGTCATTATATTAGATAGTTACTTAGTTTATATATAATCCAGATAGTTAGTGGGAGTCAGTGCAGGTTAGATAGTGATATAGTGTAGCTGATTCCAGTGCAGGGTGTTAGGTAGTGTTATAGGTTCTGCTGTCCATACATACATGCTACATACATAGTGCTGTGATGTCACAAGTTCACAACAATACTTAGTGCACCAATCACTAATATGTAGTCAGACCTGCTAAAATGTGAAGTTGCACGTATTGCGCAAAAATATGTGCATCATTAATTGTTGATTTGCACAAGCGCGAATATATCGGGACACTCTATTTGCATATAAAGCTATTGTGATGTTCTGCCGTGCCAACCATTTTCTCCAGTCTCAGGTAACTTCTAGCAGCTTGAAAAATGTAGCAAAAGTGACCCACGCCTGTATTGTGCACACAATACGCGAATATTACATTGACAATTTTCGCAATCAAGAAAATAATGGCGAATTCGCAAATTCATGACAAATATTCACCCAATTATTTGTGAAATATCGCAAATTCGAATATTGCACCTGCTGCTCATCACTAGTCACCAAGCCCAGAAGTCTCCAACTTTTCAGAAGTTCAATTTCCAGCATGCCTTTACGGCTTTAGACTTCACAACAACTCATGAACCACCAGTTGTTTAACAATGTTGTAGACACAATGTTCTGCCTAAGGGTACTTTCACACTAGCTTTAAACTTTTCCTGCACTGAGTTCTGTCCTCGGGGCTCAATACTGGAAAAAAAACGCTTCAGTTATATCCTAATGCATTCTGAATGGAGAGAAATCCGTTCAGGATGCATCAGGATGTCTTCAGTTCAGGCACTGAACTGCGTTTTGGCCGGAGATAATACCGCAGCATGCTGCGGTATTATCTCCATCCAAAATTCCAGAACATGTGCCGGAATGCTGGATCCGGCATAAATTTCTATTGCAATGCATTAGTGCCAGATCCGGCATTATAAATTCCGCAATGACGGATCCAGCATTCCGGTCTGCGCATGCACAGACCTTTAAAAATGTTAAAAAAAAAAATACTGGATCATTTTTGCCGGATGACACCGGAAAAACGGATCCGGTATTGCAATGCATTTTTCTGACTGATCAGGCATTTTTCAGACCTGATCAGTCTGAATAATGCCTGATCAGTAAGAACAAATGACATGCATTTGCATACAGTTTGCCTGATCAAGCAGGCAGTTGAGACAACGGAACTGCTTGCCAGAATCAAACAACGCAAGTGTGAAAGTACCCTTAGAACAGGGCTGGCCAACCTGCGGCTCTCCAGCTGTTGCAAAACTACAACTCCCAGCATGCCCAGTCTGCCTACAGCTATTAGCCTACTGCAGGGCATGGTGGGAGTTGTAGTTTTACAACATCTGGAGAGCCGCAGGTTGGCCAGCCCTGCCTTAGAAGATCTTGGAAGATCTGCCTAAGCTATTAGAGGAGACAAGAAACAATCCTAATTAACTTCATGAGCATTTATTAGTGCAGGCCAATGTCACCTGAAGTTCAATGTGGACGTGAAGAACTGGTCATCCCATAAATCCATCACAGTACGTTATTTCTCTTGCTGTTTACGAGATGTTCGCCACTCCCAGATTTTCCTGGAGATACGCTTCAACAATTTATCTGTATGAACAAGCCCAAAAGACAAGCTCACACCAGGCTTATTTTCTTTTGCTCAGTGTGAACAGATCAGAAACTCAGCTTGAGTGCCATGTCACTCAACAGAAAACGGCAAGAGAAGTTTTCCGACAGTGGTTTGATGTCGTGATGTCATGGAGAGCTGAAATGTGATTCTGAGGGCAGCTGTTGTGCAAAAACCCAAGAGTGTGTCTCAATAGATCCTGCCAGTGGGGAATATGTATTTGCCTGTCTATGTAGAAGCATTAAATTGGAGAAGAAACAAGTTGGAAAACGGGGTATTTGCATGTTGCGTTCAAAAACAGACATAAGGATGTGAAAAAGTTGAACAAGCTAAATGATCATTCAATGTAAAGCATATTGATGTTTTTTTGCCCTGGTTATTGCATACATTATCTTAAGACAGGTACGGTCAAAGGAAAAAAGCCAGTAAATGTATAACTGGCCTAGAAGTAGAGTCCTCTTCCATAGCAATGGAGTTGTTGTGCTCCTTTAGGGATCAGGGCCATGGACCACTACTGGAGTTACACACCTGAGTACAGTTAATTAATGTAGAAAATTAAAAATCTAGACGTGGAGTGGGTCAGGGACATAGCTATAGGGGTGCTGATGTAGGAATTACATCTAGTCTCTAGTGTTTGAGGGTGCACAAAGGACCTTCTGCCACCTAGAAGACAACAGTATTATGAATAGTACATGGTAGCTGGGAAGTTCTATTATAGACTTTGTTCCGGGGACCGGGATTTCAAGTTACACTACTAGGGTTGGTGGAAAGAAAGTTAGTATGACATGATAGAAAATGTATGTGCAATGATGCAGTCTTTTGCACTTCTCATTGAAACCAGGAAGTCTGACCTCAATGCCTCACCTACCATAGATAAGATGATGTAGCCTGCAGTATAAGAACATAACTATGAACTAATAAGACAGCAAACTACCACGCCAGAATTGAGTCAATATTTTGAGGACTACTCAGTCAGATACTTCAAGGAAAGTCAAATGGATAGTCCATTAAATGGTCCATAAATCATTCTGTACTTTCAATAAGCACTAATGACCTTTCGAAATAGCCAAGAAGCCTGTTAGAGCTTCTAAATTGAAGTGCCTGTAGCAATTCCCCAAGTACTAGTTTTGTTCCGTCAAGAACCCTAAGAATAATTACACCTGTGTTTCTGTCAATGTTCTCAAGGTCTTGAAGGTCTCCTTAATCTAGTGTTCCTGGTTAGCCGGAGCAATGAATGATCATGTCCACTAACAAAATTATGTTTAAGAAATGTTGCCCACTGGTAATATATCCCAGCCCAAGGGTAGGCAACCAGCTGTTGTGAAACTACAACTCCCAGCATGCATACTTACTCTGCTCTTCTCCGAACTCCCATAGAAATGAATGGAGCATGCTGGGAGTTTTAGTTTCATAGCAGCTGGAGTGCCGAAGGTTGCTGATCCCTGTCCTAGGCAGAAGAGTACCGGAACCTGATCCATATTAGAGCATGTTACAATGTGCACATCCCAGATGTATCTTTAAAGGGGTTGTCTCACTTCAGCAAATGGCATTTATCGTGTAGAGAAAGTTAATACAAGGCAGTTACTAATGTATTGTGATTGCCCATACTGCCTCCTTTGCACATTATACACTGCTTGTTTCCATGGTTATGACCACCCTACAATCCATCAGTGGTGGTCGTGCATCCACACTATAGGAAAAAGCACCAGCCTATGCACTCACCACAGTCTTTGCCCCCAGAGAGGCTGGCGCTTTTTCCTATAGTGTGCAAGTACGACCACCACTACGGGATTGCAGGGTGGTCGTAACCAAGGAAACAAGCAGTGCATACTGTGATGGAAAAATAATCCAACCAGCAAAGGAGGTAATATGGACAATCACAATACATTAGTAAGTGCCTTGTATTAACTTTCTTTGCATGATTAGTGCAATTTGCTGAAGTGAGAAAACCATCTTAGGCTTCTTTCATACAGCCGTTCCTAGTCCTGACCATAATGGGGCCCGGGAAAGATCCGGCCACTTTCTCGTGCACCACAATTTAAGCATATGCTCAGTAAGGCATCTAGTTCCTGCACAGGATGTTAGTATCAGACTGCGCAGGGACACACCCCTAAATGGTAACACCAAAGTGGACCCTCACTCCAAAATGCTAGTCTTTTAGTCATAATTACTTCTACCAGGTATAAAATAGGAATATAACAACATGGAATCCTAAAAATAGATGCTCCAGGATTGTTATTACACGTGGAAAGCAGGTTGTTACTAAAACTGTCGTGTCAGGAGAGGTCTGTCGTGTCTTTACGTAAATAGCAGAATTTTTATATCTAATTTGCACCTTTATTTAATCATGCTCTAGTGATATCTGTATTGGGAGAAGAATAATAGAAGGTCGGGATCTGGAGACTCTCACAGAACAGTGAAACAAAACAGGGGAACTAATCCTGAAGATTTCGTTAGCTTCACAAACATCTTGAGATCCTATAGTAAACAGAAGACGGTCTAAAGTTCTCGGTGACACACATCACAGCCGTAGATTGAGCTAATTGCCTTTTAACCCAATTTCCTAACCGCAAGACTGGAAGCCAGAAAGAGTCACCAAGATAGCGCTGAGACGCAAGCAGATAACAGGAAACTTGACCTTTTCTCTTAAAGATTAACAAAGTGCAATTAATGCAGAGCTAAGAGTGACCCCGATGTTATTCTATAATAAGACGGTGCAATTAGGCAAATAAAGGTTTACATGCAGAGAAGTAGGAAGCTGCGGTCTGGTAAGTCACTAATGGGCTCTTGTGTAGGAGTTGAGCTACCGTTGACGAGTCTTATCATGGATAAAATTCTGGGAAAAGCTACTTGTTCGTCTACAATCAGACACTTTAGATGAAACTTACATTGCTAAGTAGCTATCAAGGTGGAAAGAAGATCAATTAATATTCAATAGTATTCACTCTCCAGTAACAGCACAGAACACCGAAAACTTGGTTCCTCTTTAGTGCCCACAGTCCAAATTAGCCCCTTAAAGGGCTTCTGTTACCCCCCAAAAGTAATTTTTCATTTTTGGGCTTATTAAAATCCTTATTGTGCGATTATTCAATATATAGGGCTCTTACCTTTTTCTGTGGCTTAGTTTCTTTAAAAATCACACTTTTATAATGTCTGCATTTCAAATCCCGCGCCTGCGCTTTACGTGTCTACATTCGGCGCAGGTGCTCTGAGAGAAGGACGCCCGCTTCATCAGCACTTCTACAGTGCGCCTGCGCCGCCGACGTCTTCTCTTCCGGGTGCAGAGGTGACGTCATCGGCGCAGGCGCACTGTGGAAGTGCTGAGGAAGCGAGTGTCCTTCTCTCAGAGCGCCTGCGCCGAATAAAGACACGTAAGGCGCAGGCGTGGAATTTTAAATGCAGACAGGGCCAGCCGGGGGAGGAGAGCGCTCGCTGGCCCTGTCAATCAACCGGAGGAGGGGGTGTTTTTTTAAAAGGAGGATGCAGCGGCTACCAACAAGTAACCACCCTACTTGCTGGTAGCGAACTAATTAACATATTATAAAAGTGCGATTTTTAAAGAAACTAAGCCACAGAAAAAGGTAAGAGCACTATATATTGAATAATCGCACAATACGGATTTTAATAAGCCGAAAAATGACTTTTGGGGGGTGACAGAAACCCTTTAAAAGGGGATCTCAGACATTGCATATTGCTACAATATGCCATCAATGTCAGATAGGTGCTGGTTCCACCTCTGGGACCCACTCCTGGCTCCAGAACAGGCCCCCCAAAGTGAAGGACAGCACATCGCACAAACGCGGCCACCCTCTGTTCTTTCTAAAGGGGTTTCAAAAATAATTTCCTGGCAGTCCCATGGCAGTGAATGGAGAGGTGGTGCATGCCTGGTGGGCTCTCCATTCACCACTATGGAATGTCCAAAAATAGCTGAGCGTGGTGTGCTCACCTTCACTTCAAGGGCCCCATTCTGGAGATATGAGGAGGTATCAAAGATGGGACCTGCAACTACCTGACATTGGTGGCATATCCTAACGATATGCCATCAGTGTCTGAGATGGGACAACCTCTTTGAGGATAGGTCATCAATATTGGAAAACCAGACAACCATTTTAGGTCACTTTATTCCAACTATCTCCTCTTCTTGCTAACCTGGAGACATCCCAAGAAGAAGACCAATAGAAGGGAATAACGCATGACTGTAGCATCAAAGTTGGTTTGTGGTGTGCAACTTATGGGAACATGTAGGGCATTGCATACCCACCAATATGATAGAATACTTTTATAAAAAAAAAAAAAATTTAGATAATGAATGCAAAGCATTTGCAATGTGTTTGAAACATATTATCCAAAACTGGAGTTTCCTGTAAAATATTGAACGCTCCCCTACACATGCCAGACTATGTTTTATTTCCGTGATTTCCCTGAAATGTGTTTTAAACACCTGAACGTATCTTTAAATCCAACCTGTCCAAAAATATGTGATAAATCATCCCGCATATAAACACTGAAGTGTGGTGACTCACGACTGCTTAACTGGAGAACTCATTAATAGCAGGAAAAGCCATTTATCATCTATACTTTGTGAATGCGCTGTGCTCTGTGATGAAGCAGCATTCCAGCAGATGTTTTCAGCCGCCCTAAATACCATCCAAGAGCAGACCCTTCTTCTGTACGATACATCCAGCTAGCGACATCTGTCTCTGACACACTCTCCAATAGACGCTTACTGGAAATCGCTTGGTCTCCTGCTTTTGTTCTCTTGCCCCCTGTAAATTTAATGGGGAAACCACCTACAGCATTGAGTCTTTTAAGCCATGTTGGGAAAATAGGGGGAGGGGCAGACTTTTTTAAAGGTATTTTAAAAGGATTGTCCCTCGAAAAATATTCAATATTTTTCAAACCAGAATCTGGAAACTTTTGTAATTGCATTTAAGTAAAAATTTTGTACCCCAAAAAAATCTAACTATCTGCCGTTTCTTTGTTTCCTGATTTCTTTGTCCACTTCACTGAGGTGGTCGCACGTGCTCAGTTCAACTGCCACCAGTCTATCTTCAATTAGCCAGAGATAGCCAGCAGAAATGTCACACCTCCTGAGAAAGGGCATGTCTCCTGAGATTTAGTAGGAAGAGATCTGCGGCAGAAAGGAAAAGCTCCCTGACAAAGGACTCGCCCCCTGACATAAATCTAGTAGAGCAATTGGAACAATGTATGGGGCGATCTCTGGATCCATGTGAGGTACCGGGCTAGTTTTTGCTTTGTAAAAAGGAGATTGTCACGTTCTAAATAATGCCCGATTTTCACATTTTACATTATTCATGGGATAAACCTTTTAAGCCACCATGACAAAAAATAAAGCCTTGTGGCTTAAAAACCTATTCATTTTAGTAAAAGCATGAGGCGTGGAGATTTTTGCATGTTCCCATATTTCTCCATTAGAGGCTTTATTGTGTTGATTTTGATATTTTTATGTAAATTAGAGCTGAGATATGTGGAAAAGGACAAACATTAACTAATATTAGCTCTGCTTCCTCAATTTTTAAAAATAATGTGAGATAAAACGTTTGTCCGAAAAGCTGCTGTTTTGACCATATTAATTCCAGCTGAGGCTTTATTCGGCATCTGAATGGTAATTTTGCATTGTTAGGCAGTTGCTTATTTTGTTGATTACGTCTTATCCCTATCATAAAAGCCATTTTATTAAAGATAGCAAAGTATATAAGATTACAGAGGCATGGATATCTTTACCAGAGAAATCACATCCATTTTATCCCAAGGTTCCTAATTTCTAAAAGGTAAAATTATGATAATCTAAAAAGGAAAATTAAATGGAATGTGCAAACCCTTTTTTTTGCTTATAGAGACCATTGGATTCTATGATCTACATCAAATAAGAGGTCAGTACCTTTGACCAGAGGTCTAACGAATCCCAATTCAACATTTGCCAGTATTCGAGAAGTGCATGCATTCACTTTAGGGCTGGACATCACCGCATGAATTGTCCACAATATTGAGTTACAATTGGTATGTAGTAACATTTCTATAATTTGGCATTTCATAATCAAGAATGTCTGGTATTTTTGTTGTTTTGGGTATAAATTTAGTATTTAGAGTATTTAGGTGACTGAGCATTATAGCAGAAACTGGGACCAGGACCGGAATCTAGAAGAAAAGCAACACCAGTTTTGATGCAAACTGAAAGACACTAGGATATTTGCTCTAACGTTATTTATTGTTATAATTTACTTATATACAATGCATTTCGGGGAATTCAGGACTTTTCAAACATATAGGACATTAAAAGGGTTTTCCAGGACCTTAAGACATTTGACTGGTTGCTGGTCCTATCGAAATCAACAGGTTCAGAATATGACTGCATTTATGTGCATGAGCACCTTATGAGCCTGAGAACGTCCTGAGATCTGTCCAAAGAGTACCCCATTCATGTCCACCATGGGTCTACATTTAGACTTCTGGTATGTTTCCAACATATTGCAAACTCTCTCATCAAGTCCTTGAGTGATCTCAAGCTATTCAGATCACTGCAAATGCTTACCTTGCCTCTTCAAGGTCGGACCCTTGACCAGGTACCTTACTTTAGGTGGGTTCCCCCTTTTTTTCTTATCTCACATACTTTTGATAGTAATTCCCTGCCAATATCCAATGTGTATTCTTCCTCGGCCATAAATCTGAGGTCCATAAATGAATAATATGGTTGCAGAATAAAACAAATGTTTTTTCCAGGCGTATAGTTTACTAAAACTGAGGGCAGATTTACATTCTGAAAGCAATGCTCAATGTGTTATGTGTATTTATATGCGGTACTATTTCACCCTTCACGACACACATCGATACCCACTTTATGTCTGCCCATTACTACCCATTTAAACATCTATTTTACATGATTCCCCCAGCAAGACATGGACTGTAATGACACGGGAGTGTGGAGTGCTCTTTAATAAATTTCTGCAGAATCAATACTTTGGCTGGGGATTTGTCAGTCTTTCAGAAGAACGCTTCATTAAACTTTACTGTTATTTTCGTGGAATTTTTTCAAAGTTCGGCTCTTATCACGTATCAGCTTTAAAGCCATAAAAACTTGCATTTTGCTGTTGATGCTATTAGTGAACTAGAACTAACTAGACGTTGAGTAATAGGTAGGCACATTGCTAGACAACGGCTACATCCATAACCCCTGGGGTCAACATTAAGTGGCGTTCCATGGGCCATAGGGTTATTCATGAAATGGTTGTAAAATGACTGTCGTAAGAATGAAGCATAATTTTCTTTATCAGCCATGGAACCTATAGATGGTAGGAATTATTTGCCCTTTCAACAAAATCTCACAGTTTAAAAATCACTAGTCAGCAGGCTCAACCCTAGTAAACCAAATATACTTTATAGTAGGGTCAATCTTGCTGATTAAACTGATACTTGTCTTGGGGATATTGTGCTGTTCTCAAGTTAAAATAACTTTAACCCTTTATGCTAACAAGGCCTTAAGTGCACTGGGAGGCAAGACCAGCACTGGATGCCTGACGAGGTGAGGGTGCACCTAGGGGATAAGCCCTGCCTCCAATGAACTGAAGCATCATTTGCATGGAGAGTTAAGGTCTTTTTTTTCCTCAGGAATGCTGAAAACCCATTTTCAGAAGAAAGGTATAATTTTATTCAGCATTATTAACCTACCCTTGTGTAATGGGGTTGATCCTGCTGACAGTTGCCCTTCAAAGAGGTTTTCCGTTTTATAAAGTGACGACACTAGCATATTCTATTACTTTATAATGGATGGGAGTATGACCTCTGAGACCCCAGACAAGTTGGATGCGCAATGCGAGAATATTACTTTAGAAAGAAAATCAGCGGCTTACTCAGAACTGCCGGCAGGACAGGTGCTCACCCCGATGGATACACCCAAATCCCAAGGAAAAAACAATTAGGAAATATAGAGCTGCCAGGGGGCGCTCAAAATATCCGGTAACACTCGGTAAAGTCACAACACAATTTTAATAAAACTACATAAAATACATAAAAGCCCTAATGTAGCTCCAATACATCATACGGAGGTATAGTAATGATGCCTAGTATATGAAATAAAGTTCCACAGGGATATCAAATGTAACGAATGTTCCAAGATGGTGAGTGTCAGGTATTTAAATCCAGCAGTTACCAAATATGTGACAGTCCGCGATACAAAGCATCGATGCGGGCACTAAAATGCTTTGTTAGCGAAAAAAATTGATTAAAATGCAAAATCTGCCCAAAAAAGTAAAATTCTGAAATTTCATCTACATTTTCCTTTAATTCTTGTGGAACACCTAAAGGGTTAAAAAGGTTTGTAAAATTAGTTTTGAATACCTTGAGAGGTGTAGTTTCTAAAATGGGGCCAATCATGGGTGGTTCTAATTATGTAAGCCTCACAAAGTGACCTTAACTGGTCCTTAAAAAGTGGGTTTGGGAAATTTTCTGAAAAATGTCAAGATTTGCTTCTAAACTTCTAAGCCTTCTAACATCCCAAAAAAAGAAAATGTAATTTACAAAGTGATCCAAGCATGAAGTAGACATATGGGAAATGTAAAGTTATGACTATTTTAGGAGTTCCCACTATCTGTTTTAAAAGCACAGAAATTAAAATTTTGAAAATTGCGAATTGTTCAATTTTTTTAATAAATTTGGTATTTTTTTAATAAATAAAAATGAAATATTCTGACACAAATTTACCACTGTCATGAAGTACAATATGTGAGGAGAAAATAGTCTCAGAATGGCTTGGATAAGTAAAAGCGTTTTAAAGTTATCACCACATAAAGTGACACATGTCAGATTTGCATAAAATGGCCTGGTCCTTAAGGTGAAAAATGGCAGGGTCCTGAAGGGGTTAACCTCAATTTCAAAATAATTGATATTGACCTAATTTCTTAAACTACATTCTGTTATGGGTATGGAACCACTATTCCAACCAACAGATTTGACTTTTGGCTAAACCTAAGGGTGTTATCCTGGCAGTCCCCTGTTAATCACCTATTAAGCCCTGTACAGTGATCGGAACCTCACTGCAGGGTAACCACCAGGCCGCTACCACCTGGATTAGATTCTGTGTGACCTATGGGCGTCAGAGACACTGATGCAGGGCAATGGGGTGTCAGGAAAAATTGTATTCAAAGAAAGGCCAAGGTCAGGGCACGTAGGGTATGGTAAATGGTCTGAGGTCATGAAGCCTGTCAGCAAAACACTTTGAGTGCGGGACACTGGTATGGTAGCTATACATTTTTGGCTCACATTCTGTCCTTGCCTTTAGTCCAAGGATTGAACAATAGTTGAGACTTTTTTGTACTTGGCCCTATCTCTGCAGGGTAGGGAGATTTTAATATCGTTTTATTTCAGCCTTCGTTAATATGGTATGTGATTGTTGCAAGCCTTTCCAGTGGTCCCTCAATTATTTGTTTCTTCAATGCAGTTTGGACTCTTTCTTAGGCTGGATTCACACGTCCGTTTAACACGGAAGTGAACTGTCCGTGTTAACCTGGGCTGGATTCCTGCTTAGAGCAGGATCGCACGGAGTTATTAGTTGCTCTGACGCTGTGCGCTTCCTGCCGCCCCTGCAGTACAGTAATACACTTTGTATTACTGTACTGCAGGGGTGGCAGAAAGTGCGGTGTCATAGCAACCAATGACACTCTCCTGCTCTCCTGCTCTAGTAGGAATCCAGCCCAGGTTACCACGGACAATTCACGTCCGTGTTAAACGGACGTGTGAATCCAGCCATGTATGGTTTTAATATGAGGAGTTAAGATGATTTTGCAATACGAGATATGGTAAATTGAAAGGTAGAATTAAAAAATGCATCTTGTCCAGCAAAAAATAAGCCCTCATATAGCTATGTGAACGGAAAAATTAAAAAGTTATGGCTATTGGAACGTGGGGAGGAAAAATCCTAAATGTAACAATCAAAATAGGCCTCAACGCCAAAGGGTTAAACAGTTTTTAATGTCTTCTTTGTTAAAAAATATGACTTCAACTGATTATGACTTTTATGTACATAAAAATGCATCTCAGAATAAAATGCAGAACGTAAATCCGGGGGAGAGCTGCAGCGATTGACGCAATGGCTTTATTATAAACAGAACATTCTGTACGTACTCGAGAGCTGATTCCATTGTTTCTAGAGCTAATGCATGTAACAAGGAAGTATGGCATCAATCTGTTTATATTATTGCATCTGCTTTCAAGATTTATATTACTGGGAAGTCATAATATTTAGAGGAGAAGACAAAACTGATACAAGTGGTAACACAAGCCCCTTTGTGTACATGTACTGTATATACAATGTAATGCTGGTCAGAGAACATACCACTGCCACAAGACAGCAGGAGGTCACATGATGAAACTGGTACTCAAGAATTACCCAATATATAGGCTAACAAACTGGTTAAAGGGGCTGTCAAGGATTTTTTTTAAATACCCCTTCCCCTGTTCAGTTAGGTCTGTGAAAAGATCTATACATTCCTGTTCCTTTTCCACTCCATTCAGGGATGGTATTGTGTGTTCTGCTGCAGCCAATGATTGGCCTCTCCAGTAGAGTGTCCCATATGTTACCCAGCAAAGACATGGGACTTCAGGACATGTCACTAGTGAGGCCAATTGTTGGCTGCATAAGCACAGGAAGTTTACATGCAGGAAAAGGAAGTCGGTGAAGGAAACCTTGGAAAAACGCCTATTTCCTGGCTGCAGAGAGCCTTTATAGTGATGTAGAACACTGTTCCTTGCAGTAACACACATAGAGAGCCAGCTTGGGTAGTGAAATAATACTGTGAGTCTGTATGACATGCAGATGACAGGCGTCAATCTTAGAATCACTGCACACTTCACTTATTTGGGCAGTCAAGGGGCCAAAAATTACCAAATAACTCAAGTATGAACTCAGCCTTACAGGTCAATGTTAGCGCCAAGAAGAAGCGCACTCCTTCTACACCGTGGTCAGCTGATTCCACATAGATATCTACAGAACCTGTTCTATTAAACGCTTATACAAGTAGTGCCCCCACCCTCCCCCCGACAGAGTGGAGAGGGTGTCAGCAGTAAGTTTGTGTTGATGTCACTGATTAATTTTCCCTTCCTCTGGTCCATCAGAACAATAACCCACAACAAACTGATCCTGTCTGTGGAGCATCTGCCTTTACTCGGTCAGCATTTGCTCAATAATCCATCAGTGTTGCTAATGCCAAATAAAACAGTAGTGGATCTAAAACAGAGATGACACTTGAATGGAATATTTGCATGTCTTCTGTGCTTTGTACCCACTCCTGCTTTTGGCTACCAAATCATAAGCCAATTCTGACCATACAGGCTTTACAGCTGCTACACAGACCTGATCCGTTGTGCATCTCATTTTTCCTTCCTTCTGACAGATCAGAAGAAAGGTCAAATAAATGATGATATCTGCCAGGCCGAAAGGCAAAATAGTGGCCCAGTCATAAAGTGGGGAGGGTGGGAACAGCATGAGAAGTCCACAGAGTGGCACTATGACATAGTGGTGAGGTGAAATCAGCACGAGAAGACCACAGATTGGCCCAATGACAGAGTCTGGAGGTGGCAGCAGCATCAGGAGAAGGCCACAGAGTGGCACAATGACAGTGTGGAGGTGACGGCAGTATCAGGAGGCCACAGAGCGGCACAATGACAGAGACTGGAGGTGGGACAGCAGCAGTAGCAGCATCAAGAGAAGGCCCCCGAGTGGCACAATGACAGAGTCTGGAGTTAGCAGCAGTATGAGGAGGCCACCGAGTGGCACAATGACAGAGTCTGGAGTTGGCAGCAGTATGAGGAGGCCACCGAGTGGCACAATGACAGAGTCTGGAGTTGGCAGCAGTATGAGGAGGCCACCGAGTGGCACAATGACAGAGTCTGGAGTTGGCAGCAGTATGAGGAGGCCACCGAGTGGCACAATGACAGAGTGTAGAGGTTGCAGCTGTATGTGGAGGCCACCGAGTGGCACAATGACAGAGTCTGGAGTTGGCAGCAGTATGAGGAGGCCACCGAGTGGCACAATGACAGAGTCTGGAGTTGGCAGCAGTATGAGGAGGCCACCGAGTGGCACAATGACAGAGTCTGGAGTTGGCAGCAGTATGAGGAGGCCACTGAGTGGGACAATATAACAGAGTCTGGAGGTGGCGGCAGCAGCAGTAGCAGCATCAGGAGAAGGCCACCGAGTGGCACAATGACACAGTCTGGAGTTGGCAGCAGTATGAGGAGGCCACTGAGCAGCACAGTGACACAGTCTGGAGTTGACAACATCAGGAGAAGGCCACAGAGTTGCCTAATGACAAAGTGTGGAGGTGGTGACTGCAGCAACATCAGGAGGATACCACAGAGTGGCAAGGTGACATAGTGTGGAGATATTGCGGAGCCTCAGTTAAGAGTCTTAACACAGCAATCCAAAGTGCAAAGCTCCCTGGGAAACAGTAATATGCTAAATAAATGTGGAGCCCCAGTATTTGGTCTACAACATACGAAAGCCAGATATCCTCAAGGAGGAAACTGAGCAAAGGGGTGTCTCCATCTGTGGAGACACCCCTTGCTCGGTTTTCCTTCCTTTGAGGGATATCTGGCTTTCATTGTGTTGTAGACCCAATACTGGGTCTCCACATTTATTTTGCATATAGTGTGGAGATGGCAGCATCAGCATCAGGATACCACCGAGTGGCAAGGTGACATAGTGTGGATATGGCAGCAGCAGCAGCATCAGGATACCACAGAGTTGCAAGGTGACATAGTGTGGAGATGGCAGTAGCAGCAGCATCAGGATACGACAGAATGTGAAGGTGACATAGTGTGGAGATGGCAACAGCAGCATCAGAAGACCACAGAGTGACCCGCTGACAGAGTGGGTGGGTGGGTGGCAATACCAGTACCCGCTGCAAAGGTGGGAGAAAGAAGGATTACTTGGCTTCATATGGGTGGCATCAGGTGGGTGGCAACATCCGAGTAGTAGATGAAGCAGGAAGCTAGAAGAAACTGGTCTCTTTTTTCAAGGTTTGGGTGAGGCGGCATGGATGATCTAATCAGATGTTGAAACAACACTGGAGAATGTCGCACACGTCCACAGGAAACCAGGAGCCGGACCTCGCCCTGAACCTTGGCGCACAACAAGTCCCAGAATGAAGAGAAAAACGGTCCAGCTTAACTGGAAAACTTGAGGCTCTATTGAATCCCGTGCAGATAAAAACCAATGTACAACAATGCAAGAAATCCACCGCTTTCGGATCACTATAGGTGCGGATCCTTAGTCATGATGTGCACATCATGACTAAGGATCCGCACCTATAGTGATCCGAAACCGGTCGATTTCTTGCATTGCTGTACGTTGGTTTTTATCTGCACGGGATTCAATAAAGCCTCAAGTTTTCCAGTGAATCTAATCAGATGCATCAGGAACTGGTTGGTGGAAATCCTGGCTGATCCACGCCTGATTCATCTTGATTAAGGTCAGTCTCTCCACATTTTGGGTAGACAGGCGAGTTCTCCTTGGGGTAACTATGGCCCCCGCCAAACTAAACATTCGCTCTGATGCCACACTACTGGCCGAGCAGGACAGCTTTTCCAGGGCAAACTCTGCTAGTTGCGGCCACAAATCCAGTTTGGCTTTCACTACATATAACTGCAGAACTGAACTGCGAATATATTTTTCTTTTTGTACTGAAATAGGCCACTAAAGGCTTTCACCACATATAACTGCAGAAGTGAACTGCGTATAAAGTTTTCTTTTAGTACTGAAAAAAGTCACTAAAAGCTTCTACCGCAAATAACTGCAACAGTGAACTGCGTATATATTTTTCTTTTTGTACTGAAATACATCACTAAATGCTTTTACCACAAATAACTGCAACAGTGAACTGTGTATATATTTTTCTTTTTGAACTGAAATACGCCATTAAACGCTTTCACCACATATAACTGCAGAAGTGAACTGAGAATATATTTTTCTTTTTGTACTTCAATAGGCCACTAAATGCTTTTACCACATATAACTGTTGAAGTAAACTGAGAATATATTTTTCTTCTTGTACTGAAATTGGCCACTAAACACTTTTACCACATATAACTACAGAAGTGAACTGAGAATATATTTTTCTTTTTGTACTGAAATAGGCCACTAAATGCTTTTACCACATATAACTAAAGAAGTGAACTGAGAA
This sequence comes from Bufotes viridis, assembly GCA_033119425.1. NCBI lineage: Eukaryota > Metazoa > Chordata > Amphibia > Anura > Bufonidae > Bufotes > Bufotes viridis. Next base: position 143,435,006 of record CM065596.1, read on the forward strand.
TATATTTTTCTTTTTGTACTGAAATAGACCACTAAACGCTTTTACCACATATAACTGCAGAAGTGAACTGAGAATATATTTTCCAATTTGTACTGAAATAAGCCACTAAACACTTTCACCACATCTAACTGCCGAAGTGAACTGCATATATATTTTACCAATAGGCCACTAAATGCTTTTACCACATATAACTAAAGAAGTGAACTGAGAATATATTTTTCTTTTTGTACTGAAATAGACCACTAAACGCTTTTACCACATATAACTGCAGAAGTGAACTGAGAATATATTTTCCAATTTGTACTGAAATAAGCCACTAAACACTTTCACCACATCTAACTGCCGAAGTGAACTGCATATATATTTTTTCTCTCTGTACTGAAATACATCACTAAACGATTTTACTGCAAATAACTGCAACAGTAAACTGCGTATATATTTTTCTTTCTCTACTGAAATACGTCACTAAGCGTGTTTACCACAAATAACTGCAACAGTAAACTGCGTATATATATTTCTTTTTGTACTGAAATACGCCACTAAATACTTTCATCACATGTAACTGCAACAGTGAACTGCGTATATATTTTTCTTTCTGTACAGAAATACGTCACTGAACGCTTTTACCGCAAATAACTGCAACAGTGATCTGTGTATATATTTTTATTTTTGTACTGAAATACGTCACTAAACGTTTTCACCGCAAATAACTGAGACAGTGAACTGAGTATATATATATATATATATATATATATATATATATATTTCTATTGAAATACACCACTAAACGCTTTTAACGCACATAACTGCAGAAGTGAACTGCGTATATATTTTTGTTTTTGTACTGAAATAGGTCACTAAACACTTTTACCACTAGTAACTGCAACAGTGAACTGCGTATATATTTTTCTTTTTGTACTGAAATGCGGCACTAAACGCTTTTAACGCATATAACTGCAGAAGTGAACTGTGTATATATTTTTCTTTTTGTACTGAAATACGCCACTAAATGCTTTTACCGCATATAACTGCAGAAGTGAACTGCATATATATTTTTCTTTTTGCACTGAAATAGGACACTAAATGCTTTAACCACATATAACTGCAGAAGTGAACTGCGTATATATTTTTCTTTTTGTACTGAAATATGTCACTAAACACTTTTACCACAAGTAACTGCAACAGTGAACTGCGTATATATTTATCTTTTTGTACTGAAATACATCAGTAAATGTGTTTACTGCAAATAACTGCAACAGTGAACTGCCTATATATTTTTCTTTTTGTACTGAAATACGCCACTAAACGCATTCACCACAAATAACTTCAGAAGTGAACTGCGTATATATTTTTATTTTTCCACAGATAGAAGCCACTAAAGGATTTTCAACATAGCACTTGAACCCCTAGAACAAATTGCTGGAATGATAGAGCTGTCTAATAGCTATTTGGATCCCCAAATAATCTTTCCCTGCACTTGTAAATCGCCTTTTTATCACTATGAGGTTTTTCCTATCACTGCCCCTAGTGCCTTCTGACGTCTCTCCCTGCACTAAGATGCTGTGAAGTGATTCCTCCTTATCCTTTCCATGCATGAATTTTACATTGTCAGCTTCGATTCGCTCATCTCTACTTATTTTCTATTAGGGTGCACCATGCCTTACCATCCCTTCCGAGAGCAGCAACACATGGTGACACGTCAACGGTATCCTGGGGACCCAGCATAGCGTTGGGGCCTCCCCAAACCTGGCCACTGCACTAGGAGTCAGGTTTATATCCTGCATAAGTAATAGTTATACAGGGTATTGTTTGCTATACTGTGTAGATATCATTATATTATCACATTGCAGCTCTTGAAACTATTCATACCATAGGCACAGCCAATGCAGGTGTTCTAAACAAAGGGCCCAAATGTGGTTTTATCCCATCCTTCTTTTCCATGTTAGGGACAGGTGAAATCAGTACTCTGCTTTTGCAAAATATACTAAGGGACGATCAATAAGTATCGGCTGCCCTGTTTGCCTTTGCAAAAGAGGCAAAAGAGGTATGCACGGATACCTATGCTACTTCAGTATAAAGACGTTTTAAGGGATAAATCTTCGTACTTTAATGTAGACCACTCCAGTTTCTGGATCGGGAAACTAGAAGATGCATTATTTCAGACTTGTGGGCTCATTTATTATTAGATATATGACAATTTTTTAGGTATATCTGTTGCAGATTCGGTTGCAAAGGGGATTTGTGGCTGAATCTGTGACTTTTTCCCGCTCAAGCCAGGTCAAACAAAGGTGGCGTGGTGTGAGCCGAAAAGGGGGAGGAACGGCCGTCCCATCTCATTTATCATTTTCTTTGTCTGTTTTAGGGAGCTGGCATAAATTTAGACCGGCGGTGGATGTGCCTAAGTTATGTAAAGGTTGGAAAGGGGTATTAAAATTGACGTCTAAAATTTCGGGCTTAATAAATGACCCCATTCATGTTTAGAACTTCATTAGGGAGTTGCACATTGTAAACAATTGTGGCTGGAACAAGGCAAAGGTGTGCAAGGGCTCTCACAAAAGGTTTAGAGGCCAAATGCATTCTTTGGTAATATTTACTGTGAAATTGTGGCAAGAACATGGCAACAAAATAAACCATTTTTTGCCACAATTTTGCAAAAACCATACCGTTTTACCATACATTTGATCACAAAAAGAATTTAGACTGCAGCATGTGAATACACCCTAATACAATGTTTAGTGGCCAGGGATAAATACAAATTAGTGTTGAGTCTGATCTATACCAGATACAGCCCATTGTGCTGCTGTTTATTTTTTTTTACTTTTTTTTTGGGGGGGAGGGGGGGTTGGGGGGGGGGGGCATATCCTTTCTTGAGGTCAGGGCAACTTCTTCAAGAAAACTCTTGGTGAGCAGTTTTATTTGATTCCTGCATAGACATAAAAATGCACAAAAAGCAAAGGAAATCATTCCAAAGCCTTTCTTTAAAAAAAACAACTATAATGAAAACCTTTGTGCTGCTGAAGTCATCTTTTTTCATCACCGGATCCGTTATATACAATTTAAATGACTATTACTTTGCGTATCTTGTGTTAAATTCTTATTACTATTATTATTATTTTCTTTTCCAATATCGGTCGGTAATGATATTGTTTACAGATCATTTGATATTGAGCCTCTCTTCATAGATAATGCAATATTCATCAAAATGATGTTTGCAGCGCACGCGGCTCGCAGTGACTCACTGAGCATTTTATTAGCCAAGAAAACAAATATTTAAAAAGTAAATTGTGATTCTTAGCATGAAAAAAATCCAATTTATATGTTTTATTTAATAGTAGATTAAACAGTAACTGATAAAATTCAATATTCAGATGCTGTGTGCTGTCAGCAGTCTAAAAACACGAACGCTTTACATTGTTGTGCACTTTAACTATTCCCTATGGTTCAAAATGGCAATATCTACTCTGTGCTAAACTTTGTTTTGTATGGGCTGTGACGACAAAAACTAAGAGAGCAACTAAATAAATAGACAAGAGTATAGATATGGCAATCCATTGGTTATTGTCACGAGGGTGTCGGGAGCCACGTCTGACTCCGTTATACCCGGGGTCAGGAAGTCGCAGCGGGTGGCTGCGCGCTCTATGTCTAAAGATCATGCTATTACTTAATGGTAGCTTTCTGTGTTTGCCTTGCAATCCTTTTTGTCTCACTCAGGGATCCGTAGCTTCTTCTCCTCAGCTGTTTCTTGTCCGCCACTCCCAACCTCCTTATATTCCCCCTTCCCACTTCTCTGGTTGCCAGATATAGAGCTTCCTGCCTGGACTTCTATACTGACCCACTGGAGCTGTGTAGCTGTTGTTCCTGGTTGTCGTACCAGAGCATTAACCTCCGTATCCCTGTTGGGCTTTTGTTGTCCGCTGTTGTCGCCCACCTGGGCTTATATGTTTTGTCTGTATTTTCTGTCCTCTCCCTGGTGTTTTCCTTTAGTGTTAGTGGTGAGGACTAGTGCTCCCACCGCCCTATTCACTACTTAGGGCTCAGCTTAAGGAAAGCCAGGGTTTAGGCACGTGATCCGCGTCTGGGTGAAGAACCCGTCTAGGGACGTCAGGGCAGTCAGGTGCCAGCTTCAAGGTGAGTTAGGGGTCACCACCTTTCCCTCTCCCTTGGACAGGGCTTTCCCTTTTCCCTCCCTTCGCATCACACGTCTGTGATCGGTACGCCGGTCGTGATAGTTATATGAAGTGCAGTTGCTGGGACTTCCTGCTGAGGGAGAGGAAAAATACATGTTGGTCTTAAAAGAATGGTTTATTCTGTATGTAAAATAGGTTTTCTGAGATCATCAGAAATTTGGCCAAAGAGCAGTATTGGACTGGGATTCCTTGGGCCCATCAGAGGAATTTATTCTCAGGGCTCAACCTTTATATCACCTATAAAGGTTAATATATTTTGAATCAAAGAAATAGACCCTATAGGCAAGTGATTAGCTCCAAAGCAGCACCTTTGGGGACCACTATAGTGTCAGAGCTTGGGCCCACCAGATTTACCTCTGGTGCTCTGGTGGGCCAGTCAAAGGAGCATATGCCATAAAATAACAAAAGACCCATTACTCACCTAATAAATCCCTCTCCATTTCTGCACCACCACTGCAGCGGTTCCCACCGGTTTATGTTTTCTATATGGAGGACATGAAATACAGTCTACTCAAGTGATCACTGTCCTCAGTGCCCTTATCCTGTACAATGAGGAGGCTAGTGATTGGCTGCAGCAGTTAAGTGGGTAGACAGGCACCTCATTGGCAAAAACCACCAGAGTGGGGGCACTGGAACCTTGTAGGATTTTTTAAGTGAGCAATCAAACCCCCCACCCTTGGCCAAGTGTTTGATGATCTCAGAGAACCCCTTTAAAATAAGTCCTGAAACCTAATTTAAAGATTCTAGACACCAGCGCAAAATCTGTAACAGGGGCTCCATCTACTAATTCTCCTCCTGGTAATTTTTGCATCTGAAAGACCTCTGGGTACAACAGGCACCAGGTGCGACTACCACTTGTGGACCTCCTATCTCAAAACCCAGTTTACCTTCTTCTCTCTGTTGGATGCACTTAGATGTTGATGCATGTGACTGGTATATGGCTTCATACAACTCTTGCGCTGTCCAACTGTGCCTATGTATACCTTCAATTTCAAATGTTGGAAAAATGCTCCATCATATGCTCTATTAAGGAAGCATTGTAGCGGTGAATAAATCTACAATATGGCACCACATCGGGCACCATATGTTAGCTGTGTGCAATAGGCCTTACATAGATTACATGTACACAATCTTTCATGAAAGTCATGATTCAATAAATTTTACCATTGGGTCAAAAATGTTAAGTTGAAAATATTCTCATATTCCATATGTCCTATCACTTGGCTGTGGTGAATATTAATAGAAGAACCTACTGACATGATTTCGAAGTAGGAGACACAGCCAGACATCCGACACCTCTTATAATTCACCTTAATTACCTGATATATAAATAACCACAAGCATCGCTCCTTGTTTGCAGCAGCGTCCTGCCTCCTTGCAGCTGGCTTCCCCCTAGAAATTCCATACGTCATCATAAAACATTTCATTTTGTTTTCTGCAATGAGAACATAATGAGAAACATTTCTGCAAGCTCGCTCTTATAATTTCTAAATACTGCTTAAGATTTCATCTTTAATCACGGGTGCCCGGTAATTACTGATGCAGTTGTCTCCAAGGAAATTCCTTTAAATAGCCAAAAAATACAACAAAGAGACCAATTACAGTCTTAATGTTTTTGAGGTCACCCATATAGGACAAGGGCAATTGAACTTAAGGCAAATACACAATTACCTTCTTGGAGGAAGTAATGCCATTGCAGCTAAGTTGCACTGTATACCACTATGGAACTTAAATGGGTTTTCTAAGATGGTGAAAAAAAAATGGAAAGATGGCAAAAAAAAGGAATAACATAAAAAAGAACCAATACTTACTTGTTAAAATACTCAACAATCCAGCACTAACACTCCAGTGGTCCTCACCAATCCTGGTTCACTTTGCGGTACAGATGATATGCCCATCTAACCACTGCAGTCAATCACTAGTGAGTATTATTTCTTTTGTTATTTTATGACATTTCCTACCCCTTGACCAAATTTATTTTGCCATCTTAGAAAACCCCTTTAACAAAACGGTAACTTGCTCTTTATAGGTATTTAGAATTTAGCTATATAGCTGGGTCTTATTATACAATACACGACATAGTAATTAAAGTTGGATCCAAGTCCAATTTCTGCTGGATCTTTGGTGTCTATTATGGTAAGATTCTTCTCAGTTCATTAGAAGATATTTTGGCACTTTGGTGGTTCAGTCCAAACCCTGATGCAAGTTGAACCAACATGTCTCCAGCCACACCATAAGATGGTAATATACTAATTGTAGGGTTTAATTAATTGGCTAAATCTTTGGTTTCAATTATACCATACATGGTAACACCAGTTAAAGTCGGACTGTGGTTCCTACCAGAGGAGATCATTCTGATGGCTACCCTCCATCTACTGTGTACAGATTATGTGTACATCAACTTTTAATTGAAACCTAATATTTAGCCTAGTAATAAGTGATTGGCTCCAAAGTCGCCTCCAGATGAGGTTATATTCTGCTCGACCTTGGCGCCCATTGTGGTCTAAGAGTCTCAGTTCATTAGAAGATATAATGAAACTTTGGTGGGTCAGTCCAAACCCTGATGCAAGTTGAATCAAGGTGGCTCCAGCTGTACTGTAAAAATAGTAATATACTCATTACAGGTATTCAGTAGTTGGCCAAATGTTGGGTCCAGTTATTCGTACATCGCACAACATAGTAGCATCAATCGAAGTTGGACTGTAGTTACTACCAGAGGAGACAATTCTGAAGGCTACCCTCAATTTACAGTGTTCAGGACATTTGCATGTCCTCTTTTAATGGAAACGTAATATTCATTCTAGTAATAAGTGATTGGTTCCAAAGTCATCTCCAAATTTTCTGGTGAACCTTTGGTCTCCATTATGGCAAAAAGAGTCTTAGTCCGTCTGAGGATCTTTTGGCACTTTTGAGGGCCATTCTAACCCTGCAAGTTGAATCAAGATGGTACCGTAACGTGGTTTGCCTTCTCAGTTTACTCAGAATAATCTGACTTGTCTTCCTCTGGATCAACAGATGGACTGCCTTTGCCTTTCTTAATATATATATAACAGCATATATATTCCAACAGTGAAAAATAGACATGTTAATCTATAATGGCCCAGCAGATGTCAAAAAGACACACATACATTCAGCAAATGGGACAGAAGATTTCTTGCTGCATATGCTGGACATAATGCAAAAACGAGTTGTGAACACAACCTTGGTGAGGCCGTCAATGCAAGGTCAGGTTAGAAGAAAACTGAGAACATAGAAAGAAGGTTGGCACTACTCATACGTAGGTCTCATGCTCATTGCAATGTAACATGTAAACAGTCTGTACAGTGGCACAATTTGTGTGTATTATGAACCCATGGACACTCTATGTGACACCATATGGTACCACTGTAATTACATTTTTAGTTACTAAAATGATACAGCCAAACGTTCAGCTATCTTGATGCAGTTTTGGAAGCCAAAACCAAGAGTAAAATCAAAAAAGGGAAGTAATATATGTTCTACTTTCTCTACTTTTATGATCCACTCCTGATTTTGGCTTCTAATTCTGCATCAGGAAACTTCACTGTGTGGTCATACTCTAACCTTATTTTTGAAACAAAAGTGACCCTATAAAAATTCTATCTATTAGGTGCAAACCATCATTTAGTAGACTTCAAATTTTGATGATTTCCTATCTTACAAAACTCTGAGTGCAACATGGTCTTGTTGAAGTTCTTAAAAATGACACCCACTCTTTTGTAGGAAAACTTGTTGTTTTTGGGCATGTTTTTTTTTAAAATGTCAATACAGACCCATAGCATTTCTAAAAATTATGTTTTTAAACTTTTTATGAGAAATCGTAATAAGAAGCTTGTGACTGGCTTTTTAGAAAAATTTAATTCTTAGCCCGGCACTGTGGATCATTCATGGAATTTATCACAATAGAAATATCCATGACTTCTCAATAGAGACTCAGCTGCAGGTCTCTTTTGTAGGTTTATGAATGATAGAAAGACATGTTACAAATAAGAAGGCTGTAGAGGTACCATACTGGCATTGACACAATCAAATAGTCAAGTCAAAAATCTGAAGAATGGGATCAATGTATTGATAGTTTACCATTCCTACACCTAAAGAGTGTTGGCGAATGTTAACCTGGCCCTGTAGGGCTAATATTTGCCGACACCACTTAACACAAAGTCTTGCCAATGTAGGGTCTTTCCACTTACCACTAAATATTGACAATATATGGTCATAGGAACATTGTGGCCGATTAGTCTTCCATGGGATAGGTCATATGAATGATCCTGCCAGCAACTTCCAGGTCCACCAGGGAGTTGATATCTGAAATAAATTGACTCCCTCCCTCTCCTTCAGAACAATGGCAAATGATTAGCCTCATTTAGCCTATCATGCCATGCCAGACAACAGCTGAAATTTTCCAACTTGGCCAATTTCATTTTTTAACAGATAGAACTCATCACTATCAAAAAGATCGTTAGAGGAAATGGATGGACATTTTGGTCAACTTTAACCTCATGGGTATGACCAGTTTAAGGGGCGTATTAAGACATGAAGCCACAAAGCAAAAATGGAATGGCACAGGGAAGTTTAAAACATGGTTGTTTTTGTCTCCACCCAATGCGCTATGTCATATTCTTTTTTCTTACGCTCCCAGGAGTCTGCATCCAATTTTGCAGTGCCGTTTTTATTCCTTTCCCACATTCTCCACAGTGATCAATAAGTGTACTTTATCTATGAGAAGAATGTCTGGCCTCAAAATTACCTGATAATCCTGCTACCTTGGTGGTAAGAGCGGTTCCCCACTCTAAGAATGTTGTCCGGCACAGATGAAACTTGCTGGGCAAAAATCCTCAACTTTTAACATCATGACGTTTTATGGTTATAGTTTCGCATGGGGCAAAGAGCATATGGCTACAAAGTCTCAATAAGGGAACAGTATTGGTCAGAGGCAACATTAGACTGGCAGATAGTCTGCCAGATCATCGCTAATGAGCATTCGTAGTAACGCTCTTTAGCAATGATCTCGCAGTGCAATACTACCAGCAATTACCCAATAAACGAGAAAACACTCATTCATTGGGCAATCCAAATTTTTAAATAGTCTGTGGTTTTTTTCTGCTGCAGATCGCGCTGTCTAATCATGATCTGCTGCCAGCAACCAGCTAGTCAGTATGGGGACCAGCGATGACATAATGATTGCTCCAACCATTACTGTGGAGGAGATCGCTGCATGTAATAGCATGTAATAGCAGTGTTCTCCTCCACTGACAAGCAGGCGATTGCCGGGAAGGAACACTTCCCTCCCGACAATCACCAGCTGTATTGCTGCAGCCTTTAGTCAGTGGGTTAACTTGATGCTCCTGGGCTCCAATGAAAAATCTGTAGCAGGACCTCCAACTATAATGTTTCATTTATTGTAGTGATCTTCTCATATTGGGGCAGGAGTATCTTAGGCTGCAGAGTCCATTTGCAACCATAGCTTCTGCACCCCTTACAGTTATGCACCTTGTGTAATATAATGCATCAGAATAAGGGATGATGATAAGGTGATACGTTATTATTATTATTTATTATAAGAGTGTCAGTCATTCCATAGCGCTGTACATATGAAAAGGGGTATACATACATAATACAGACAATTGCATTAAGCATAAACAAGACAGGTACAGAAGGAGAGAGGGCCCTGCCCATAAGGGCTTATAATCTACATGGTATGGGAGAAGGAAACAGTACATCCATTTCTTCTCCACTTCCTCTGCTTTGGCTGAAGAAGTAATGTATCTTCCCTTCATAGTGCCTAATAGTAAATATGAGATCAGAGGCAGTGATGTAGCAAAGCTGAATTTGCTGTTTTGTAAAAGATAATAGAGTACACTTACATGCAAATAATAATATTCCAATAAAAAAAAATAATAATAATCTTGATACAGAATCAACAAATTTCACAGCACAATTCAACTTTTGATTTATGTCTGAATAAAGCCCCAATTTTAAAATCCTAAAATCTTGGACACTCCTTTTTGTGTGGTCTGATTACCAGCCACATTTTTTAACGTTGCCTATTTGATCCTATGGGGAATAGACAAGATACTGGAAGCTAAAAACAGCTGCAGCCATTGGAAAAGTAAGCATTTCTTGACAGTCACAAACTGCAATGAATTCCCTCACTAACTAACCTGCAGTCATTACCCAATTTATGTGCAATGCTGAAGATATGAGTAATTTTGACATTTTGTTGCCATTCTAACTTGCCAAGTAGCCCTATGCCGTTCCCATCAGCAGCCATATTAATAGCGTGCTTGTGTTTGTTCCAGAGGATGACAGTAAATAGCAGAGAATATAAAGTGAAAATGGCTTCTTTGATTCACAACATCAGTAGCTGAAAAGGGAAAATATGTCAACATAACGGTGCCTTCGATTTTGTAAATGAACTGTTCCTGAGGCAGCGCGCCCCGCGTTCCTTTCATATTTTTACAATAATTAATTTGTCTGACAACTCGCGATGAGAAGTCGTCTTTGATTCCTGACAAGTAACTGTGCAAAAGCTCAATAAGCACACAACATGGGAACTCACAAACTCCATGAAGGAAAAAATTCCCCTTCCCCAAAACTGCATGTTAAAGGGGTTCTCCGGGCTACAGATATTGATGATTTCTGACACTCAGCACCCCATCAACTGACTGTTTAATGCTACTTCCAGATGCGGCTGCAGCACTAAAAACATGCCCAGAGGCGGTCGGAAAAAAACTACTCCAGTTTTTGTCTGGCCACCTCTCGGCATATTTGCTGTGCTGCTGCCCATACCCATTATAGTGAATTGGGCCGGAGCGGATTTCTGGTGGCACACATGGTCTAGTGTTAGAACAGATCCGGCAGGCTGTTCCCATGCTGCAACAGCCTGTTGGACCCTGCAAACGCTAATGTGAAAGTAGCCTAAAGCAGCTGTGCAGTTTATGGTGATGGAGGCAGACATCTCCGTATGCTGTGTAGTAGCTGTGTAGGGGTACTGCATCAAGCGTCCACTGGGCCATCAGAGAACTAGAGGATCCTCCAGTGGGCCCAGACTCTGATATCATAGTGCACTCCAAAAGTCCAAGAGAAAAGAAAACTTTTCAAGGTGTCTTTGGAACCAAAAACTTGCCACTAGGGTTTATTTTTTTAGAATCTATGATATGGGATTTGGGCCCCCGAGAATAACTCTCTTTGGTGGATCTAAGGAACCCCAGTCTGACCCTGACTGCATCTCAGCTCCCATTCGAATAAATGTGAGTTGAGTTTCAATGCACCAGTTCTGGAAACTGCAAAGTGTACAGAGCCTTCTGCCTCCACTCCAGCGGTAGTGTGGCTGGTTCAAAGAGCTGATTGGTGGGGGAGCCAGGTTTCGGGCCCCCACTGATCCTCAGGATAGGTCATCAATATCTGTAGTCTGAAAAACGCCTTTAATTCATGTCTGCAGACCCTTTTTTCACCTCATAAGCTCATTTAGTTGGTGTGGACAGGATTAGCTTAATTTGGGGAAATTACCATGGTTATGACTATAGCTGTGAGCGAGCTTCCACTATTGAGCTCCTAACAGCTGTGGAGCTGAGAACTCACTATGTACTTGGGGTCCATGTGGACCACAGCAATCACATAGAATGAGACATCTTTGCAGAAGGTCAGGTTATTGGGTTATGTATAGAATGGCGGAAGACCGGACAAGAGCACCAGTAATGCACTAGGAGAGGTGAAGATGCGTTTTTTTTTATTTGAAAGGTGTTTTTGTTTTTTATTTAGTACTTGTGGGTGTTGCTGTCAACTCAAAATCCACATCTAAACGTCACGCTGCAGATTTCAGTGTGAAATCTACAATGGATCACAGCATAGATTGACATGCTGTGGACTTTAAAATTAAGAAAATGTCAATTTATGCAACAAAATTTTCCACAATATGGACATAAGATTTTAAAAATTTAATATTATGTGTTAAACTACAGATTTGCTGCACAAAAATCCATGCAGCAAATCCTCCTGTAACAGGTAACATGTGAATGTAGCCTAAGGGGTTCATTTTCAGTGTTTTTCCATGTGTTTTTTAAGTGTTTTGGTTTTCAAAAAATTCTAGCGCCAGATGAAGTGCATTTTTTTGGGGTGTTTTTCCTTAAAGTGGTCTTCAAATGGAAAAATCTGTGTTCCCATGTACTTTAAATATTGTAAAAATAATTCTTAAAAATATTCGCCAATTCCCCACTGCTGCCTTACTGACTGACTGTGCCTACAGCACTTCCTGTATCAATACAGCAGCAAAGGTCTGCGAATGCAACTTTTAAGGCCTCTTTCACACTTGCGTTGTTAGGATCCGGCGTGCACTTCCGTCGCTGGAAATGTCCGCCGGATCCGTAACAACGCAAGTGAACTGAAAGCATTTGAAGGCTGATCAGTCTTCAAAATGCTTTCAGTGTTACTATGGCAGCCAGGATGCTATTAAACTCCTGGTTGCCATAGTAGTAGTGGGGAGCGGGGGAGCAGTATACTTACCGCCCGTGCGGCTCCCGGGGCGCTCCAGAATGACGTCAGAGTGCCCCATGCGCATGGATCACGTGATCCATGCGCGTGAGGCGCCCTGACGTCATTCTGAGCACCCGAGCGCACGGCAGTAAGTATACTGCTTCCCCGCTCCCCACTACACTTTACCATGGCAACCAGGACTTTAGCATCCTGGCTGCCATGGTAACCATTCAGAAAAAGCTAAACGTCGGATCCGGCGATGCGCCGAAACGACGTTTAGCTTAAGGCCGAATCCGGATTAATGCCTTTCAATGGGCATTAATTCCGGATCCGGCCTTGCGGCAAGTGTTCAGGATTTTTAGCCGGAGCAAAAAGCGCAGCATGCTGCGGTATTTTCTCCGGCCAAAAAACGTTACGGTCCTGAACTGAAGACATCCTGATGCATCCTGAACGGATTTCTCTCCATTCAGAATGCATTGGGATAATCCTGATCAGGATTTTTCCGGCATAGAGCCCCGACGACGGAACTCTATGTCGGAAAAGAAATACGCAAGTGTGAAAGAGCCCTTAGCAAATCACTGGCTGCAGCGATGACTAGTGACTGACTGAGCACCAATCACCAGTGATGAGTAGCAGGGGCAATATTCGAATTCACGATATATCGCAAATATTTGGGTAATTATTCGATCATATATTCACGAATTCGGGAATTCGTGATCTCCAGTCATTATTTTCTTGATTGCGAAAATCGGCAATCGAAAAATTCTCAATAAAAATTAGCGATAAAAAAGTCGCAATACAAGAAATTTGCGATCAACACTACTCCTAAAGTCAAAGATATTGCAGCCTTCTCATTGGCCCAGATGGAAAAAAATCTAGAATATTCGCGATTAGGAAGATATAGCACTATATTCTAGATATTCGCAAATTCTCGAAAGTGCCAATATTCGCGATCAACACTACCAATCACAGCCATTTCCTGCGGTGTCAAGACAGAAGCAGAAAGTGGAGTATAGAGGGGATCCAGGTACCATCCAAACCCAGGAATTGGTGAGTATAAGATCTGGAATTTCTTTTACAGCATGTGCAGCCTATGAAAACCCCTTTATAAACTCTGGAATACCCAATGAACTGTACTGCCTGCTGCAACACAATATTTTTTTTCTTTACTGGACTTTTGTGACTCATCAAAATCCCCATAAAATCATGCACTTTTTACAAGTGTTTTTTTGTGGTAGGGTTTCTTTTTAGCCTATTTCTGGGTTTTCTTTAGCCTTTTTTTTCCTATAGAGAAGTCTATGGGATAATGCTTGAAAATATGCCACACCTGGAGCATGCCTTAATAAAAATAAAAAACGGCCAAGGTACCAAAAATCAACAAGAAGCCCTCATAACATGCCATACATAAAAACACTATGCCGGTCTTAATAACCCGATGCACTGGCAGTGGATCCGCCAAAGTTATGTAGAGGCGCCGACATCTACATAACTTCGGTCTAAATGTAAACCAGCTTCCTTGCTGGCTTAAATTTGGATTATTTTCTAAGCATAAAACAGCCGTGAAAATGATAAATGAGACAGGTCTGCTGGCTCATCCCCTTCCACGCCCATGACAGGCCAACTTTTTTTTAGACTTGGTGGGGAAAAGTTGCAGATTGAGGCGCAAATAAACGTTGTCCTGCGCTCTATCCGACAGATATATGCCAAAAAACTGTTGTACATTATTTAGTAAATGACCCCCTATGTTGGCAGTGTGTCTTAAATTTTGGCCAGTATGTGCAGCGGGCTGCCCCCTGGGGCCCTAAAGGATGCGACGGTCCCGAGTACCTAGGTGTAGGAATGGCCGAGTGGTGTAGGGTGGCCTAAAATGTCTCTTTATGTTTGTGTCATGGTGCTCCTACCTGGATACGGCTGGACCCTAGGCGTTGGCTCAGAAGCAGACAAATAGGGGGTAGTAATTGAGGGATGAAAGAAATAACTTGATTCCAGACCTTGAGATGCAGTTGAATTGCAGATTTGCGTTGATAAACTTTCAGCAGAAACAGTCTTCAAGCTTTATCTTGGTCCCAGCAGGCTTTAGCATAAAACTGGCAGGTAAACTCAACTCTGCTACATCTGTTGCTCTCTGGCTCTGCTGTACTGACAAACTTACTAGATAACTCAGATTCTTCTTTATGCTGCATCTTTGTAGTCTGACTCTTGGTGAGGCCAGGGAACTTTTCCCCCTGGCTCCTGAGGTTCTAAGCGGTGGCATCCATGTCCAGCAGAGCTGAAGGTGCTCTAGCTGGCTTGGCTTGGCCTAGGAACGTCCAGCAGAGACATGCTCAGCTGCACACCTTTCCTCTAGCTGGGGGTGCACTAGACTGACTAAACTCTGGTCCCCGCCCTTCCTGCAAGAAAATGGCACTCACCCAATTCTCTCCAGAGAGGGGTTAGAATGAAATGGTTAGCTCCATTCTATATAATTACAGCTCTGACATGTTTGCTGCCACCTGCTGGTGAACCAGGCACATTACACTTGAACATAACAGTTGCAAAATAAGAAATGCACAGTGTTTGGACCTGAAATAAATACACATGATGACATGAGGTTAACCAGTAAAGACAGTAGCGAGGTGCAGAAGTCGTAATTAGGGATGAGCAAACCCGTGGATGATCGGGTTCGAAGGGGTTCAGTCGAACTTCAGGTCAAAGTTCGGGTTCGGGATCCGAACTTGACCCCAAACCCTGACCCCATTAAAGTCAATGGGGACCCCGAACTTCACAGTATTATTTTCCGTTGTAACATTAAAAAAACTCACCTCATCCACTTGATCGCTCAGCCGGTATCCTCTTCTTTCTTCTTTCTGCAGGACCTGCAAAAGGACCTGCGGTGACATCACCGCAGGTCCTTCTATCTTCATTCAGCAGGACCTGCTATGACGTCACCACACTCACCACGTGGTGAGCACAGTGACATCATCGCAGGTCCTTTTGCAGGTCCTGCAGAAAGAAGAGGATACAGGCTGAGCGATCAAGTGGATGAGGTGAGTTTTTTTTAATTATTTTTAAGCCCTCAATGGCAATTTTATTTAGCATTCTGTCTTAAGAATGCTATTATTTTCTGTTATAACCATGTTATAATGGAAAATAATAAAATCACCCGAACCCGAACCTGAACTTCCGTGAAAAAATCCAGGTTCGGGTCCGGGTAGCCGAACTCGTAAAGTTCGGTACAAGCCCGAACTTTGCAGTTCGGGTTCGCTCAACCCTAGTGGTAATGCCACTCTGGGGCATTACACATGTAACATCTGGATACAATGTTTTTTACTGCAAAAAAAAAAAAGCTATGAAAAAGGCCACAAAAAACTCAAAAAAAACTGTGTTTCAGTACCCTAATGTTGGTAATTTTCTTAGGGTCTAATGATTTTTTTCAGTACTCAGCATGCTCTAGGTATTCTAGCCTTTTTTAGGCATTTTTCAGCAGTTTTTCAATAGGCTTCTGTGTAGACAAAAAAACAGAACAAAAAATGTCTGTATAAAAACACTTGTAAAAAAAATTGAAACATTTATGATGTTTTGTAAAAACCTTTAATCTGATCTTTTTTGTTGTGAGCAGCGTACAGATAGATATACTGGGCTTTGTGTCCCACTGGGTTTTTCTCGCTTGTCCTTGTTGTGGCATTTCCACGGGCGCACTTGCTTCTTGTTTCCCCGGTTTCTCCTGTTCATGTGCAGGAAAACGTTGTGCATCTGTAACCTTTTGGATGAAGTATTAAATGCTGGTTAATAGCCTGTCTAGAATTGGGAATGTTATTACATCTAGCTAATGTTCTTACCATCAGTGATTACTGCTTAATTAATTCACCAGGGCACATCATTAGCAAAAAGTCTGAAAACTAGTTGAAGTTCCCCAGGGTAAACTAATAGAGTCAATGGCTTATTGTTGGTAGTAATGGGTAAATTATTGACTTGTGGTTTTGCACTTGTGACTAAGACGTATTCATAAATCAGGAGCTATAGGCTTGGAACTCTTTGGATTAAACAAGTTTTATTTTATTTACTTCTGAGCAGCTTTTTTATGATCACATAATTCATAGATGATGGGGTAAAACAGAATGAAATGAAAAAAAAATGCATAAAAATATAAAAATACCTATAAAACAAATACAGGTATCTCTGAAACAAAAAAAAAATAAAATAAGCGCTTCACTCAAAATGATAACTGCATATGGCAGTGATAGGTTAGAAAAAAAGATGAGGGAATCGATTAAAAAATCAGACATTCAAACACAATTAACATAGCATTCTACTAATGAACCCAAATTTTGTGTGACTCATTTCCAGAAAAAGAGAGAAAGACATAGAGAGAGAGAGAGAAATAACCCAAGAAAATCAAGAAGTTATAGATTTTCCTATACTCTAGGGCAGGGGTAGGCAATAGAGATGAGCGAACACCTGGATGTTCGGGTTCGAGAGGTTCGGCCGAACTTCCGGAAAATGTCCGGGTTCGTGATCCGAACTCAACCCGAACTTCATCCCGAACCTGAACCCCATAGAAGTCAATGGGGACCCGAACTTTTGGGCACTAAAAAGGCTGTAAAAGACACCCAGAGGGATAATATACCGCAATAAACGCATTGCGATTACAACTTTGAGCTAACGATCACCATGGGAACGCCTCCTCCAGTAGAATGTACTGTCGGATCTGAGAATTAAGTTGAAATTGCAATGCGATTCTTATATATTTGCTTAATCGCATTGCGATTTCAACTTAGCATTGCTAAATAATTCCATCCATATCGTTAACTTACTGAGTCAGTAAGTTAACGAATATGGATGGAATTATTTAGCAATGCTAAGTTGAAACGGCAATGCGATTAAGCAGATATATAATAATCGCATTGCGATTTCAACTTAATTCTCACATCCGACAGTACATTCTACTGGAGGAGGCGTTCCCATGGTGATCGGTAGCTCAAAGTTGTAATCGCAATGCGATTAAGCTAATACATAAGAATCGCATTGCGATTCCAACTTTTAGTACTCAACTTTTAAAATCGTACACCACTTTAAGTTCCAAAGTTGCAATCGCGTTCGAATAGAACTTAAAGCTGTCTCTTAGTCAGTTTTAGTATTGGTGTGCTGTAATAGAAGTTACATTCGTGACGCGAATATAACTTAGAGCAATACAGTCAACTTTACACTGTTAGTTTTATTATCGCGATAATACAACTATTCAAGAATCGTGTACGTGCGTCTGTACGTGTGTGCGTTACCTCGGACACTATTCTATTTTGCCAGCCACAGCTGAAACCACTGATTTAGGGTATTGCTATTTTGGCAATTGAATTTAACCCCAGAAAATAATCTATCCTTTGCCAGACAGCAGACAGTATTATACTTGTCTAACCAAAGCTGGAACACCAGATTTAGGGGATTGGTATTTGGGCAATTGTATTTAACCCTTAATAAAATATAGAAATTTCTTTCCTGAGTTTCTAGGGTGACAATTAGCACAGCCAAGCCCCTGATGTAGGATATAGCAAAAAAAAAAAAAAAAACTAGTATTGATGGATTGATGGACTTGGTGGCAGCTTCTTCTGGCGCACCACAAGTCACAAAATGGCCACCGATCAACCCAGAAAATAAGTGACAGAAAAACGCTCTGTGCAGCCTAAAAACCAGCTAGCAAGTAACTAGCAGAAGTTCAATGATTCTCAGCTGTAAATTGATCCGTTCATTAGGTGCTGTTGCTGACTTTAACCTGCCTAATCTCGCCCTGACAGAAGCTGCGTCCTCTCCCTACACTAATCAGAGCAGTGTGACGTGCGGCGCTACGTGACTGCAGCTTAAATAGAGGCTGGGTCACATGCTGCACTTGGCCAATCACAGCCATGCTATTAGTAGGCATGGCTGTGATGGGCTCTTAGGGCAAGAAGTAAAACGCTAGCTGATTGGCTGCTGTGCAGCCCTTCAGAAAGCGGGAGGTAATCGACGAACACCGAACCCAAACCCGAACTTTTTTGAAAATGTTCGGGTTCGGGTCCGTGTCCCGAACACCCCAAAATTCGGTACGAACCCGAACGATGCTCGAACTGTTCGCTCAACACTAGTAGGCAACCTTCGGCTCCCAGCTGTTGTGAAACTACAACTCCCAGCATGCATAGTTGCTCTGCTCTTCTAAGAACTTACATAGAAATGAATGGAGCATGCTGGGAATTGTAGTTTCACAACAGCCGGGAGCCGAAGGTTGCTGATGCCTGCTCTAGGGGCAGCAACTGATGAGAAGTGCAAACGTGAAAAGCACGGTGTAAGAAGAACCAACATTTAGAAATGTATTTGTGTCCATCTGTGATGCAAACTGCACCACATATTTCGCAATTAATCAATAATGCAGAAATATTTCACTTTTTATGCCACATTTTGTGGGGAAGTGGATGTGGTTACTATGAAGTAGTGATGGTCTCCACGATTAAGATTAGCTAAAGGAGTTGTGCAGTTTAGAAACCCAAATTCATATATCCTATTAAAGAAATCAGAATTGGCCAGAGATGTTACAAAGAGGGCCTCTTTCTCTGGAGGACCTGTCCTGTCCTACATAACACACACAACCTATTGTAAAGCATCATATCCCCGGTGGTTGCACTGCAGGGAAACTACCAGGTTTCCTTGCCAATTAGTTGATTTACTGGATGTCCAGTAGGAAGGCAATTTGTAAACAGCTTATTGTCAAGAGACTAGGATTCATATTGTAAAAGATTTGTGCTTGTGATTTTGAACTATGTAATGTATATTAAGACAATGAACAATACTAAAAGTTGAGTGGGATAGCTTTAAATTCTGCTGTATTAACTGAAAATGGAATCCTGAGTTAGACAGCGGCACACCACACTGATTCCTCTCCTGTAACTAGCTAAAAGCCTTTTATCTGTCACTTCATTACACCTAACTAACTAGTTATTAGCTCACTCAACTCCCCCTGAAGCTAAACTAGGTGTATTTTTTGTTTAAAGATAAGATTTATTTTCCCTCTCTCAGACATCCTATCAAACCAATGCATAACCCCAGAAAACATATGCAGTTCCTGGTTGGGACATTATATAGTGCCATTATAGTCCGTCCTGATTGGCAGAGGCTGACTGCAAGGCATTATGGGCAAGCCCACCTTCCAGGGTGCTGCTCGAGGTCATGCAATCCTCCTCCATCATCTTCCTTGTCCTGCTGTGCTCTCTTCTGATCTGTAAAATAACGGGTGCCATTTTCAGGGGCTTATCCAATATGAATTAAAAGTTTGGGATTTGCTAGAATCTTGAATCTTCTTTGGAAATTCTAAAACAATTTAGTTTAGCATCGATTGTCTCATCTCTAATAGATAGATAGAAATGCTTTTTGGCTTCTTGATTGTATTTCATATCTGCAAATTCTCCCTTAATTACTTCCAAATTACATCAGCAGTAATGACATCATCATTACCATTTACAAGAACGGCACATGTGAGGACTCAGGGTCAACAATGATGCTAGTTGTATTCCATTTGAAATCCTTTCAATTCCCCTCAGACAAACCATAGATAACCTGTAAGCTTGAAGTTGTGGTCAGTCTCATAAGTAATGCTTCTCTGCCTTACGAACAAGGAGCAGATATCATTGAGATTAAAGGAAGGAGATCTTCCCAGAATGTGCGTTTTTTTCAGCTTAGGGGAATTAATTTGCAAGAGTGGCAATGGCGGTCAATATCAATATTTGGTGCCTGCTTGTAGCAATAAATAATTTAAAGGGGATCTCTCATGATTAATGTAAAAAATGAAAATCAGACATCATATAGTTCATCAATTTCTTTCTAACAAAGCCAGAACCAGCCCTGTACCTTATATGGACCCATTCATTGTTCCAGTTGCTCTACTAGATTTGTTTCAAGTTGGCAGCTTAGAGAGTGTGTCCTTTCTCAAAGGTCATGTCCTCTTTGCTGCAGCTAGTGACAGTTGAAAGATGGAACTGAGCATGTCCTACCATCTCAGTTTTTTTTTTTTCCATTTTTGAGCAGGACTGTGTAATTTGAAAAAGAGCAGACAGCAGGTGGCGCTATACAGATAGATTTCATCGAATAACTCAGTAGCTATAATACTTTTTTAATTAAATGCATTTAAAAATGTATTCAGATCCAGATGCCGGTTTGAAAACTATAGAATATTATTCATGGGTCAATCCCTTTATATTTTTGTTACAAAAAATATCTACTGAAATCCTAATTGTTCAATTACAACATATCTGAATTGCCATGACCAGGACCACAGGGAACTGACAGATGCAGAAAATAGATGGGATTTTAAAATGTTTTCCACAAGAGAATTTGACCCACACTCATTACTCAGTTTACAATATATTTGCTCAATTTTGTAAAGTACATTGAGCGTATGGAACAATTTCAAAAATTGTGGATGCTTCTTCATTTGAGGTGAAATGGGTGTGGTCTTGTTGGAGAGTTTTAGACTTTAGATTTTAGACCAAGTAGTTGAACTGTATCTCTTTCCTTTGGGTCTACTCTTGGCACCTTCATTGCTGAATTCCTGTTACTTATAATGGAGCAAATCCGCTGTGTCACTGAATAGATTTGGCTTAGGGCTACTCCTAAAGACTTTATCTAGGAGAGGCATGGTCTTCATGCTTTTACCCTTTTACAAGGATTTAGTCTTCTCTGCAGGGGAACCACCAGGCCACTACTTCTTGTAGTAGTCTCTGTTCAGTGAGAGCTGATCCAGGCTGATCAAGAGACACTGGTGCTTGATATCAAGGGTACAAAATCATAGTCAGTGGACCAGCCAAGGTCAGGGTAGACAGAGTATGTTCTACTAATCTAAAGGTCAAGGCAATCAGCACAGTGTTGGGGCAATCAGACCGAGGTCGTGGCAGACAGAAATTATTTAGTACGGTAAACAGGCAGAAATCAGGTACGGAAAATCAGACAATAGCAAACACCTTTGTAAAAGCTAGGGAACCTTTTTGCTCTGACAATCCCGGGAAAAGATGCCTTAAATACCCTAGTGAGGCTAGCCATAGGTTGGGTTAGATTAGGATATGTGCCCTGGCCCTATAAAAGCCTGGGCGTATGCTTTTGAGCACTCTACGGTGCTCTAACAAAAGTAGGCAGGCAGGAAGGGGAAGGCCAGAGACAGCTTGGAATGCACCGGCAGCACACTTTACCAGAGGCTGTGCCCACTGGGAAGGAGTAGAGATAATCTGGCAGGTTTAGACCGCCGGAGAGGGGAGACAGGTGAGCATTCTGGCAACAGTCACCACCTGCAGCAGCGGGATGCTGATGGGCACTGTAGGTGGTGTAATAATATTGACCTTGGCTTTATCTTCCAGTTTCAGATTGCATATTTCCTGATACTTCTGTAGGATACAAACCACCTTCATAGTACCTGTATCTGTATTCCATGCCATGTCAAATTCTTATCCTGGAATGTTTGGGAATTTTTACTAGAATAGAATTGTGTTGCAATATCCTCCACAGTGGATGACCACAAGTGCCATTTTACTGGAGTAACGCTGAAGGGACTTCCCAAGATCAAACTACATGGCATATCCCAGCAGTATATGCTAAATTTCCAAAATGGGAATACCCCTTTAAGGGTAAATAATATGAAGTTGTTTAGTTAGCGCCAATCTAGTTGCGGTTCTACTAGTTATACTTTTGGTGCCTCATGCCTCTTATTGAGGTTTTGCTAGTTCTACTCTTGGTGCCTTGTAATTAGAGGTTGCTTCTGTTATTTATTCATTTTTATTTCTTTTGCTGATTTTTAGAACAGAGTTTATCCCACTCCTGTAAAGATAATTGGAGGTAGGACTGTATGATTTCTATAAAATAAGCCACTCTCACTCCCCGAGAAGGTGTAAATGATGTCAGCGCATTATTTTCTCTGTGTTTTATCTTCATCCTTAGTGTAAATTGTTTGTTTTGGACACAGTTAAGGAGCAGCCCTTTGGAGGATTAGACCTTCTGAATAGCTGAGGTTTTCCTCTTCTTATGGAATCGGGAGCATTTAAGGTAAACACACGGCACAAGAAAAACTTCATGCCACCTCATTTAACAAATAGCAGAATTAATTTCAAATCTCTGTGCACGAAGCAACAAACACTGTACATGTTTGCAAGGTGTGAAAAAATCCTGACAGTAATTTATAGAGTAATTCAAAAGATTCATTTATTCAAAGGGAAAGGCATAATAAAAGGCAAAAAATCTAAAGAAATGACAAAGCTAAAAATAAACCTAGATATTCCGAGGTGTAATTATCATCAAGACTAGCAATGGCAATACTGTGGGATCTGGATGGGGTAAGCATCTAGTTTTTAGCATTAGTGCTGCAGAGGTTGCAGTCACACATGAGACCACCTGGTACCTGAGGGGTCCAAAGGCCTTTCTGCCACATATAAAAAATATACATGATTAGAGATGAGCAAATCAATTCTAACGTTTAGAAATTTGACTAGAATTTTTAAAAAAGTTCTGATTCTAACCAACCAGAATTTTGTGTGATTCAATTTGGGAGAATCGAGACAGAGAGAAAGAGAAAGAGGGGGATAGAGAGAGGGTAGAGGGAGAAAGTACTTTTGAATCAGGTTGAACTTATTCAGATCCAAAACGAGTTAGAGAGCAGATTTGGCCAAATTGGGCCAGAATTTAATTTTCAAGAAATTTCCTCATCTCTATAAATGATACATGGTAGGAGGAGGCCAGTTACAAATTTAAGTTTGCGGAAGACTGAGGGTGCTGTATCTTCAGAGGTCTTGGGTTTTCGTTGGCATCTTGGGTTGGATCAGGAGAAAGGAGTGTGCTTGGTATAATGTTTTTTTTCCAATTCCACCCTGTTTGTATTTTTTTTTTCCAGCTTCCCACTACATTTTATGTAATATTAAATGGTTCCAATCACAGACATTAGCTCCAGGTGTCTGCTATTTAAAATAGCAGAAACCTGATGACCATAGAGCGCGCTCAGCTCCTGAGCGGGCGCCATGTTCAAAGACCTGACTTCCGTCATACATGTCTGGCAGAGGTTGGGAAGGGGTTAAAGGGTACCTGTCACCAGGATCAATCCTATATCATGCACACTGCTGAGCAGGGATGATCCGGTTGATTAAAATTTTACTTGCCTTGTGAAAATTGCTTGGGGCATTCCAGAAAAATATGAGAGAATTCCTTGTACAGCGCTACGCAATATGTTTTTGCTATACATGTAATGGTTACTTAAAAATAATAAATATCCGCAAACAAGTCATCATAAATACTTTCCAGATTCCTTCTCGACGCGTGTTCGCTCCCTTATTGTTTGCCTTTAGGCTCCTCGATATTTGAGCCAGAGACTGGATGAGTGGCAGGGCACGCTATAGCTTTGTACAGGATTTGGCAGTAGTTAAAGGGAAATAAATGCTATTTATAAATGTATTATTTGTATTACGTCTTGGTTCTGCGCCATTATTTTCTCTGTTTTGGCAGGGATATAAAGCTGAAATAATGACATACAGGTACAGACTGATACAATGAGATGATCCAGCTCTTTAGGGAATGTGGAAATGATGATCGCTTTATTTTTACGGTAGAACATTCAAAACTTATCTGAGTCGCTCTGAGTGGGAGATGATGAGGCTTGGGTTTTCAAAATACTCGCACCACTTCTACTGTTGTGGGGTAGAGTATTGTGATTCGTAATTCTGAGGAGGAAGATTCCACCTTAACAACAATTCCACCTTAAATGCATGCACAAGTGCTACATGAAATCGCCTTTAAAGGGGACCTGCCCCTTCTCCTGACAGGTCTGTTTTAGTAACTACTAGCATTCTATGTGTAACAACAATTCTTGAGCATCTATTCTTTTCACTCTATGTTGTGCCATTCCTTTATTATTCCTGCTAGAAGTAAGGAATTAATTGCTAGCAGTCTGCAGTAAAGGTCCAGCTGCTTGTTACCAGTTGGGGGCATGTCTCTGACACTATTCAATCAGCGTTGCTAGTGTCAGACTGTGCAGGGACACACCCCCAACTGCTAATACCAAGATAGACTGGAATAGCACAACATACAGTCATAAGAATAGCTGCTCCAGTATTATTATGACGTGAGGAAATGCAATACATTCCTAAAACAGACAGGAGAGTGGACACCTCTTCTTATCTTAAAAAATGCCTCTAAGTTTTTTTTCTCTCACATGGTCATACTGGAGCGATTTTAGAATTTGAGATGGGGATGTTTAGGAATGGACGATATATAAATCTAAATTCTCACCTCCTGTGTCAGGGAAGGGCACTGTTTTAAGCACAGTTCACACTTGGCCTCATGTATAATGCAGAGTCTGATGAAGGATATTACATTCCTGGATCTGTTGGGGTCTGTCGACAACCTGTTGACTGTTTCCGATAGCAGCCAGCAAAATTCTGTATGTAGCTCTGGGGTATAATATAAAGTTGTACATTATAGTTCATCCTACTGATTCCAAAGTCTAAAGGAACCACCGATACCACAAGAACCCAATGGACCTCTTGGACTCCATTCAGGGGAGTAGCTAAAGGCTCATGGGCCCCGGGGCACAGGTGTAACTTGACCAGCATGCACTTTCTTTAATACTTTAATACTGATTATTATGCACTACAAGAGTCTTTGGGCCCCTTCAGACTCCTGGGACTGCTACCTCTGGACCCCCTATAGCTAGGCTCCTGGATCCATTGTCCCAGGGATGTAACGATTGCGGTCGCAGAGGGCCCAGGGGGCCCAGCGGGGGCATGGGGCACGCTGCACGCACATGTAATGGGAGCGTTCTGATGGGGCCTTGCATGAAGTACAGTGACAAAGCCAGGCCCCATCAGAGTTCTCTTCAAACATGTACAATATGCACCCCGGGTGCAGAGGTCAAAGGGGGTGCAGAGACGGGGGAGCATACACTCACCTGTCAGTTCTTGTCACTGCCGGGCTGTCGTCTCCAGAGTGAAGCAGGGAACCCTCTCCGCTCTTCCCTGCTTCACTGTCCTTCTGAGCTCCAGAGCTCCCCCTGCTGTCTGCACATTATGCTGCTGACTGTGGGAGGAGTGCTGAAAGTCCGGGAATCGGCCTCCAGCAGAGCCAACAGCGCGATGTGAGTGTGGGAGTGCATCATCAGGGAAGAAGGTAAGTATGTGTTTTTTTTTTCATAAAGTTGCAGACTGGAGACAAAAGGGGGGCCACAACTAGAGCAAGGGGGTGCAAAAATGGGCATCTTTACTGAGGGGGCGCCTAATCTGGAATAACTACTGTGAGTGGGCACCTAATCTGCCATAACTACTTTGCGGGGGCACCTAATATGGCATAACCACTGTGAGGGAGCACTTATGTGGGCATAACTACTGTGAGGGAGCACATAATGTGGCATAACTACTGTGAGGGAGCACATAATGTGGCATAACTACTATGAGGGGGCACATAATCTGGCATAATTACTGTGAGGGAGCAAATATCTGGGCATATCTACTGTGAGAGGGGCACATATCTGGGCATAACTACTGTAAGGGTGGAACATATCTTGTATAACTACTGTAAGGGGACACATATCTGGGAATAACTACAGTGAGGAGGCACAAAAGTGGGCATAACTACAGTGAGCGGGCACATATCTGGCATAACTACTGTGACAGGAACCAAGATGGGTATAACTGCTGTGAGGGGCCACAAGGAGGACATAACGATTGTGAAGGGGCCACAAAGTTGGCTTAATTAGTGTGAGGGACCACAATGTGGGCATTTGTACTGTGTGGTAGCACTTAGGGGAAATGCCCTAGATTAACCTGACTCAGTCTTACAGGCCAGCACAGCGCCCCCTGCTGGTGATTTCTCAGGGGCAGTCACCATCCCTCCCTAATGTGATTATTCTTTTTTTCTCTATCACCACAGGGAACTTGTTCTGGATCCAGTGGATATCAATCTGACGCAAGCAACACCATGGATGAGGTAGAACCAGATTTTATGGGGACTGGGTGAGTGTAGCCATTCATTGGGCTTAGTGTAAAAAAGATTTGCCGCCTCTTTGTATAAATTGGGGGGGGGGGGAGCCTAATCCAAGGTTTGCACTGGGGCCCATAACACTCTAGTTATGCCACTGCACTGTCCCATTGTTATTTTTTGCATGTGGTGCTACTTTTCCCATCGAACCTTCCAGGACGGCTGATGGACTCGCCTCTGATGTCACTGAGAACCTACCCTTATTACTGTAGCATCATGGAGATGACTATAGGGTGTGCAGTGGTTGCACCTGAGACTGGAGTCTAAGGGGCCCCCAAGGGACCGTGGATATCAATACTGTAAAGGATGAAGACCGTGTCATAGATTTTGCATTGGAGCCAAGAACTTTTCTGTTACCCATCTGTGCAATGTAATCCCCGTACCCCCCAAAATATAAAAAGTATAAACTGATAAGTCGCTCTCTTCTGTCAATCTCTGTTTCTTCGTGATATCAGAGTTTTGGAAAGCTGGGTGACAACCTCTACGCTCCATTTCTGTATCTTCTATAATTACATTGGTTGTCACCCAGTCCCACAAGCAGATACAACCCAAAAAATTTTAAAGGGATTTTACAACTATTTTTGTACACCCCCTGCCCCAACTTGACCAGACCTGGAAAGGGAAGATGACTTACCTGCTTTCCGGCACAGGCCTCCCCCTCCTTCCTGTTTGAAGGACTAGAGGAGAAGGAGCAGGGAGCCAGTGGCAGGAAGCAGGTAAGTCATCTTCATTTACAGGTCCGGCCAAGTGGGAGGTTTGCTAGAAGCCACCCCATTCTTGCACAACCCCTTTAAACAAATAATCAGCAAAGTTCCCATAATCCGACATCAAAGAGACCTGGTTTATGTCGGATTATCCGATACATTTCCCATTGCTTATATAGCACCAACAAGGTGGCACAGAAATTCCCCATTCACGTCGACCCCCCGTCCACACATGGTCCACATTCTATGAATTCTCTGGATAATCAACCTTCATACAACAATGTATCAAATGAATTTGGAAGGGTAAGAGAAGAACAAAATGAAATTTTAACAGAAAAAAATGATATTTTCACTTCAAGCGCTGGATTATCGGAATTTCTGGATTCCTAGAATGGGGTCTCAGTGTATTTGTATGTAAGTGGACGTAGCAATCATCAGAGGAGCGACATCAGCTTTCTCAGGTATCGCTTTTTGTAAAATGTAGAATAATGCCTGTGACCTCTGAAGGAAATCTGATTACAGTCCAGAAAAACGTGTGGTTTTCCAGCAACGCAGCCGGCATCAGAATCTGTAAGCGTCACCACTAAATGTCTGCTCCACTTAGCTGAAAGTGATACATCTGACACCAAAGATGTGCTCGAAGCCTCACCGGGAAGATCACACCGCCAGGACATGTGGAGAACATCATCATGAGATCAGCTCACTTACCCTGCACAAGAGGGACTGACACATGTACAGATCTGGCTCAAGGACCAGAGGGGAAGACGGGGCTGATAATAACTAAATAACCAAAAAATAACAGAAATTCAGTCATGACCTCTCCTCGCCACTGACTCCGTACGACAGGCAGAATAATATATCGGATACGGTTGCAGTTCTGCATCTCTTTAGTGCAGCGCCTCCTGTTCTTCTGTGCACTCGGAGTAAAATGTGCTAAAGGTATTGAGAGTGCACCACAAAATAAAGCGTACATAAGATCAAAGCTCATAGCTAAAAGTTGCAAAGGTACGTACAAAAATGTCTTCTTCAGTCCAATAGGAGCTGACAGCTTATTACTGCCGGTATATAGAGGGAATGACCTATCTATCTATCTATCTCTATCTATCTATCTATCTATCTATCTCTTCTCTATCTATCGATCTATCTATATCTATCTATCTATCTATCTATCTATCTATCTATTTATCTCTATCTCTCTGTCTGTCCGTCCATCCGTCTGTCTGTACATCTGTCTATCCTATCTATCTATCTATCTATCTATCTATCTATCCATCTATTTATTATCTATCTCATCTATCTATCTATCTATCTATCTCTATCTCTCTGTCTGTCTGTCCATCCATTCGTCTGTCTGTACATCTGTCCATCCATCCTGTTTATCTATCTATCTATCTATCTATCTATCTATCTATCTACCTTATCTAACTATATATATATCTTATCTAGCTATCTCTCACATCTATCACATATCTCAGTGATGGGCAAACTGCGGCTCTCCAGCTGTTGCAAAACTACAACTCCCAGCATGCAAAAACTGCTTACAGCTATCAGCCTACAGCAGGGCATGATGGAAATTGTAGTTTTACAACAGCTGGAGAGCCGCAGTTTGCCCATCCCTGACCTATCTAATTATTATCTATCCGCCCGTCCGTCTGTCAATCTGTCCCTCCATTCCTCTATCCTATGTATTTATATATCTGTCTATCTATTCTCTCTCTCTCTCTCTCTCCCTCTCTCTCCCCTCCCCTCTCTCTCCAGAAATCTATCCATATCATAAAAAGGCAGTCTTCTTAGGCCTCATGCACACGACCGTTGTTTGTTTCCACATCCGTTCCGTTTTTTTTCATGGATAGGATGCGTCTCCATTCATTTCAATGGGTCTGTGAAAAAATGCGGCTGGTCAACCGTTTTTGTTCCGCATCCGTGGTCCTTTTTTACATTCCGTCAAAAAAATAGAGCATGTCCTATTTTTTTCATGTTTGCGGACAAGGATAGGCATTATTACAATGGATCTGCCATAAAAACGGATCCGCCCAAAAGAACGGTCCGTCATCAGTTTTTTTGGGCAGATTCAACAAACAACGGTCGTGTGCATGAGGCCTTAACAAATCAGTTCCCCAGATTTCTCAGACTTGCTCTAATTTATAGATCAGGAGTTTTTCTATCATAGTTACCAAATGTATCCATAGCTCCTCATTCTTCCAATGGAGGCCATTGGGGTGACATGTGTCAGCATAGCTCTGCTCCTAACTGTATAGGAAAGGTATACTGCATGGTGTATTTTTTTTTTTAAACTGTTGCCAACATAGCTATATAGCGCCATTTAGCATTTGCTCAGATGCTTGCAATCACATATGGGCATGAAACAAATGCAAGATCTAAATATACAAACAGACTTCATTGTGACTTTCATTTAGTTTCCATAGATACATCCGAGACATGTTGGCGTTCAAGACTTTAAATCCTGGTGCTTGCACCATAGAATTATGCTTATAAAGGATTTA
Organism: Bufotes viridis; assembly: GCA_033119425.1. Classification (NCBI taxonomy): domain Eukaryota; kingdom Metazoa; phylum Chordata; class Amphibia; order Anura; family Bufonidae; genus Bufotes; species Bufotes viridis. The sequence continues at coordinate 143,464,892 of CM065596.1, forward strand.
TTAGCCATTTTCCATAATCAAACGTGATAGGCAAGGAGCGCAGGGTTCTGACAGTGTCGCTGACAAGTATGCAGCTCGCTGCTGATTATATACAAATTATCCCCCAACGAAATATGTTTAGAAAAACAATATGGGCTGATTAGAAGGAATCTTAGTCTGATTCCTCTGGAGCTGAAAATATTGTTTAGCTCTTTATTTCGGCTGCAGAAAATACAAATAAACATGCAGAGTGTACTCAGGAGCTGGGACTTGGATTTTCAAAAAATGCTCCGTTCAGAAGTCTAGAAACTGATTGAGCAGAGATTAAAAAAGTTTTATGCCATATGGAAATATTGTGAAATTAAAGGATATCTCCATCCCAGCAACTCATTTTCTACTGTTATGCATCAAAAATAAAAATGGAAGAAATTTTGCAAATAAAAAAAATAAATCTCCTAACATCTTGTGTTTACAGCTGCTATGGACACCTATTTGTTTCCAAGGTAACAGACTACAAACAAGCCTTGTGTTGTCTGATCCTGTAGTCATACTCCATTCTATTGCCTAGTTCTTCCTAGCCTACATTTGGTAGATTATAGATGCAGGGAAAAGGAGGCCTATATGTTAGTCTATGTAGGAGCTTAGGAGATTTTATACAAGGCTGTTTGCAAAGTTTCTTCATTTTGAAGCACTAGGACAAAGCTAGCAAAAATTTAGGGAAACAGACAAAACTGTGTTTAGTAAGCCACAGCATTTGTACAAGAATAACCCCCCAAAAAAAAAAAAAAAAAAAGTCCAAATATAAGAGAAAAATTACCAGTAGATAAGTTATTTTCTATTAAGGTGCTAAATACCTATTTGAGCAGATTGAGTAGAGATTAAAAAAAGTTTTATACCATATGGAAATATTGTGAAATTAAAGGATATGTCAATCCCAGCAACTAATTTTCTACTGTTTCTATGCATCAAAAATAAAAATGGAAGACATTTTGCAAAGAAACTCAATAATAATAAAAAAAATCTCCTAACATTTTGTGTTTACAGCTGTTATGAACACCTATTTGTTTCCAAGGAACCAGACTAAAAACAAACCTTGAGTTGTCAGATCCTGTAGTCATACTCCATTCTATTGCCTAGTACTTTCTAGCCTACATTTGGTAGATTATAGATGCAGGGATACGTAGACATATATCTAGGTCTGCCCAGGAACTACAAACACAAAATGTTAGGAGAATTTTTTCAAGACGGTTTGCAAAGTGTCTTCATTTTGATGCACTAGGACAATGCTAACAAAAATTTAGAGAAACAGACAAAACTGTGTTTAGCAGGCCAAAAAAATTCTATAAGAACCCCCCCCCCCAAAAAAAAAAAAAAAGAGAGAGAAAAAAGGGTAAAGTATAAGACAAAAATTACCAATAAATAAGTTATTTTCTATTAAAGTGTTAAATATCTATTTGGCTGCACTTTAATTATGTCTGTTTCTGAGAGTGGAAGGTGAAAACTAATATGGCCACCTCTACAGTGCCCATATACCATTAGTTAATTTCTTAAAGTTTGACTTGTTTTTCCAATTTGGCTGAATAGACTATTCATTTTGATTTGGATCTAAGTATATTTGACCAAAATTGAAAGTGGTCAGATTGTATGGAAATGTTGATCTCTATCTCACAAAATAAATTTGGTAGAATCAGATTATTTTTTTTTCAAAAATTAGGATCCAAATTTTAGAATCAATTAGCTCATCTCTAATCGCTACATTTCCGATACTGTTTGCTTAAAAATTTGACTAGATATGATGCAATATGTGATGTGGAGATACAGTATATCACTGCATATATCACTGCATTGTAGAAATATTTGTACTCCAGGAAAGGTGCCCATCGTACCTCCTGATGGCAAAAATAGAGACCCGATTGGTTATGATTATGATTAAGATTTTATTGACATGGAAATGCCTAAATAAAGTTTTACATAAGGGTGCAGATAAGTGGCTTGCATGTGTTGATTTCCTATATTTATGGCATTTGGATTATTCAAACAGTTTAAAAAGTTCCATCAAAGAAATTCCTATATTTATCGCATTTGGATCAGTCAAAAAGTTTAAAAAGTTCCCAAAAAAAGTTCCAAAAGTTCCATCAAAGAAATTCCTATATTTATGGTATTTGGATCAGCCAAAAAGTTAAAAAGTTAAAAAACAAAAGTTCCATCAAAGAAATTCGACCTATCAACAAAAATTGCAGCAACCACTTTATTCAAATAATATAATATCCAAAATGGAGCACAGGACTATTGATATTTTTTGTAGGAAATATTAAAAAAAGTTTAATAATGGGTCTTTTAAAAAATATCAAGTCATGGTCTCACATTTTGAGGCATGTTATAGAGTTTTGCTTAAAACCAAATGTTCATCGGCCAAAGCCACAGCTCTTTGAGGCATATGTCAGGATAAATTCACTTAGATCTTTGCTGGGATCTCCGGCCAGGGTTTTAACCATAGGGAATGCAGAGGTAGAAGTCACACTGAAACCTTGGTACCTAAGGGGGCTCAATTGTCCTTCTGTCTCATAGTAAGACACTGGTACTCAGGCTTGGACTAGCCCACAGGGGTACAGGTGAATCCCCCGGTGGGCCCCTGAGCAAGGTGAGACCCTAGTCTTCCACCCCTGCATAAGTGGCACATAAGGTGGACCCCTAGTCTTCCATCCCTGCACAAGTGGCAATGTACAGCACTTCCACCAGCCTATGTTCATATAAAAACACTTGAGGAGCCCCCATAATCAATCATCTGGTAGTGTCTTACTGCTGTGTGAGCAGGTAATATTTTAATGTATCCGTACGGTGGGCCCCCAAAATAAATTTTACTGCTGGGCCCTAGACACCCTAGTCCGACACTGGTGGTACTATTATTGGCACATGGTAGGCGAGGGGTCTTATTACAAACCTTGCATTGGAGCTCAGGGGCTTCAAAAAATCCCTCTGGCCCTCACCAATGAGCCATTTCCATTCATGGTGGCCTTCCTCTACCTTAAGCCAACTCCTAAACACTTCCGTATTTTTTTAAATAAAGTCAGAAACAGCATTTACAGTACTAGATTTCAATCGTGTTACAACTCAACATATTCCCCAGCTACCACATGAACTTTGATGAGATTTAGCCTTGAATATTCTTTAGAACAAACTTATTTTTGAAGAAACTAAATGGCTCTAAGACAGTAAACAAATCAGATCAGTTCTCCTCATCATGGCCCCTGAGATAAAGCATTTTTGATTAAGTGAATTATTCGTAACTCCATCTAGGAAGCAAGATCCAGGTCATGAATAATAATCTGCCTTGCAGGATCATGTAAGTAATTACCAGGAGTAGAATTGTTTTCATTGAGTTGATATAAAAATTGAATGAAGTCAAAAAGCAGCAGAGACCTACACTTGTAAAAAAAAAAAAAAACATGAATTACAAAAAGTGTTATCCTTAGCTTGAGATCAAGAAATACCTTTAACCATCTTACCTGATGAATCGGATTACATTCCAACTTTTTTTATTTTCATTATTTTCAAAAATGTTGCAGATTTTACATTAATGCAAATCAGAGAGGGAAAAAATGAGACATATAGGGCATTATAGAAGATTTCTAACAAGAGAGGGAAACTGCTGATAACACTGAATTCCAGTTAACTGAATCTCGAATGGGAATCCATGGCACAATTATTTTGTTCCTGTTCTGACACAATCCTGATTTCGCACTTCTTTAAGCTTCTCGTTCTGTAATTTCAATTCCCTACACCGACTTGGCCAATTGCATCCTCTCAGGCTTTTATTCCTGCTCAGAAAACGTGAGGAAGGAATATGTTACTTGACCTTGGTTGCTTTACAGTTGATTACAAAATGCTACGTTCCGGTACAGGAGCTTTTTTTGTCTTATGTTTTAAATTGATCTGGTGCCTTGCACTAAAAGCCATCAAGGGAGAACAACATCTGTAGGTGGCGTAAAGGTCAAAGCATGATTAAGCATTTGTCTAATAATATAGATACTGAGAGGTGTGACTAATATACTCCAATGATGATTTCTGTGAAGTGTGGTTTTGGCTACAATAAAAGCAAAAACATCAAAAAATTTCTTGAGATATCTCAAGCTGTGAGGTGAGGAAGGACACATCTGGACTGCAGCCATTATTTATGGTCCCTTTACACTGGCCAATTCCTTCCTGATCAGTGCCTGCTCATCAGTGAAGGAGAAAGCTGCATTTACGTGCAACGATCTCCTCCACAGTATCGGGATCAGTGATCGCTAATTCCATTGCTCATCCCCATACAGACTCGCTCTTTGCTGGCAGCAGATGCTGTTTACATAGCACGGTCTGCTGCAGGCAAATGACGATTTATGTACCTACACGAACTATCCAATTACTCGACGAATGAGCATTTTGCGCGTTCATCGGACAATTGGTGGCACCTTTACATCGCTAGATAATCACTAACGAGCGTTCCTATGAATGCTCATTAGGGATTATCTGGTGGATTCTCACCCCTTAAGTCACATACATTATCTCTAGTCTCCAGTCTCCAGTGTTGGTATTGACTAATGAACAAATCTCCAACTTCATTCATAGCAAGAAATATGGCCGATGATGTCTTCAGGCTTTAATGCACATCAATTAACTCTCTTCTCTATTTCATTATTCTGATTCAGTTTTGCCTCTTGGCTTCTCATCAGGTTTAAATCCACAGCACAATATCCTTAAAGAGGTTTTCTGAGTCTTTAACACTGATGATTTATCCTCAATATAGGCCATCATTATGTGGGGATCAGACTCCTGGCACCCTCGCCGATCAGCTGTTTGAAGTATCCTCACAGCTTACCAAGCACAGCGCAGTCCATTGGATAGTAGTTGTGCTTGGTAGTGCAGCTCTGCCCCATTCACTTAAGCATGACATAACGTCGCTGGCCTAGGAAGATGCCACAATGCTCAATGGAGTGCATTAATCTCATCAAACAGCTAATCAGCGAGGGTACCAGGAGTTGGACCTCCACTAATCTGATACTGGTGACCTCTCAGGATAGGTGTCACGGATGTTCCCACAACAGGTGGCAGGAGATCGGTGAGACTGGCAACATGTGGTTTGATCTAACATGTTTTCCGTTTGGATCAAATGACGTCTGTGTTGTTTCTTGCGCTTACCACACCTTCTTTCCCCAGGTGTGGCTATTATGGTCATTTAACCTTCTCTAGTTATTGTTGTTTCTCCCACTATGCTGTGCGGTTTATAGCTTCAGTTTGAGTTGTGGATTGCTGGTGTGTGGCTCTCAGCTGAGTTCCTGGTGCTGCCATAGCCACTTGAAGTTAAGTGTTTTCTTTCCCTTTCGTATTTTGTTTCGGCTATTTTGTGTGTTGCATTTCCCTGTCAATTGTATTAAGGCCTGAGGGAGACTCCTGGTTGTCCTTCCTTTTGGAGGAACAGGTTGTCTCAGTCCTGACATTAGTACCAGGGTCCTATAGGGTGAGTTAGGACATTAGGTAGTCCTGTGTATGAACTCATCTACCTCTGGGATCTGTTCATAGTGGTGGTTAGTCAGGACTTTGATTAGGGTTTTACTAGGAGGTGTCCATCTCCTTTCCCTAGTTTCCAGGTCTTATTCCCTCACCCCTTTCCCTCCTGCACCCAAACGTGACAATAGGCCCTCACTATTAAACACTCAAGCAGCCTCTTTAGCACAAACTCTGGTCTGGAGAGTAGTGCAATCAGTTTGGTGTTTGGAGTTCCACATCTAGACCAAATCGTTGTCTGTAGAGTTGCCCTTAGTTGACTTGGATGAACTACAGAGAAGCTGTCCATTCTGGCTTATGGAGGGTCTCCAGAGCAAGGGAATTCCCTATATATCCATCGACATGCACGTATAAGGCAAAAAGACAGTGGTTTTCATCAATTGACAACCCCTATAAAGGAGAAGAACACAGGTTCCTTAGACTTCACCTACAGTGTAGTCAGTACCAATCAGATCATGGCAGAGTGGGTCTGCATCATAGACCTACAGCAAATGTTTACATGTGTATTTTAATAGGAATAGAGAGTCAACTACCATAAAATAAAAGGATTGTAGATGTCAGGTTGGGTTTCTTTGACCAAAGATAAAGCCCAAGTAATATACTTTCATCATAAAAACTAAAGGCTGCAATTGGAAGCGGATGATGTTTCTAGAGTAAAATTACCCTCCTGATCTTGATTGGAAATTGGAAACACCCACCAGGTTCACTGTAGATAGAAATAAAAAATGTTGGTTCTGTTTGGTTCCAGCTTGACAAGGCTGTAGATAGAAGACCCAGGAAATAAGCATGGACTGTCTTATTGACAAGAAGGGTCAGGAAACAATCATACGCAAAGTATTATGATGGTGTGTTATAGCGGCAGCTATATGTCACATGAAATAAGGATGAATCCTTGAGTCATGTGAAGTTGTAAAAACTTCTATTCAGCATTTTCCCCAGTAATGTTTGTTTCTGAAAAGGCAGGATGGAAAATAATATGGACATTATTACAGATCTCATAGGGGTTAGCACTGAGCTACTCTAACAAATGTTCCATCTATCTGTCAGTCTGTCTATCTATCTATCTATCTATCTATCTATCTATCTATCCATATGTATAACTGTTGATGCATTTGGTAAATATCTGCAGCTCATATTTTCCAACCACCATTATACAGAGAAGTTATTTTACTAGAAATATTCTACAATTCCATGTTAACTTTATTCCTGGTTTTGGTCCAGAAAAGATCATTGAGAGAAAGAGTATGTATAGATTTATCAGGCCTTTTACATTACATTATACCCTTGTTTCCATGTATTTTTTTACACTTCACTCTTAATATGTTTTGGTTTCGGGTGGAATCTGTCCAAACTGCCTGGAGCAATCGAAAAGCTAGTCAATGACTTGCTATTTACATACACATCTGCTAGGTAGAGAAATGCTCACATGTTGTATTGTATATACCTGCAGAGTCATTGATTGCATTATGACCTCTCCAAGCCGGTACCTCTGGAGCACGAACATCTGGCTTTCATATAAGACCCTGCACAAATAATGTTTAAAAAGCTGCCTATGGTAAAATATATTCTTTTAAACAGACATAAAAAAAAAAAACATATCCACTGTGATTTTGCGGTTTATCTACTTCTAAATGAAAGTGGTTTGAATAAAAAATATTCACCAGAGAGATTCATGTTTAAAACGGGCGTCTTGGAGAATCTGTAAATATTAAATGACCTGAGGCAAAGATATGAATGGTTAAAATATGTGGGATTTTTGCCAACCACAATCTGACACTTAATTTAAAGAAAAGAGGCTACTGGAATGAGCCCAATGTTAGAGGAGAACAGAAGTGATATCATTTATCATGCTGCTATCATTCATTTGGAAAACAGGAGACAAATACCAGGTGGGACGTGATGGACACACTGGGGTTTGCCTGCAGTAAAGTAGACTACGTCAGCTGTCCACACAGTAGACTTTGAAGAGTAGCAGATTAGTAGGACGTAATTGCAAAAACATAGATTTGTACCCAAATCTTGAGAGCAAACTATTAGATCACTATTTTTATTTCTCAAGACTTCTGGAGGTTAATTGGTTCCATTAGACGACCACCTCATCTTGTGTGCTCTGGTTATCCTACCCCAAGGTCCAAGTTGTCTACCAAGTGAGAGGATCTACAAGGTGGTTGAATGTAATGTAGACCATGAAAGATACAGAAGGAGATTTATGAAGGCAATTAGTACAGATCCTCTGTAGAATTTTGGTAGAAAAATGGTGTGGCAGTTACGGAGGTTTTCGCTCTCCCAATATTGCTGCTGTCCTCCTTTGGTGCAAGTTCTCATTATTTACCACAGATGAAGGTCCAGGATGACTGTAACATTGGCAGATGTATTCACATGTAGTATTTCTCTGTGGTCCATTCTTTAAAGTTGTTAATTTGCACCTATAAAGGTATTTTTTGCCGTGTGAAAGTTATGGAGGTCCACCACCATCCTTCTCTTTCGGATCAGTACAAGGAAGTTGGTTTTCCAGGGTCATGGAAAAATACAAATTTATGAAGGTCCTCCTTTACTTTTTTTCACCAAATGGGAATAAAGCCAGCTGTAACTTCCAATGTCCAATAGTGGCAGGGACCACAGTTTCAAGCCAGCTTGCTCCTTCTATAACCTCAACTTAAAAGAGTTGCTACTGACGACCTATCCTCTGGAAAAAAAACTAAAAGTAGCCCGATTTTGTAGTGGGGCCCAAATTGAAAGATGGCAGGGTCAACACAAGTAGGAAGAGCCAGCAATATCATATTGTGGCACATTATACCACCCCAGCAGAGTCTAATATCAGAGTGCATTACAGAATACTGCCCCAGCAGCACAAGATACCTCCCCAAGAACTGCCCCTCCGTGGAGGCCAGCTGCCACTTTTTTACCCCTACTTCAGTTGCCTAGAAAGACAATACAGTTTCATTCAGAAGTCAGGAGGGGAGAGTCACATCATTAGGTGCCATGACTGATGGCTGTGAGAAGGGCTAGGTGGCCCCCTAGGCATCAGCCCAATAGGAAGTTTCCTAGTAGGGTCTATGGCCAGTCTTCCCCTGCCTCTGGTTAGGTCATTAGCATCTGATTTGTATGGGTATATGAAGACCCGGACGTTCACCCTAGGCCAGTGAAGTTAAAACTATCCATTATGTTGCCTAGGTTCTAATGACCTAATCAGACAATAGGTCATCAGTTGCAAAGAGTTGGATAACCCCTTTAAGTGACAGTTTTTCCTTAAAGTGGTTATTTATTTTGGGTCATTTGTCTTTGTTAGCCCCCCCAGATAGTGATATGATTGTCAATAGGAAGAGACTTTTCTCCCAGAATTCCACAAATCCCCTGCTTGTTACAGGTACAGAATTCATCAGGGTCCTCATTCATTTAGGACCAAAATCACTATATATTATTTATAATAAAAAACGGACGTAAATAAAATAGAAATTTTTGACAATGCTTTCATTTTAAGTAGCCTTCACAACAAAATGCCTCCAATTTCAGGATTTCCTATTAAAAAAAATCACAGGTTACCTTAACCTACGTTTTGCATTAAAGGTGTAAAATTTCTATTGAACCTCATCAACCAGTCACCAATTATCTGGGTTACAGCCGTCCGTTCTTATACGAGAAAAACAATTTTTCTCCACATTAGTTCCATACACATAAATCACATCCCACACTTACATACAGAGGGCAAACTGAAACCTCGCTGTTTTTATTGGCAATTTACATAATGCAAGCCATTGACTGCCATACTAATGTTCTCTAGCCATTCCGCAAACATATTTTACTGTGCCAATCACCCAACGTAAATAAATATGTGCAGAGGGCCGTACATTTATTCGATCATACACTACACATGTGAGGCATTAGGGAAGCGTGCTTAGAATAAAAAATTACCTCTTCTGGTGACAAGGAGCCTGCAGGAAATGAATAAAACACAATCAAGACGTCACCCGCACACTCAGCGCACACCAGAAGGAATCCCAGGGGAAACATCTTGAGAAAAACATGCTGATAGTTGAGAAGTTAGGATGATAAAAGAGCAAGTCTAGTTTAGGGATACTACTGACCTACCCTAGCCTCCTGTTTCCATCACAAAGGCTTAAAGGGGTTTCCTGGTTTGCATCAACATCCTTTAAAAAAAAAAAACCTTTATAAAGGTCGCAGTAAGTTTGTAATGCATTTCTTTTCCCCTTATTGCTCCTGTCTCCTGTTCTGGGCTGTGGTCATGTGACCATGTCCATGTAGCTCTTTCTTATTTCCTGTAATATTATGTTCATGGGTGGGGCAGTGATAAGGGAGGTCTATGTAACTAGCTGGGTGGGAGGAGCTATAAACTAGCTGGGAATTGTTAGGGGTGGTGCTGGAGCTGTGGCAGAGAAATGAGAATTGCATCATGGGTTTGGTTGGATGCAGCAACAGGAAGTGCTTAAGGATGGAAAGAAACGAGAGGGTGAGGGATAGTGATGAGCGGCAGGGGCAATATTCGAATTTGCGATATCTTGCGAATATTTGGTAGAATATTCATCATATATTTGCGAATTCGCGGTCATTTTCTTGATTGCGAAAATTGGTAATGTAAAATTAGCGTAATGCACACTCAATACAGGGTGGGTCACTATAGCTACATTTTTCAAGCTGCTAGAGGTTTCCTGAGACTGGAGAAAATGGTTGGCACGTCAGAACATTACAATAGCTTTATATGCAGATAGAATGCTCCGATATATTCGCTATTGTGCAAATCGGCAATTAATGATGCGCATATTTTTGAGCAATACGTGCAACTTCACATTTTAGCAGGTCTGACTACATATTAGTGATTGGTGCAGTAAGTATTGTTGTGAACTTGTGACATCACAGCACTATGTCTGTATGTATGTATGGACAGCAGAACCTATCACACTACCTAACACCCTGCACTGTAACCTATCAGCTACACTGTATCACTAGCTACACTGACTATCTCCCACTAACTATCTGGATTATATATATATAAGCTAACTAACTAACTAACTAACTAACTAACTAATATAATGACACAGGAAAGCACAGAGCACAGCAATGACACTGCTGTCTCTCTCAGAACTGTAATAAACTGGAGAAAATGGCTGCTGGGAGGTTCTTATATAGTAAGGGGTCGGCAACTTTTCTATTGGTTGCTAGGGATGTTGCTAAGCTCAGACAAAGACATTGCAGCCTTCTCATTGGCCCACAAGCAAAAAGGGAGGTTACTGATGGAAAAAATGTAGAGTATTCGGAAATACGAATATATATCACTATATTCTAAATATTAGCGAATTCTCGAAGTTGCGATATCCGCGATTAAAATTCGCTATTCAAATATTTGCGCCGAACACTAGTGAGGGGTTTACATGATGAAAAAAGGTCAGGAGAGTCCAAATAGAAAAACAAAAAGCACGGTGAAGATGTGCATGAACTAAGCAGCTGTATGAGTATATCTGTAAAAAACATAGTCATTTGGAAAAAAAATGCCTCTAAAGATGTTGTCTAGTCTTGACAACCTTGACTAAGCTCATATTGATGATCTATCCTGAGGATAGGTCATCAATATGTAATTTCCAGAGAGCCTCTTTAACACCTTACAACGTACAACTACTTAACATACAATGTAGAAAAATAACTAGGGGGGGGGCAGAGGAGGATGTGTCCCACATGCTGGGTGCCAATATGCCATTCTCAGGGTACTTAGATACTGGGCTAGAGAAGACAACTAAGTCTTGGGCGTCAGGTGAATGCCATGAGCGTAATAGCTGAAACCTTTTGCAGCCTCTGCAGGAGACGGTGGCATTACTTTATGTCAGTCCAAGTGAATGTGTGACCATGTAATGCATAGTTGTTTTAAATTCTGCAGAGCAGGAGCGTTTGTTTGCAAAGGATTTCTGGTCTGACTTATAGAGGGGGTCTCAAGCAGGGGAAACCTTTCTGTGACCTTTAAAAGCAGTTGTCCGGGATTTTGGGATTTTGATATGGATGGTCTGTCCTCAGGAGAGGCCATCAATATTAGAATTTCAGAATCTGAAAATCAGCTGTATCCTTGTAGCCCCATCACCAGAAGTTGGCATCAGACCTACATAGATCCATCCATTATGTAGTGGACCCAGCTGGTAACTGCTGATTGGAGGGGGTGTGGGGCATTGGACCCCAAACTATCTCATAGCAATAGCCATCAATATACAAAATCCTAGACAACCCTTTTAAGCTTTACTTTCATAAAACTAGAAAACCCTGAAAAGAATCCATTTAACACAAAACACAAAAATACACACCCAAAGTAAAATATTACTGTAAAATAAAATATTGTGCTCATTAAATGTGGCATGGGAATGCATTAACACCTTCCTTAATTGCAAGTCTGATTTTTTTTTGCATTGAGCTTAGAATTCTCTCTTCAGCTTTCTTCTCAAGATGGACTTGATTTTAGGACAAATCAACACTAAGAAGAGTAGTTAGCCTGAATATATAATAATAGATTTTAATTAAAATATCAATTACATTTTATGTAAAGTAGCCATCTGTCTGGTGAATCTGTAGAGGTGTTTAAACATCTCATCGTGTAAATTCTAAATATACAGTACTGTGCAAAAATTTAGGCAGGCTTGAAAATAGATGTAGCAATGTAAGAATGCTTTCAAAACTAGAAGCATTAATAGTTTATTTTTATCAATTAACCAAATGCAAAGTAAATAAACAAAACAGAATTCTAAATCAAGTCAATATTTGGTGTGAGCGCCCCTCAAAACAGCATCAGTTCTTCTAGGTACACTTACTCCTTTTTGAAGGACCTCAGCAGGTAGGTTGTTCCAAACATCTTGGAGAACTAAGGATAGCTTTTCTGTGGAAGTAGGCCTGCTCAAATCCTTCTTCATGTAATTTTAGACTGGATGATGTTGATATTAGGGCTGTGTAGGGGCCATATAATGACTTTCAGGAATCCTTGTTCTTTTTTACTCTGAAGATAGTTCTTAATGCTATTGGCTGGATGTTTGGAGTTATTGTCCTGCTGCAGAATAAATCTGGAGCCGATCAGATGCCTCCCCAATGGTACTGCATCATGGATAAGTATCCTGTTCCTGTATTTCTCAGCATTGAGAACACCATTAATCCTTACCAAACCCCAAGGGCAGATTGGTCATAGAATTTACAGGGAAATTTTCTAGTGGGAGATGCTCAGGGTGCCCCCTAAGCCCTCATCTCTGCCACTGGCTGGGTACATAATAAACGATCAGTGGTAATTAAATTAACTCTGTGAGAATCAGGTACTCATGTACCTGGCCGGCGACATGTCCTCCTGAATTAAACTATGTCCTGCATCTCCCCTCCTAAGCACCCTGCTCCATATCTTAATCAGAGACAACTGGAGGAGGAGAGAAAATGGCCGGTATTGATGGCCAACACCGAGGGACAGCTTTTGGGGCAATATATTGTGTGGTATGTTTTATTTTGCGGAATGGTATTGATGATCCGCCTTCTGTCAATTTAGACCCTTCTGCAACATTGGGCCACTTTTCGGTATTTATTTTCCAGGGCCACTTTTGGTTCCCAATCAACCCCCAACTACATGTGCTGGAATTCAGCCACAAACTGAAAAAGAACTTCAACCATGATCCACTATAGAAAAGTGATGACAAAAAATAAAATAAAAATAAGCATAAAAGATAATAAATCTGACCCATTTCGTTTTCCCACTATAGCCCCAATTCCTTTACTATTTCTCTATTTAGAGTCCTCAAATCAAAGAGAAAAAAATTATGCTCTGACCTGTTAGAAAGGCACATGAAAATGTAAATTGTAGTGAATGTAATCTCACCAGAGACTGTATTTGAGAGTTATTCCCTCTCTTCTGATCCTCAGTTGTGTCATGTGACCAGCACTGTGATCTCTCTATTTATTCCTATGAGACTGACATTGAGGCTCCCATAGGCATATAGAAACTGGCTTCCTGGCCACACATAAGATGCTATGATGTTATTTGGAAAGTTAGAGTGTTGGTCACATGACACAGCTGAGGAGAAGAAGGGAGGTTATACCTAACAAATACAGTCACTAACTATTGGTCACTACAGTTTACATCATGTACCTTTCTAACAGGTCAAATAATAAAAATTTCTTTAACCCCCATGACCCTAACTGCTACAGTCACGTAGCACCACTGTTGTGCAATATGATGTCAACAATACATCCAATCCCATCTGACAGTGATGGGTAATCTGAAGGCAATCTCCCATTATCACATCAGATTCTTTATGTCTTGAGATTTCCTTTCCATGATAGTTGATGGAATGAAATATTTAGAGCCAGGACTTATCTTTCCTCCATGTCATATCATTACTAGTCTATTCACACAACCTCATTTGCAATAAAAGTTTGTTAAGGATCAAAGCTTGACTCTTGCTCAGAGAACATCTGATCTTTTACTGCTGGAAAGCGGCTCCTGATTAGGATTTTACTGATCTGGTAGTATATAAAATATTCACTTGCTGTATTTTGCCCAGCTGATAATAATACCAGATTTCTAATTTATAATCAGGAAACAACGAGATTGTCTCTTTAAACAAAGCATCAGTCATCTCTGAGCCTGCTTAGAGAGAATCAACATTTCAGAATGGAGCCTTTGCTCAAAGCATTATGGTTAGGGTTGAGTGAACCTGAACTGCGAAGTTTGGGTTCGTACCGAACTTTGCGAGTTTGGGTACCCGGACCTGAACCCGGACTTTTTCATTAAAGGTGGGGTTCGGGTGATTTTATTATTTTCTATTAGAACATGGTTATAACGGAAAATAATAGCATTCTTAAGATAGATTGCTAAATAAAATGGCAGAGAAATAAAATGTCTTTGTCCACCTTGCTGAGGTGGTCACACATGCTCAGGTCCATTGTTCAACTGCCACCATCCTTATCTGCTTTTAGAAGTTGTGACAGTCACAGTGAGAGAGCAGCAGCAGAAAGGCCAAGCCCACTGAGCTGTGATAGGAACATTAATGCAGCATAAACAACATGCCCCTGAGAGATGCAGCAGAAAGGGATCATCCCCTCAGCTGTAATAAGGAAACAAATGCAGCAAAAAGGGCATACCCCTTGAACTTTCATAGAGAGCTGGAGCAAAAAGGAGACACAGCCTGAGCTGTAACAGGGAGAGAGCTTCAGCAGAAAGGACACATCCTATGAGCTGTGATAGGGAGAGAGCCCCAGTAGAAAGGTCACACACAGAAAGTTAACCCTTTAAAGGGGGTTTCCCATGATTAATATGATAAATGATATTTGGATATCATATAGAACATGGCAACTAGATCGACCCCTGTTTCACATATGGATGTAGATATCTCCCACTTCATGTCTTCAGCTGCCCTACTAGATTTATTTTAAGCAGTGAGCTCAGGGGGTATATATTTTCTCAGGCACATGTCCTTTCTGCTGCAGCTCTCTCCCTATTACAGCTCAGTGGTGTTTGTCCATTCTGTGGTAGCTTTCTCCTTATCAAAGCTCAGGGGGGTCTGTGTCCTTTCTGCTGCAGCTATTTCCCTATCACAGATTAGTGTGTGTAAGAAACCTGCTATAAAGAAGACCTGTAATTATGTAGACTTGAATTCGAAAAAAACATTGGGTCAAGTGTTTACACAGGATCAAAGTGACAGTTTTGGGATCTGGTGCCAGGCAAAGTAATCAAAAAGAAAGTCTTGTTCAAAGTCAGAGTGAACTGTATTGAGCTTGGACTCCGCATTTAAAAACCAAACAGGTTCCTTTTTTCAGATCTTGACTTGTTTGGTCCTGAAATGCGTTGACTATGCTCAACGCTTTTGTTTTGAATACGAGTTTCTCCTGGATTTTTTTGCCTGCCACTGTGTGTTTTTATATTGCACTTCACTTTCCTCCTCCATGAAATTTGCTTACCACTGGGACAGTTGTGGGAGACAGTGGCAGGACGCAACATCAATACACTCTCAAATAGCTGTGGGTCTATATTAGCACAACCCGGATAGAAGAATGGATCTGTCACCAATTGATGATTTCTTAAAATTCGATCCGGGTCCTACTGAATTGACCGTCTGATTTGACTTAGGTCTAAATAAATTCTCTCTCTCTCGATTCTCCCCAATAAAATCAAACTGAAGTAGGTTCTGTTAGAACTTTTGGAAAATTTAGATCAAAATGTAAAATTTTAGAATTGATTGACTTTCAAAGGAGTCTACTACTCCATGGTGATGTTACTACCATAGAGAAAAAAAAGATTCAGGAGTAAATATGTGAAACTAAAGCAGCCGTGGCCTTGAGTATGCTTGACCACATTTTGGTCGATGGCTATATTTTTTTAAACACTTAAAAAGTAATTTATCGGAAAAAAATATTTCACCGCTGTATTCAAAGAGGAAAATGAAATGTCAGGTAAAATATGAAGGGATAAATTAAACTCTCCATTAAATGCTTCTTGTCTAACCGAGAACGAAGAGCAGATTAAAATAGACAAATCACCTGGTCTAGATGATGTACACCCCCTGTTTGGCAAAGGAAATAAGGACCATGATAGACGGATCAGTATTCTAAAGATTTAAGGATTCTTTAATCATAGGGTTTGCTCCACAGGACTAGTGCATAGGCTATGCGGTGCCAATATTCAAAAAAGAGTCAAAAAGTAAGTCCAGCAGATGAGTTTAACCTCTGCTGTGGGTAAACTGTTTTAAGGTTTAGTAAGAGATGCTATCCTGGAGCATCTCAATAAAAGTAATTGTCTAACTCAGTATCAGTACTGGTTTAGGAGGGATCGGTTCTGTCAAACTGATCTGATCAGCGTCTAGGAAGAGGTAAGTTCTAGACCGGACCGAACAAAATTAAGGTTATTTCATTAAAGGGGTTATCAAAATTGGGGTTATTTAGTGAAAGGGGTATCAGGCAGTGTCCAAGGCTGACTGTGTACACTTGCAACCTGCAAGCATTGTGGGTTGAAACAGGGCTAGGATCACATGTCCAATGTAAGACACGTGGTACCGAAAATGAACCCTACAGAATTAAACCGGTAGATCAGTGCTTGCCTTGTAAAGTTAAAAAAATTAACATCATCCTATGCTTGTAGGACTCGCCACTTTAGGCAAGATGAGATAATAGAAATATAACTTGATAACGCTTTTAAAGGAGTTCTCCGGGAGTTGAGAAAATGAAAATACTTCAATATGACTTTATTTTAAATATACTCCCAAATACTTTTCATTTTCATTTCGTCTGGGGAGCAATCATTAGGAGAAATAAAATGGCCGCCATCCTATTATTACCTGTTCTATTCACACAGCAGGACAAGTTACTTCACAACACTGAGCTAAAGAGCTGCCTCATCCTCCTCCAGCTGAATCTCTGTAGGAATGGAGCTCATGAGGAGACAGGAAGTACAGAGAGGACAGACAAGATACACTGTGGTAATGGAGACTGCATTCAAGTGCTGCTGATCCTTGTCTCCTATGCTTCATGTCTCCTCATGAACTCCATTCCTACAGAGATTCAGCTGAAGATCCTATCAGATGTATTCAGGATCATAATCCCTAACAAGCAGAGCAGAGAGGAGGATGAGGCAGCTCTTTAGCTCAGTGTCCTGAAGTGTGTGATTAGGACAGGTTTTGTGTGTACTAACAGGACAGCAGCCATTTTATTTCTCCTAAAGATTGCTCCGTAGATAATATGAGCCATTATAACTAATGAAAGGTATTTGTGAATATATTTATAATAAAGTAATATTTCACTATTTCTATTTTCTTAATTCCTGGAGATCCCCTTTAATGCACATTTATACATTAATTTCCTAGAACAAAAAGAGGGACATTTAAAGATCAAAAAGGGACAGAGGGACTTGGGTCAAAAAGAGGGTCTGTTCCTCCAAACCAGGGACACCTCAGAGGCAGGGGGCAGGGTTAAAAAAAGAAAACATACCTGTCACAGGCAAACTATGTGCTTGTAGGTTCAGAGCCTGGCCGGGATAGTAGGGACACAGACAGCCTCTACTTCTCACTTGTAACCAACACCAACAGGTGCAGCACAAATCCTGAAGAGGAGATGGCTGTGGAGCTAGTAGTGATGAGCGGCAGGAGAAATATTCGAATTTGCGATATTTCGTGAATATTTGGGCGAATATTCGCCATATATTCGAAAATTTGCGAATTTGTAATCTCCAGTCATTATTTTCTTGATTGTGAAAATTCGCATATAAAAAATTCGCATAAACTGGTATTTAAAAGGTATCTTACAAATAACAGTTTATGCAGAATTCTATACTGTACAATTTGTATGCAATTTTTCTTGATTGCGAAAATTTGCATATCAAAAATTCGCATAAAAATTCGCATAAACGATATTCTAAATATTCGCAAATTCTCGAAGAGCCGATATTCGCGATTAAAATTCGCAATTCGAAAATTCGTGATCAACACTAGGAGCTACTACGTGCATAACCACTGGACTGGAGGGGGGACAGCATGGGGGGCAGGGCAGGGGGACTAGTATTGTGGTACGTGCTTCCTCACTAAAGACACCACTCACCCAGATGAAGTTCCACAATAGAGCAGTGTGCCACGCAGCACGTCATTAGCAAGTCTTAGAGGGAGTCTGACACAGAGAGCATAAATCAATACTGCGCTCTCTGTGATCTAAACAAGAAAGGCGGGCATATAGTGCTGGCAGCCGCCAGGAGGACGTGCCTCCCCTCAATAGTTATTAGATCAGTGCACTATTAATGCAGCACATCCTGAGGTCGGGGCAAGTCTTTTACCACAGTAACAGTGCACACTGTACTGCGCTGTCACTGTCAAGTACTATTTAGGATTACTGCCCCCAGCTTTCCACTAGATGGCGCCGCCTGAGGAAGCTGCCTCCCCTCTTTGGAGATGCACCCCTGCATAGGGCTTATGAGCATACCGACATGGCAGACTCAAAGGGTCTAATCAATGGTCGGATCCGTGACATTCTACCTACTAATCCAAGTGTTGGCCTTGGATTTCTGTAGATTCTGCTGACAATAGACATCAGATCATTCTGCTCTGTATTTACCCCGAGTGAACACCTACAAAATAAGCATTTACAAAAATTGGTGCACTACTGTGGTGGATGCAATCAACAAAATCTGACTAAACCCTCACACTGATGTTAAAATGAGACTTTAGTCAATATATCCTTATATGAAGGACACACCAGAGCCCGCGAACCCAGTCAAGGTATCTCAAGGTACACGGGACCTAACGCTAACCTACTTGTGCTGTATGGTGTAACTGGAGGTAACTGGGAGCTGTTTGCTGTGAGTCGGACCATACGCTCTTGTAATTCGTCCAGTGGCCCCTGGTACTGCCCATATGGCACAGGTAGGTTATCGTTAGGTACCGTGTCCCTTGAGATACCTTGACGGGGTGTACAGACTCCAGTATGTCCTTAATATGACACCTGTGGTCCACTGTGGGCATCCTCCTTTGCATGCATTTTTTGCTGGGGATCGCCATTAGCAATGGACCACATGTGCAGGATTTGCTCCCCCGGGTATAGATGCACAACTGCATTTGGGGTTGAGCATTTCCTGGTCTTTGAGACCATGTTATTTTGTCATGTACCCGTGTGAACCCCTACATGTTATCAGTGCAGATGGCGGCAGGTACGGAGCCGGAGCTGCCATCGCCATGTCCAGATCTATCCCCAAGCCTCGTCAGCTTCTTCTCATGGTCCTGATGGTATATAGCTGATACATAGGACGAGATTGTAACTGGAGAGGACATCTGCTTGTAGTGACAGGGGCCAATATACCATGCAACTGGGGCCCTAGAGAGAAGGGGCCCAACCCCACAGGATGACAAGAACCTGTACAGAACTCCTTTTCCACTATTTGTACATCTATGGATCCGGCCTCTTACTGACAGATCCGAGCCCCATCTTCTCCTCCATCCAGAACAGAGATCTCCGATCCGGACGAGGAAATGAATCTGTAACATTGTCATATCGAGAAGAAGCTTTTATTACATAGATAGATAGATAGATAGATAGATAGATAGATAGATTTTTTTTTTTGGGGGGCCAAATAGTGAATTTAAATTTCCGAATTGTCCGAATTAGAGCCATTTTTTTTTTTTTTTGGTAGGGGCGTCTTGTGTGAGGTCTTTTGCACAGTTCACTCTTCATCCTCCTCGTCCTCTGTAATAATTAAAGGCGGATCTAATGATCATTCGCAGCAGGATATTTTTCATCGTCCTCTTCCTCTTTTTTCGGATGATGGTAACCAGATTTTTCATGCCGACTTTTCTGATGTAGCTCAAAACTTTTCTTCTTCCTCCTTGGCGAAGGTGGTGGCGTACGAATCGGACTTTATTTCCTATAAAACTGGTGGCTTTGCCAAGGACTGCAATATAAAAGGAAACCATCAGTAGGTTGCAGATGTAACAGAATCTATCGCTATAAGAATAAGAGTAATACAATAATATATCAATGAGATACCAGGAACTTCCCAATGTCTTCCCTGCAGCCCATCAGCAGACACCAGCTGTCTCACCGCTACATTCGGTGGATTTCAGGGGTACTAGTTGGACCCTACCCCCAATGTGTGGGATCCCCAGCTATAAGAGGTAATCCTAAACCCTGCCTGGACCCCGTGTATATGAGATTATAAAGTCCTTGTTACCCGGCTTCTCCACGATCACTTCCTCCAGTCTCCCGGCCAGGTGTCGGCAGCACCTCTTCATCTTCTTGTAGCTGTGACAGAGAGAAATGTTCTCACATTAACTGCTCCAGAGGACAATATTCAGTCCCCCCCAGAATATCCCCGTCACCCCCTCTCCCACTACAGAGGTCAGATATACAGGTGCAGCGGATAGCGGGCAGGGAGGATATGTGGATATGTGTAGAGTAGCAGAAGATGGACACTCACCAGAAGATGCAGATGATGGTCTGAATCAGCACTATAGCCCCGAACAGCCCCAGGAGAACATAGAGCCAGACTGGTAATAAAGAGACAAGATGATGGTTATTAACGCTGAGGATGATGGGAGTAGGATCAGGAGAGGAAGGAGTTGACTACTCACTGTACTTGGCTCCTCTGTTCCCAGGGCCGGGGGTGTCTCCCCTCTCCAATGCTGGGGAGGTCCCTGTCCATAAAAGAAGGAAGGAAATAAAGACATGAAATCCATGATCGCGGCTACTGAACCCCAAGATTGTATCAAGAGAAGGAGACAGAAGACTCTTCCTATAAGTGACCCCTAGAAACCTTCACAACCCTCCCCAGGGATGACGTCCATTACCTGTAGGTGTCATGGTCGGCCTCCCCTCAATATTCATAAAGAAAATCGCACAAAATAGCAAAATAACACTCCGTGAATCCATTCTCTCCAAATACTAACCCTGAAAAGACCCCAGTGCACCCCGACACACAGAACACTGGACACGGCATTGTGATGTCACAGAGCCTCAGAACTATTATGTCTGGGGGCGGGGCTAGTGGCTGATGATGTCATCAGAGATAAGAACTGAATGAGGGGCAGTTTATAGGAGGACAATATATAAAGTGAGATTCCACCTCTAGAAGTCATATAGACATTGGATACATTTTACTGTCAGTTTAAGGGAATGTTCACCCAGAAATGATACTTAGTATTTTGTAAATATATATATTTCCATAAAGTCATTCTGATGACTTTTTTGCTATATTTCATAGCGGTCTGAGTTCAGTTTTCTAATGCAGAGCTCAATATGCCCATTAATAGCATATAGATAATGATAAAATCCTGTCTGTCGCTGCTAGAGACAATATAGGAGCCTACTATATAAATGCTTACATAGAGCTCAATAAACAATATATATCCTCTGAGCTCCCCCTAGTGGTGAGTTTAGGTAACCAGAATTTCATAAAAAAAGGCATGTAAGAGATAAAAAAAAAAAAGTAAGTCTGCTTTCTTCCTAAATCAGCGCCTCTCTTCTCCGTGTACTGTGTATGGTATTGCAGTTCAGTGCATTTCAAGTGGATTAGACTGAGCTGCAATGTCGCACACTGCCCCCTATAACCAGATCTCTACAGCACATAATGTATAGAGACAATCTCTAACACTTACCTGTAGGTGTCATGGTGGGCCTCCCCTCAATATGAACACAGCAAATTATAAATAGCAGAGCAATGCTCCAGGAATCCATACTCTCCAACTAGTAACCCTCAAAAGACCCAAGTGCACCCCGACACATAGAACACTGGACACTGCATTGTGATGTCACAGAGCATATGAGCAGGTGGGTGGAGCTACTGGATTTTGATGATGTCATAAGGGATATAGCGTAAATGATGGGAGAAATGATTAACCGGTGTGAAGTATCAATGATGTAGCAGAGCCGAGTGTTCTGTATGGTGAGGATGAAGCAAAGTTATAGCCAGACTAGTCAATGTTCAGTAATGGAGGGGGTACATTTTTGGACTTCCTTCTATGGAAAAATGTAGAAACATCCGATCATCTCATTATCTATCTATCTATCTATCTATCTATCTATCTATCATATATCTATCTATCTATCTATCTATCTATCTATCTATCTATCTATCATCATCTATCCATTAAAAATGTTGCTGTACTCTAGAACAATGCAGTAAGAAAGATTAGTTTATTTTTCCCTGTGTAAAAACCATTGACATATCTGTCCTATTCCAAGATCTTTCTCAAGCAGTATTACATGTAAAATGTACAAAACATATATGCGCCAAAATTTAGCAATTTATTTCTGATCATATAAGGCTACTTTCACACTGGCGTTTTGGTTTCCGTTTGTGAGATCCGTTCAGGGATCTCACAAGTGGTCCAAAACTGATCAGTTTTGCCCTTAATGCATTCTAAATGTATAAGCATCTGCTCAGAATGCATCAGTTTGGCTCCGATCAGTCACCATTCTGCTCTGGAGGCTGCCTGCAGCGTTTTGCTGTCCATCTGACGAAACTGAGCCAAACGGATCCGTTTTCACTTACACAATATGGCCTCTTGCACACGAACGTGTGCGCCCCGTGCCCGTGCCACAGATCCCCCCCTAAGTGTCATCCACAGATCCCCCCCCTAAGTGTCATCCACAGATCCCCCCTTAAGTGTCATCCACAGATCCCCCTTTAAGTGTCATCCACAGATCCCCCTAAGTGTCATCCACAGATCCCCCCTAAGTGTCATCCACAGATCCCCCCTAAGTGTCATCCACAGATCCCCATAAGTGTCATCCACAGATCCCCCTAAGTGTCATCCACAGATCCCCCCTAAGTGTCATCCACAGATCCCCCCTAAGTGTCATCCACAGATCCCCCCTAAGTGTCATCCACAGATCCCCCCTAAGTGTCATCCACAGATCCCCCCTAAGTGTAATCCACAGATCCCCAATAGGTGTCATCCACAGATCCCCAATAGGTGTCATCCACAGATCCCCCCTAAGTGTCATCCACAGATCCCCCCTAACTGTCATCCACAGATCTCCTCTAAGTGTCATCTACAGATCCCCCATCAGTGTCATCCACAGATCCCCCCTAAGTGTCATCCACAGATCCCCCCTAAGTGTAATCCACAGATCCCCCCTAAGTGTAATCAACAGATCCCCCATCAATGTCATCCACAGATCTCCTCCCCGCTCAGCACCACTCCTAGCTAATTTATTCACTGCACTTGCCTCTGTATAATTGAAGAGAAGCGCCGTAATCTCGCATAGGTGCACTGGCAGAGGCCAGCAAGACGGCGCATGCGCACTTCGATGCCTCTGCCAGTGCGCCTGTGCGAGTTTATGGCACTTCTCTTTAATTTCACAGAGGCAAGTGCAGCGAATAAATTAGCTAGGAGTGGTGCTGGGCGGGGAGGAACGGCGGGCCCCCAGTGGCGTAGGGCCCCATAGCCACTGCTATGGCTGCTATGACGATCCCTACGCCAGTAGCCCACCCCCTTCCCTCAGTGCTTTGTGGCCAGTGGCAGGGGAGCACATAGCCTTCATGCTGCCTGAGGCAAAAATTGAAATGGAACCCCCCATTCCAAATTCTTGACCTAACCCCTTCCCTCCAGCCAGACGTGTAACTTGACCAGTATGCACTTTCTATAATACTGGTGTCTTCTTATGTGATAATGTGACACAAGGGTCTTTGGGCCCCCTCAGGCTCCTGGGCCCGGTAGTGACTGCTACTTCTGCACCCCCTATAGCTACACCCGTGGTCTCCATAAATGCTGCAATATTAGCAAACAGAAACATATAAAATAAAGTCTAGTCATGAAAACAGGTTGGGGCACCAAGACCTCCTGCTATACGAGGTTCAAAGCGTGGTGGCATCAAGCAGCCCCTGGAAAGAAGCTGATTTTTATCTTTTGCTCTATAGAATGTTTGACAGAGATACAAT
The DNA here is from genome assembly GCA_033119425.1 of Bufotes viridis. NCBI lineage: Eukaryota > Metazoa > Chordata > Amphibia > Anura > Bufonidae > Bufotes > Bufotes viridis. The sequence continues at coordinate 143,488,794 of CM065596.1, forward strand.
ATTCTGCTCATGACATGAGTAGGTGCAACACCCGGTAGCTATCTGTACAAACAATGCGTACAGTATTTTCTACAATGCCAACGCGGAGAGAAATGAAATGTTAATTTGTAGTCTTTTTCGCACTTACCTCATTATCCCAACAAAAAAATGATTTTGTCTGCAGGTGAAGGAGAAGCGCATTTCAGGCCTTTGAATCCGTAATAAGTAACTGCAGCACAGCGGTTGTAAATTACACATACATAATTGTTTGACATTTTCCTAAAGTATTGTAGATCTTTTCTCATGTTAATTTATCCCCTGGTTCCCGGTGGTAAATTCCACCAGGAGGTAGGTCATCAGAAGCAGCGCGCATTGATTCATTGTACAAACTCACAGAGGCTTTTGTGGAGGACGATAATACAAGACAAAATGCGATAGAGAATTTACAGGAGATGCAAATAAACCTCCTTCTAATTTGCACGTATTTGGAAGTCGGGGCCGTGCACCTCATCATATTCTACAGCTTCCACCTATAGATATGCAAATCATTTAATATGTAGTAATATATTCAATGGTAGTGCCGTAGCTCAGACCTGGGGGGATCTGCAATGTTTGTTATATTTTATATTTGCCATGTTCCTGTTTACTATGTGCAATAGCGGATGAAGTATGGCTGGCAATGGTTGGTATTAGGAATGGGATGGTCTCTTCTTGGTAGGAGTTGGCTGGTCCTACATCCTGCCAGGAAGGGGAGTTCTAGTTCTGAGCGACTCGTGTGGAGCAAGGAAGCACATGTTCTTACTCCAAGGGACTAAGAGACCAATTCTTGATTCCAATCTCCTGTTAGACCACTACTCCTGAGAGAATGCAAGAATAATAAAACTCCAGATATCAGAAAAGCTATAGTCAGCAGAGTGACCAGCATGCCACAGCTTTACGGACCCTGCTGCAGGTGAGGGGTTATGCCTCTGACACTCATCACCTAGATTACAACCAGGCAATATCAATTTAAAACCTGTATCACACAGTGGCAATATAAGTGACAGCCTACAGCTGTCAGGAAGATAACATATCAGAGGTGCCATTAACTCCCACTTTGTCAGCCACCATGCTTCATAATCTGGGGATAGAAATTGCACTTTGTATAAACCACTGCTGGATGTATTACAATTTATGTTTTGAGGAGAGATTTTAGGCCCCTTTCACACAAGCGAGTTTTCCGCGCGGGTGCAATGCGTAACGTGAACGCATAGCACCCGCACTGAATGCTGACCCATTTATTTCAATGGGTCTGTGTACAATAGCGTTTTTTTAACGCATCAGTTCTGCATTGTGTGACAAACGCAGCATGTTCTATATTCAGCGTTTTTCATGCAGCCCTGGCCCCATAGAAGTGAATGGGGCATCAGTGAAAAACACATTGCATCTGGAAGCAAGTGCGGATGCAATACATTTTTCACTAATGGTTGCTAAGAGATATTGTTTGTAAACCTTCTGTTTTTTATCATGCGCGTGAAAAACGCATCAAAACACATTGCACTCGTGCGGAAAAAACTGAACAACTGAACGCAATCGCAGACAAAACTGACTGAACTTGCTTGCCAAATGGTACGGGTTTCACTGAACGCATCCGGACCTACTCAGTCATGCTCGTGTGACAGAGGCCTTATTCTTCTACTACTGGCCTGTTTCCTTAAACCACCTTTCCACTGCACCAATCCCCAGAGAGAAATGGCCTGAGGGCGTACACCGTAACACATCTCATTAGGGCCACTACCACTCACAGCATCTGCATTGACTCCTCGGGAAATCACTGCACATGGATCACAATTTATTTTTAAATATGAGTAACTGGTTTGGTAAGATGAATTGGATGGAGTAGTCTCTTTCCAGATAGCAAATGCTATATCCTAGATGACTTTCATCTTAAAGGGATTTTCTGGGAGTACAATACTGATAAGCTTTCCTCAAAACAGGTAATTAATATCTCATTGGTGAGGGTCTGACACCCGGGACCAGCTGTTTGAAAAAGCCATGGCACTTCGGTGAGGACTGCAGCCTCAACACAGCTAACCAAGCACAGCGCCATACATTGTATAGTGGCCATGCTTGGTACTGCAGTTGAATGAGACTGAGGTTTGCCTTAAAAAGGCCCATCTGATACCGATGACTTGGCTTGAGCGAATCAAGCTTCAGATCAGAGATCCGAAGTTGATTTGTTCAAACACTTTATTTAAGGCTACTTTCACATTAGAGTTTTTTGCGGATCTGAAAAAATGCTTCCTTTACCATATTACAATTGCATGCATCTGTCATGAATGGATCCTGTTGTGTTATGTCTTCAATAGCCATGACGGATTCATCGTGAACACCATTGAAAGTCAATGGGGGACGGATCAGTTTTTTATTGTGTCAGAGAAAACGGATGTGTCCCCATTGACCTACATTCTGTATCAGGACATATCCGTTTTGCTCCGCACCACATTGCAGACAGAAAAACGCTGCTTGCAGCGATATTCTGTCCGCAATGGAAGCACAACCAAACGGAACAGAATGCATTTTGGTGCATTCCGTTTTGTTCAGTTCAGTTTTGTCCCCATTGACAATGAATGGGGACAAAACTGAAGCGTTTTCTTCTCCTATGACGGATCTCAATAGTGGAATTGAAAATGCTACTGTAAAAGCAGCCTAATGCTGTCTCCGTACAATATTAAAATGTATTGTCTCCATGTAGACAAAATTTGTCTTACCCGAAGTGGCCCGATACTTTGGTGAATGAATTCGGTATTCACATCTGAGTCTTTAAAAACATTTTAAATTAACAATATAAAGTCGGATTTAGGAGCGAGGTACCAGTCAGTACCAAACCGTACTTTGGATTGCTATTTTAAAATGTTTTTAAAGACACAGATGTGAGTGCCGAATTAATTCACCAAAGTCTCACTTTTGAATGTATCAACTTCGATTCGCTCAACACTACTGATGACCTATCCTAGGCAGGCAGCGTCGGGATGGGAGGAGGTGAGTATGTCTTTCTAATTATGTCAAGCATGCTGAGCCATTTTAAAGATAATTGAGTTGAGGATACACTTGCTGCCAGTTCAGTTTTGACTCAGTTCATTGAGGCGGACTAATCACAAGGGTTGAAAGAAGACCATTTACTATGAATGTCCATATCCATTCAAGGATGAGGTGCAGTTTATGAACACAAAGGGTGAGGGAAGGGGTAAGTATAATCAAGAAAAGTCCAAAATAATCCAAAGCCTTTGGACCATAAGCCTTTTACAACCTCAACGGATTTGCTTCCAAAGGTGGTCATTGTAGAGTGGGTCCCATTCAAAGGTCGTATTGTACTTGTTAAGCTTCTGGCTATCAACTACAGCTTTTTATAGTTTGTGCATTCCCCACGGTCTCCATTTTCCAGACTCCAACAATGTTGCGTCATACATTCATGTGGCAACTCCAGCCAATCATTGACCACAGTAGTAATGGTGGCAGTGGCTCTCTACTGAACAAGGACCAGTAGAGTTCTAGGAAACATCAGCTGTGGATCGGCAGGCGATTGGTAACATAAGTATTATCCCTTTTGTTGTTTTATACCATTTTCAATGCTTTACAAAATATTGAATGGGGCTGACAAAAACCTCTCTGCCGAAAACAGAAAATAAGTCTTTACCATTTTACCATAACCAATCCAATTTGTTCTTTATATCCTGTCATGCCATCAGATTTCGGTAAAAATAAACTACAAATTTTGGCAACAGGCATCACATGTTATTATCATCCAGTGACTGGAAACTTATTAACCAGATACTTTGAATATATGATGCACATCCCAGCTAGATGTAGAGATGTGCCCAAAAGTTTGCCCTTGGTATGTCGTACATTATGGTGGCCTAGTTTTCCATTGTCTACTGTAGATGCTGGAATTCAAACACTTTCCACTCCCGGTAAATTAGTGGAAATGGTGATATACTAGGGCTAGGGATGATCATACAAATCAATTCATTCATCTGAATGAATTCTCCATCTGTGATGGACTGTCCCTCTACAGTCAATTCCCCACTGTGCCTGCAGAATCAGATGAACATTGCCGCACATCACGTGTGGTCTGGATAATCTTGTACATGTACCCTTACTGCGAGTATCGGCACATGTGCGGATGGTGTGCTTAAAAAACTACATGAGATGTGTGGCCATGTTAATCTGCCGGCAGAGCAAGTGACTAGAACTGTAGGGATGCTCCTTCACAAATTTAAATTTGTTTAAGTGAATGAATCGATTCTTACAAATTAATTTGTTCATGCCCATGTAGGACTATTCACATTAGGGTTTCCTTGTAATATAAGGTACACTTTTGGGGTATTTAGCTGCATGAGGTCTAATACCAGTTGAACCTAGGTGTTCTGCAATTGATTCTCCCATGTTTTGCGCCATTTGGTGGTCTAGTAGTGTCCAGCTTCTAGCATGTAATGAGTTAAAGCTAAGGCTCTAACAGCATTGGGAAATGTTAGACTCAAAGGAAATTTTTCTTTACTGTCCTTCTAAGAAGCTACATTGACAACATCTAGGTCAGACTACCAACACTTGGTAATGCAACCATACCCCCAAATTTTGGATATTTCTATAAATAGAATAACTATCATTATAAATTGTGAAGTTGTGACAAACCTCTACTGAAATCACTCATGCATTTCATCCAGTTTATGGTCAGGGTCCTACGCTGCAAAATGTTCAACCAGTGCTGAAGGGGTTCAAAAGAAGAACTATATAAAAAAAAAAAAAAACAGCACATCCCAAAGATATAAAATAAAATAATCTTTATTTTAGAGGCAGCAAAACAAAGAGATTAAAATATTGTAGACAATTAAAACCCTGTGAGGGACCCAAAATCCATCCATACATATTGGATGGATCCATCCATACATACAGCTCCATGTTGTAGGTGGGTCCAAATTGACAGAAGGTGGGGCAACACAAAAAGGCAGGATAAGTAATACTATAGTGCAAAATGTCTGAGTTATGGCATGCATATTCCCGAGGAAGGTATACACCGGCGATACGCATGGGGCAGAAAACTGTGCACACCTTAACCTGAACATCACATCTACATTATATTGTATAGATATCTATTTGTCTTTGACATTGGATATAAGGTGTCTTATTTTATTAGATTATACAGTATTTCTCCATTTTCGGTTTCTCTGGGCACCAGTTTTGTTCTTATTGAGAATTAGGTGAGCACTTATATGTAGGGACGGATTTTGGGTCCCTCATAGGGTCTTTATGTTGGCTATAATAAAGATTATTATATTTTATATCTTTGGGATGTGATGCTTTTTAATATATATTCTACTGTATACTTTGATTGGACTCATGGGCTATTAGCATTGCACTCCAATATTTTCAATGTGCCCCCCCCCCTTCTTGTTAATACTGAAGGGGTTCAGAAACATCATGAATAGACATGATTGGTAGACAGGTGCCACGTCCTCCCCACAGCAGCTTGGATCATCTTTAATTGGTTGAGCGCTGGAGTCCGTGTTTTCTACTGCAGTACCTTAAGGTCCCCCAGAGCCCAATGTGCACCCTTCTTCACATCGGGTGTTACTCAATTTTGTTGATTGGACACCTATTTCTCACCATCACCTGGCTTAAATCCCCTTTTTCTATGCTGTACTAGTAGTTGGGCTAATCACAACCTAACAAGGTGAGTGCATTACCACACAAGCCTTGTGTAACATTTTTTTGATGCTCGTTAACTGTACTACAGTATGTAGCACCAGGTGTGTGTTTTCCTCAATTCTAAAGATTTAAAGTAACAATGTTTTAAAATTTGGGGATTCTACAGAAGAAGGTTAGGTTATTCAATTTGGAAAACTTTTTGGAGAGAGAAAAAAAGAGAGAGACAGACCAGAAAGTCATTTACAGCTTTTCAGGGCAATTAAAGCACTTTTGATTTGGGTGGAATCGATTCAAGTCAGACAGTCAATTCGGTCAAATCGAACACTAATCGAATTTACAGAAGTTTACTGATCTTTAATCATGATCTGTGTTTCTGGAATCATGGGGAGAAGGTCGGGGGGTTAGGAGTTCCAGTAATACTTTACAGGATTTATTAATACATAGGAATGGTTAGCGAAATACCGATATAACGTTTAAAGGGGGTCTGTGTTACCAGAATGCCATGTAAGGTACATGCCCAAAACATAGCCACCCCCTTACAATTCTGTGCTCTAATCCTGAGAAATGCCTTATTTTATTTTTATGGAAATAAGGCTTTCAATGCACTTTGGGCAGGGCCATTCTGTTACACCGTTGCTCCACCTTTACACTGCCCAGCCCCCCCCCCTCTTATTTGATTGACAGTCACCGAGATTCCAGAGCTGGTAGCAATGACTCAGGGGAAAGCAAGTGCATCAAATGGGGTGCACTGAAAACCTTATTTGCATAAAAATAATAATTTCTCAGGATTAGAGGGCCAGATTTTCACATGACTGCGTCCAGTGGCCCTGGATATATTGGCCCTCCTGGCACAGGCCGCCCCTGCATGAAAAGCATGGTAATGTTTTGGGATGCCTACTAGTGTTGATCACGAATATTCGAATTGCGAATTTTAATCGCGAGTATCGGCACCTCGAGAATTCGCGAATATTTAGAATATCTCAAAATATATTCGTAATCGCGAAAATTAATTTTTTTTAAATACCAGTATATGCGAATTTTGATGCAAATTTTTTAATGCGAATTTTCGTAAATCAAGAAAATAATGCCTGAAGATTAGGAATTCGCAAATTCGAGAATATATGGCGAATATTCGCCCAAATATTCGCGAAATATCGCAAATTCGAATATTGCCCGTGCCTCTCATCACTAATGCTTACCGTCCATGGCATTATGTTTACTTTGAAACTGATTTGGGAGGTGGCAACCTCCCATTAATATTACCGCAACATGTTACAGGACAAAAATCAACAAAAATATTAGATTCAATAAAATACAAAAAAAAAAGGAAATAAATAAATAATAATGTAATTTACCCATAACCTTCAAACAGACCTATGTCTACCTTAATTGTGGAATAGATTTGTCATGAGCAAATGTTTAGTAAACCTGATCTGTGCAGAACTGTGAATTTCATATGTCATCAACAGCAACAAGCTGAATGTATACATGACTATGTACAAGCATATAACATGTAACGTGTCCCATTAGCCCAGAACATAAGCAATCAGTCATCAGGGCTGAATGTGCTTTGTGGGAGAAAGCTTGCAGCGAGGATTAATAGGACTGCACTATATGTGCATTTTCCCTAATCCCTAAATGCCACGTGAGAATGCCGGAGCTGTGAGCAAAAAGGTTCTCTCCAGTTCTATACAGAAAGGACCACATTCAGCAAAAGCATCTGATCAGCATGGCTGGCATAGGAAACATAACTGACTAGGTGCCAATTCCCACTAATCTACTTTGTTTGCATAATTGTTCAGAAATAAGGCTTAGCTAGTTAAACAGGTTTTTCAGATCCTGTGCTTATAAGGATAAACGGATACTATCATTAACACCGCTGCCCTGTTGTGTTGGAGCCTCAGAGTATTATCGAGCGGCAGGAATCTTCATCTAGGATAGAAAAATTTGGAGGCTAGAGATGCAACTTTTTGCATCTAGGTTTAAAGAGGATAACAATGTCCTGAAATGCCAGAGCTGATGCATTATCAGGATATGGCAGTTCACTTTTGCAGTTTATTATGGTATAGGCCAGTAAACTCTTTTAGCACAAATAACTGCAAAATTAAGCTGCATATATGTGTATATATTTCTCTTGTAGTATTGAAATACGACACTAAACGTTTTTATCGCAAATATTTGCAAAAGTGAACTGCGCATATATTTCTCTTGTAGTACTGGAATACGACACTAAACACTTTTAGCGCAAATAACTTCAAAAGTGAACTGCGTATATATTTCTCTTTTTGTACTGAAATAGTCCAGTAAATGCTTTTGGCACAAATAACTGCAAAAGTGAACTGTGTATATACTTCTCTTGTAGTACTGAAATACGATACAAAACGCTTTTAGCGCAAATAATTGCAAAAGTGAACTGCGTATGTATTTCTCTTTTTGCACTGAAATAGGCCAGTAAACGCTTTTAAAGCAAATTACTGCAAATGTGAACTGTGTATATATTTCTCTTTTTGTACTGTAACAGGCCAGTAAACACTTTTAGCGCAAATAACTGCAAAAGTGAACTGAGTATATACTTCTATTTTTGTACTGAAATAGGTCAGTAAACACTTTTAGTTCAAAAAAATGCAAAAGTGAACTGTGTATATATTTATATTGTAGTACTGAAATAGGCCACTAAATGCTTTTAGCGCAAATAACTGTAAAAGGGAACTGCGTATATATTTTTCTTTTTGTACTGAAATAGGCCAGTAAATGCTTTTAGCGGAAATAACTGCAAAAGTGAACTGCGTACATATTTCTCTTGTAGGACTAAAATACGACACTAAACGGTTTTAGCGCAAATAACTGCAAATGTGAACTGTGCAGCTATTTCTCTTGTAGTATTGAAATAGGCCAGCAAACGCTTTTAGCGCAAATAACTGCAATAGTGAACTGTTTATATATATATTTCTCTTGTAGTACTGAAATAAGCCAGTAAACACTTTTAGCGCAAATAACTGCAAAAGTTAACTGCGTGTATATTTCTCTTTTTGTACTGAAATAGGCCAGTAAGCGCTTTTAGCGCAAATAACTATAAAAGTGAACTGCGTATATATTTGTCTTTTTGTACTGAAATAAGCTAGTAAACGCTTTTAGCGCAAATTACTGCAAAAGTGAACTATGTATATATTTCTCTTTTAGTACTGATATAGGCCAGTAAACTCTTTTAGCACAAATAACTGCAAAAGTGAACTGCATATATATTTCTCTTTTTGTACTGAAATAGGCCAGCAAACGCTTTTAGCGCAAATAACTGCAAAAGTGAACTGCATATATATTTCTCTTTTTGTACTGAAATAGGACACTAAACGCTTTTTGCGGAAATAACTGCAAAAGTGAACTGTGTATATATTTCTCTTGCAGTACTGAAATACGACACTAAACATTTCACCACATAAAGCTGCAGAAGTGAAATGCGTATATATTTTTATTTTTCCACACATATAAGCAACTAAAGACTTTTCAGTTTTCAACATAGCACTTGCTATGTTGAAGACACAAATTACTGGAATGACAGAGCTGTATAATGGCTATTTGGTTCCCCAAATAATCTTTCACTGCACTTGTAAATAGCTTTTTTTTCCACAAATAGGTTTTCCCTATCACTGTCCCTGGCGCCTGTTCTGACCTCTCTTCCTGCACTAAGATGCTGTGAAATTATTCCTCCCTATCCTTTCCCTGCACTTATAAATCGTTTTTTCTTTTTTTTTTTTTTTTCACAATGAGGTTTTGTTTAATTGCTGTCCCTAGCCCCTTCTAACATCTGTCCCTGCACTCAGAACGCTGGAAAATGTCTTAATCTAAAATGGCCGCCATATTTATATGGCTGTAACATCACGGGGCTGGCTGGCTGCTGATTGGCTGCATCCCGCATGTCAGTCTGTGTGATTCCGCCTTCCCATACTTCCTTTCTCCGTGTCCTTACACGTGCAGCAGCTAATTTAGGAAAAATGCAATTCATTACCACGAAGATTGAGGAAATTCGCATTAGTTGCGAATCAAATTTTTCCTGAAATTTAGATCGAATTCCACTCCGTCAGCTTCGATTCGCTCATCTCTAGTAAAAATGCTTCAGAATCTTGCAGATGCTCGTTTAAAAGTTACAAAGGCAAATGTTAGTCAGCACCTCCCGCAAAATGAAGTCAATGCGTAGGTGGGTGTCACTATGGCTGAAGCTTCAAAAATAAATGCAAACACAATGCAACAGCACTCTGAAAACATAGACTATATGAACTAATGCTATAATCAGTATATAAAATGAATATGAGGTACATAGCAAATATAATTTGATCTAAATCATTTATGCCCATCCACCACAGCAAGTTAATCTATATTGTGAATATCGGTCATACACTGCTAATTAACCCGTTCTTATCATAGGTTGTTTTTAATTAGTAGAGTATATAGCTGTAGTCTGCTCTCCTTGAATTCAGAGGCCTGCTGGCACAGAGAGCTGTAATAAATGGAGCAGACACAGTGTACATGTGAAGCCTGCTTACCCCTAATTAAGAAGTGGGATTGCACCGAGAGAGGTATCAAAGAGTTAGGTTCCCATTCAGATTGAGGTCACCTTGTCGTGGTGGATGGACAAAAATTATTTTGATTAAAATATATATTGCTAATATTCATTTTATATAGTGAATATGGTTAGAGATGAGCGAATCCAATTTAATGAAGTGGAATTCGATCCAAATTTCAGGATAAATTCAATTCGCCACAAAGCCGAATTTGAAATAGTGTAAAAAACAAATAAAATCATATTTACCTCCTTTACTTGCTTACGACGGGCCGAATGCCGCCATCTTGATTAAAGTCCCATGCCTGATGACGTATAACGTCACAAAGCCAGCCGGCGTGATGACGTCATCTTGAGCCAGGCAAGATTTTGCGCCAGATCTTCAAGCAAGATCGTGGCGGCCGGCCTGTCGCGAGCAAATGGAGGCAGTAAGCATGATTAAAATTATTTTTTTCTGTTAATTGTACACTCTTTTTACTCCCAGATGCTGTGATCATGTATGAACGCGGCATCTGAGGGGTACAATGATGGGAGCCATGTTATCGCAGCTCCTTGTCATTGCACTCGCTATTTAAAAAAAAAATTTGCTTCATGACTAAATAATTCATCACAAAGCGATTTAAAAAAAAAATTCAGTGACCCAGCCAAATCAAATTTTTGCTTTTACTCTTGTTTAAACGTTGGGTAAAACTGATACATTGTATTATGCTTAGTTCAAAGCTTGAGAAGGTGGAACCAGAGATTCTCGTGTCATCCTCCACCCTCTCAGGCGTTGCATTGTGCATAACGCCATATACCAGTTTTGTCTGGAATGTTCCTTAAAAGAGAACTAGTCTAGTGACTAACACTCTTTAATATTAACTTCAAATTCCAAGATATCCCAAATACATTTTTTACCTTCAGTCCGTGATTAGCATGCCTTAAGTTCTAATCAGGTGCGCTCAAGTGCAGAAAGATAATTTTGTTAAGGAGACGCTTCGAAAGTCAACCGTGTATTCTTAACTCAACTCAATATAAGCCATTTTAATTTTCTAAAACAACTGTTCCCTCTCATGAAAAGAAGAAAGTCTGTTTTTATGAGTTTTGTCCTTTTGTGCATTCTCACGCAGTGTCATTTCTCTCTTAATGACCCTTGAGCTTGCTCAGGTTTTTTTTGTGTGTGTTTTATAATACCAGGATACATATGAATCATTCAGTGAGATTTAATAAGCCGGTGCAGTGCAGCATAGCAATATTTACTGGGAATAACCTTGTTTTGTTCACCTAAAGCCTATCATTAAGTGAACAATGGGGCATTTCTTCTGCATTTAATTCATCGTACAAAACACCCAATGACTTACATTGAATCGACTTGAAAAAAAAAAAAGTTGTAAAATTCCATGAGATCAAATTCAAAGTCTAAGAGGCACTGAATTATGGATCTGTAAAAATGGTATTCTGATGAAATGATAGATATCTTTTCAGTTTCGTAATCTTACTACTGAGATCTGGGTTGATGAAAAGGTCTGAAAGTGGCGTACCCGAACGGCCATCTGGACTAGGTTAGGAGCAATCTCCTTGGTATGTCGTATCCAAGAGCAATTTAATAGGTTTAAGAATAACTTATTAACGTAAGAAAGTAGAACAAATTAGAAAAGGGACTTGTATTGAATGAGATATCCTTAAAACAACAGTCAGGTTGCCTAACTAGGTACACATTTAGCAGCATTCACTGCTTCTCTCACCTCACCTCTCACTTTGGTCTGGACCCCTCTGCTTACATTGCCCTCTTCCTGGTGGGTCATGCCACCAGGTCTTCTCTAACACTTAGCGCAGGCTGTGGCCTGCTTGCCGATGAAACCCTCTGCACTGTTCCTTTCGCTCCTAAAGACACATACCAGTCAATGGCTTGCCACCTAAGTAGGTTCCTTACCTTGCTGTTCTTGCTAGGTGTACTGTATCCAGTTGTCTGCCCATGTACTGACTCATGCCTGCCTACTGTCCTCTGACCTTCCACTGCCTGACCTGACCTGTGCCTAACCACTTGTATTCATCTTCTGAAGCCTGCCATTACCTCAGACTGATTCCCATATTGCTTGTTCCCCGTCAGCCCCGACCTTGTCATGTCCCTGACTACAATTTTGACTGACCCCCTTGATTCTCTGCATTCTTGTATTTTTAGGTATTAATCAGGGTTTAAATAAATAAATACTCACCTTATCCATTTACTCCCCGAGAGGCCGTTGTGACCATCTTGACTAAAGAAACTAAGTGAACTCTTGTGTGGTGATGTGATGCTAATGTGAGCTAATGTGGTGACGTCACACTTCACCCCACGCGAGATTAAGCACTGTTGCTTCAATCAAGATGGCCGCGACAGCCTCTCTGTAAGAAAATGGATGAGGTAAGTATGTTTTTTTTTTTTTTTTTTACCTTCATTTCAGGAAAAATATATTTGTCACCACGAAGCGCTAGGAAATTCTGCTTTGTGGCAGGGGCGGACATACTGCCTGTGCAGTTGGTTCGGGGTGGGAGGCGGCAGGGGGAGATGGGAGCTTACATTGTGGAAGGGCTCAACTGTCTATATTCATCTGTATCACCGTCCTTAGGATGGCGATACAGATGGATGTGCTGCGGCAGGGCAGGGGAGAGGCCTCTCCCTTCCCCGGTCCTCTGATAGGCTGTATGCACGAAGCCTGCAGCCCATCAGAGGCCGGTGCTGGTGGCGCGATGATGTCATTGTGCCGCCTGAGCCATACAGCTTGGGACACAGGCTGGAAGAAGCCTGGATCACATTGCGGAAAGTAGCATGAAGGTAAGTATATGTGTTTATTTTTTTCATTTACACTGTGCTGAGGGCCCTATGTTATATACTGACACTCATGGGGGTCACTATGGGGGAATCTACTGGGAGCCCTGTTTTATGTACTGGCACACATGGCGGCACTATGAGGGCCCTATTGTATATACTGGCACACATGGGAGGCACTATGGAGGGGGAGGAGCACTATAGGGGCCCTATCTCATATACTGGCACACATGAGGGACCTGCATTATATACTGGCACATATGGGGGGCACTATGGAGAAGGGGGTGAAGAGCACTATTGGGGTCATTATGTAGGGGCAATATACTGGCACATGGGGGCATTTTATACTGGCACATTATGTCAGGCACCATGGGGACAAAGAGAGGAGCACTATGTGAGCACAATATAGGAGTATTTTATACAGGTGCAAATTATAGGGTACTATGGGGACCTTAGCTCAACAAGGTGCAGTAAGAGTTTTTTTGGGGGGCACAGTAGGTGGCATTGGCCCACATTATGAGGACACTATGGGGACATTTACTCTACAGGGGGCATTATGAGGGAGTATTTTTTATACTGCCACACAAAATGAAATTTTTATGTACTGACGCATATTATAAGGGGGCATTTTTCTACTGTCACGCATTATAAAGAGAATTATTACTATGGGGGACATTATGGTGGGCTTTAGTGAGGGGCTATGAGGAACATGGATACTATTATGAGCACTGTGGGAACATTATTACTTCTGGGGCACAGTGGGGACATTATTACTGTTGGGGACACTGTTACTACTTTGTGGCACTCTGGCTGAGAATTATTACTATTGGTGAGGAGTACTGTTACTGTGGGGGCACCCTGACACAGTATCATCTTTTATTTTTTAGGGCACTGATCAGGTGGACGGAGCGCAGTGTCACAGGTGCGAAAGTAGCTTTACCCTGTATGTCTTGTATTGCTCTAAGTAATGTTAGGACGGAATAGGTTAGGTTGAGAATTTGGCGTGGGGGCAGACACATTCTTTGCACAGGGCCCACTGCGGTCTGTGTCCGCCCCTGAGTCTATGAGCAGCATAATGGATCTTTCCTTGTTTCCGTTATTCAGGATATTACATTCTTTATATTTTTTTTATATATATATATATTTTTTTTACTTCTTCCGTAAGTGGGTTACATTATATCGGAGGGATGTAATCTCATTTATAGTGCGTTCGTAATGTTTTGCCAATCTTTTCGTAAAATGCCCATCACCCATGCAGTATATCAATCAAAGTTAATGGCTGATCCACTGTTGGTTTCAACAATTGCTTTTTATTAGTGTAATTGCTATTGCAAAAAGAACCATTTATCTTATCCCAAAGTACAGATTGATTGCTCGTCAGTAGTACATTCCAGTGATTAGTCATATTGTGTGCAACATGGTGGCTGCATTTTTTTAATAGACTTCAGGCTTTTAATTTGCTCAAAGATAACTCTAAGCTGACAATATGACTACCACTGTAGCATTATGCTGTGTGGAAATTACAGGGTTAACCCGTTGCCCTATTGTGACATCGTAGTGACCCACCAGAAACAAAGGGGTGGCTTAACATACAAAAAAGCAACCCTAGAGCAGGGATGGGCAAACAGCGGATCTACAGCTGTTTCAAAACTACAACTCCCAGCATGCAAAGACTGCTTACAGCTATCAGCCTACATCAGGGCATGGTGGGAATTGTAGTTTTAAAACAGCTAGAGAGCCGCAGTTTGCCCAATCCCTGTCCTAGAGCAACAACACAAGCAACGTTAAAAAGGAGCTCACCTGAAAGGTCTGTTTTAGTAACTACTTGAATCCCCCTTGTAATAACAATTCTAGAGCATCTATTATTAGGACTTTATGTTGTGTCATTCCTCTGTTATTCCTACATTATTATGAATGAATTTCTAGCAGCTTGCAGTGAAGCTCCAGATGGGATTTAACAGTTGGACGTGTATCCCTGCACAGTCTGACACTGGCAGCACTAATTGAATAGTGTCAGACTGTGCAGAGACACACCCCCAACTGGTAACACCCATCCGGACCATCAGAGCAAACTGCTAGCAATTCATTCATAACTTATAGCAGGAATAATAAAGGAATGGCACAAAATAGAGTCATAAACATAGATGTCCTGGAATTGTTATTACATGGTGGATGGAAGTAATATTTTTATATACTAAAATAGACATATCAGGAAAAGGGACAGTTCCTCATTAAAGGGGTCTCATCTTGGTGAAGTACACTTTAATCTGACTTTCAGGATAAATTCAATTAGCTGCAAAGTGGAATTTCCTCGTACTTTGTGGTTGAAAATTGATTTAAACTGAAATTGTGTAAAAAACAAACAAAAAAAATCATACTTGAACCATTTGCTCACAACATGCCGGCCATCGGCATCTTGCTTCAGCATCTCAGGCAAAATCACGGGCTGTGCAAAATTTCGCACCAGACCTTCAAGCAAGATGGTGGCTGCCAGCCAGTCACAAGCAAATGGCTCAGGTAAGTATGATTCTTTTTTTTAACATTCTGTTATTTATTTTAGATGCTGCGATCATGTATGAACGTGGCATCTGAGGGGTAGAATTAGAGATGAGCGAATTTTTCTAAAATTCGATCTGCCGGCTCAGCAAATTTTGTTGGGAATAATTCAGTTCGATCCAAATATATTTGCCGTGAATTACGTTAAAAAACTGCTATTTCCTGGCTGCAGGGAGCCTTTATAGTGGTGTAGAACACTGTGCCTTGCAGTAACACACATAGGGAGTCTGCTGTGGTAGTGAAACAATACTGTGAGTCTGTATGACATGCAGATGACAGGCGTCGCTCTTAGAATCACTGCACACTTCACTTATTTGGGCAGTCACTGGGCTAAAACTGACCAACTAACTCAAGTATCAACTCAGCTTTATTAGCGCCAAGAAGAAGCGCACTCTTTTTACACCGTCTTCAGCTGATTTCACATAGATGTCTACAGAACCTGGTTTATTAAACGCTTATACAAGTAGAGCCCCCCGACAGAGTGGAGAGGGTGTCATCAGTAGGTTTGATTATTAACTGATTATTTTGCCCTTCCTCTGATCCATCAGAACAATAACCCCCAACAAACGGATCCTGTCTGTGGAGCATCCACCTTCACTCGGTCAGCATTTGGTCAGTAATCCATCAGGATTGCTAAAGGCAAAAAAAAAACAGGAGTGGCTCTAATGTCCCCCTGTAGTGCCCCCCACTAGTTCCAATATATAATGCTTCCCCAAATAGTGCCAATATATATATTATGTTCCACTGTAGTGCCAGTATGTATATAATGCTCCTCCATTCCAACCCAGTAGTGCCAAGTATACATAATAATCTTCTTCCCCCCAGCCCTGGTGCCCCCAGCATGTGTGGACATTTTGTACAAAAAAAACCCCCAAAAAACGCCTTCCTCCCGGCTGCCGGCTACGATGCACTCCACAGTTTTATCTGTGGCCTGTGTTGCTGTGTCCTGATGCTTGCGGTCCCAATGACATCACCATTCCTGCTCCGGGTCTCACATGATGACGTCTTCATGCGAGACCCAGAGCAGGAGGTTGCAGTGATGTCATTTTGGCTTCTTGCTCTGTTCTAATGCCTCACAGGCTTGAGGCCTAGCGGCCTGAGGCTTGTGAAGTTGGACCGCCATGAGTGCGCCCCTCTTTATGGGTAGCGAAGTGGCGCCCTAGGCCTATGAATACCCTCCCCAATCCATTGTCCTGGCCCTAATTCAGAGCACATTACTGCAGGAGGTATAACAGGAGAGGACTATAACTCCCAGCATGTCTATTATTTAATATCAGAGCACATTACAGGTGGACGTATAAGAGGATGTGACTACAACTCCCAGCATGTCCAAGCCTTTATTATGTAATATCAGAGTACATTACAAGAGTTCACAAATACTCATTCAGCTCACCTGCCTGGTCACGTGGTTCGAAGCCTTGGGTGAGTCCCAGAAGCAACAATGTAAGAAGAAAAAGCGTCTCCAAACACAAATAGATGTCCTCTTTAAAACTTCTCCTTTATTGCAATTTATAACAGCAGACACATCCATCTTATATTACAAGAGGAGGTATAAGAGAAGACTACAACTCCCAGCATGTCCAAGCCGTTATTATGTAATATCAGAGTACATTATAAGAGAAGGTATAAGAGAAGACTACAACTTCCAGCTAAGGGTTGTGTCTGACGAACCCAACAACTGTTGGCTGGGGGTGTCTGATGTCACTTAGAAGGAAGTGAATGACCGAGTTAACCAATCAAGAACCGCTGGGTTGCTGGTCAAGACACGACCACTGGAGCTCAAGCCTCTCGCTGCAACTCCTGCTGCGACGCCCCCTTACTCTGCTGCGACCTCTGCCTGCGCCAGAAACATTTAGGCCTCTGTCACTCCTCTGTGTATGGCCTATCACTTCTCTGTCTGACATACTTTTATCTGAACTAGATAAATTAAAAGCAAATTAAAACACCCCTAAAAGCAACAAAAATATTTTTCTTTTTGTACTGAAATACGCCACTAAATTCTTTAACAACAAATAACTGCAGAAGTGAACGGCGTATATATTTTTCTTTTTCCACAGATAGAAACCAGTGAAGACTTTTCAACGTAGCACATGCACCCCAAGAACAAAGTGCTGAAATGACAGAGCTTTCTAATGGCTTTTTGGATCCCCAAATTATCTTTTCCTGCACTTATAAATCACTTTTTGTTCACTATGAGGTTTTTCCTAGCACTGTCCCTAGCGCCTTCTGACGTCTCTCCCTGCACTAAGATGCTGTGAAATGATTCCTCCCTATCCTTTCCCTGCATTTCTAAATAATTTTTTCAGTTGTTTTTTTTTTTCACAATAAGGTTTTTCCCATTGCTGTCCATAGCGCCTTCTCACGTCTGTCCCTGCATTCCGAATGCGTGAAAATGTCTGAATCCAAGATGAACGCCATATTTTTAGGGCCGTGACATCACAGGGATGGATGGCTGCTGATTGGCAGCATGCGTGGCATTATTGGTCATCCCGCCTTTCCAGAGTTCCTTGACCCGTGTCCACACACGTGTATCCGCCATTTTAGGAAAAATTTAAATTTGTTACCACGAAGCGCTAGGAAATTTGCATTCTCTGCGAATCAAATTTTTCCTGAAATTCGTAACGAATTCCACTTCATCAGCTTCGATTCGCTCATCTCTAGGTACAATTATGGGGAGCGGCAAAATCACAGTTCCCTGTCTTTGCACCCACTACTTACAATGAAATGCGCTTCATGATGAAGTAAGTCCCATATCATTGCAGCCCCTATTTTCTTTTGTTTGCAGTTGACAGTGGATTTAAGGGTGATGAAGGGGTGATAAAAGGCAACGTCATGCTAAATCTGTGCCAGAACCTCCCATTTGTCACAAAATGTTTATACTATTGCTTTAATGTTGTGTAATAAGGGAGTGTCTGGGCCCCCACCAACACATGACCACCCTGGTTTTACACGTTGTTTGCTGTTAGCAGTGGATATGAAGGTGGCAGTGGTGATGAAAGGCAACTCAATGCCAAATCTGTGCCAGATCCTCCCAGTTATTAAATAATAATTCATAGTATTGCTTTAATGCTATATGACAATGTCTGGGCCCCCACCAACACCATGACCCGCCTGCTTCTGTAAATGATCCTAGAAAGAAACAATATGTCATTGAACTATTTCCCTCTTGATGACCATTTAAGCTATCTAGACCCTATAATATGGCATTTGCTATGATTGCAATGTTTTTGATGCTACCCGCTAATTTACCTATTCATTTATCATATTACCTAAAGTATAGAAAAGATATCAGAATAACAACATGAAAGAGAGCAGGAGAGTGCACATGGGAAGGACTGCAGGATATAGGAGCAAGGAGTAGGCTGGTACGCTGCTCACCTGGATGTGTTGCCCGAAAAAGTCTGATTTGGACCCGAAACGCGTTGCAAATTAATTACTAAAAGTATCTCCTGTATCCATACTGTATCCTGACTAAATTCACAAACTGAAGCCCCCATTGTTCTCTTCTGAATCTTTGCTATGAAAAAAACAAATCATTTTTTTCCAGTCCTGCTCCAGACAATGTCGATGGCTTCTTGCTAGGGTTAGAGATTTCTGTCTCTGGATGTGGTTCATGGCTGGTACTTGGAAAATATCAAGCCCTGCACTTTAATCAAGGGTGATGTCTGATATGAGCCTGCGCCTGTTGCCTTCATTTTATTGGTATTTTCTTTGCGTATTGATTTAAGCGAGGTATTTGTAATTTCTCCGCATCAGACAATGCACGCGTTTCAGGCAGGATCCAGGTTCCCACGCAACTAATAACACATACGTCTAATCTAAAAAATATTGGACAATGGCGATGGGATTCAGGAAAGCATCTGAGCAAATTAAAGCAGGCACCGAATGGAGAGATCTCATTGAAAGGGAGTAAATGAAAACAGTTGTCCTGCCCTCGGAGATCGTTAGTGGAGCATTTCTATCTAATGCTTTAATGGCAGAACATTTTAATTCAGCTTTACAACCGCGGCAGATAATGTTCAGGATCTGCCTTTTGTAATGAAAATTGCTCTGCACATGAGACATTTATTTGCGGGGTTGCAACAGCTCCGACTCCTGAGCATGCGGAAAACAAAGGTTTTAGATTGGATATAAGATTTCATAGGTGAAAAATGCAACTTTGTGTTTGCTAAGCCCACCCAGGGTATTGTTCGTACGGGACGTGCTTCTCTGTAGAATAAACTATAAGCTTGTGTGAATTATAAAGAATCATCTGTTCTTGGCTACAAATGGAAACTTGTGGATTCAAATTCTTTTTTCTATAGCAATTTGAATGCTAAAATTTAAATAGGGCCCCTTCCTTCTACCCCATACTTGGGGCCTCTTTTAAATTAGCGATAGAGCAAAAATTCGAAATATTGCAACTTCGAGAGTTCGCAAATATTTCGAATATAATGATATTTATTCGTAAAAACGAATATTTGTAAAAATTTTTTCATCTGCACCCATTACCTGCCTGCTTCTCGCTTGTGGGCCAATGTGAGAAGGCTGCAATATCTAGTGAATTTGAATATTCTTAATTATTTAATTTATTTTAGCTTATGCGAAAAATCGGCAATGTAATATGCGCGTTAATCGAGTAAGGGCAGGTTATAGGCAACTTTCCTATTGGGTTGGCTTGCTAGAATTCGCAAATATGTAGAATATAGTGTGATATATATTCGTAAAAACAAATATTTGTTGTTTTTTTTTTCATCCGAACCCATTGGAGGACAAAAAAAAAAGACTAATATTCGTTTTTGCGAATATATGTCACTATATTCTACATATTTGTGAATTCTAGCAAGCCAACACAATAGAAAAGTTGCCTAGAAACCGCCCTTACTCGATTAACGAGCATATTGTATTGCCGATTTATCGCATAAGCTAAAATAAATTAATTAATGAAGAATATTCTAATTCAGTCAGGATAAGCTCAGGAAAGTTCTATCAGCTTGAAAAATGTAGCCAAAGTGACCCACGCTTGTATTTCACGTTACGAATTCGCAATATGCGATTTTTACATTGCCAATTTTTCGCAATCAAGAGAATAATCTCGAATATGAATATTTGCTAATATATGACAAATATTCTAACGAATATTCGTGAAATATTGCGAATTCGAATATTTCCCCTGCCGCTTATCACTAGTCAGCCATACGGAATGTGTTAGGATCTGTTCTGGTTTTGTACACCCGTTCAATCACATTTTTCTACGATGGAATTCAGTTTTTCTTTTTTTCCATCAAGATTGCATCCGTCTTGCATGTGTTTTTCACGCACGTGAAGTAAAACTAGAAACCATTGCTAGCAGTTTATATTGAAGGTCCAGCTGGGTGTTGCCAGTTGAGGGTGTGTCCCTGCACTCCTGTGGGTCAGCCTGAAGAAGCCGACAGAGCGTAGGTGAAACGCGTGGCTAAGCTAAGACCCGATCACTTTGTTTATGTCTAGTTTTATACTAAAATAAAGTGTGGTTATATCTTAGCGCCCAGGCAGTACTTCCATTTTTTTCCCTAAACTTATACCTGCACAGTCTGACACTACTTAACCGGTAACACCCAGCTGGACCTTTGTTACAAAATTCTAGCAAATCATTTATAACTTCTAGCAGGAATAATAAAGGAATGTCACAACATGCAGTCATATGAATAGTCGCTCCTGAATTGTTATTATATGGAGGATGCAAGTAGTTACTAAAACAGAAACGTCAGGAGAGGGGACAGCTTCTCGTTAAAGGGGACCTGTCGTCTCTCCTGAGATGTCTTTTTCAGTAACTACTTGCATTCCCCATGTAACAATAATCCTGGAATCTTTTTTATGACTCTCTATGGTGTATTTCCTCTGTTATTCCTACTATTTATGGGTAAATTGACAACTGTTGGAGGTGTGCCCCTGAACAGTCTGACTCTGGCCATACTGACTGGACAGCGTCAGACTGTTCAGGAAGAGGGATGAGCGACCCAAACTTTACAGGTTCAGTGTTCGGATGCTGTAGGAATTCAGTTATGGATTCCGTTATAATGGAATATGACAGAATTCATAGACGGAATGCAAAATGGAAGCTTTTAAGAGGCATTCCATGTTGATCCGTCATAATAGAAGTCTATGGCCAATCATAACGGAAACCAGGACACTAGCTAGAATAATAGAGGAACAGCACAATATAGGGTAGTAAGTATAGATTCTCCAGAATGGTTTCATTCAGAATACAATTATTTACTAAAACAGACACGTCAAGAGAGGTGGAAAGTCCTCCTAAAGGTTGTATGCTTATCCTTCCCCTCCTTTGTAGGAAATTAAGTTAATAGAGAGAATTTTCCAAGCCCTGTCCTTCAGAATGATGGCTTCAAAAAGTCCCAACTTTGCAACTTTTTTGCGAATTGTGGACTTTTTACACCACTCACTCTAGCTTCGGGAGCTGGACATCGTTGACCTATTCAACTAATTTAACGGGCTTCTCTCACTTTGGGAACCTCTTTTCATATAGGCAAGCAAGGTGCAGGGGTTAAAAAAAAGACTCCCCTGTCATCAGCACTCCAGTTTCGGTGCTGGGTTTCCTTCTCCTTCGCTTTCGATCCCCACTGGACCAGAAAAATTCGCCTGTCACTGTTGCCAGCCAACCACTGATCTCAGCAATGACATGTGCAGGAACGGCACCTGACCGCTGCCACCGCTGGGGCCACTAACTAACTAACAGTGGCCACTGACTAACAGTGGTGACACATGTATCAGTGGCTTGTTACATTTCTGTTCCAGCGAAGACTGAAAGCAGAGGAAAAATGAGCTTGGTGGTTTAACTTGAGGGGTTCCAGAACATCAAAGGGGAGGATGACAGGGGAAAGAAGTATGTCTACTCCTCCACCCTGTCTATTCTCAGGTTTGGTGAGCCTAAGTGTAGACCACCATAAGCAGGGGAAGAGGTGACCCATTGCTCAGGTCATTTTTCTATTGGTTCCACTTTCGACTGCATCGTAAATCCTCAATAAGGTCTACTAGGTTACCTGTAAATCAACCCGTAAGAAATACACCCTAGAAGTAAGTGATTGGCTCCCAAATCACCACCAATGAGACCCATCTTCTGCTGGACCCCTGAGACCCATTACAGTGTGAGAACCTAAGCACACCAGAGATTCTGGTAGACATATGGGCCAAGCCAACCCAGATATGGCTCATATGTCTTAGGCCTTTATCCACTAAAGAAATAAGCAGGAGTAGATGAGATTACAGAGAGTTATAGGCTTTTATAAAATTGTTATTATGCCCACAGCATTTTATTATTATTATTTTTTTAAACCAGAGCAATTCCCAGAGAGTGGAGAAGGATAAGGTCTCCAGAAGGAAGTCATTATCTCTTCTCTGTGGCTTTTTTTCCTGCATTTTTATACAAAGCAGGAAAACAGACACTAAATTCAATGCATGAAGCCTGATGATGTAGAAGAAGATTTCAGGTCCGTAATAATATTCTCAGCAAGAACGCTACAAGTGACTAATGGCTTACCAGGGTTACTCTGAAGTGTGTGCGTTCTCCTTATACTGTGGTTTCTCTTCAGGTAGAGTAAATCTTTCTCCATTTGAAGGAAACTAGTGAGTGGATAATAATAGTATGAATAATAATGATAATGATAATCTTAATAATAAAGTAGCCCACATCTGCCAAGGGTATTCTGGTTACATTAAAGGAGTATTCCAGCTGGTTGAAGTTATCCCCTATCCATAGGATAGGGGGTGACTATTAGATCAGTGGTGGTCGTATTAAAGGGACCCCAACCGATCACAAGAATGGGGGCCCCGTACCCCCTGCAGTCCTCCTGAAATTAACAGAGCAGCCGGTTGGGCATGCATGCATCCCCTCCATTCATTTCTATAGGAATTCCAAAGATAGCGGAGCGCTGTATTCATCTGGAACTCCCTTAGAAATAAATGGAGCAGCCATGCGCATGTGTGACTGGCTGCTCTGTTCTTTTCAGGAGGGCTGCAGGGGGTATGAGGCCTCCGGTCTCATGATCGTTGGAGTCCCAGTTATAGGACCTCCACTGATCTAATAGTTACGGATAGGGGATAACTTCAACCAGCTGGAATACTCTTTTAAGTTATCCCCCAGCCACAGGATAGGGGATTATATTGGTGGGGGTCCTACCACTGGTGCCCCACCTATCATAAGAATGGTGCTCCGTACCCCCTGCAGCCTCTTGAAATAAACAGAGAGGCCGGTCTGGCATGCATGCAGCTGCTCCAATCATTTCTCCTGTAGATTAGGGATAACTTAAAAAACAGTATATCTACAAGCAGAATAGTGAATGCAGCTCTGGAGTATAATACAGGATATAACTCAGGATCAGTACAGGATAAGTAATGTAATGTATGTACACAGTGACTGCACCAGCAGAATAGTTAGTGCAGCTCTGGAGTATAATACAGGATATAACTCAGGATCAGTACAGGATAAGTAATGTAATGTATGTACACAGTGACTGCACCAGCAGAATAGTGAGTGCAGCTCTGGATTATAATATAGGATGTAGCTCGGGATCAGTACAGGATAAGTAATGTAATGTATGTACACAGTGACTGCACCAGCAGAATAGTGAGTGCAGCTCTGGAGTATAAAACAGGATGTAACTCAGCATCAGTACAGGATAAGTAATGTAATGTATGTACACAGTGACTGCACCAGCAGAATAGTGAGTGCAGCTCTGGAGTATAAAATATGGGATGTAACCGAGGATCAGTACAGGATAAGTAATGTAATGTATGTACACAGTGACTGCACCAGCAGAATAGTGAGTGCAGCTATGGAGTATAATACAGGATGTAACCCAGGATCAGTACAGGATAAGTAATGTAATGTATGTACACAGTGACTGCACCAGCAGAATAGTGAGTGCAGCTCTGGAGTATAAAATATGGGATGTAACCGAGGATCAGTACAGGATAAGTAATGTAATGTATGTACACAGTGACTGCACCAGCAGAATAGTGAGTGCAGCTCTGGAGTATAATACAGGATGTAACTCAGGATCAGTGCAGGATAAGTAATGTAATGTATGTACACAGTGACTCCACCAGCAGAATAGTGAGTGCAGCTCTGGAGTATAATACAGGATATAACTCAGGATCAGTACAGGATAAGTAATGTAATGTATGTACACAGTGACTCCACCAGCAGAATGCCTCATTTTGTATCCGTAGAAGTGGATCTAATATTGAGTGGTATAAAAGGTATGGATTATGTTATTCCTAAATCCTATATGAGGATGGCACATAGTCTAGTTATCTACTACAACACTACATGGTTAAAAAACAGACTTACCATAGCTTTTATTCCGAGGATGATCCATGTATAAACTAGACATTAACCAGTTCCTAGAGCTTTCCAGCTTTACCATAGCCACAGGACAGGACTATTTTTGAAGTGTAGCTTCCTTACCCCAGGTCACCTCAAGGTCACGAGAAGCAGATGTCAATTGTGGTGTTTGCTTATCTTGGCCCTTTAATCCCTTTTATGCCAATGGCTACACCTGCACTTCCTGAGAAGATCCCGGATAATTAATGGGCACTTGAGCGACTAATTAATAACACTGTACTGCTAATATGGCTAATTGTATATTATTACTGTGCCTTTCTCCCATTTGGGTGGGTCACAGGAGGCACCAGAGGATTCTCATTGACAACAGGTACAGCAGACTAAGTACAACTGCATTGTCTTAATTTAGGTTTAGCTTTATAGCCAGCTGTCGTATATCTGTAGAGGAAGTAAGGGCAGAAGAGGCAGGCCCGTCCCACCGCATACTGACATTCATTTTAATGGATACAAGTGACAAAAATAATGTACAGTAATGATTGTAAGAACTTGTGACAAGTGCTTTGCATCACTGTGGAGAAGTTTTGGCCCATTCTTTTTTGCAGGATTGTTTTAATTGGGTTAATAATGGGTTTTCCACTATGAACTGCCCATTCAATGTCTTGCCACAGCATCTCAAGGAGATTATAGTCAGGACTTTGACTCGGCCGCTCCAAAACCTTCATCTTGTTTCATTTTAGCCATTCAGAGGTGGACTTGCTAGTGTGCTTCAGATCATTGTCCTGCCACATAACCCAACTGCACTTGAGCTGAAGGTCATGACTTGATAGGGAACCTTTCCCTTCAGAATTTTCTCGGAGAGAGCAGAATTCATGGTTCCATCTATTGTGATAAGTCATCCAGGTCCTGCAGAAGCAAAGCCCTCAATACCACCACCACCACCAACACGATGTTTGACCATTGATATGATGTTCTTATGGTGGAATGTTATGTTATCTTTGCTCCAGATGTAACATGAACCATGTCTTCCAAAAAGTTCCACTTTTGACTTAGCAGTCTACAGAATATTACCATAAATGTCTTGGATGTTATCTAGAAGTTTTTTGGCAAATAGGTAATGAGCCTTGGTGTCTTGTTTTGGGCAGCAGTTATTTCGGCCAAGTGTCTTTCATGTTATAGAATTGTGTACGTTTACTTAACTGAGGCAAGGTCTGCAGCTCTTTAGATGATCATCTAGGTTCTTTTGGGAAATCCTGTATTCAAAGCATTTTGGATGGGGTTTGCCGGAGTCCCAGTAAAACAGCCTTAGCAATGGTCAGATGGTTGCTTGCGGCTTTCTTAAATGGAAAACATTAAAACCAAGTGGTAGGTGCAGTAATCCCATGATTTTACCAAAACATGCAGGTAGTGCTATATTCACAGGGAGAACCCAAATTTTTTAATTCTCGTAAAACAATAATAAATACTACAACAATACTACAGAAAGTTGGCTCCCTCAACCTCTGGGCCTTATGGCATCAGCTATGGTTGCTACAGCTATAGTTACAGACATGCATGTGGTCATATACTTCCCTGGTAGATACCAAAAGGACTCTTTTATGAGCTGGTTCCTTGTGTCCATATGGTTCCAAGGATAAATTCAGTGTATGCTTCAGGAGATATTCTATGCCGAGTGTACATGTGTTAAAAGAGCCTAACAATGTGATAAAACCATATTGTGTTATGATTACAGAAGAGAAAATTAATTCTATAATTTGTAAATTCAACCTACTTTTTTCTAAATGAACCTGAATTTTGTGTGATTCGATTTGGGAGAATCGAAGAGGAGAGAGAGAATCTGAAACCAATCTAATTTTAAGAAATTTGCACACTTCTAACTTCATAGTGTCCTTTTGTCTTCACTCAGGTGGTGAGAGTGGTGGGAGATAGCCAAAAAACACAAATGTTTTTATTTCATAGCTGGTAATCTTATGCCACTTGTTTCAGAATATCCTGAACCTTAACCCCTTCCCAACAACCACTGTACATGTACTACAGAATTCGGGTCTTCAAAGATGGCACCCACACAGCGGGGGCCACAGTTGCTAACAGCAGACACCGATTGGCGATAAACACCTATCGCAGACATTTAACCTCTCAGATACCATGGTTAATTGTAATCTTGGCATATGAGGCAGCTTTCCTCGGAAGCCCTGCACTCTCAGGGCTTGAACAGTTCCTCCTTGCAGTGATTGGGGAAGCCGCTCATTGCCTATGATAGCCTGGGTCTCTCTGAAGAAACTCATGCTATTGCAGGTGTGATTCCTATGGAGCCCTGCAGGTGTCAGGGCTCCATAAGAACAAAGTGAACGACGATTGCGCTGCAACCCATCATTGAACCCTTTAGATGCCATGTTCATTGCTGAACGCGGCATCTGAGAATAATAGTGAGGGTTTTCAGGGGTTAAAAAAAATACTACTCACCTTCTCCATTTGAGCCAAAGAGGCAGCCATCTTGATTGAAGTCACTCGAATGGTCCATTATGACGTCATCACGCTGGGCAGCATGGTGACGTCATACATCACCGTGCACGATATTTCGTGCACGAGACTTCTATCAAGATGGCCACTGCGGCCTCTTAATGCTCACTGGATAAGGTGAGTATGTTTGTTTTTTACCGCCATAGCTAATTGAATTTTTCTTGAAATTCGGATCGAAGTCCACTTCAGATATATCGATTCGCCCAACACTATTATACCCTTCAAATGTTATCAGTAAAAACTACAGCTCTCCCCACAAAACATGATCCCTCAATCAGTAGCATAGACACTATTAAAAAAAAAATTATGGGGGTAAAATTAGGATGATGAAAAGAAAAAAAAATGTGTATATATATTTTAATATTTTAGTATTAAAAGACAAGAAAAACTATATAAATGTGGTATTGCTGTTGTCGTACTGACCCGGAGAATGAAGGTAACTGTTCAGTTTTACCAAACATGGAATATTGTAAAAACAAAACCTATAAAAGTGGCAACATATTTTTTTTTTTTCAATTCCTCCCCATTTGGACTATTTTGATAGCTTCCCACTACATTGTATGAAATAACAAACGGTGCATTAGAAAGTACAACTTGTCCTGCAAAAAACATGCCCACGGACAGCTGTGTGAACAGAAAAATAAAAAAAAATTGCGGATCCAGAAAGGCAGAGAGCAAAAGATGGAAACGAAAAAATCCTCCAGGGCTGAAAGGGTTAAGGAAAGGTAAAGAACGTCTATAGGTAAAGCTTTATAGATGTGGATAGCACTAGGTAAATAATAATTCTGCAGCGATTTCTATTGTAATGTAAGATGTTACTAGAGTGGATGAGGGGATAATAGCTAGAAAGTTATGTAACCAAGTAATCGTACAGACTGAAGAGTCACAAAGTGTACTTCTCACCAATATCATTAACAGCTCGGACACTTCAACCGCTTTCAAGTCCCTTGGTTATTCACTCAAAATGTGACAATTTGTCAGGCACATCTTTCCCTATACAAACGAGATAAATGTTTGATTAAAGCTTGATGAAAGAAGAATTTTATTCAACTGGTGCCAAATTCCTGGGCAGTGACAGGAAATCCAATGCGGGGAAAAGGCTTTTTACAAAAAAAAAATTGCATTAATAGCAAAATGACACAAATCATTCAGCAACTTCATACCTCAGCGAGATGAACACAATACCTCTGTAAACACGAGATACAATGTTCCATTTAACAAGGAAAAGTGACTATAATGACTGTTTTCTCTGTAGATTCGCGCAGTATTATGTTATGGAATAAAAAAAATGAGTAATGTTTCTTTGCTTATTTTATCTAAGAGAAGTTTGAGGGGTTTATTCTCTTCACTAAACCTTCACGGCTTCCACTGCTTTTATAGAATAAAATTTCCTACAGCTGTAGTGATAAATCAGAGCAACTGGACTTTTTTCGTTAGTTTTTTTTCTTTGAAGATGTTTCGCTAGTTATCCGACTTTCTCAATCACAATGGCTTGTCTGAGAATTCTCCAGCATTAAATACCGATGACTCATGCTTGAGTCATGGAGGTAAGAGGTAAGATTGAATTTGCATCACTGAAGCTATTAGGTATGATTAAACTGCTTTAGGAGAGGTGTTAAAACAGCATTGTTAGTGGCACTCAATAGACGTCAAACCTCTCAACCTCCAATTTAAAGGGCTCTGTCAGCAGATTTGTCCCTATGACACTGGCTGACCTGTTACATGTGCGCTTGGCAGCTGAAGGCATCTGTGTTGGTCCCATGTTCATATGTTACGGCATTGCTGAGAAAAATTATATATGATATAAATGATATTTTAATGTATGCAAATGAGACTTTAGTATCAACGGGAGTATATTTTCCAACCTAGGACAACACATTGGTCCACCAAATGTCTTCTAGATAGCAGCAAAGGCCCTGGGGGGGCAATTTATATTTTTGCTTCACCAACAATATAATCCCATCCTTGTGGTTGGGTACCAGACAACAATGTCCGTGTAAAATGCAACGTAATCCACAGAACCAGTCTCAGTATGTCAACCGATAAATAAAATTTTTGTTTGGACTCTTGGCACTCTGCCCACTGCTGCTATATTTCTCTCCTTTATGAAGTGTGTGTGTAGGGGAACTAATTAAAAAAAATTTGATCTGTCATTCAAATAATTGTCTTAAAGACCACAAGGTCCACTTTAGTAACAGACCTAGTGGACCTATAGGAGATGTCAGTTGCGAAAGATGGCTATGGAATAGGGAACTGGTGGAGGTCCCTCAGAAATTTGTACTTTTTCTCTCACTATGATATCATCCCATTCATGCGGTGGGGCACCTGGAAACAATGTCTCAGCCCATCTAAAGGGAAACCAAAGGATTGGACAGGTAAAATACAACTCAGTCCTCAGAACCCGACTCAGAAAGTCCACTACATTTGATTTTTTTTTTTTGGACTCGTGGCGCTCTTCCCACTGCTGCTATTATTTTCTCTCTGAAACTTTCTTTTATCGGAAGAGGACGGGGTTCAAAATTTTTGATTTGTCATTCAAATTAAATCAATACCCTTCTCAGTGACCACAAAGTCCTGTCTGCTAAGAGATCTAACTGGCACCTAGGGGACCTAGGTGAGACTAGTCAGTTAGAGGAGATGGTTCCTAATTGAGAAAATCAACAGTATAAGGTACTGGTGATAAATCCTTTATGGAGTGAAGGCTCCTGAGCAATTTATGCTTTTCCATTCTTGTTGGGTGTATTATACAACCATGTCAGCTTATCTAAAGGCAAACTTAAGGGAAACCTAATCAAGGGACAGATAAAATGCAACTTAAGGCAGACATACATGCACTGACTAAACTGGCAAGTATCAGGAATGAACTGTTCCTTCTTAATAATTGCCTGCTCGTCAGTGGAGTAAAGATCTGCAGTAACATTTACCGATCACCTCCACTGTATGGAAACAAGTGATGGCTACTGCAATCGCTTGTCTTCAGAGAAATTAATTGTTTCTGGGCAGCAGATTGCTGTTTACATAGGACGATCTGGTGCCCTGGAACGATGATTTAGGTGTCAGCATAAATCATGAATTCACCCAAAGTATGAGCTCATTCATCGGGTGATTGGTGGCACCTTTACACTGGCCGATTATTAGGAATGAGAGTTTGAAGGAACCTTTGTTTCCAATAATCAACTAGATAATAGTCCACTGTAAAGGGACCATTAGTCCTTCTCACACTCTTCTCACACTTCAAGTCCGCGTTCCCATCTTTCTGTCCCAAAAACTGTTCTCCAGGGGAGAAATGTTTTTGATCTGTCACTCAAGTGAAATTACAGCCTGTCTTAGTAACACAAAGTCATGTCTAGTAACTGACCAAGTGCCCAGGGAGCCTACAGGAACCAAGTCAGTTAGGGAAGATGGCTCCTCATCCTAGTTGGGAGAATATGTAATTGGACTAACAAGTAGAGTGCAGGTAAGTAGAAAAAAGGTTATGATCTGCACAGAGCAAGGGGTGGCATTAGGCAGAATTTGTGGTGGAATTAGGTGGGATGGGCTGCTCAATTTCCAATTAAGAATTTACTACAGTCATTAAACTTACTCTATATGCAATAAATTTTGCATGACTGTCTGGATGTTATTTTCTTAGTTAACACTTCATATCTTTATTATAAATCGGACCATGTACTCATTTTGATAATTAAATTACAATATTTTCATTTGCTTCCCTCTCTTCCATTCTGGAAACAAAAATGACTCACCAGACACTGTGTCGTTCAATTAGAGGCAACCTTGGGAGCAGTAGAAAGTCTATTAGCGATATCATTCATACTTCATTACTCATTGACCAAGGTTAATCTCCACTGCACACACGTGAAGTACCGCCGCTTCTGTTTTATAAAGGGATTTTCTCAATTTGTCAAACAATAAATGTAATTGACAAAATGGGGAGATGTGAGAGCTGGTTCAGGATGGAATCTCCTTTTCACACTTACATTTTATACTGTAAGATCAAGAGTTGGTTTAAAGGTGTTCTCCCGCAATTTTTGTTTGAGTCCAAAGTGGGCACTTTCGAAGAACGTAGATTGGGAATTTTTAGCTCTCTGTACTCACTCAGCTCACTAGGGTTTAGAGCTGGGTTTCAGCATGCCCATGACTTCTAAGAGGTTGGAAAGCAGTGAGACATCTACTAGTCTCAGTGCCCCCCTCCACTCAATGCAATGTTTGGCATCAGTAAAGCTCTTCTCCATGTTGTATAGGTGTTTTTTTAATTCCATAAAAAGACAAATTACTGGAGAATCCTGTTATTAAGTATTAAGATAGTAGATACCCACAGTACAAGAACCATGACCACCAGTTGCATATGAGCTTTGGCCATGCATTATAGGGCACATGTGCAACCCTCACTTCTAACATTTCCAACACTGTCTAAAAAATTTGCATGACTGGTAATACTTTAAGATCGTTAGATTATAATTTTGACATGAGGTAGGATAATTCCAATGTTCAAAATGAAAATAACAGGTATTAACTTTTATAGGAGTTTGGCCCATCAATTCACTTTTGCCGGCGTTCCATTTGAGATAGCTCCTACATAAACATGCAGGCTTAGATAAGCCCCACAGGCAAGCTTATTTCAATAGAGAGTGGGGATACGATATCTCTAGCAGCACGTACCTACCTGGCAGCAATTCTTGTTTCCTACAGTGGCAGACACTTAGAGGCCGTCTGGTTCCCCAATACACAGTACATGGTGTGTCCCCTGAAATTTTGTGATATAACATCCATAGATGATAGCTTCAGGAGTTGGTTGCATCTGTTTCTATCATCTTCTTCCAGTTTTAGGAAGGTACGCATACTCTCTCTCTATCCCTGTGTTTGTACAGGAGGAGTGGATGGGGATACTATGTAATTTCTGAGCCACAAATCATTATCTACGTTGATGGACACAGTAAATAATTGCACAGGTTATGCATTGCAGGTTATTGCTATTGGATGATCCGTCTAAAGGGACACATGTTGCTTGCTGGGATTAGTGGTATTTTTCCATATATTGGAAACCACAAGTTAAAATAATATCTCCCTCATGTAAAATTGACTTGACATGTTTGCTAATATCTTCATAATATGTAGGGCCCTCAACCTGTTTCCAAATGGGTCCCTGAAAGTAAATGAGAGCACACCACGCAAGCAAGGCCACCCTCGATTCATCTCTATGGGAGCTCTGAAAAGAACCAGGCGCTGGCTCAGTTCATTCTGGCAGTCCCGTAGAGGTGAATGGCTGTGCATGCTTGGTGCGCTCTTTATTAATTTCCAGGGGGTTTCAGAAAATAGCCGAGCGTGCTCACTCAACTATTTTCAGAACTTCTATGGAAGTGAATGGAGAACACACCAAGCAAGCGAGGACACCATGCATTTATTTCTATATGAGCTCTTAAAAGAACCTGGCGCTGGCTCAGCTATTTCCGGAGGTCCCATAGAGGTGGATGGTTGTGCATGCTTAGAGTGCTCTTCATTTTCCAGGGGACTTCAGAAAATAGCCGAGTATGCTCAGTCAACTATTTTCCTAACTCCCATAGAAGTGAAAGGAAAGCACACCAAGAATGCGAGGTATGCTCTCCTTCACTTTCAGGGGCCCGTTCTGGAGATAGGAGCAGGTATCAGCTCTGACATAGGTGGTGCTATGCCACCAATGTTTGAGATGACACAACCCCTTTAAGGAAGCCATGTTTCCTTCATAAATAGGTTTTACCCCCTGCTGTTGAGCTGCCTCTGCCCTACATATTTTGTAGACGGGTCCTACCTACATAAATATTACAAACAAAGCGGAATGATCATCTATCCGGTCGCCTGCATCCTCTACGTGCACATTCCGAGCCGTAGATTTACTGTCTTCATACCAAACCTTGACGGAAAGTAATTGAAATTTGGTTTTTATGTTGCAGTTTGGTCTGGATAATTAAACACTGATAGGACACATGTTGAGAGGAGAACTCATAAAAGGCGCATGTGGCGGGTTCTTATTGACATATGTTTGGCATCTAGCGTGCAGCAGCCTATTGGATATCCTTTATGTTCAGGCAGATCTGAAAGTCACAGGCATGTCTCATATGTTCTGAATGGGAAACGCATTTTGACTTATTGTGTGCCAGAATTTACATTCTGGGGTTCACTTTTTTTTTTTCCTAAAGGGAGAAACATTCTGTTTGAACGCATATTTTTTCGTCACTGTGAAATGAAAACGGAACCAAATGAAAGGACTGTCAAAAGGGCTTTAAAAGGAAGGTACGCAAACTGTTGAGAGGGCCATATGTGGTGCTGGAGTTGCAGACGGGGATACGTAGGTCATTTCTGAGCTGCAAATCAGTATCTTCCTTGATGCACACAGTAAATGATCGCATGGGTCATGCATGCCGGGACTTTCCTGCAGTTGAACTGTTTAAAGGGACGTTTTTCTGGCACATGTTGCCTGCTGGGATTAGTAGTTTTACCGCATATTGGGGTCCACATGTTAAAAAAAATATCTCCTGCATGTAAAATTTACTTGAAATGTTTGCTAATATCCTCATAATATGTGGGGCCTTGGGGTACTTGAGATACCAGAAACTGGAAATTAGATACAGACGTCCATCTATGACTCCATCCCGTAAACTGCAGACTGCATGCAGATGGAGGATGTGCAGGGAATGGCTACTGTGTTCAGGAAAGTTTTTTTTTTCCAGGAGTAGACTATTGATGACCACCTCACAGGATAGGTCATCAAAATCTGATCAGCGGGAACCGGATTCCCGGAACCACTGCCAATTCGCTCAGGCACTTTGGTGGTGAGCGCTGTGGCGTCCTCTCAGCTTACCAAGCACAGCGCTGTCAATTGTATAGTGGCTGTGCCTGGTATTGCAGCTCAGCCCCATTCACTTCAATAGGACTGATCTGCGCCTAGGCCATGTGACCAATGTATGTGACATCACTGACCTTGGAAGAGGCTGCAGCGGTCATAGAAGTGCCTCTTTGGTGGGGGAACCTACTATTTATGAGAAACAACAGACCTTCTGTTCATGGTCTGCATCTTGTATTCACTTGAATAAGGCTCAGCTACAATACCAGACTAAGCCAATGGACAAGGGTTGCGCTTTTTCTAGAAAGCTTGTATCCTGGAGTTTTAAACTGCTGCAATGACTGGAGTTTTCCTTTAAAGGGGTTCTCCAAGAATTAAGAAAATGTAAAATGAATATACTTAAATATTACTTTATTATAAGTATATTCCCAAATACCTTTCGTTAGTTATAATGGCTTGTTTTGTCTGAGGAGTAATTATCTGGGGAAATAAAATGGCCACTGTCCCATTAGTACACACAAAACTAGTCCTAAATCACACAGCAGGACTAGTGATGTCGCGAACATAAAATTTTCCGTTCGCGAACGGCGAACGTGAACTTCCGCAAATGTTCGCGAACATGCGAACATTGCGAACCGCCATAGACTTTAATAGACAGGCGAATTTCAAAAACCAAAGGGACTCCTTCTGGCCACAATAGTGATGGAAAAGTTGTTTCAAGGGGACTAACACCTGGACTGGGGCATGCCGGAGGGGGATCCAT
The DNA here is from genome assembly GCA_033119425.1 of Bufotes viridis. Lineage (NCBI taxonomy): Eukaryota > Metazoa > Chordata > Amphibia > Anura > Bufonidae > Bufotes > Bufotes viridis. The sequence continues at coordinate 143,523,776 of CM065596.1, forward strand.
GGCAAAACTCCCATGGAAAAATACCTAGTTGACGAAATTCTAGCAATACAACCATTAGGAACCCAGCTCTAAGTTGAATTCGCAATGCGATTAATATAACCTGTATTAATCGCATTGGGATTACAACTTAGATCTGTTCCTAATGGTTGTATTGCTAGAATACAACGAAGATTGAGAATATAGCGCTAAATTCTCAATCTTCGTTATATTCTAGCAATACAACCATTAGGAACCCAGCTCTAAGTTGAATTCGCAATGCGATTAATACAGGTTATATTAATCGCATTGCGATTACAACTACTAACACTGCAGCTTCAGAATGAATCTAAGATGGATGCCGTCCTTGCTTTTTGATAGGAGGTGGGAGACTAATGTACTAGCCCTAAAAGGGCTTTTTGGGGTACTTTAAGGACGCTGTCCTTACAGCAGAGATCTGATGAGTTTTTCAGGACTGGAGTGGACACTGAATACACTAGCCTAGCTATCGATTTCCCTATTAAATCAGCAGCAGCTACACTGTCCCTCCTCTCACTAAGACTGCAAATTCCGAATGAATCTAAAATGGATGCTGTCCAGGAGATGGGAGGGTCTGGGAGGGAGGGTATGATAATTGGCTGGAATGCGTCTGCTGACTGTGATGTAGAGGGTCAAAGTTTACTCAATGATAGGGGTGGACCTAACATTGCATATGTTCGCCCGCCGCGACGAACGCGCACAAGCTATGTTCGTCGGGAACTATTCGCCAGTGAATAGTTTGGGACATCTTATTTGCGAATTCAACTTAGAGATGGGTTCCTAATGGTTGTATTGCTAGAATATAACGAAGATTGAGAATTTAGCGCTATATTCTCAATCTTCGTTATATTCTAGCAATACAACAACCATTAGGAACTCAGATCTAAGTTGAATTCTCAATGCGATTAATATAATCTGCATTAATCGCATTGCGAATTCAACTTAGAGCTGAGTTCCTAATGGTTGTTGTATTGCTAGAATATACGTTATATTCTAGCAATACAACCATTAGGAACTCAGCTCTAAGTTGTAATCGCAATGCGAATAATACTTATATTATACTTATAATACTTACAATTTGCGAATCCATTTGATGCCTCTATTTGATTGTATATGACGGTTGACTATGACTACGACCAACGTTCTGCTGCCTCCAAAGCAAGATATCTGAACCCCCCAGGGGCCATTTGGGCGTTTTTGATTAAAAAAAACGCATCAAAAACGCATCTGCGTTTTTATAATTTTTTCATTTTCTAGTTTATTTTTTTGTGTATTTTGCCACATTTGGTTGCATATTTACATTTGGTATAGGCAAATATGGTAGTCTAGATCATGTGTCTATACCAAAACCTAGGATCATTGTTTGACAGCATATTTTCTAAGCCATGTAGCTGAATATAGATTTGGGCAGAGTAATGATCTAGACTACCATATTTGCCTATACCAAATGTAAATATGCAACCAAATGTGGCAAAATACACAAAAAAATAAACTAGAAAATGAAAAAATTATAAAAACGCAGATGCGTTTTTAAAGCGCTTTCTATCAAAAACGCCCAAATGGCCCCTGGGGGGTTCAGATATCTTGCTTTGGAGGCAGCAGAACGTTGGTGGTATTCATAGTCAACCGTCATATACAATCAAACAGAGGCATCAAATGGATTCGCAAAGCAATTAATAATTGTAAGTATTATTCGCATTGCGATTACAACTTAGAGCTGAGTTCCTAATGGTTGTATTGCTAGAATATAACGTATATTCTAGCAATACAACAACCATTAGGAACTCAGCTCTAAGTTGAATTCGCAATGCGATTAATGCAGGTTATATTAATCGCATTGAGAATCCAACTTAGATCTGAGTTCCTAATGGTTGTTGTATTGCTAGAATATAACGAAGATTGAGAATATAGTGCTATATTTGTTATCTTCGTTATATTCTAGCAATACAACTATTAGGAACTCAGATCTAAGTTGTAATCGCAATGCGAATAATACAGGTTATATTAATCGCATTGCGATTTACAATTACTATTACTGCAGCTTCAGAATGAATGTAAGATGGATCCTATCCTTGTGTTTAGATAGGAGGTGGGAGGGTCTGGGAGGGAGGGTATGCTGATTGGCTGGAATGTGTCTGCTGACTGTGAGGTACAGGGTCAAAGTTTGCTCAATAATAAAGTATAGGGGCGAACGCGAACATCGAATATGTTCGCCCGCCGCGGCGGACGCGAACAAGCTATGTTCGCCGGGAACTGTTCGCCGGCGAATAGTTCGGGCCATCTCTAAGCAGGACAAGTTACTTCCCAACACTGAGCTAAAGAGCTGCCTCATCCTTCTCTCTGCTCTGCTTGTCAGGGATTATGATCCTAAACACAGTTTAATATGATCTTCAACTGATTCAGCTGAACCTCTATAGGAATGGACTTTATGAGGAGACATGAAGTACAGAGAGGAGGTGGCGGTCTGGCTAATGAGCAGTCACTGTTTTCAGTCTCCATTACCACAGCCCCACTTTACCACAGTCTGTCCTGTCCGTCCTCTCTGTACTTCATGTCTTCTTATAAACTCCATTCCCACAGAGATTCAGCTGAAGATCTTATCAGATGCATGTATGTATTGATGATGAGGTAGCTTGTTGGCTCAGTGCTCTGAAGTAACTTGTCTTGCTGTGTGATTAGGACAGGTTTTGTGTGTACTAATAGGACAGCGGCCATTTTATTTCTCCTAATGATTGCTCCCTTGATAAAGCCAGCCATTAACTAATGAAAGGTATTTGGGAATATATGTATAATAAAGTAATATTCAAGTATTTTCATTTTCTTTATTCCCAGAGAACCCCTTTAAGTGTACCTCGAAGATACTATTAAAGGGGTATACTCAGCTTAGATGTTTTTTGTACAGCCACAGGATAAATGTCTGAAAAATGTCTTATAGATGCACTTATCTTCAGAATGGGAGACCCCTGACCTCTATTAATGGAGAAGTGGTCTTGCATGTCCAGCGACCACTACCCCAAAGATTAAATCCACATTTATCAGACACTGTTGGCATATTCTGTGGCTATACCATAGATGTCTAAGGCAGGAATACCCCTTTAACACTATCAACTATATTCTACCTAAAAATTGTTTTAGCCCCGAAGAATGTCAGATCTCTTCTCTTAAAGTGATGGCAGCACATTCATCCAGCCACCAACTCCTAGAATAACACCAACCCGTGACGAGTTGCGGGTGGCATTAATTAGCGATACCGTCACACGATATAAATCTCGAAGCCATCGCATTGCCAGCTGCAAGTGAATCAACGCCATTAGCCCGCAGAACACCTGAATATCTCCTCTGCGCCGTTCTGCTTTAATAATTAAACTATGATGTTTTCTTAATATTTGCTGTGAATAATGAGATGGCGATTTTATCGGCTCACTCTGAAGTCTTGCTGCGTTTTGCTGAGAAGTTTGTTGTCACAGCTGCACACCTGCATGTCGTTAGCCCGGACCGGAGGAGTCTGTCCGCCGTCGCTCGCAAGACGTGGAATATACGGCAGGTAATTAGCAGAGATGCGAGCTGCACACAACAAATGTCTCTGCTCTGTGTAAGCAGTGACTCTACTTGTAAATGACTGCACTATATAGGAAGTCTGTAAATGACATACTGGTGATGTATGTGCAGGGTTTTTTATGCAACTTTTACAAACATGGAGGGGGATATAATGAATTCGTTCACCCTTTTATGACCAGAGTTGGTTTACTTAGACTGGATAATAATAAATGATTTTTTAAAAATTTAAAGGGCATCTGTCAGCAGTTTTGTCCCTAAGACACTGGCTGACCTGTTGCATGTGCGCTTGGCAGCTGAAGCCATTTGTGTTGGTCCCATGTTCATATGTGTCCAAATTGCTGAGAAACATGATGTTTTAATATATGCAAATGAAATTCTAGGAGCAACGGGGGCGTTGCCTTTACTCCTAGAAGCTCAAAGCGGAGAGGTGCCCTGACAGGGCTAGGCAGTGAAAATGTCATCATGTCTGACTGTCCCTGCAGAGAAAGAAGAGCCTCTAGGTGCAGAGTTTGACACAAAGATACCTTAGATTAGCCTCTTTTCTATCATCTTTCTCCTCTTCCTGGTGGCCCAACAGTGTTATCATGCTGCTACCCCCAATACTGTGACCGCTGTGCTCCCCAATGTGGCTAGATATTATACTGTAGAAGTTGGCCTCCTATAGAATACTAATAATTCTCTCCCAGAGTGCCCTCATTAGTAATAGTGCCCCAATAGTGATAATGCTCCAGGAGTTGCCCTTATAGCTGTAGTGCCCTTCATATTATACAGAATAATAGTAATACCCCCAATAGTACCCCTGGTAGTAGTAATAATTCCCCATAATAGAATTTTTTTTTCCCATAGTGCCTCCAGTAGTGCTTCCAGAAATAATAAGGCCCCACTATAATGCTCCCAATAATTATAATACCCCTTATAGTGCCACCAGTAATTATGATACCCCTTATAGTGCCCCCAGTTACTTAAACGGTCACCTCTAGTGCCCCAGTAGTTTAGATAGCACCATGTAGTGCCCCCAGTAGTTTAGATACCCCCTGTAGTTCAGATTGTCCCATAGTGCCCCCAGTAGTTTAGATAGCCCCCTGTAGTGCCCCCAGTAATTCAGATAGTCCCCATAGTGTCCCTAGTAGTTCAGATAGTCCCCATAGTGCCCCAGTAGTTTAGATACCCCCTGTAGTTCAGATTGTCCCATAGTGCCCCCAGTAGTTTAGATAGCCCCCTGTAGTGCCCCCAGTAATTCAGATAGTCCCCATAGTGTCCCTAGTAGTTCAGATAGTCCCCATAGTGCCCCAGTAGTTTAGATAGCCCCCTGTAGTTCAGATAGTCCCCATAGTGCCCCCAGGAGTTTAGATAGTCCCTTGTAGTGTCCCCAGTAGTTCAGATAGTCCCCATAGTTTCCCTGTGATCTGCGGCTCAGCAGCGAAATGAAAACAAAAATTTAATACTTACCTGATTCCTTATCCATGCTGCTATCTGTGACGTAGAATGCAGCCCAGATATCTCTTCAACCCAGCCTGCAGCCACAGTTGACTTTGCTCCAGCCCAGGCAGCTTACCGTGCGATGACATCATCACAAATGCGCAGACATGATGACATGTATCCACACAAACATCACCTGCGGACATGTGATCCTCCTTCTTCATCTTTCCTGTTTTCGATCAACAAAATGGCCAAAAAATACCATTTTGAGAGATTCTCCCGCCAAAAATTCAGATTCTAAATTTATCCAGTTATGGAAAATTGTGGTCAAATTTAATTAGGTTAGAAATGGTTCGCTCATCTCTAGGGAGGCATTTTTCTATGCAAGCTTTTTCAAGATTTTTTTTTAAGCCATTTAAGACGACCAATTTTCACTGAATTTTTATTAGCATCTCTTTCTCCCTGTTAAATGTTTCAGTGCATGCTGGGACTAGTGATGAGCGGGAGGTGCCATATTCAATTTCGTGATATTTCACGAATATTCAATTGAATATTAATCATATATTCGTTGAAATCGAATATTCGTCATTATTCTATATATTGTGAATGTTACGCAAATTTATATTCGCATCGCGAATTCAATTTAGAGCTGGGTTCCTAATGGCTGTATTGCTAGAATATAACGAATATCACGAATATAGCACTATATTCTCAATCTTCGTTATATTCTAGCAACGACCATTAGGAACTCAGCTCAAAGTTTCATTCGCGAAGCAAACATATTCTCGCATTGCGAATTTATATTAGAGCTAAGTTCCTAATGGTTATATTGCTAGAATATAACGAAGATGACGAATATCACGAATTCACGAATATAGCACTATATTCTCAATCTTCGTTATATTCTAGCAACTACTATTTGGAACTCAGCTCTAAGTTGAATTCGCAATGCGATTAATATAACCTGTATTGCTCGCATTGCGAATTCATCTTAAAGCTGGGTTCCTAATGGTTGTATTGCTAGAATATAACGAATATCGCAATACGAATAATTCAGGTTATATTAATCGCATTGCGATGACCACTTAGTCAAATTTGGGAGATCGTGATTCTCACATCCGACAGTACATTTTAGCATGGAGGCGCTCCCATGCACACAGGAAGTCGGCAGAAGCAGCAACGGGCATGGACTGGAGCGGGCAGGGAGCCAGGAATCCTCCGGACAGGTAAGAACAGCTTTTGGGAAGTGGGAAGACAACCAGAGGGCAACAAGGATTAACATCTAAAAAAAAATATATGAATATTCGAAATTGCGAATATATAGCGCTATATTCGCAATATTTGCAAATTATTGAATTTGAGATATTCGCAATAAAAATTCGCTATTCGAATATTCGCGCTCAACACTAGCTGGGACTTGTAGTAACTCCAACAATATTTCTATTTTGGCTACAGGGACCGACTCATATGTATTTACCAGTATATGTCCAAGCATACCAACTAAATGCACATCTGCTGACAATTTCACCCATATTCAAACCTCTAAGCAGTCCCATTGTGCTCACAGCCTCTATTAAAAGTAGCTCTTGGTGGGATTGTCCATTCAGCCTCCAGGCTTAGAGTGCTACAGCAGCATGGACCTGAAAATGCCAGCGTGGGTTCCTTTTCCTGGTCAAGAGCGTCTAAGGTACAGTACTAAAAGTTGACAGTAGGGTGGCGGTGGGGTTGTTTCACATTTGCATTATCATTTACAATTTTTAACATATTTAGTATGTTGGTGAAGATCTAAAGAAGTTTCCTTATTGGTCCAGTAGTAATGTAAAGGCACGGCATACATCAAAGACTTAGCTCTTAAACCCTTAGAACCATAAAGCAATGACTTCTCGTAGCTGCCGTTAAATACTTACACCAGTTTACACGACTCGTCCTTCCAAGTCCAAATGTAAGCATATCAAGGAATTAAAAAAAGACACTCGTTTGCAAAGTATTACCCAGCAGGATCTGTCCTAGTAGATTTTCCATTTCTTACAGTGGCTTCCATGAGGCCCTCATACCATAATACTGCTCCGGCTAGAAATATTTTTTATGGAACTTTCTTTTGGGATTTTATTTTAAGTAGTTCGATGTCTTTTGTCGATGACAAAGGAGACACATTAACAATGCCTCCTGCTGCTTCTCACCATAGTATCTTGTTGAGACCTTTTAGAAGATATATTCCGAAAGAAATCCTTTAAGAAGGATGCAGCTGTTCCTTTTTCCTCTGGCTCCATATGTTGGGGTCCTCAGGATACGGTTGTCTGATGTCATTCTCATAACATAATTATTGATCGGACAGTCCAACCACACTTGCACTAATTAGACTGACAGGAGCTCTATCTCATGCCTAGGCTCAGCAGAATATCTGTAAGACTTGATGATGCTTTTCCGAACTAAGTTTCAAATGATCAGTTGACATGTTCCATAGTAAAACTGAACAGAGCTCACCATAGGAAGCTTGTAATTTAACCTCTGAGTATCAAGCATCAGGAAAATGGTGTATAGTGAAGGAGGAGTACCGGAACATCACTGCACTGACAACAGTTAAGTTGATACATTATACTTTTTATGTATTTATGTCTGTGATCATATTTCATATTCAGATAAAATGATATTCTCGGGAATTCAATATTTATAAAGATCCAAGATCAAACTAGTAGTTATTTGAACACAACTCCCAGTACATTAAGCCAGTTAGGTGATGCACTTTTTTTATACAGGCCCGGTTTTATGGCACCCGTGGAACAGTTCTAACAGTAACATGCTGCAATTTGCACCAATTCTACACTGGAGAGGCACCAGATGGAGACCACTACTATAGTCCAACATAATTGACTAGTGGTGTTGTTTTGGAAGGGGGGTGAATTCAAATCAAAGACCAGTCATGTGGTCTATAAGTTGTGATGTATATAGGGCTACCAGGCTGATTTTCAGATGGACGCAATAAGGACTCATGGCAGTGTCATCAACATGGACTCCAAATGGAGAATATTTCTTTTCTCAAGAACTCAGCAGTGATATTTCCAAGTATTATGAATCCTATGGTACTGCCTGTTATATAACCAAGTCCACCATATAAACTTACATACGGTTGTTTTTAGTATCGGGGGAGTGTTGAGCAATGGAGATTTGATTTGGTTCAGATTCATCCCAATCAAAATGCTTCAATCTCCTCGAAAAGCTTTGAATAACATTCTGGTGCTGCCTCTCTCGCTTTTTCTCTCTCTATTTCTCCCTCTCCAAAAACTCTCCCTAATCGTATCACATGAAATTGAGAGTCTAAAAAGTCCCCAAATTTACAAAAATCTGGGTAAAAATGTTATTCTATGCAACTGATTCTCTTATTTCTAACCAATATTTCTCATCTTTGCGTCTCAATTCTAACTAGTTCTCAGTCAAAAGCATCTTCTGACCTTTCCTTTAATGGACATCTGCCCAGCAACAATGGATAAAATCATGCTCTGTCTACTCAACGTCCAGTACGTGACTTCTAATGAGAAAGCCGTAATATAATTCAGGAAGCCAATTTTCGACAAAGCATAGAGCAGTTATAGGCTACTTTATGCTATAAATGAGGCATCTAATAAAATACTTGCCGTGCAAAGTTCCAATAGGGAAATATAATTATTTTCTGTATCTTTTTAAAAAAAAAAAAAAAAAAAACATCACAGAATTCACAGATGAAATAATCTGGGCCCCTGGGTAAAGCAGAAAAAAAAAGTTGACATCATATTTTTCAGTATGACCTACTTTTCCCCTCTTAGTTTCTTTTGCTAAGTTTACTATACAGTTATAGGTTTTGATTGCAGTGCCACCCCTCGGCAAAGGCGAGTGCTGAAACACAAATAAGGAAGTATGTTGTCCCAGTGGCTTCTGTATATCATGGATACTCCCTCTTTTGACACAGTAACCCCTTCCTGATATTTTTTTTTTTTTTCATTTTTTTTTTTTTACTTCCTGCCTTTGTGGAGCCTTAACGTTTTCGTTTTTCTGTTCACATAGCCATACGAGCGCTTGGTTTTTTATGTTTTGATTTTCTGTGGGACAACTTGTACTTTCTAATGGAATCATACAATGTTGTATACAATGTAGTGGAGAGTTGGCAAAATATTCCAAATGGGGTATAATTGGAAAAAACGCAATTCCGCCATATTTTCAGTTTTAAGGGATTCCCTGTGTGGTAAAATTGACCTGTTCCCTTCATTCTTGATGTCAGTAGGATTACCGTGATATCAAATTAATACAGATTTCTTGTGTTTCAATATAAAAAAAACTATGAAAAAACAAAACACACTTTTTGTTTGCATTGCCATTTTATGACCCTATCACTTTTTAACATGTCTGTCTACAGAGCTGTGTAAGGCCTCATATTTGCAGGGCAGTCTGTAGTTTTTTTTATTTAATATCATTTTGGAGTGTGTATAACCTTTTCATCACTTGTTATTTATTTTTTGGGGGGCAGGTGAATCGACGAATGTGAATCGTGTTACACCGTTCACCGTACAGGATAAATATTAGATTTTAACAGTTTGGGCCTTTTGGGACAGGACAGTGTAAATTATCTTTTATTGTTTATTTTTATTTTTAACTGTTTGAACTTTTAGATATATATTTTATATTTTTAAAAGCTTTTTTCACTATTTATACACATTTTTAAAATTCCCCCTAAACAGCAATTAATTGCCATTGCAGTTGATAAGTGATTCACTATGTTTCTACTGAGCCCTGATAGAACCTTAACTATGACAGGCTTCAGAGCATTTAGAAGGTCCGAGGCTGTCATGACAACCAAATGGCTCCATTGAAGCAGGGGAGATGCTCGAGGCCTGAGAGCTCATTCTTCCTGGGAAAGGACTACTGAGATGCCATAATCACAATTGACCGTGGCATCTGAGAGGTTAAATGTCCGTGATTGGCAGAGTCTGATCATGAACTCAGCAGGCACCCAGCGGCTTAGGTGCCCAATCAGTTCCTAAGCTGGTGCCATCTTTAAATATCTCTTGTGCGTCAAACATGTACGGTGCAAGTCGGGAAGGGGGTAATATATGTACTGCCTTAGTGTTTTTTCTGCATTTGCACTTTATATTCTTGCTGTATACGATATTATTATTTGGGGAGTTGTGCCAACTTGGTTGTTTAACTCTGGTTACTTAGTCATTAATGATATGACATTGGGAAATTGTCTAAGGAATCAAATACGACCTAGATTTTGTAAAAAGTCTAGTTGCATCTGAATCAAATTTTTGGTGATTAAATTTGGGCGAATTTTAGAGTGAAAGAGCGAGGAGAGAGGAATAAATAAAAAAAATAAAAATAAAAAGAGAGACCTCAGAGTGTCATACAAATTTTCAGACCAGTTGGAGCATTTTGGATTTAGGTAGAATCAATTAAGATCCAAATCGAATCAGTCGAGCGATTTGGGCTAATCAAATCTGAATCAAATTTTGATATACTCATTCATCTCTTCTCTCTACATATATACCTGCCCCTAGCCTATCATTATAGAGTGTCTTTTTGGCATATGTCTGACCAGTATACATTGGTATTCCTTTGCCGATCTTGTGTAGCCTATCCATCCTTATTCAGGTCAACATCTCATGGTAAACCTCTTTTTTACTTGTAGTCAACGGTAAGGATATGGGATTGTATATAGGCTTATAGAAAAGTAGAGTCTGAACCTTATTTTTGTTGCAATGTTGCTTGGTCGGTTGTATGAGCCGGACCGGCAAACAAGCGGATCACATGTGTGTTCTAAGTAATGAGAGATAATTGTATTCATTACACAAGTCCACATGTAAGTAGAATACACCCTGAACAGTATTTCTTTGTATCTCAATAGTTACTTTTTGTATTATTAATTTTTAATCGTCATCTTAGACACAGTGATAATGCAGCGTCTGGGATTAATTAAGTTGGTATTTGAAAAATAAAGCCTTGTATTTATGTGCATTAAGTGAAACGCGTTTATGCAGCACATTTAAAATTCATATCATTTTAGCGAGAACAATATTTGCTTCCATTATGGAGATACTTGAATTTTAATTTAAAGTATTCTCCACTTCTCGGTTTATGGGAATTTTATTTTTAATTTAAATATATTACATCCAACTGTAAAATAAAATCATACCAAGGCTCTTAAGAAAAGTTCCAAGTCTCCCGTATCAAGACAGTTTTATAAACTTTTCTTCTTATTAAGTCCATTAGAAGTGCTGAAACTTTACTTTTATTGCATAATAAAAGCGAAAATGGACTTGGCCCTGCCGTAGAGGAGAGAACAATATGAATCAATATTCAATATATTCCTACATGGTGCCTTGAAACAGTCTTAAATATATATATATATATATATATATATATATATATGTAATAAACCTTATAAATCATATAAATTATTTTATGTAAAATTATATAAAATAACATATAAATATAATAATAATTCAACCACAATTCTGCCCATCAAGGGACTTAACAGTCTTCATCACACTTGGAAAATTTAGCACTAAATTACTGAAAAAGACTGAAAAGCTATTGACCATATATTAACCTTTCCATTTTTTATTATTCCAGTCTGACTAGGATATAATTTTCTTTAACTAGATTTTAATGCACCGAACAGGATTGAAAATTTTAGCCCAAATCTGACATAAAATCAATCATCCAAAGCCTTGCTGACCATTTTTGCACAAAAGAGCCACATGTTACAACTACAAGGTACAAAAAAAATCTAGGTCATGCAGTCTGCAGAATATATCAGGGATAGGCAGGCCTTGCTTAGTCACATATGTAGACAGACCTGATCACTTTGTAAATGTATGGACCTGCTACGTGGTATATTAATTTGCTATTCCTGGTCAGTCAGCTATTTTTTTACATTTTTCTTCTTTTCTGAGAATTTTTCAAAACAGTTGACCATTTTGGCTTCCAATATTACACACACTTTTTTGTTTTGTTTTTTATTACAATTTTACAAATAATGTGACATTGTTCTTAAAAACACGATGCAGGGAATTTACCCTGATGCTCTTTCTACTTCACTTTTACACTTTCTATGCATCTGATGTTATATGTTTTTATGATGCTCTTCAATTTACAGTAATACACACTTTTTCAGTTTTATTTTCAGCTTTGCCCCCCCTGTCTAAAATCAAGCTTGTAGTGTTTTCTATGATGTTTTGTAGACTTCTGAAGTTATTATGAGGATCCCCTCAACATACGTTCATAATCGACAAATAGGATATGTGGGATTGGGTATTTATTGTGTCATATTCTGCAGCCCATATATTATTGACCCGCCGGAATAACAACTGGATAAGTGAGGCTTGATATTTTGTGCTTGATTTATGTTTTACCAATTTTTACACATTTATACATTTCTTTTACATTTCTGTTCAGATGTTTAGCATCTCAAATTGATGTAATTTGATGTCACTTCAGAGTTGTTACACTTACTTTACATCTTATCACTTGATATGCACTGGTCACTTTTTTGGTTCTGCACTTTGTCTCACATAGAAATTCCACCTTATCAGGGGTAGATGTTGTGGGAGGAAGGAAATATAGGTATATTTCTATACATCTCTCATGAAATACTGTTTTAATGGATTTTAATGGTTTTGTGATCATGTTTTGTATATTAATAAAATTTTGTTATTCATGTGATTTTTTGTGTGCACCATTTTGCTTTTTTTTTTTTACTGTGCTCCTTGTTATGGTTTAATGCATGTGTTTGCGGTCATGGGCAGCACCCTCCTGTTTTTGAATTTGCTTTGTGATGCCTGCTTTCTGTAATACATTACATGGCTGCATAAAATTGTTGACACCCGCCTTCAGTGCCCAGGATCGGCAATTACACTGATCCTGGTCATTTCACCCCTCACATGCCTCTATCATCTGATAGCAGCATCTGTCCTCCAACTGGAGCCCCCCAAATATCTCCAGGCTCCAATCAGTTCTCCAATCAGTTGCTGTGACAGCATGGAGCCTTGTGAGAGTTCACAGGCCTGGAGAGTGTGAGAGTTCACAAGCCTTTCACAGCAAACTACCTGAGAAGTACACAATATATTTACTCCTATTTCCTAATTTTACATCTAAAAATAAATAAACATAAAAAATAAACATAATAAGTATTGCCGCATTCACAAAGGTCTAAACTATAAAAATATACTAATATTTTTCCTGCGTGGTGAATGCCTTAAGGGCTTTATCGAGATATTTTTATTGATGACCTATCCTGAGGATAGGTCATCAATATCATATCAGCGGGGGTCTGGCAACCTGTACCTCCGCCAATCAGCTGGTTAAAGAGCAGGCAACGCGCCGTGCTAGCGCAGCTTTCCCTTCATTGTTCACATGCTCGAAACTGCAGCAGTGAGCAGGTGTAATTTCAAGAAGCTGTTTCTTTCATTCACTTCAATGGGACAGCTCGTTCCTATACACTTGGCGTGCTTGGCTATTTTCAGCAGTCCCATTGAAATGAATAAGAAGCGCACTGCACAAGCGTGGCCACCGCTCCATTTACTTCTATGGCGCTAACGGAAATAGCCAAGCCAGCGCTATTTTCAGGGCTCCCATAGGAATGAATGGAGGGTAGCCGCACAAAGGCGGTGTGACCTCCTTCACTTTGCAGGCTTCTTTCTAAAGATAGGTTAAGGTACCACCTCTGGGACCTATCCTGATGATATGCCCCCAATGTCTGAGGTCATACAACCCCTTTAAGGTGTTTAAGATACATTGTATACCTAATCTAACTTTTATCCTTTGTTTCGCTCTGCATTTGGTAAATAACTAATGCATGAAAAAAATCCTTTTAACAAATCTGATGATAATAATTAAGAGTAAATTACATTTAATACATATACTTTATAAGTTGCTAATTGATGGTTTAATTATACATATTTATATTTATATTTAAACTCTCTGTTTATGTAATTTAATATTCATATTTTTTATGTAATTTAAACCAAATAAAATTCAATCTACATTTTAATATTGAGAATAATGATAGCAATAATAATCAAAATCATTATCGCCTTATACAATATGAAAAAAATAATAATTATGATAAACTACATACGGTATATGGGTTGTACAGAACTCATGAACCAGTCTTACATTTTAAGGATAGCATTAATTACTCTCTGTTGGGAGCTTCCACTTATCACTGAGGTCCAACTCTAAATACAAAAAGCCACCATATCCATCAGGCCACAGATGTGATAATCCAAAGAAAGCAGAATACTTTGAATTTACAAGTTTGTTTTTATTGTTTATTTTGCAGGTGATGTTTTTTATGTTATATTTTTCTTCCATTTTTCAAGACCTATAGAGAAGTCTATGGGAAAATGCAAGTAAAAAAACATCTGGCTGCAGTATTTGTCTTAAAAAATGCTATTATATTTGTCAAAAATTGCTACATAAACTGCTGCAAAATGTTGTGTGAATCCAGCCTTAAGGATCTATAAACGCCTTCACATACCATCCGTTAAAGGAGTAAAGATAGTTAAAGCATTGCAATGCTTTGTAACTACCTGGAATTTAATTAAAAAAACTGATACACTTTGAATTAAAACCAAAAATTTTATTTTTACTTAAAATGATATAGAATAAAGAAATAAAACCTCAGTATACAAAAAAACATACTATTTTAATATTTGAATTATAGCTCTTGAATAAAAAAAGAAAAATGATTAACTTAAAATGATCTAAACTAAAAAATTAGTTAATTAAAATTTAAATTTAAAGCTTTGGTATATTTAAAAAAAACATATAGTTTGAATAATTATTCTTAATAAAAAAAATCTGATACACTTTAAAGTAAAACTCTTAAATAGAAAAAAAGAAAAGCATTTACTTTAAAATTATCTAAACCGAAAAAATAAATAAAATGTAAACTTAAAGCTTTGGTATATTTAAAAAAAAAAACAGAAACAATTTGAATAACTATTCTTAATTTTAAAAAAAAGAAAGAACGTAATGTATTTACTTAAATAAAATTAAACCAAAAATATATATTTTAATAGATGTCAACTTTAAACTAAAGCTGCAGCATACATTGTATTTCCAAATTCCATGCATCTGCACATGAATTACCTCGATCTATAGACGAGGTGGTCAGTTTGGACAATGAGCGTGATTTAATCCAGGACAATGCTTGTCTATTTTCTTTGACACTCACTGTAATTAATGAATCGGGGCCTTTATTGTAGAATTAACTCATAAAGACATGCGGCTGACAGATATTTTATTAATGGTTCGGTCATTTTGGTATTTCAACAAGAAAGGGTTTTTTTTTTTTCAATGGCAGGTTCGAGGCTTCCAGATCCTTCCCATGAAATGTTTCAGATGGTTGTTTAATGGTTGAAAAATGAAGGCGTTATGCTCTCCGCCATGGAAAGTTTAGCTTCACATAATAAACTGTAAAATGATGTGACAGGACTCTTTTATTCCTTGTCATGTGTATCCTGCTGGAGTGATCAATAACAGCATCTGTGAGCCTCGGCATCAGGGGCCCCTGATCTGACAACAAGCTTCTGTCAATAATGCATCTTATGGTCAACTAACCAGACAGATTTGTATGGAGGATGGGACTAAATATTCTCTTGTTCTTGGCCTTTTGTGATGGTAATACTGTATGGCCATTGCATGTTGCCTTCTTTTATGTCCTATGTCACCGTTATACAAGAAATATTCATCACAACATCACATTCTGAGGCCAGAACATAGCAGTTATGCAGAGATGAGCGGTGCCAGATGTGTACGGCCTTTCTCTTTCTATAAAAGTGGTTGGTTGCAGGTTAATTGTGTAAAAGGTTCCTTTCTTCTCTGCAGAAAACTAATAGATTGACATGAAGTGCTGCCTCTATTTTTAAGAAGAGGTTCTTCAGCAGCTGCTTTCTATAGTTGTGTCTCATGTTTAGAAGAACCTCATAATACACACTTCAGCTTCTGCAGAACATCATATTACACATCTCAGCTTCTGCAGATCATCATAATACACACTTCAGCTGCTGGAGAACCTCATAATACACACCACAGCCGCTGCAGAACCTCCTAATACACACCTCAGCTTCTGCAGATCATCATAATACACACTTCAGCTGCTGCAGAACCTCATAATACACACCACAGCCGCTGCAGAACCTCATAATACACACATTAGCTTCAGCAGATCACCATAATACACACTTCAGCTGCTGCAGAAAGTCATAATACAAATCTCAGCTTCTGCAGATCATCATAATACACATCTCATCTGCTGTAGGACATCCTTATACAGACTTCAGCTGTTGCAAAACATCATAATACAGACCTCAGTTGCTGCAGATCATTATAATAAACACCTCAGCTGCTGCAGAACCTCATAATACACATCTCAGCTGCTGCAGAACCTCATAATACACACCAGAACTGCTGCAGAACGTCGCAATACACACCTCAGCTGCTGTGGAACCTCATAATACACACTTCAGCTGCTGCAGAACCTCATAATACACACCACAGCCGCTGCAGAACCTCATAATACACACCTCAGCTTCTGCAGATCATCATAATACACACCTCAGCTGCTGCAGAACCTCATAATACAAATCTCAGCTTTTGCAGATCATCATAATACACATAATACACATTTCAGCTGCTGTAGGACATCCTTATACAGACTTCAGCTGTTGCAAAACATCATAATACAGACCTCAGTTGCTGCAGATTATTATAATAAACACCTCAGCTGCTGAAGAACCTCATAATACACATCTCAGCTGCTGCAGAACCACATAATACACACCACAACTGCTGCAGAACGTCACAATGCACGCCTCATCTGCTGCGGAACCTCATAATACACACCTCAGCTGCTGCAGAACCTCATAATACACACCACAACTGCTGCAGAACCTCATAATACACACCTCAACTGCTGCGGAACCTCATAATGCACACCCCAGCTAATGCAGAACATAATAATGATTCAATGGTGAAGCAGGAGCAGTCTGCACCTGGTTCTACGGCATGGGACTCCAAAAATTGTTTGCATGGTATATTTGTTTTAAGTTTCTGTATGTTTCCTATAATGGGAGCCCTCAAGGATCAGACATTATGGAATTATCTGGAATTATAATTCTGAGACCTAACTCCACCCCAGGGTCAGGACCATAAAAGATGAAACAATATATGCTACCTCTCCTCTTGGCTCAACATATTACAAGATGACTGGCCCAATATAAGGAGCTCTAAAAAAAATGGTGTTTCACTCTGTAGGGCATTTAACCTGGTCATCTTGTGCCAGCCAAAAGAAAAGAATGCATGCCTTACAGAGGTATCTTGAGGTGCACCTTGTTTATATATCTGGCCAATCTTGCAAACATCATACATGTGTTATATATTGTAATATAAAAAAAGAATATGACAATAGGTATAAAAATCAGGCCCTAAGCAACAATGGCTTTGGACAAAATTGTATCACATTTTGTAATGCCTCCACATATTCAGGCATTAATTACCCTTTATATCATTTGGATTCATATACAGTCATGGCCAAAAGTTTTGAGACTAACACAAATTTTGGTTTTCACAAAGTTTACTGCTTCATTGTTTTTGGATCTGTTTGTTAGATGTTTCTATTTTTATTGGCTCCATGGGCAGGAAACTCCCAAGATCTCAATCCGATTGAGAACCTGTAGTCTTCAAAAAGCAGGTGGACAAACAGAAACACAAAAATAGGATTAAACCCGGAGCACTGATTAGGCAAGAATGTGTTGTCTTGAGTCTGTAGTTAGCCCAGAAGATGATATCCAGCCTGCCAGAGTATATTACAGAAGTCTTAAAAAGGAGAGTCAACGCTGGGAATATTGAGTCTTGACAGTTTTTTTGAAATTTTTGAACCAAATCCAAAAGGGGATCCAACACAAAGGAGAAGCAGGAGTTATTCATTCATATATTGTACATTCCTTTTGAACTAACTCCTGACTTTGACAAAAAAATTGCACCAAAAACTGCCACAAGAATGTCATGTGCCATTCCATCATCGAGACACATTTGTTTGCATGTTGTTACATTTTACATAATGTTTTACTTTCCAATGACATATTCAGAGACTAAAGTTGCGAACAAGCAACAAGAGTTAAACTTGCCCATACATAATAGAACGGGTCAAAAAGTCTGATTTTGGCCATCCCTGATTTGAAAAACTAGTGCTTTCCATATGGCCATTTTGGGCTGCGATGTTGCTAGTGGGGCGGGATCTTTTGTATGAACAATCCCATGGAGGTCTGATTGGCCGCAAAGTGGACAATCATTGTCTTATGTGTATAGCAATCTATGTAGTTCTCCTTCATATCATTCATGGAACTACAGCACAAATTTCACCACACCCAAACCCCCCTCCTCCTTAAATATAGAGTATTTTGCAGAATTTTGAGGGATGTCACGCTTACCAATTTCCAGCCATTCATTTGACCTTCTTAGATTCCCTTGGTTTCCCAAATACTCAATAGGTCTCCTGGATTGGGAAAGTTGTTTTTATCCACAGCCACCAAATTCAAAGCTTCGTTCAAATTAAAAGCATCCCTCTCCCACCAAATTATTTTAAAGCCTCCTGGCCTGACCTATGTCTGTTTTCTGTATGGCTTTTATAGCGCCCTGACTTTAGACATTCCAGTATTGCATACACTCCACTAGCCCTCTCTTCAGCCTGGTCCTTACTATGGCTCTTCCTGACTCCCTGGTGCCCTATATCGGTGTCTCTGATCTCCGTGGGCCAACATTTAACCACACAGAGACAATTCCAGGAGGTAGCAACCTGGTGATTCCCTTTTACCAAAGTCCAGATCTCTTTATAGGAGTTAAAGGGTGAATACCAGACGACTGCCAGGATAACTCTATTATGATTAGCCATAAGCCAAAATATTGGTTAATACAGTGGTTCCAGACACACTGCGATAATAGCTGGCTGGTGTACAGCTTTAGAACAAGGCATTTTTTCTCTGATAATGTATATTGCAAAGTTTTCATATTCACCTTTACTATTGGTTTATGCAAAGTTGTATAAAATTGCATTGACCATTAAAGTATTCTCACAAGAAGGGTCTACTGGACACTATTTTAAAATCTATAAAATGATTCCTTATATTTCATTGCGGTGGGCAAGTGGATGGAACTGATGAGGTACCCTAGTAGCCTTTCATGTATGAATTGGAGAGGAAGGAACGAGAACTAGCCCAACCCTGGAGCTTAAGATAAATGCGAACAGTCTACCCAGGCAGTGGAGGATTAGAACATGGTAAATGGGCAGAAGTCAGTACTTGGACAGATAACAGACCAGTACACCTCAGGCACCTTCCCACAAATTAATGTGCCTTAAGTACTTCAGCCATCCATTGGCTGGGAAGGATTAGGGGATGAATGCTGGTCCTTTATGAGCTGGAGAGTGCCTGGTGAGTTTAGCATGATAGTGGCAGCTGACAGTCACTGCTATAACACCAGCACTATAAGCCACACACATAATGGCTGCAGCACCACCACACTATTCCAAAGAACTCTTCATCCGCATATAGGCCGGACTCTCCATTGTTACTTGTGGCTCTGTTACCAAGGTCCACAATGGTACCTAAATGTCAGAATACAGTCACTGAACTCATCTGAACTGTGACTTACTCCTGAACCTTATGTGGACTTATGTTCTCAACTAGTCTTAATTTTAACTTTATAATTTACCGATAAAATTATTTCCATTTTCAATGTTATTTCAAGAGCGTTGTGTGATATTCATTTGGAATTTAACCCTTTCACGTGACACCTGATTACTGTATAATATGGAGTGCAGTCCTCTTTTGAACGTTATCAGCTATCAGCAACTCCCTCCTTTTCTAAACAATTTTTTTCTTTGAAATATATAAGAACTATGTCTTGTGAGAGCAAGATGGGCTGCCTGCTCAATGAAGGATCAAATTACATCATTCTATAGATCTGTGAAGAGGGGAGGGGGATGAGGAGGGAGGAAATGTAGAGAGAAATAGAGGGACAGACATAACACAGGGATGACTCAGCAACTTATAGTAAGTGTTATAGCTCACCTCAACTTCTTTATTCATATCTATACTGCTCAGTACTTCTCTATAATGTCCTTTATGGAGCTTCTAACTGATTATGAGTGAGTAATAGAACGTTTGGTATGAATATCTTCTGTCTCTATGTGTATTCTAAGGGAAGACATGATGAGGAGCTAGTCTCCATCCACTATCCCAGGGACAACTGAGAATTATAGCATGCAAAGTGCCAGATGGTATGATATAGTGCTATCAATCATGTATACACACATGCAGCTTATTCTGAACATCTATATGAAAGTCCAGGTACGTTTTAAATATATAATCCCTAGAGGGTCAAATAGGCAAGAATGTTTAATGCATCTTCTTATACTACTAACATTCTGACAATTCAGTTTCTATATAATTAGTACCTTTGGGTTCTTGCCCAGGATTAGAAAAACATGACTGCTATATTACAAAAAAAGGCCAACATCTATACATTGGTGGTATCTGGTATTGTAGATCAGCTTCATTGAAATTAACGGGGCTGAGCTGTAAGCTGTAATACCACAACCTGCGGCCAGGTGTGGTACTGTTTTTCGAAGAAAAAAGCCATGTTTTTCTAATCCTGGACAATAACTTTAATAATAAATAAAAATAAATAATTGCTACCTTCTCCCCTTCCAATGATGACTGGGAAATACTGATTCTTTGGGTGGTCCTGCAATATGATACGGGGTCTACTCCTACACTACACAAATCACAGCCAACGATGTGTGATAATACAACAACAAACACCAATTTGAGAACACACCTATTCAAAATATCAAATTTTATTATATACCATGATTACATTATAGACATAATAAAACCCATAAAATACAGATTATGCAGGAGAGAATATGGAAAAATGTGTGTCCCCCGATTATGCTGAGATGGTAAGGACACAAGGGCATTAACTTCAAATTTTAACCATCATGTTTAAGTAACAAACACTACCCAAGTCCTACACCCACCCAGCATCCATCAATAACAATCCATCTCAGAAGGCACAGTGCCTAACTGTGTAATACAGACAAGTGCCCACACCCCCAACCGGGAGTGCTAACAGCAAGTCCCCAACACAATATTGCTACTGAGCAGCCTAAAACATACACATGAATGGACACAACTGTGGGAAATTCTAACCAGCGATCAGGAGACACACCACCCTGACGTACGTTTCGCCGTCGCTTCCTCTTGGGGTTGTGTCCTACTCCTTACCATCTCAGCTTAATCGGAGGACACACATTTTTCCATATTCTCTCCTGCATAATCTGTATTTTATGGGTTTTATTATGTCTATAATGTAATTGTGGTAATATAATAAAATTAGATATTTTGAATATGTGTGTTCTCAAACTGGTGTTTGTTTATGATACAGGGGTCATAAAAAAGATGATGTCCCTCATTTATCATCCTTTTATTCCAGAATTCTGGCTTCAAAAGTTGCAAAACAGGGCTTTAGCCAATTTTTGGACTTGCTTGCACGAAAATTTTGTGACGTTTTTGCATTTTTACACCAGTTACTCCAGTTTTGGAATATGGGTGGTGTAAGAATGCAACTGCAACTTTTTTTTTTAAAGTCTCAGGCCACATTCAAATCTGTGTTGTGAACTCCGGCAGTTGGTTTGGCAGAGCATAGCTGGATAACACTGCACACCATAGGATCCCCATTCACTAAAATGGTATCCGGCAGGGATCCAGCCACTTTCTGGCTGTAGATTTCTCTGTCCGTATGGAAGTCGCCATATATGTGATGTGAACCCCACCGAGACTTTTTAAAAAAGTCACAAAAATAGTATTCTCACTCCAGTAGGATTGTGGAGTAGGAAAGCTGGAGTAGCTTTTCTAGACAAAAAGTATTTAAGGGCCCATACACACAAAAGTATTTTTTGCCTGTGTCTGTTCCATTTTTGTTTGCGGGCTGTATGCCGAACCATTCACTTCAATGGGGCTGCATAAAAAACAGAAATGACTCCATGTCTGTATGTCCGCATGGCTGTTACGCAAAACAATAGAGCATGTCCTATTATTGTTCGCATTATGGACAAGGATAGGACTGTTCTACTAGGTGCCAGCTGTTCTGTTCCGCAAAATGTGTTGTGCGGATTCGTAATTTGCAGACTGCAAAACACCAACAGTCGTGTGCATGCGACCTAAGGATGAGACAATATACGGCATTTGATAATAGTTGCGTAATGTACGACAACACAGATTTTAGCAAAGCTGACTTCAAGTATTCCCCTCATGATAAATCCCTGCTAATATTTTTAGGAGGAATTCGATCTCACTAAAAGACAGACCTTTTTGGGGAAATACAAGGTTTTTGTTTTTTTAAATATATATTCTGATATATTTCTTATAAGACAAGTATAATGGATAGTAAAAAAGGGATGTGTCTGGCATGCTCCTCAGTTGTTTTTTTTTATATAGGACTTGGCAACTTTATGTCATTGAAACAAAAATTTCAATCTTCTTAAAAAAAATGTTTTATTTGAAGGTAAATTCATATCAGCTCATGATAAGTCTCCTTTTCCTCAATAAATTATGCGTTGCCCTCCATCTTGGAATGCAGCTGGAAGTTTTCCTTCATGGCATTGATCTTTAGGTCCTCGTTGGTTTTTCATTGGGAATTTTCTTCCGCAAGTTCCCATATTGGGAATATGCTAATGACATCCAGCGTGATTACTGGTTTTCTTTTCAATCTTTATTCCTCTGTGGGCAAAGCAATCAGATGAGGAGAAGGAGAGATTTACTGCTTGCTCGTCTGCCTCCTTCCACCATCTGCTCAATCCTGTTTCATTTGAATATGAGCTGCGGATTTAGACGACGTTGTGAAACATTTTCAAATGTAAAAGGAGATAATGTCCATCCTTCAGTGTCACTGTAATGCGCCAGCAAATTGTTGATGTAAACTATAATCTGCAAGATTGACTTCCTTAAAGGGCAACTCCACCCTCCTTTAATTGTACCAGCCAACCACATTTGTTTTCTCCCTTCCCGTATTGCACTTTAATGCAATTCGATACAAAGTATCTATTGTTTGCAAGAGTATCACTAGCTTTTTTTTTTATTATGATGGATGTTTTTGTCATTTTTTGAGGTATATCTTTATCTTCCTTTTTTTTTAACTTGAATTGGTTAAAAGACATTTTGCAGCCAAAAAGCTAAAATCGCTGTATATTAGCAAATCAGAAGTTAGAGCCTTGGTTAAACTTTGGTATTTAAGTTTCCTTTTATTACAGAGATACCAATGTATTTTTGTTTTGTTGTGGTGGCCATTTTGACAGGAAGTGCAGCCATATTAGGTGCATTGTTTGAAGTAGTTTTTCATAAGCTTGCATTTTTTGCAGAAATAGCTGCCACAATGGAATATAAAAAAATTAAAACTCTCTAGAAGTAAATGAAATATAATTATTATCGACTGATGATTTTAAAAACAGGGTAGTCTTAACATTTTGGATTTAAATTTTCATTGTAATAATTTTTGCAATACGTTGTGTTACTGAGTCCCTCGCCATTTTGAATATCTCTGCTTGCTGTCACTGTTGCTATTTATGGCCTTTTCTTTCACTTACCACTAAAGAAATGCTCTGTGCAATGAGATTGTGACAGTTTCCATTGAGTTCAGTGGTAATTGTATACATTTCTATTAGCTCCCCCAATGGTGACTACAACAGGCTAGTTTTGTCATGTGCTATGCGAAAGGAAGCAGTGAATGAGAGCTGCATGGGAGGGGGGATTTATCAATGTATTCATGCCAATTGCCTGCTCTAAAAACATTGAGAACAATGGTGTTCTGAATTAGTGATGAGCGCCATTGGCAATATTCACTTTCACGATATTTCATGAATTTTTTTGTATAATATTCGCAATAAATTAGCAAATTCTAGAATTTGCGATCTCCAGTCATTATTTTAGCGAATGCACAAATCGGCACTAATAACGCGCATTTTTTTCCGCAACTTTACATTTTATCAGGTCTGAGTAGATATTGCTGATTGATGCACTAAGTATTGTTGTGACATCACAGCACTGTGTCTAACAGAGACACTAATCCCTATCACAGCACAGTAGTAATCCCTATCACTGCACAGTAATCCCTATCACAGCACAGTAATTCCTATCACACTACCTAACACCCTGCACTGGAACCTATCAGCTACACTATATCACTATCTAACCTACACTGACTATCTCCCACTAACTATCTGCATTATATATATGAGCTAACTAACTATGTAATGTAATTAAATAAGGATCCAGATGAGTCTGCAAAAAAGAGCAGAAAATGGCTGCTGGGGAGTTTCCTATATAGTAAAGGGCAGGCAACTTTCCAATTGGTTGCCAAGGGATGTTGCTAAGCTCAGACAAATATATTGCAGCCTTTTCATAGGCCCCATCCCCATACGTCAAACAGCAAAACGGGTAAAAGCGTCCAAATGGCGGATTCACCATTTTTGGTCGCTTCATTTTTCACAAAAAATTAAATAAAAGGAGAACAAAAATTCATACATACCCCAGAATGGTATCAATAAAAAGATATGATTATGATGCAAAAAATGAGCCCCCATACAGCTCTGTGCATATAATTACAAAAAGGTAAAACAGATTTATTTTCCCAGTTTTGAATTTTTTCAAAACACATGAAAACCTATACATATATGGTATCGCCGGATTCATACTAACCTGTAGAATTAAAGTAACCAGTCAGTTTTATCACACATCGAACGTCAGAAATTCAAAACTCGGAAAACTGTGGTGGAATCGCTTTTTCTTTTTAAATTTCACCCCATTTGGAATATTTTGCTCGCTTCCCATTACATCATATGCAATATTAAATGGTGGCTTTGGAAAGTACAACTTGTCCCGCAAAAAACAAGCCATCATATGGCTATGTGAACTGAAAAATAAAAATGTTATGGCTCTTGGAAGGCAGGAAGTGCAAAATGCAAAAAATAAAAAACCTCTGGTCCTTAAGGGGTTAAACATTCCCTCTTTTATAGATAGATATGATATAGATTGATAGATAGCTAGATAGATAGATTGATAGATGTGAGTTGGCTGTTAGGAACAAGACACTGGTTTGTAGTGTTTGCCCTCCATTGCCAATATTAATACAACACTTTTGCTCTGAAAAGATGGGCTAAATAAATAAATATAAAAACTGAACCCAGAGGAAGACATCCATTTATTGCAGAGAACAGATGTAAGTGTGACACTTTTCAAGTAAACATTTTCATAAATCACATTATTTATCTGCAAATGAAACATTTTATTGTGCCAGATATTCATTCACATACAGGATGCAGCTTGGCACATTGTGAATGAAACTCCTTTGCTCACAAGTCTCACTAATGGGGGTTCTAATTTTAAAGCGTACACTTTTTTTTTTTCCTCCACTAAGACTTGGCTCAGGGAGTCTGAAATCTGTAGGGGGCCATAGGAATCGAGCCCTGCGTGGTCCAATACAGAATCCAGGAAATGTATCAAGGCTGCCAAGAATCTTATGAGGTTTCATGTTTAATTATACGAGCTCTGTTACATAAAGCATAGAGTGCAAGTCTATAATGGTTTAGTAATTATAAGACGGTCATGTTCTCATGCGCAGTGAATACAGTTGGGGTGAAATATAAAGGAAGCTAACAGAGAGATTCTCTCAATGTGAAAGCATGAAAGTTAGTTGGAATCCCTAACTTTCTTTTATACAATTCACCTTATAAAAATAGAAAAAAGAGGGAGAAAAAAAAAAAAATATATATATATATATATATATATATATATATATATATACACAGTTGTGTTCAAAATTATTCAACCCCCACTGATATTGAGTGTTTTGGCCAGTTTGACATTGATTTTGATCATTTCAGTCATCTTGCTTACAATTAAATCAAAGAGGCACTTGTAAGTCAGACAAATATAGCATAACATTTATGATGAAATAACCACAAATGTCTTTTCTGTGCTCACATCATTATCAGTTTTATTCAACCCCCAAGTGACATTCAATCTTAGTACTTAGTACAACATCCTTTTCCAGTTATAACAGCTTTTACATGTGAAGCATAGCTTGACACAAGTGTCTTGCAGCGATCTACGGGTATCTTCGCCCATTCTTCATGGGCAAAAGCCTCCAGTTCAGTCACATTCTTAGGCTTGCGCGCTGCAACTGCTTTCTTTAAGTCCCACCAGAGGTTCTCAATCGGATTTAAGTCTGGTGACTGCGATGGCCACTTCACAATGTTCCAGCCTTTAATCTGCAACCATGCTGTAATGGACTTGGAGGTATGCTTGGGATCATTGTCCTGTTGAAAAGTCCAACGTCTCCCAAGCCTCAGGTTTGTGACGGACTGCATCACATTTTCATCCAATATCTCCTGGTACTGAAGAGAATTCATGGTACCTTGCACACACTGAAGCTTCCCTGTACCTGTAGAAGCAAAACAGCCCCAAAGCATGATTGACCCCCGCCATGCTTCACAGTAGGCAAGGTGTTCTTTTCTTCATAGGCCTTGTTCTTCCTCCTCCAAACATAGCGTTGATCCATGGGCCCAAACAGTTCTAATTTTGTTTCATCAGTCCACAGAACACTATCCCAAAACTTTTGTGGTTTGTCCACATGACTTTTGGCATACTGCAGTCGACTCTTCTTATTCCTTGGAGACAGCAAGGGGGTGCACCTGGGAGTTCTGGCATGGAGGCCTTCATTACGCAGTGTGCGCCTTATTGTCTGAGCTGAAACTTCAGTACCCGCATCTGACAAATCTTTTTTCAGTTCCTCAGCAGTCACACGGGGACTTTTCTCCACTTTGCGCTTCAGGTAGCATACAGCAGTCGAAGTCAGCATCTTCTTTCTGCCACGACCAGGTAGCGTTTCAACAGTGCCCTTTGCCTTGAATTTGCGTATGATGCTTCCTATGGTGTCTCTTGGTATGTTTAACATCTTTTCAATCTTCTCATAGCCATTGCCCTTCCTGTGAAGAGAAATCACCTCTTCTCTTGTCTTCCTGGACCATTCTCTTGACTTCACCATGTTTGTAAACACACCAGTAAATGTCTAGAAGGAGCTGAGTATCACAGTAATTTTAAATCTGCCTATTTGGTGCTTATTATGCTTGATTGCTGCTCCTTGACATCCACAGGGGTTTTCAATAACTGATCGAAAACACTTGAATGAACCTTTGTTCTTAAGAGTGGTCGTCTTTAAGGGGTTGAATAATTGTGTCAATGAAGAAATCACAAAAAAAAAAACATTTAATACTGTATTACAAAAACAATTGATGTCATTTTAGTTGCATTTGGTTCTTTAAAAAGTCCTTGTAAGATTTTATTCAATTACAAATGTACACTAAATTCCCTAAAACCCCTTACAGCATTGGGGGTTGAATAATTTTGAACACAACTGTATATGTATATACAGTATACTGTAAAGATGCAAATATGGTACATTTGAAAAGTCTTCAGAACTTTTCACTTTTTCACATTTTGTTATGTCAAGGCCTTGTGCACTTAATAACACATAATTAAAAATGAAAACAGATGATCATCTTTGAGATGTTTCTACATCTTGAATAGAGTCCTCCTGAGGTAATTTCAGATGAAATGAGTGTCCTGTCTCACCCAAGAAGAAAAAAGATTATAAAAAAAAACATTAAAATAGACAAATCGCCAGGACCAGATGGCATACACCCCCGTATCCTAAGGGAATTAAGTAATGTCATAGCCAGACCCTTATTTCTGATATTTGCGGACTGGGAATGTTCCACAGCATTGGCGCATAGCAAATGTGGTGCCAATATTCAAAAAGGGTCCAAAAACAGAGCCCACAAACTATAGGCTGGCAAGTCTAATATCTGTTGTGGCTAAACTGTTTGAAGGTTTCCTAAGAGATGCTATCTTAGTAGATTTCAATGGAAATAAGCAAATAAGGCTGTATCAGCATGGCTTCATGAGGGATCGGTCATGCCAAATGAATTTAATCAGTTTCTATGAGGAGGTAAGTTCTAGATTTGACAGCAGCGAATCAATGGATGTCGTATATCTGGACTTCTCCAAAGCATTTGACACTGTACCACACAAAAGGTTAGTATATTAAATGAGAATGCTCAGACTGGGAGAAAATTTCTGTATGTGGGTAAGTAACTGGCCGAGTGACAGAAAACAGAGGGTGGTTATTAATGGTAGATACTTAGATTGGGTCATTGTCACTAGTGGGGTACCTCAGGGGTCAGTATTGGGCCCTATTCTCTTCAATATATTTATTAATGATCTTGTAGAAGGCTTGCATAGTAAAATAAAATTTTTGCAGATGACACTAAACTGTGTGAAGTAATTAACACTAAAGAGGACAATATACTGCTACAGAGGGATAGATTGGAGGCTTGGGCAGAGAAGTGGCAGATGAGGTTTAGCACTAACAAATGTAAAGTTATGCACATGGGAAGGAATAATGCAAGTCATCCGTACATACTAAATGGTAAGACACTCAGTAACACTGACATGGAAAAGGATCTAGGAATTTTAATAAACAGCAAACTAAGCTGCAAAAACCAGTGTCAGGCAGCTGCCACCAAGGTCAATAAGATAATGGGTTGCATCAAAAGGGGCATAGACGCCCGTGACGAGAACATAGTCCTACCGCTTTACAAATTACTAGTCAGACCACGCATGGAGTACTGTGTACAGTTCTGGGCTCCTGTGAACAAGGCAGACATAGCAGAGCTGGAGAGGGTTCAGAGGAGGGCAACTAAAGTAATAACTGGAATGGGGCAACTACAGTACCCTGAAAGATTATCAAAATTAGGGTTATTCACTTTAGAAAAAAGACGACTGAGGGGAGATCTAATTACTTAGTTTGGTGGAGCTGCCAGTTCTAGGAAAAGTCCTAGTTGTTCCAAGCTCCTTTCATTTAGGATTTATTGAGACCGCTGTGCTCTTGCTAACTTTCAGTGCAACAGAAATGTTTTTGTACCCTTCCCCAGACCTGTGCCTCCACACAGTCCTGTCTCTGGGCTCTACAGGTAGTTCTTTCCTCCTTCTGGTCTGGTTTTTGCTCTTATATAGACAGGGGGTGTCTTTCCATGTCATGTCCAATCACTTGAATATACCAGAGTTGGACTCCAATAAAATTTTTGAAAGATCTCAAAGGTGATCAAAAGAATTGCGAGGCCCCAGAGCTGAATTTCAAGTGTCACAGCAATCTGAATACTTACACGTCTATGGATGAGAATACTTATAACTATGCAAAATTGTTTTTTTTTTTTCTTTTTAATAAATTTGCAAAAAAATCTAAAATTCTGTTTGTACTTTTGTATTATGGGGTATTAAATTCCGATTGATGGAGGAAAATTAGATTTTTTTAAAAATTTTAGCACAAGGAAAAGGTCTGAGCAATTTCTGAACATAAATCCATATGTTTGGAGTCAGAGCTGAAGCTGCTCTGTCTTTGGCTTGCTTGCTGCTGCATCCCACCCCATTTGCAATGGAAACCAGGCAGCTTAAAACTATCTCTAAAAATGCTGACACATGACAATATTGCAAGCAATTACTGCACTTGTGGGTGATCTGATGACCTTTTAGTATCAGTTCATCTCAATATTTTCCACTGATTGGCCCAATTATGCCTCTAAATTGGGAAGGGTTTGATGGAGAAACTATAATTCCTAACTAAGGTGGTCTAAAATGCTCTCCAATATGTCCATACTTTTGTTCTAGAACATTTGATTGCCTTAGATAGAATTACCCCTATAAAAATGGGCTACAAAGGGTAAAGTGCATATGCCATTATGCAACTAGCAATACTGATCAAAGTAGCACAATGCAATGAGGATCAAAGGACACATCATCCACAAGGTGAGTGCCTAATAGGGTCAGAATCTCAAATTGCAAGGAATGGATACAAAATACAAAAAAATTCAAGTTACATACATAAAAAATAACCAGGTCCCACCAATAAATAGACATAATACAGACCCAAATGTGACACACATGGATACCTAAAAAAAAACAAAAAAACGTCTATTCTATTTTTTTTTTTGCAGCATTTATAACAAAACTATTTACCAATTTTTCAATCTTTTTTTTCACATAAAGCATTTTAATGGGAGATTTGGAAGTTTAAATCTTTTCTTTAGTTTTTTAAACCATTTTTTAAACTTTTTCAGTACCACTAAGGAACTTGCCCCTGCAATCTTCTTATTAGGCCTCTTGCACACGACCGTATGCCCTCTGAGACATATGATCATTTGAGTGCGGGACAATAGTCCTGCGGGTGGCCCACGTCATTGTAATCTATGATGCTGTGCGCTCCTGTGCGCACGATCAATGCAGCTCCGGGACATATGGTCCACTCACGGACCGTATGAGCTTGAGGGCATACGGTCGTGTGCAAGAGGCCTTAGTCATATAATGTTCTGCATTCATTTTTTATTGCAATGTTTTATCCCTACGAGCGTAATCTTATTAGGCATGGTGCCCATAGCAACGCATCGACACCTCGTGATTGCGATCTGAGATGGTACAAGAAGCTACTGGACAGAGGGAGCCCTTTTTCTTTGTTTAAACACTTAGATGCCGCATTCACTATCAATTAATGCATGTAATTGATAACATATAAATAACCTGTATCAGATTTATTTATGATCCTGTCCATGTCAGCTCACTCCATAACAGTACCATACATG
Source organism: Bufotes viridis (assembly GCA_033119425.1). NCBI lineage: Eukaryota > Metazoa > Chordata > Amphibia > Anura > Bufonidae > Bufotes > Bufotes viridis. The sequence goes on from CM065596.1 coordinate 143,554,554, forward strand.
TATGGCAGCTGACATTAGCTGCATAGCAGCAGTGCTGTATACATATGGTGCAGGTCACCAAGGGGTTAATGTCTTTTTTAATTCCCTAATTATTTTTGCTATTGCTCCTTGAAGTGAAAAATCCACCTCTGAAATCACACAATACACAGAAAATAAAATACATTTAGCCCACACACAAGGTGGTTGTATCTGTATATCATAGATCTGTCTTTTATAATAGTTCTCATAAATACTATTTTTAGATTTTTAGGACATACAGTGGAGAACCTACCGCCAAATCTGTACAAAAATGTTCCTTGGAAAGGTTAAGAATCTTCTCAACGATAAACAGATGTTGGATCTTGAACCAAGAATGAAGATTTTGTTTTCACATGGCTGCCATCCGAAAGACCCTTTTCGACGTGATGGAATTTTGAGGGTTCTGTATACAAAGCACGGGCAAAGTATACTTCCCATCTAAAGAGCATACTGTATATTATACAGATGCAACTATTCCGTATACTACAAGAGAGAGTCCATAACTTCAAGGGGTTTCTTAATTGAGAGACCCTTTCCAAATAGTAAATGTTGAATTATAAAGGCCCTGGAACCCATATCTATTACCCAGGGGTAAGTGTATTACTCTGGAGGACCTAGCATGCCCATGTATTACCATGAATAGGTCATCAATATCAGTTTGGTGGTGCGTGGGGGTCTAACTCTTGGCATTCCTGCTGATTAGCTGTTAGAAAGGGCTGAGATGTTGACCTGTATGCAAACTTCTAAGTGGTGGCGAAGCAGGATATTGCAGTTTCATCTCACTCGGAAAGACCCTGTGTTGACAGGCCAAGGTGGAAGGACCAAGTTGAAAACTGCAGCTTTTGCACCATGGCCCCTTCAAAACCGATTGGTGATGGTGTTAAAAGTCTGACCCTAATCAATCTAATTGATTGATCCTGAGAATAGGCCTATCCTCAATAAAGTGCAGTCTATAGAGAAAATATGGCATGTACCTTAACCCCCAATCCTCCCTTCCCCTGTGGGACACCTACCATAGAGAACTAGTGCGAATAAAGTGGTATCCATAACGGATCAGTAGAAAAAACTGAACTTTGACATCTAATATATTCCACAGGAGCCGTTCTATTGGTTGAATGGTTTATTATAGTGGTTGAGAAAATGAACACACAAAGCCAATTGATTGACATGTGCCATGACAACACCTATAAATATGACATTTTAACTTTTGTGTTATTCTTGTTTATTTGTCTTTTTTTTTGTTACTTTTATTGTTATTGATTTTCGTTATTTCTCCCCACCGTGAACCTAGGCTGAACTGTAAAAAAAAAATCCAAAATTCTGCCATTGTGTGCTATGAAATGATCCAGTTTGTCTGGTTTCAAGAGCTATAATCTGTAAATAAAGCGAGAAGTCTGAGAGAAGAGAAATGACCTCATTGTTTGCCTTCAGCCGCTCAGTCATGCTCCCTCAAATAGCTGCTCCGCCACTCCCTTCCTCTAACATATTATAAAGCGGGACACCCACATTGTCTCTCTTATCTCTGGGTATCATATGTTACACAAATAGACAAGTATTGACAAAATACGACTAAAATAGCCACGTTTAAGTGAGGTTTAATATTTAATAAGATAAAAACAGAACGGCTTCAGATTAGCATCAGGCAGACGGCCAACACTGCCAACTAACAAGCTGCACGAAAACGTGCAATAAACCAGCTGAAAGCTTCCAACTCACTCCTGTAGGCCAACGAGGGATCATTTATCTCATATATGTAGGTGACAACCTTTCATTTTCATTTTTCATCAGATTTTTGGATTATTCTTCGATTTCAAATGAGTAAAGAACATTTGGGCTTGTTTCTTTCAGCGTGTGCAGGACTAAGCTTTTGCAAATGTAATGCTATATAGGGCATAGTTGACATTATAGATGGTTAATTGCTAATCCAGCTTTGCCTTAAAGTGTCACTGAGTTTTCAAAAACCGTCTGATATGCCATAGAGACATATCAAAAGTTTTGATTAGTGGTGGTCCAAGAGATGGGACCCCCACGATCACTAGCATGAGGGTAGAGGAGTGATTACATATTGCATGCTCTCTCCTCGCTACAAGGAAACAAAATTGAGATGGGTCCATAGACCATCTCCTACTACGAGATATGAGCATGCTCCCCTCACCTCGTTCTAGCAATCGGTGGGGCTCTCAGTGCTCAGACCTCCACCAATCACAACTTTTGATATGTCTCTATGACATATCAAAAGTTTTCTGAGAAATCTGTGACTGTTTAATGTCCAGCTTTGTAACCATTCGGTGACTGTTAATGCCTAGTACCCATGTCCATGGTATCAGGTGTAGAAAAGGGGACAATCTGATTGAACTCCATGCATAAAAACCAATATAAGACTCCTGAGATATAAAGTGACTTTGGCATCAACAAAGGGAGGGACTCTATCGCTAGTTCCAGCATTTCAATAGCCCAGTCTTAAAGGGTCTTTCCACTTTGTACAGTCCCTACTTGTCAGAATGATTCCCTGACAATAAGCTGATCCAAAACTGTCCTCCTGCTGGGACTCGCAGCGATCATTTGTAATCTGAGCAGCAACCCAGTAGTAGATGTATAATTTCTCTGGGCACCACCACAGGTGGCATGAAACATTACAGGGTGCCTATTTGTATTAATGGGGTGTCTATACAATGCAGGATGGGACATTTCTTCCAGAGTTAAAGACAACCCCTCTCTCTATAAACTCAAGTTTACCAAACGAGGCCACCCCTTTAAAGGTTTATATTGGCAAACCTGGGCCAAACAAAGGTCTCCAGGGCTGTCTAGAGATAATGGCTGCAATGTAATATTCATTGAGAAATGTGTTCCAAGGCATTGTAATAAAAAAATAATATTTAAAATTAAAAGATCCTAGTGGAACAATGACAAAAAATTAGACAACATTTAATAGAGTAAACATAAAATTAAAGTTATGCACTTGGAATTCGGGAAAAAAGACTCAAAAGTATCAAAATTGGTAACAACTTTGAGAGAATAATACGGTCATGTGGTGGGCCAAAGTAACCCCAATCTGACATTGAATTTATCCAAGACATGCTCTTTTTTTTTTTTTTTAATCTCACATTATTAAAAGATATTTCCAGAAAATCAAGTTCATACGGAATAATTTGAATAGTCAAATAGATTATTGTGATGTCATATGAAACTGTATCTCCACAATGGCTGGAAAATAAATTTAGATAATGTGACAAAAAAAAAAAAAAAATTGGCCACAGATTTTGTTAACACTGTCCAAGCCAGCGAAAATTATGAATGAGAATGAGCATAAATACATAAACATCAATGTAATGTGAGACACTTTAATGAAATGTCTTGACCATACGCCAGTCACCGAAGACCCCTGGGTATATGTGGAATTCACACCAAGGTCAACGCTAGATGACAGCTACCATCCTAGGACCATATGGTTGCTGTAGAGGAAGCCGCTGAAAGCCTGAGAGTAGATGTGACTAAGAAAACATGTAACGTAGAAACACAAATATATAGACACGGTGCTAATCACAACACGTTCACATAGGGAGGAGTAATATTAGGGAGTACTTATTATGTATTGTTTATATATTCACTCAATATATTCTAGAGTCTTAAAGGGAACTGCTTACAGTCTGACTATAAGGTTATAATATGGAGGAACCGACAAGTGAGTTAAAAAGAGACGGATGATACAACTATTTTCTCCCCTATATTGACATAACGAAGACGTGTTAAAGAACTTGGTCACATCTATATGCACACATGTACATTTGGGTGGCAGATTCAGGGCTAAGACCATAACGGCCACATTTTAAGTCCCATGTGGCTCCTTCATGTCCCATACCCACAGTCCTCTAAGCAATACAACTCTAAACCTAGCAGCTCAGTACATAGGTTCAAAAGAGTTTGGGTGTTAGGAAAGTCTTTTTACCTCTGGACTGAAAGGCTGTGTTCATGTGTCCCCTGACAGTGGCCCTATGTCTAGACCGTGTGACATGTGTAGCTGGCACTTGCCAAAAGAACTCATTGGAAAGAAATTTAGAAAAAGCATCATAGGGCCTCAGCTGAGAATCATCACCTTAGAACTTCTGTACTATATCTTTTTTTGTGTTCTCTGATGCACAAATCAACAGAATTTAAAGACATCCAGGAAAAATAAATGGCACACCAGCAAAATGAATATAAATCAAGGGTCATTGGACATGGAACCCCTTTATAAGATACTAATTAAAATTCTCTTATAAGTTGCAGTCATAGAAAAGGATGATGAAGAAGAAGAAAAGGAGCTGTATGAAGAAGAAGAGCAGGAAGAGGCAGATGAAGAAGTAGGAGAAAAAGAACAACAAGAGCGTGATGAAGGATAAGAAAAAAAGAATAAGGTCACAGAACAAGATGGAGGAAACAAAAAAGATGAAAATGAGATAATAAAGAAGAAAAGAAGAAATGAAAGGAGAACAAGAAGGAGGACAAAAGAGAACACAGAGTAGGAGATAAACTAGGAAAAAAAAAAAAAGAATAAGAAAATAAATGAAGAATGGGTTTAAAGGGGTTCATACCTCTATTTTCACCCAGGCAGCCCCCCGGACTTGAGCATCGAAGCAGTTCATGCTCCGATGCTCTCCTTTGCCCTGCGCTAAATCGCGCAGGGCAAAGGCACATTCTGGAGTTCCGATGACGAAGCCCTAGCCTGTAAAACAGCTAGGGCAGTGCTAAAGCACACCCATCAGAGCTGGTGACGTCATCGAACACACTGCCGGGCGGAAGCTTCCGCCCGGCAGTGTGTTATTGTAAACAAAAGAGACCTTGCTCTGCGCGATCTAGCGCAGAGCAAGGGAGCGAATCGGAGCATGAGATGCTCCGATGCTAACATCAGGGGTGCTGCCTGGGTGAAATTATGGGTATGTCCGGGTTCAGCTCTGAACCTGGACAACCCCTTTAATAAAAAGGATGCAGAACAAGATAAATGAGATAAAGAAAAAGAAGAAAGGGATGAAGAAGGAGAGAAGAAGGAAGAAGAAGGGAAAGAAGAATAGGAAGAAGAAGGAGGACAGGAAGGAGGACAAAGAGGAAGGAGATGGAGAAGAAGCACAAAGATGAAAGAGAAGATGGAGATGATGAAGGGGAAGAAAAAGGATAAGAGTAAGAAAGAGAACAACAAGAAAAAGAAGGCGATGAAGAAGGGGTTGAGAAGGAAAGACAAATGGAGAAGATGAAGAAGGAGATAAAGTACTCAAGATGAATATGATTCTTGGAATCGTTGAAACTTATGGAACTCTCTTGCCATTGTTCTCAGGAAGATTTGCTCCAGTTTCCTACCAGTCAGGAGCAGCAGCTCCCATTAGAGTCATTTCCTGAGATGTCCGCTTATAACATTGTATCATTTTCCTACAAGAAGGAAAACATTGTTTGGGAGATAATTGGATTAGGCCTATTTCATGTAACAATGTAACCAATTCTTCTTTTCTCGATAACAACGGAAAACATGTATGTTCAATTAGAATAAAACGATTAATAAATCCTATATGATGGAAATATAATGTTCATTTTATCAGGGGAATCAATCCTTTGATAATACCTTGAAAAGCAATTGGATTTCCCTTTAAACATGTGCTGACAATTTAGCATATTATAATAATGGAAAATGAGTAATAGGAGAGGGTTTTATCTGCTGATCATTATACTTTAAGTATAATCCTATAATTGTGTGAGGGAATAGTAGGTGTTTCTTAAAGAGATATATCCACTAAAAGGGGGAATGTTTTTATTTAATATTTTTTAATTAACATTGAGAAGTTTATTATCAAATATATCTTTACAGAACATATACAAACATCTAAATCCAATTTCCTGGGACATTTGAGCCCTTCTCTATTACTACTTAGGATGGCTTTAAAATTCCCCAACCTGCCCCTTTTAATGCAAATTTGTATATACTCCTCCTCTTTTATGGTTCTGTTCATAGGACATTGGGACTGTTGGCCAATATAGTTTTATGCCATTAAAAGCATTCATAAATCTGTTACTGTCTCTTTATACAACTAATACTGTATGTAAAATTCCATCTACAGTATATCTATATACCTATGACAATTTAGACCGCTACCTTTGTACTTCCTATAGATGCACATCTCTTTAGACAGATTGAAAGAGATAGATAGATACCGTAGTAGATAGATAGATAGATAGATAGATAGATAGATAGATAGATAATTAAATAGATAACAAATATACATAGATGCAAATGAAATTGTTACAGCAGTAGGTGTGGAACCACTTTGTCAACCACAATTCACCCTTAGGCCCGATACAGGAATCTGAACTTCACAGTAGGGGAACCACCAGACCACTACCTCCTGGAATAGCAGATTTGTGGTTGAGAGCTGACGCACAGGAGCCAGGAATAACTGTAGTCAGCGGCTCATGGCAGGCAGAATACAGGCAATCTGAAGACCAGTCCGAGGTCCGGGCAGACCGCAAAGGGTCAATACAGTAATCAAGTACAAATCAGGTCAGACAGCAGAGATTCAGAGTCAGGATTAGGAATCAAGCAGAACATCACGCCTTCATAGGATATAGCAGGCTAGATAAACCTATTGCTCGGGCATGCTCCCACTAGGAAAGGTGCCTGAAATTAATAGACTGGTAAAGATTAGAGCCCTAAAGCCAGAGGGGCTACTAAGGGCAGAGGAGGAAAGGCTAGGTTGTCAAGCAAACTGAAGCCTGCATGGAGGGACAGAGCTTTTCTGGTGGTTGGATCCACCAGGAGGGCATGGAGAGCGGGAGGCTAGTCTGCATCTCAAGTACCTGGAGCGCCAAGGTCAGTAAGCAAAACAGTCTGGAGCTGCAGCTGCCACATAAATAGAATAAATGTATATGAGTTAGGCAGATAGATAGATAGATAGATAGATAGATAGATAGATATGAAATAGATGAGTTAGGGGGACATAAGATGTTTATTGTATATTATATTATCACCAGCAGTTCCAGGGACCTGTCAGATATGTGCATAACCTGCATCAAGCATCCTCTCTTTTACTTGCAGTAGTCTTTTGTACATTTCTTGTTGCCTTGCTATAAATTGGATTCAGCGTATGTGAATCCCGGATCTTACTCACATTTCAATAGAATAACAGGTTTATTCTTGTTTGCTTTAAGGTGTTAGGGTTTTTTTTTGTGTGTATTAGATGAGCCAAGAATTTCTAAACGATTCCAATTTCCACCGTCCTCCGAAAAAAAGCACTTACGAAAGTACTGAGCGTTCCTCTTTATCTGCATTAAATCCCTGTGTTAATGTAGCGTCAGGCTGGAAATTGTGCTCTCAGAGTATCATCATAAGATGGGAAATAGCTTAAAATCCTGGAAATAAAATCTTCCAAAATCTGTAAACAAATCACATTAGACGATTTCCACTAAAGTTCAGAAAAGCTATTTGCACTGCAGAGACATAAATAACTAACTGTATTATCACTGTTGCAAACCACTTTGATGAAACAGATGGCGAAGTCCTAAAGATAATTACAAAGTTGGAATTATGAGCTATTTGTGGGAACGCACGTTCAGTAGATTTGCAAAAGAAGAGAGTGGAGGGGACATTAGCACTTCCATGGACGCTCGGGAAGCAAATGTCCACCTGCGTAAGCTGTGGCTCCACTTCATGTCATCATGGAGAAGAAAACTCTTCTTTAATGACTTTTGTTTCCTCCTGTTAATTAAGACTCTTCACCTTCACAGTGCAGGAATCCTTTTTGTCATGTGCGGGTGCTATATGTGTGCTGCATTATATAGCAGAGAATGGGGATGCCACCATGCCAGTTATAGAGGCTCTCCACTTTGGACAATCTCTACTTGTTAGAAAGGTTCCTTGACAATAACTCAATCATAAAGTGCTCCCCCCTCCTCAGTGATCCGCTGCTATTTGTAGGGAAACCTGAAGGGAAGTGTTAAAGTTCCCTCCAGCACCACCGCAGGGTAAATTAAGCATTACACAGTGTCCATTAACTCCAATGGTTTCAATGGCCGGACTGGACATGTCGTCCAGAGCGAGAGATGATCTTTATAACTGTATTCCACTCTGTCCAAAAGATGAAGATTCTGAGCAGAGGAACCCCCCCCCCCCCCATTAACCCAGAATTTCACAATTAGGACTCATGCACATGGCTGTAAGTGTTTTGTGATTCTCAAATCACGGATCCAGAAAACAAAGGTGCTGGGCGAGTGCATGCCACCTTTTTTTTTACTCCTGCAGAAATGTCCTAGGCTTGTCTGCAAAACGGACAAGAATAGGACATGTTATATTTTTTTTGCCTTGCCGGGGCCACAGAACAGACTTGCGGATGTGGAAAGCACAACTGACCATCTACTGCAGGGGTGGTCAAGCCGCGGCTCACGAGCCGCATGCGGCTCCTTGCACCTTCATCTGCGGCTTGCAGGGGAGCAGTGCGGCCGGCTCTTACTCTCCTCTCTGCAGCTAGCAAATTAATAATCTGCAGCAGCAGCAGCGCTTCACTTATGCACTGCCTGCTGCAGACAATAATAGCCGGCCCGGCTCCAGCCACTGTCCGCGGTAGAAGGCTGGAACAAGGTGGAAGAGTGGAGAGGACTCAGAGCGCCGAGAGCGGGCACGTGACTCAGTCACTCACTGCCGCTTCGCCTCCTCGAGCATGAGTGTGTCATCTGAGCATGGGGTGGTCATCTGAGCATGGGGCGGTCATCTGAGCATGGGACGATCATCTGAGCATGAGTATGTTATCTGAGCATGACTGTGTCATCTGAGCATGGGGCGGTCATCTGTGCATGGGCCGGTCATCTGTGCAGGGGGCGGTCATCTGAGCATGGGTCGGTCATCTGTGCATGGGGCCTTCATTTGAGCATGGGGCAGTCATCAGTACATGGGCCAGTCATCTGTGCATGGGGCGGTCATCTGAGGACGGGGCGGTCATCTGTGCATGGGGCGGTCATTTGAGCATGGGACGGTCATCTGTACATGGGCCGGTCATCTGTGAATGGGGCGGTCATCTGAGCATAGGGCTGTCATCAGTACATGGGCCGGTCATCTGTGCAGGGGGCGATCATCTGAGCATGGGGCGGTCATCTGTGCATGGGGCGGTCATTTGAGCATGGGGCGGTCATCTGTACGTGGGCCGGTCATCTGTGCATGGGGCGGTCATCTGAGCATGGGGCGGTCATCTGTACATGGGCCGGTCATCTGTGCATGGGGCGGTCATCTGAGCATAGGGCGGTCATCTGTACATGGGCCGGTCATCTGTGCATGGCGCGGTCATCTGAGAAATATTAAAACACATTGCGAAAAACAAAGATTGCCAGAAGTCTCTCTAAAGTTGTCTACGTTACAGGTAGGAAAGGTGGTTTAAATACAATTTTAAATGTTTGATAACTCAACTGTAGTAATACTGTCGTGTGCACGCATATTTGTGTAAATGTATAGCTTGTGGCTCCTGGCAGTCATACATTTTTTTTTTCTGACTCTTTTCTGTGTCTGTAAGGTTGGCCACCCCTGATCTACTGCATATAGGGGTGTCCCAAGTCTCTCCATACCTGCAGATGTTAGAGGTAAGAAGTGTTGGCCATGTTGAATTGCTTTTCTAGGAATAGCTCAGCTGAATAAAATGATACCTTTCACTTTCCAATCCGTTGCTTCATTCTGGTGAAAATGTAATTTAAATCCATATGCAAAGGAGCAGTTAAGTTCTGCTTCTTCTCTTTCTTGATTGACAGATTGTATAGTCATCTCACCTGGCCCTGTCAATCAAGAAGGAGAGGGAGGGACTGGTGGAGGAATCAGGAGGAGTAAGGGTGCACAGAGTGCCCGCCTTCAGTGCACTTAATTGCTCATTTTCATATATATTAAAAATATTCTTTCTTTGAAATGAAGCAACGGATCGCTTAGTGAAAGGCATCATTCAGCTGAGCTAGCCCTACAAGGCAGTGAATATAAGTAATTGGTGGGAACTGAATATGAAATATTACATACAACTATTGATCATTTCTATTGATCCTATGGTATAAAGTTGTTATAAAAATTCAGTGTTTCCATCTTTCTATGCAATGTCTATATGTGAACGCTGCCAATATTTTATCTCTAACCTGTGGGTCTCCAGCTACTGCAAAACTACTACTCCCAGCAGGCCCTGACAGCCAAAGGTAGATTTTTCAGCAGCCACAGGTTCGATACTACTGTACCTCACCATGATTATCATACATATCCACAGGCACTTACGTCACGGAAGGTCACTAAGTTGCAATGAGGTCTTCGGGAAATCTTGTGACACAGTCTGCAAATTGATTTCACGAATGGCCAAGGGCAATGCTTACTGATAATCTATAAATCCTTTATATCTCTGTAATATACATAACAAGCATCTTTAAAATGGGCAGTTTTGTACCTCACCAGATTTATAGAATGTTCCTGTATATGTTAATTTCCTAATAACATAAAATAAAACGTTAATAAGCATCATGGAGGGTTCTTTGAGAAACAAGCAAAAAATAAAATAAAATAAAAAAACACTATCGCTAGTGTTGAGCGAATCAAAGTTGACAAAGTTGAAGTGGAATTCGATCTGAATTTCAGGAAAAATTTGATTCGCCGCGAAGCCAAGTTTCCTCATGCTTCATGGTAACAAATCAATTTTCTGTGAAATGGCACTAGAAATATATTAAAAAAAACACGTAACACACAAAAACTTGTGCACAGTGATGTATGATGTCACCAGGCCGGCCGACGTGATGACATCATCACGCGGCGTGCAAGATTTTCCTCTGGATCTTCAAGCAAGATGGCCGCGGCGGCTTTTTTGTGCTCAAATGGATGAGGTAAGTTCAATTTCATTAAAAAAATTTTTAACGACCCCTGAAAGACCTTAATATTAATCTCAGATGCCGCAATCATCAATAGACGCGACATCTAAGGGGTTCAATAAGGGGGGCGCAATTGCCATTCCCTGTCATTGTATCCGTTATGCACAGAGTACTCTGCTGTTTTCCGCCCGGGATGTAATTGGGACTGTGTCTCATCTCGCCTTAGTAACGGTGAGATGAGACAACCTCTTTATTATCTGTACCTCCAGCAGCTTCATATATGGCTGCAAAGATACAACCAAGCAAATTGTTGGTTTCTTAGTGAAAGTATATTAGATGTCCTTACTTCATCAAACTACTGATTACCATGCTCGGCTCAGCCAAGTGTGCACGTGTTCTTAATAGGGAAAGTGAATAAGCCGTAGCCAGACTTTTCTCGGGGTTGCTTATCTCCCCAAAACAATGAGGTATGTCATGTTGAAATCTTATTATTATCTCCTTTGACATGTGCAGTCAGGAGTCCACCATACACTTAAAGGGATTTTCACGGCTTACTTATTGATGATTATCAAATTGACAGTGGTCCAACATCTGACTCCACCTTTTCACTGTGGCTGGGACTAGGAATCTAAGAACAAGTCATCAATAAGTAAGTCCTGAAAAGAGCTTTAGGATGGTCAGCCAGTCCCACCACAATTGGCTGGTTCAGCTGACATACATCTCATGTGCATGTCCAGCTTTTGCCTAGATGCTCAGACATAAATAGAAAATGGACGGCCCATGCTTATGAGCAACATTTTTGTTAATGTTTATTTAATTCATTAATATGCTGTTTAATAGACCATACAGTGCTATATTAATATAAAACGGGTGCTACCGTAGTTACCACTTACGATTTGTAGAAGTCAAGATACTCAGTCAAGTTTAAGGGCCACATGCCAAGTGTATCATGTGTGGGATGAACAGACTCACAGCCATAGGGTCAGGATAGAACGGTGAGTAGTGCTTTGTCCACGTCTTTGCTATATGGTATGAGGCTTGTCAATGATGATCCCACCAGACGGTGCTAGCATGCTATAGTTAAAAACAGTAATGGTCCAGTGAAATCAAACAGGCACTGCAAAGGCATGTAGGTCAGAAAAAACTGTTCCTACACTAGGATGCTATCCCTGCCTAAAAGCAAAGCAAAGCCTGTTTGATTTCACTGGACCATTATTATGTTGATCTACACCATGCTAGCACCATCTGGTGGGATCAGTGTTGATGCATCTCATACCATACAGCAAGGACTTTGACAAACCACTGGTCATCATTCTATCCTGACCCTATGGCTGTGAATCCGTTCATCTCACACGAGACATGCTTGGCATTTGGCCCTTCAACTTGACTGAGCATCTTGGCCTTTACACATCATGAGTGGCACCTAACTCTTGTTTTATGCTAACATATTACTGTATGGTCTATTTAACAGCATATTTGTGCATTCTATTGGCTATATACCCATGTAGTGATTGGTGCTGGTGACACCTAAGTGACATTATATAGGTGTTTTATCAGAATCAGGTTTATTTCTCGAAACACGAACATACAAGAACAGTGTTTACACGGATCAAGTTTACACTTACAATGATCAAGTTTACAATTTGTGGGGGTTAGTAGTCTAGGAGAGGGGGGGGGGGTTGTAGGGGTGTCGATAAGATAGTCCGGGTAGGATTCCACGGGTAAGTGGGGGGCGCATTTGGGGGGTAAGGTGTTGGTAGAGTTCAGAAGTCTGACCGCCGCAGGGAAGAAGGTGTTCCTCCACCTGGTGGTCCTGGCGGTGATGGCCCAAAACCTACGACCTGATTTAAGTCCGCTGAGAAGGCGATGCCCCGGGTGTGACGTTTATCCTTGTATCTTTCTCATATTTGATTTTTTTTTTTTTTTTTTTAATAATGTGATTTTAAAAATTGCCCTTTTTCAGTAATATATGCCTATTTATGCTACAGAACAGTGATATTTTAATTTTTGTTTTACTAGAGAGTGAATAGATCCTAAAATTAAGACATTCAATGTCAATTTTTCCAAAAATACTAATTCTACCAAACCCAAATTTTTACTCAATTCAAGAAAAAAGGAGAGAGACAGAGAGAGAGAGAGAGAGAGAGAGAGAGAGAAAGAGAGACAGAGAAAGGTGAGAGAGACTTTGACAGTCAATTTGAGCAATTTTGATTCAAACCGAATTTAATAGAACTCAAATCAAATTGATAGGCTGATTAAGCGGAACCCAAATAAATAACTAATTTTTTTTTTACTAGAGTCTTTCGTTTTAACTGTTCAGTCTTTCTATAAATGAAGTAATTTCCCCTCACTTATAGAATAGTAGCAAAGGAAAATGTAACATAAAATGAACATAAAGGCTGAAAATTTGACCAAAGATGGGACATTAATTCTACTAGTTGTACTTTCCTGTACTAATTTCCTGTGGCTATGAAGGCGCTAAACTAATTTACAAGGTGTTAAATCAAAGATGAGTCTTCCTGCTCCTGGGTATTCTCCACACCAAGAACAAAGAGCTAAGCTAGTCTTGTTTATACAGTACTAAATCCTTGTAAAGTCATACCGGGGCAAATCTGTTATCTGACCTCGCCTGTAAGGCTATTTGAACACCTGCAGATTTATGAACTTCAGATGTCTGCTAGGTTTAGCTTAGACGTCATTTCTAAATCAGCGCCTCACATAGAGAAGGCTCCTGATTGATTACAATTCTATTTTTCTTGTTTTGACCGTAACCAGGTTCCAAGTATCAGAAGAAAAGGACAAATTATTAAAACTGCTGTGCGCCATGTGCCATATTTTTACAACTCAAAATCTTTTAATAGAATATTTTAATTAAGCTTTGAAAATGTTACCAGATCAGGAGGTTGAACTCAAAAGGTCAATCGAGTTCTTCCATAAATGAAGGTTTTGAAAAATTACCTATGGTGATGATTGTTATAAATGCACAAAATCTCTTTTTTGTTCGGTAATGATTAAGTGGGGTGAAGGCACTTTTGAAAGATGCACCTGATAAAATGAATGAGGGGAAGGTTAAGAATCTTCATTTCGAAGTTTTATCACAAAATGTTGGAAGAGTTTTAATCAAGGACGGGAGGAGAATCCCTCTCACATTTTGACTTGTGACATCATTATTTCTCATTTTGCGGGGCGATAAAAGGATTCTGTTCATAATGTTTAGGAGCCAGTGTTGATATAGCTGTTGCCCTGGGGCCCATTGTCCTCTGCCACAGAAGAAGACACCAATATTATAAATGAAAAATGGCTGGTGAAGGCCCCGTGGCTTCAAACTACATCTTTATTTACTCCATCATATAAAGCTGACATCCTCATCACTTGTTGTACCCAACAGAGCCCACAATCTAAGTTACCTATCAGTCTTAAGAGTTTGGGAAAAAAAACTGAGTACCCAAAAGAAACCAATGCCAACACAGTAAGAACATACAAACTCAATGCATATATTTATATTGGTCAAACCTAGGACCACAGTGCTGCAAGGCATCCGGGCTAACCACTTAGCCACTATGCTTCCCATCACTGAATGTGTCCACAAAAACATTGTACAAGTCAAAGACTTTAATGAAGACACATTGAAGACATTGGAAAAACATGGCTGATTTCTTCCAAAACAGTAACACACCTGCCCATGGCTGCTGTCCGGTATTTCTGCTCATCTTGAAGATGGGGCTGCTCTGCAATACCACAAAAAAAACTGTAGACCATTCTGGTGCTATTTTTGGAAGAAAGCAGCCATGTTTTTTTAATATTTAAAAACTATTTGAAAGGGTTTGTCTGGGGGTCGACCCCAGCCTGTCATTGTCTATACAATGGGTATTTTTTACTTATTGAGACCAGGAAACAGAGACAAAACAGGGACTGGGAAGGCATTGGAATGAGAGCTGAGCGAGGGTGAACATCTCTTATATTATAAATTTCTCTTACTTTGAGCCATTTCTAAAAAATTTACTCTTGGACAAGGAAAGGTCATAGACACCTTTTGGGGCAATTTTTTTCTATTTTTATTGCATTCTACATATTTTGGGCTAAAATATATATTATTTTCAGTTGATCAAAAATTAAAAAATTTCAAAAATTTCAACGGGTAGTCTTCTACAGCTTTCCATTTCACTAAATCTGCAGACTGTTTTTGTTCTCAGTGAATCCATCAGCGAGCCACCCGATGGCTCCATCTGTAGGCCCTATCTGCACATTCCTAACAGCTCATAAACACTCATTTAAAGGGGTTGTCCAGGTTCAGAGCTGAAGGGGGAAATATCCCCATTTTCACCCAGGTGGCACCTCTGACATGAGAATTGGAGCGTTTCAGGCGTTGATGTTCTTCTTTGCCCTGTGATGAATCGCATAGGGCAAAGGCTTTTTCTGGAGATCTGGTGATGTACCGTGCTTTCCATGGGTAAAGCTAGGCAGAGGCTCTAAAGCTAGGCAGAGGCTTCCAGCTAGCAGTGAGCCTGGTGACGTCACCGGCACTAATGGATGGGCTTTAGCACTGTCCTAGCCTGTAAAACATCTAGGGCAGCGCTAAAGCATGGTCATCAGAGAAGGTGACATCACCAGGAACACCGCTAGGTGGCCCCCTCCCCCTAGCAGTATTAAAAATATAAGCCAACTAGTTCTACGCGATTCAGTGCAGGACAAGGGGATAAAATGGAGGATAAAATGCCAGATGGTTCAGCTCTGAACCTAGACAACCCCTTTAAGCAAATGTCTTATCAAACTGAGCTGTAAGGGAATTAGAGATAAGGGCTACAGATCGGGTGGTCAGAGCAGTTCTCTGATGGCTTCGCTGAGACATAGAAACAACAGTGGCCAGAAGAACTGAAACTGAAAGCTTTAGGACAAATTGTTGAAAAAATGTCATTAAAGACCAATGGTTTTTAGCAAAAATGAAATAAAATTATACAATATAAAAAAGTCCGCAAATGTGTCCATAGCTTATAAATACTTTCTGTGCCAATGTATGGTGCCTCCATTTTCCAACCTATAATTCATACCACTTAGTAATACTTCCATAAATAATCATCCTATAGAACGTGGTATAGCTGTGAGATAAAACATGAGATGAAAACTCTGCATGTGTCTGGATAAAATGTATTGAGTTATAGATCTATGGGTGATGTATTACAGCTCTGCAACGAGGCATAATGCAGTTAGGTGCATGAGGAATAAAGGAACATGACTGCAAATAGGGAGCGCAGTGCTTGCGATTGTGTCTGGAGCTCTCTGGTGAAGTTCATAAGCACCTATGCAACCTAAAGGCTGTAAGTGGTTGGTAAGTGTAGAGTAAGTGGTGGCTCGTACTATGTGGCGATTGATTGAACAATAAGAAGAATTGCTCTATTGGGACTTCAAAGCTGAGTATTGATTATGTGACTTGTAAAACCATCATCCAATATATGGTGTTATTTTTCACATGTTGGATGGTTACTTCTAGAGATGAGCAAATCGAAGTTGACGAAGTGGAATTCGATCTGAATTTCAGGAAAAATTCGATTTGCACCAAATCCGAATTTCCTCTCGCTTCGCGTTAAAGAATTACATTTTTCCCTAAAATGGCTGCTGCACTATTAGAACATGGAGCAAGGAACTCTGGGAACGAGGGATCACCCACAATGCCATGCATGCAGCCAATCAGCAGCCAGCCCTGTGATGTCACAGCCCTAAAAATAGCCTCAGCCATCTTGGATTCAGCCATTTTCCAGTGTACTTAGTGCAGGGAGAGAAATCAGCAGGCGCTAGGGATAGTGCTAGAAAAGACTTTAAAGCTTTTATTTTCTGTATAGAAGTTCAGTGAAAGGATAGGAAGAAATCATTCGACAGTATTGAAGCAGAACAAGGTTCAGTAGGTAAGTTTACAGCCTGGGTAATAGGAGCAAACTTATTACACCTTGCTGCATTGACTGCAGATCCAAATTGCCATTATACAGCTCTGTAATTCCAGTAAACCATTCTTATTAGGGTGCAAGTGCTTTTTGATGCATCCATTAACAGGGTTTATTACAAGGAAATATTTCTACGTCTTATTTGCCCTTGTGCGGTGCAGTTATAAGTTCTAAAGCCCTTTTTGGCTTATATTAGTGGCAAAAAAATATATATTTGCCATTCAGCGGTGCAGTTATATGTTCTAAAGTCTTTTGTGGCGTATATAAGTGGAATAAAATAAGGGCCTATTTGCTGTTCAGCAGTAGAAATGTCCCGAACTATTTGCCGATATTCGCGTTCGCCCCTATACTTTATCATTGAGCAAACTTTGACCCTGTACCTCACAGTTAGCAGACACATTCCAGCCAATCAGCATACCCTTCCTCCCAGACCCTCCCATCTTCTATCAAAAAGCAAGGACAGCATCCATCTTAGATTCATTCTGAAGTTGCAGTGTTAGTAGTTGTACCTGCACTTGTACCTTTCAGAGAACTGATGGCTTGTGCCAAGTTGAGGTGGAGAGTCTCAAGCCGTCACTTATTTTTAATAACTTATATTTCCAAAAAGGCAGTACTAGCCCTGCACACGTATGTAGAACAGAAGGTGGGCTAGTCCTTCAGCGTGTCAGTGACTGCTAAAGTGCAAGGAAGTGCCAACTTGTGGAGCTGTAACTACGGTTAGGGACAATACATGTCCTTTACGGCCCACTGGGTGAATGTGGTTCCTGCACTGCCACATCAGCAACTTGGTTAGGTGACTCTACTTATGCCTTATTGTTCTCACTCTGTTGGTCCTGCGACAATGTTCGCCTCTACCTCCTCATCCTCCACCATGTCCTCAGCCTCCACTACAGGGGCAATTCACAGTGCCCCTCCAGCGTACCACATGTGCATGGCACAGCGGTGTCATGCTGCTCTGCACCTCGTTTGGCTGGGCGAACAGAATCGTACAGGGGAGAAACTGCTCCGTGTCCTTCATCAAGAAATTAAATCCTGGCTTTCTCCGTGACAACTCGAAATTGAAACCATGGTGACCGACAACGGGAAGAACATTGTGTCGGTACTGCGTCAAGGAAGGCTGAGCCATGCACCCTGCATGGCACACCTGTTCAATCTGGTTGTTAAGCAGTTCCTGAAGTCTTCCACCCATCTGCAAGACATCCTAAAAATGGCCAGGAAACTTCAGCCACTCGTACACTGCAAAGCACACCCTCCTTGACCTGCAGCGGCAGAACCGCGTCCCCCAACCTAGGCTCATGCGTGACATCTGCTGTTTGCTCAGGCCCCTTAAGGAGGCCAAGTTATTTTTCAGTCGCCAGGACTACAGGATGAACGTCATTCCACTGCTTCATGTCCTGGAAAAGATGCTGGTAAATTTGGCTGGTCAGGGGACTGGAGATGTGGCACCTAGATCTCACGGCCATATGAGCCCTGTGGGGGCTGAACTGGAGGAGGTGGAGTACATTGGAGCACAAGCAATGTGTAGCGAAATGGGTGTTTTTTCTACACAGGTAACAGGAGAACAGGAGAAAAAGCAGCCAGAGGAACTACAGGGCGATAAGGAAGACGAGGCAGAGGACCCAGACACACCGTGGCATTATGAAATGGATATAGAGGCAGGGAGTCCCTCCGAGTCACTTGCACAAATGGCCTGAGGAATGCTCGCTTGCGTAGTGACAGCCGAATTGTCACCATTCGGCAGAGGGGTGACTTCTGGCTCTCCACCTGGTTGGACCCTTGTTACCATTCCAAATTGGGGGCCTTTTTTATACCTGCTAAGAGGAAGGACAGACTGAACTACTATAGAGACATCCTATGAGTTGGCCACTTCCTATCTGTGCGATAGTCCATGCTCTCGCAGGTCTGATGAGGGGGGGCCCTTTGCACTCATGTTCCTCTGTCATGGCTGCCTCCACATCTCCAGCAGTTCTAGCTCCATCAGCAGCAACTTGAGTCTACAGTCTCTGATGAGCAGCTTTCTTCACCAGACTAGTGAAGAAACTACTCACCACCAGCAGCTAGACCTAGAGCAGGACCTGAACCAGCAGGTGGTGGCATGCTTGGACAGCACCCTGCCACACCATATTGAAGATCGGCTGGACTACTGGGCAGCCAAACTGAATTTGTGGCCGCAACTGGCAGAGTTTCCCTGGATAAGCTGTCCTACCCGGCCAGTAGTGTGGCATCAGAGCGGCTGTTTAGTGTGGCGGGGGCCATAGTTACCCCAAGAATAACTTACCTGTACACCCAAAATGTGGAGAGACTGACCTTAGTCAAGATAAATCCGGCGTGGATCAGCCAGGATTTCCACTCACCAATGCCTGATGCATCAGACTAGATGATCCATGGTGCAACACCAACACATTGACAAAAGAGACCGGTTTCTTCTGGCTACCTGCCTCAGCTACTATTCTGATGGTGCCACCCGCCTAATGCCACACATCTGATGCCAAGTGCTCCTTCTTTCACCCACCATATTCAGCTGGTACTGGTATCGCCAGCCATCTCCTCAATCTGTCACCGGGTCACTCTTTAGTCTTCTGATGCTGCTGCCACCCCCACACCATGTTACCTTGCCACTCTGTGGTCGTCTGATGCTGCTGTCACCTACACACTATGTCCCCTTTCCACTCTGTGGTCTCCTGATGGTGCTGCTACCTCAACACTATGTCACCTTGCCACTCAGTGGTCTCCTGATGCTGCTGCTGCATCCTCAACATCGTCATTGTGTCACCCTGCGGCCTCCTCCTGATGCTGCTGCCACCACCTCCACACTCTCTCATTGTGCCACTCTGTGGCCTCCTGATGATGCTGCTGCCACCACCACACTCTGTCATTGAGCCACCCTGGGGCCCCCTCCTGATGCTGCTGCCACCACCTCCACACTCTCTTATTGTGCCACTCTGTGTCCACCTGATGCTGCTGCTGCCACCTCCACACTGTCATTGTGGCATTCTGTGGCCTTCTCCTGATGCTGCTGCTGCCACCACCTTCACACTCAGTCATTGTGCCACTCTGTGGCCTCCTGATACTGCTGTTGCCACCTCCACACTGTCATTGTTCCACTCTGTGGCCTCCTCCTGATGTCGCTGCCACCTCCAGACTCTCCTCATGCTGCTTCCACTTTTTCACTATGTCACAGTGCCACTCTGTGGACTTCTCATGTTGTTACCACCCTCCTCTCTTCATGAATGGGCCACTATTTTGCCTTTCAGCCTGGCTGACATCATCATTTATTTGACCCTTCTTCTGATCTATCAGAAGGAAGAAAAAATGAGACGCACCACGGATCCTGTCTATGTAACAGCTGTAAGGCCTGCATGACATGGTCCCTAATTTGCATCGTAATTGGCTTATGATTTGGTAGCCAAAAGCAGGAGGGGGTCAAATATTCCATTCACGTGTTATCTCTATTTTGGATTCACTCCTGTTCTTTTTGCTTTAACAATACTAATGGATTACTAACCAAATGCTGACTGAGTGAAGGTGGATGCTCCATAGACAGGATCAGTTTTTTGAGGGTTATTGTTCTGAAGGATCAGAGCAAGGGCAAAATAATCAGTGACACTAACACAAACTTACTGCTGACACCCTCTCCACTCTGTCGATTTCTACTTGTATAACCTTTTAATAGAACAGGTTTTGTAGACATCTATGTGGAATCAGCTGCTGATGAGGTAAAAGGAGTGTTCTTCTTCTTGATGCTAACATTGACCTGTAAGTCTGAGTTCACACTTGAGTTATTTGGTCAGTTTTTGCCCCCTAACTGCCCAAATAAGTGAAGTGTGCAGTAATTCTAAGAGCGACGCTTGTCATCTTCATGTCATACTGACTCACAGTATTGTTTCATTACCACAGCAGACTCCCTATGTGTGTTACTGCAAGGCACAGTGTTAGACACCACTATAAAGGCTCTCTGCAGTCAGGAAATAGCTTTTTTAACGCGATTCGCCACAAATAAATTCTGATCAAACTGAATTTTTTTTTTATAAAACTGGGGGAACTGGCCGAATAGAATTTTTGAGAAATTTGCTCATCTCTAGTTACTTCCTATAGGCATAAACTAATTTCCTGCAACTCCAACTTCATATTTTACACAAAAAATATGAAGTATTAGGCCAGTTTCACATTTGTGGCACAGTATTCCGGTACAGAACAGCATCCCAGAGATTTAAAGAGGACCTTTCACCAATATAATACCCCCCCAAATAACCCTCCTACCGGATAGTGCGTCATCCACTGATGTTCCCCATTTATTTATTTTTTTAAATCGACCCCCTAATTCCTTTCTAATCGCCCCGTTTCTTCTGCCGCCTCATATGCACACACGCCCCCAACCAGGATGTTTAGCAACGCCCCATACAAAAGTCCGCCTAATTTGCATATGAGGCGGCAGAAGAAACGGGGCGATTAGGAAGGAATTAGGGGGTCGATTTAATAAAAAAAAAAATGGGGAACATCAGTGGATGAGGCACTATCTCGTAGGAGGGTTATTTGGGGGCTATTATATTGGTGAAAGGTCCTCTTTAATGGGGTCCATGGGAGATCTGGCCTCTACCCACCAACTATGTTGTGATTCGACCAGAAGAAAAGATGAGTTTGTCCAGCCAATTCCTGGCATTCTCTGGAAGGCTGTGCTGCAAATGTGAAAGTAGCTTTACCTAACTGTAGGGAAGTAAATGAATATGGTTTAAGGTGCACCAAGACCAACCAGGAGGTCCCACTGCTGAGGGAATCTCTGTAAATCTTTAACTGTGCCTAACATTAAAAATGAACAAACTTTCACTTTTTGATCCTTTTGTTTATAATACACTTTTGCAGTGTTCCAGAGCTGAGATCTGCACTGAATGAGGCTCTGCCCTGAAGGGCATATGAACAGGGCAGGAGCATAACTAGAATACATAGGGCCCACATATCTTCATCAGTAATTGGCCCCTTCCAGTAATTGTAACTGCCGTATTGTGTGCAGCAGTTTGATCCTATTTTCTTTGGTCCATTGCACACAATTACAGCTTTGTGCAGGAGCTACCCTATTCTTTCTGCATGGGCTCAGATTCTGTATTTGGCACCAAATATGCATGTCCTACAAGTAGCTATATTGCTGTGTATTATCTTTTTGTAAAAAAAAAAAAAAAACTCCTTGAGCAGCAATCAGGGGTTAAATGGAAACATCAAAGAGCAGATTTCTGCCCAACAAAAAGGAATTACATAACTGCCCCTGAGAGGGCTTTTATCCCTTTGAGCCCATAGCAGCTACTACACCCATGAAAAGCCCCGTACAAGTTTTTTTCCTTTTGCAGATGAGTTAGGAAGTACCAGAAAGTTACAGCAAGCATTTAAAGTGAGTAAGTGACCCTCCACTTCTCCCAAAAAGTTAACACAACATGGGGTATGTAGAGTAGAGGTATCTGTTGCCCTCCGTTTTAGTCCTTTTGCAGTGCATCTGCCAATTTCTGGTCCCCTCTATATTCACCTACAATTCACACCTGCTCTCATGCTGATCAGCCCCTCGGCATCATCAGGGTGCTGCAATCCAAGAGAACGGATGAGTGTTACAGACTACCAATGCACAGTATGCATAGAGTAGTCTGAAAGGTGGGCAGCCATTCAAGGTGAATGCAGGAGAAACTGGGAATTGGCAGATCCAAGAAAAAAGGGCTAAGGGGGGCACCAGGTTTCTTATCTACAAATTCTCCATTTCTAGTATAGTTTTGAGGAAGAATCAGAGGGTCAATTGAAGTCTTGTTTTTCCCTCAAGCTCTATAAAAATAGATAGACCCTGCTCTTTCACTCTGTGGCTAATACTCTTAAAGCAGTTCTCCGGGCTTCAGAAATTGATGACTTATCTTCAGGATAGGTCATTAATTTCAGATCAGTGGAGATCGGACATCCGACACCCCCACAGATCAGCTGTTTTGGGCAGCCATGGCGGAAACTATACAGTGTATGGGGCGGAAGCAGTAGCCTGTGAACACAGTTTGGTTTCCGGCATTGGCATACTATAGGTCCAATTCACTCGAATGGGACCTCATCTGCAGTTTCAGTGACCCAGCAGATCACTGCTAGGGGTTAGCTATGTGAGGTGAGATGTCCTTAATGTTTTATGTTGTGTTATACTGTGTTATGTCACTTGCAGGTGCTTCAGGCTGAATTAGGGCGATAACTCCTTTCCCTTAGCTACTGTGTTCAGGGGAGGGCAGAGACTAACCCTTGGTCTTGCTCTCTTTACTGTGGAGTTAGTGAGTTGCTTGGTTGAGCAACACCTGCAGTCCTGTAGCAGCCACAGATCAGGTGTGGGACCCAGTAAAATCTCCAGGAAACCTCCCAGAGCATGATTGCAGGAAAGACCACTTAAAGGCTATGTACACCTTCAGGGGCATTTTTTTTAAATTATTGCATCATATTTATTTTGAGCTAAAAATAATTTTTTCAATAGTTTTTTATTAAAAATATGAAATCATTTTTTGTGTACATAGCTGAGATGCTCTAATAGCTGCCTGCGTATTTTCAATCTTCTCCGTCATTTGGGGAGCAGACAGACTCCTTATCTCTGCTCTCTTACCTTATAAACACTCATTAAAGCTCAATCCTTATCTTACTGATAAGAATGTAGCTTAAATAAGTGTTTATGACGTCTTTGTAGTTTAGAGCCAAAAATGGTAAAATTGCCTCCAAATGTGCACATAGACTTTAAGAAGGTTAAGCAGCAAAAACAATGGAGTGTATGCACTATTGTTTGAAGATAATGCACCTATCAGGCTACTGTACTTCACAGCCATGATTTGGTCTACAGGCTTCCGACCCCTCGTCACATAGCTGTGGCAGCTACACCTGACAATGGGAATTTTGTGAGGAACTGTTCTCATTTAGTGGAGAAGACCGCTGCAATTACATGTAGGGGGATGAGGAATGACTATTGAGATCCTCATCCTCATACAGTTACATTGTTTCTGGGCAGCAAATTGCTGTTTAGACAGCATGATCTGCTGCCCAGAAAAGATCATTTAGATGCCTGCGCGATCGACAGGATCACCCGATGAATGAGTATTTTGCTCGTTCGTTGAGTGATTGGCGGCACATTTACACGGGCCGTTTAAATCCACCTTAACTCTTACATTTATAATCCAATTTATAATCCAATTTATAATCCAATCCATCACCAGAAGACGAGTACTACCAGACTCGAAAGTGCAAATAAAGGCTTATAAAATTATAGACTAGAGAGCCAAGAATCAGTAAATAAAATATTTGAAGAAATTCCAAGATTTGAAATCCAGAAATGTATTACTGACAAGAATATCTATTAAAGGGTTTTCCTGGAATGACATCAGTTTTATCTTCACACATAAAGCTGTTCCCTTAATGATACGGAGTAACTTACCACTAAAGATGTACGGTACTCAAAATTGTAGCTCCTTCTTCAAGTTATATGTCCAGTAGAGGGCTGAGATGGTCTGTAATCATGTTCATGGTCATACTGCTTAGTCAATTAATCATATTATCTGTGTATGTATATGTAAGCATAATTGCTTGAGGAAGTATAGGGGTGAGGAAGTAAATTATATTTTTATTTTCACTCTTTGGTAAATTGTATAATTTCATTAAAGGAGCCTCAATATCCATGTACATCAACCCATAGGGAAAAAAAAAAAAACAGGATCGACCCTATTAAACAAATATACTGCCTTATAAAATAACCCCTTCTTCTGTTAAAATCTATTGCTCCATTTCGGAGAAAGTAGTATTTGCATTAGCGTATGTTAATGAGGGGCAATCCTAGCTTCTCAGGGGGGGCCAACCACAACTACTCTGCTTTCCTCCCTTAGCCAGTCTTCCCTTCTCTTAATTAACAGAACCAGGCATCTTCCCTGTCCTCCTGCCTGATCCTGTAATCCTGAGTCTACCCCGGTGAATCTTCAATCGATGCATGCTCAGCATCAGGGAAAGCCACTGAGATACCCCACCCCTAGATATTGCTGGAGCACTTCATAACCTGCCATAGTGATGGGGGATGCAGTTCTGGTGGAAATGATAGTATCTCTATGAACTATATTGCTAAAAAGTGTAAATCTTCCAACATTTTTGTTTTATAATAAAATTACAAAAATGTATCGGTTTGGACAATAGGGTGCACACATAAAAAAAATCTATCTAATTGTTATAAACTTTGCAAGCATGTCATCAGTATTCTTATCAGGGGCCTTATCTCTTAAAAACCAAGCTTAGCATTTCTCATAGTGGTTTCCTACAATGTCCTTCTAAAGTGTAGACATTTGTCAATAGCGTCTTCAGAGAGGTCTTATCTCATGTTTTTCCATTTTCTAAACCCTAATCCTTTTCTTATTAGCTCAGCCAACATGCATATCAGATACTAACAGGACAAGGTTTATCGGTTTTGACCAACCATCATTTAATGAAATAATCCTCCTCCATTCAAAGCCATGGGTCTTCTGGGTCATGAGCTTTCTGGCTGGCCTGTTGTATCCATTAACAATGGAATGATCATAATGACAGCAGGTGGCTTGCATGCCCTGGTTGGCAGCTTTCAAGCTGCCCTTTAAATAGCCTTGACCTAGGCCATGGCCTCAACAGCCTTTCCTTAAATGTTATATCTATGGGAATACCACCAAAGGTTGTTAGTGACTTTTCTAATCTCTGAAGAACAATTACCAAGAAGATTACTTATGTTCTTCCACCATTACGATGCAAATTACATTGTGGGATAACTTTCTGGTGTGAACTTAGCCTGACATCTATGATTTGATCCCAAGCAATACTTCTAGATGCTTTAGATAACTTCAACTCCAAAGCAGAAGCTCACCCCAGTGTAGAATCTGTAAATCCCATTGACCACGTGCCACCATCATGGTCTGAATCTCTATTCACCTGCATATATGGTTAGGTGTCACATGTTTCGCTTTCTTTCATTTTCTCTTCTTTTCACTGAGGTTCAGGGGGAGAGAAAATGTGCACGTCTCCTGAAAACGCACAATCTCATCTGCTAGAATCATTAACATTGCTCCAGAGGTGTTATATTTCTGGTAAATTTCTATGGCTGCAAATTCTGTGCACATCACTGGAAAGAACTCAACTTGTCAGCAGCAATTTAAAATGAGATGTTTGAAAAGTAAAATTGCTAAAACAGCAACAAGACTGCACTGAAGCAAATGAGGGCAGGTTTAGCGAGGTGGTTTCTTTTAAGATAGCAATGTTGTAAGCAAACATCTTGACCATCCATGAAGATAAGCTGACCACAAGGTGTCCTACAGCATGGGCTGCCCAAATAATCAGTGGTAAAGTGAAAGGGAATTAAGCAGTAAGCGTTCAGTTTTCCTGCAACTCCCCCATAGAGAAAATGGAATGTTACACAGTGATCATCAATGGGTTCTCTTTACTAATGTCAGGGCTATTTATCTGGTTCAATATGTTCTTAAAACTGAAGGATAAAAAAAAAAAAACTCAAGTCAAGAGCTTACATTTAGTTTTATTTTGGGCAGATGCACTGTTACACAAATATGTTCACATGGCAAGGATTGTGGAATTTTTAGATAATCTGAGGAAGAGCCACAGCTGATGATTAGATTTAGATTGGCCATGAGGTCTGCCCGTGAACTGGGACCAGTGAAGCTAATCCATATATTTTTTTCTAGGAATCGACAGAGTGGATTATTCTTTGCAGATATTTTTCTGAGCTTGTGAAAGCGGTATAATATGCTCCTTTAACATGCATTGTGAGTAGAATGGTTATGAATTCTGTTAGGAGGAAAAGGTGCATAATGCTTATCATGTGAATATGAGCAATAGGTTCCTCATGGGAGGGGCTTAGGCAGAGCTAAAGGTACTCATACACTTAGCACAGCCGGTAGACAGCTATTCATTCCAAGTCCCTCATAAACATACTCAGCTGGCGGTGTTTTTGGATTGGGAAAAATACTAACTACCAGATCCTAGATCAAATCCCATTTGATCCCAGAATAGATACTGATAGGCCATCAATAGTAAAATCCTAGACAATCCTAGACAATCACTTTACTTTTTTTTTTACCACAGGCTTTATAACTTTACCAAACAAGGGAGGGTAAACATGAAATAAACTTACAATGTACTTCAATTATGAAAGCTGACCCCATGGTCTGATTTCAGCACCAGTCCCGAGACTCCACATCCCATTCAGGTAGAGAGCTTCCCTGATGACTTGTATGAATGGAGGGGGGTTGCAATTGTCTGACTAGTTTGTTAGCTAAGGAACCCCCTGCTCTGTCTCTGCAACAGTCATAATGGAGAAGGGGGTTCACTTAGATATTGAACTGACTCAGACAGCCTCCTCCTTCATACATTTCATCAAGGGAGCTGTACGAGAACCAAGGCAAATGTGGACATTCCTGGACCAGTGATACATTTTGGACTTTGTGGCAGCCTTCATAATTAGAAAATTTTTGATATGTTATAAGGACATTTCAAAAGTTTCGATTAGTGGGGGGTGTGAGTGCTGAGACCCACACTGATCTCTAGAATAAGGGGAGAGAAGCGCTCACTTAGAGCATTCTCTCTCCTTGATGCAAGACAGGAAGTGAGATGGACTCAATAGAATGTCCATGGGCCTCTCTCAAGCAGCTAGGAGAGAGAGGGCGTGCCAAGTGTGCACTTCTCTCCCCTAGTTCTAGAGATTGGTCTCATTGCTCATTGGTCTCATTGCTCATTGGTCTCATTGCTCAGACCCCACCTATCAAAACTTTTGATGTATACCCATAGAATATCAAAAGTTTTTTGAAAGCACACTGACCCTTTAAAGTCCATTAAAAATGCAACTTTTTATGTGGCTGAAGAACCCCTTTAACTTGAGACCAGGTTAAAAAACACCAATTTCAACTGAGTAAGATGGTGGGTTGTAAGGCAATCACTAACAGAGAAGAGGACCCGTTTTTTATTTTTTGATCTGGAGGTCTATCTCCCATGTGTACACCCTCAGGGTATGACCACAGGGTAAGGGTTTTTTGCATGTAGTTTTGGAAGCCAAAATAAGGAGTGGCTCATAAAAGACGAGAAAGTATGGAGGACATATACGACTTCTACTCTTCTTTGAATTTACTCCTGGTTTTGGTTTTCAGGAACCCTGACCACGTGGCCATACCCTAACTCTGAAACAACACCATTTAATATAGGGTAAGTAAACAGTGATAGACGGATCCAATTCTAGATATCCACTGTATCCACTGCAGTTGGGTTACTGATAATTGTATCTAATGAGAGGCAATGGCTTCTGGCACGCCATCGTTATATGCGCAATTTATTTAGATGTGCTCATTAGCGCACACTGTTTGATTTGCGAAATTAAGGCAGATATGGTGAACGCCGATGGCGTGATTTACGATAATAGGTTTCTCAATGGCACAGGTTTAATACAAATGCATTTCCAATGGATGAAAATGACACAGAAATTATTCCGATCGATACAAGAAGGTGAAATGCAGATCGTTGGCCTTAATCGGAAAGCTTTTAAAAAGAGCAACTTTAGGGTCAAGCAACTGAGTCATCAATACTGTTCTACAGCTCAACCTTAGCTTTACCTAGAACACAGTAATTGCCATGTCATTAACATTGCCTTAGATTTATGTAACCTCTGGCAGTATCACTATTTTCCAAGGCTGAAATATTGGAATCATTTCTCCGGTATCTCAAGGGTAATAAATCTTGGAATCTGTGATAGATCACTTCAAGAAAGCCATTTCCCATTGGAAGCAAACACTCTCACTAGGCAGTACTCATCATCTCCATAATGATGACTTCAACTGCACAGTTACCCAAAAAAACACTCCAAGGGGAGGGAAGGGACTCAAGCCGGCCAAAATACATAGTTTTGATTTGTTACCGATTCTCTCGGCGTAATTGACCAAATAACTTACTCCTTGCCAGATGCTATAAGATACGATGTCCTTATGACACATCCATTAAAAGTGTTTTTGGAAACCGGCCATTTCATACCTTTTGACTCACATCAAAGAATAGACTACAAAAGAATACCTCATTCAATATTAAAACATAGATTTCTGCAGAACAAACTGAGAATAATACAATTAAAAAAAATTAATGAATAAAATCTTTTATAGATTTTGAGCCAGGACGGAGGAGAGAATGTGATCAGATAACACACATGTATAAGAGACAATACATAAGTATGACAGCAGAGCCGTAGCGTCCCGGGTCCAGGTCGCCGTCTCTTACTAATTATGGGACGTAAATTGCTTCTAGCTCAGGGGGAACTTCTAGATGGAAAAGTTTAGGGCTTATTAAAGAGGGATTTTTTTTTCCTATTAAATCATAAAAGTGAATAAAACGTATGTCGTTCATCTCAGCATGATTTTATATGAAATATTAGCCTAGTTTAATATATTTTCCAAACAAGTGGAAATAAACTCTTAAATTCTTTTATTTTGTCAAAATTAGAACATTTGTAAAATAAAAAATAAAAAATGACTGTGAGGCTTTTTTGGATTCACTTTACATCACAACGTATGTTTATGTTATAAAGGACCCGTCCCCTCTACTTACATGTCTGTTTTAGTAACTACTAACATTGCCCATGTAATAACAATTCTGGAGCATCTGTTCTAATGACTCTATGATGCCGTTCCTTTATTATTCCTGCTGGAAGTTATGTATGAATTGGCAGCAGTCTGCAATGAAGGTCCAGCTGGGTGTTACCAGTTGGGGGGTTGTCCCTGTGCATTGACACTATTGTGACACTATTCAATCAGAGCTGCCAGTGTCAGATTGCACAGGGACAATCCCAACCGGTAACATCCTGATGGACCTTTGCAGACTGCTAGCAATGAATTTGTAACTTCTAGTTGGAATAATAAAGGTATGGCACAACATGGAGTCCTATGAATAGATGCTCTAGAATTGTTATTACATGGAGGATGTGAGTAGTTGCTAAAACAGACCTGTCAGGAGAGGAGACCCCTCCCTATGTTGTGTGCAGGGCCGGGATTTTTGCCAGCACAAGCGAAGCTACATTTTGCCCCCCCCCCCCCCTCATGATCACATCACAAAAGTGATTTAAAAAAAAAAAAGTTCATTTTGGAGCCCCCCCCCCCTTTTATGCGCCCTAAGGCAGCCACTTGGTCTGCCTTATTATAGCACCGGCCCTGGTTGTGTGTAGATACACCAAATGTAGCCCTAGGTTCCCATTCATTCAGCTAAAAAGTTGACCCTTTGCCATGTGTTGTAAAAAACATTTTTTTGCTCTAAAAAAGTGTCATTGATTAGACTTTTCTAAGGAACTATGGTTCAGGACCCCCGATCTTCACTTCATTCAATGACTATGAAGATTGCAGAGATCTCTACTCCAACCTTCGACATGACAAGGACCCCATGTTAGTGTTCGTAGAGGGCACAGAACTTGAGAATTCAGGCCATCTGCCAGCAATTTTTATATTTTTTGTCTCAGATTGGGGCTTCTGGGGTCCACCGGAGGAAATTATTCTTGAGGCCCACCCCTATACCATCAATAAAGTTTAGTAGGTTTTGGATCAAAGACGTAGACCCTAATGGCAATGATTGGCTCCAAAGACATTCACAATGTTTTTTTTTCTCCCGGATCTTTGGGGCCTGTCATCATTTTAGAAGCTGGTCCCAACAGAGGACCTTTTGGTACTCTGGTGGGTCAGTACGACCCTGAAGAGAGCCCCTTGTCGTCATATATTTATCCACTATCCCGTGCATAGGTGATTCTTCTATCTGTAGAATAATCCATTTAAAGTGGTTTCCAGGATTTTAACAATTGATCCAACCTCTAAGACCCTTGCTGATCTGCACAGTGATGGGTCCTACATGATCCCTTCATCATTTACACAAGTGTAGCTGGCCGTCCGTGCGGGTGTCTGTGCCTGGTTCTGAGGCTCAGTCCCCTTCAGACCTATTCAATTGAAGATGACAAGCTCCAAGACCACAGCGCCACCCTTGTCCAAAGACCGTGTCAGGTATTGCACCCTAGTCCCCATTTACCTGAATACGGCTAAGCTGCCAGTCCATACACAAGAGTGGAGTTGTTCCTGTCGGAAAGTAACCACAGTTTTCCCATTTTATGTAATCGGAATCCATGTTTCTTTAAATTCATAGCAGAGAATATCAGAGAGCCTTGAATAAAACATATTATCATTCAGGTTTGGACAAAGCCATGGATCAGAGACGAACAAATTGTCTAAAATAAGAAACAAGTAAATCCAATAAATCAGGGCGGGCGATCAATAACAATTATGATATTCACTTTAGCGACTTTCTGTGCCAACAATTGTAACAATGGAGGATGTTACAGGCTGAGAATCCCGCAGAACCTGCAAATGTCTGGCACATGGCGTGTTTAATCCACAGGATCAAACGCAGAAAAATCCCAGAATTACCTGGATAGTATGGTCAGCGGGCTATTCCCTCCAGAATATGGATATACTGTATTCTGTATGAAAGGATATACAACATTTATTAAAATGGATGGCAGGATTATCCAAAACATGAAAAACCGCACTGCTCATGGAACAATGCATCAGATCCATAAATACTGAATTTTTTTAATATATTTTTTTAACTCTTTAACTTAGCTCCTTGTGTCTTCATTTAACGCTTTCTTGCTTGAAGCTTCCTGCCTTACATTTTATATTGTTCTAAGGTGTTTTAACCTAAAGCTGCCAAATAAAAAAAAATCACTGTACTTTCACTCAATTTCATTTCATTTGATAAAGAATGGTTTAATTAGCAAACTTTAAACCACTTTATTTAAAAAGTATATACCTGAATCTACCTAAAAAAAAAAATTGTAACGTCATGGCCACTAGGGGTCTCATTTCCAAAAAAAATTCTCTTTCTGGAATAATTATGGTTAAATAAATCTAAAGAAATTCTGATTCTAATTAGAATTTTTAAAAAATGTGTTGAATTACTATTCTGATTAATCAATTTGCTAATTTCTCATATGGGATAATATAAAGTATGGGCTAATGTCCCTCTAATATAAATTATATGAATATTAAAAGTTACCAAGGAGTTTTGTTGTAAGGTGTGATGACCCTCATAGAAACAAGACACTTCTTTAAAGGGGAACTCCAAACAGTGCAACAAAAAGTCAGCAACAGCTCCTAACAGTGCTAATGGGACGTTGCAAAGGCTCAGGGACTTTAATCCCTGTGGGAGATCTCAATAGGGGCTGTGCCAAGGTAACTCCATTTAATCCCTTTAATGTTTTTGAGATGTTAGGTGGGGGGCCCTATGTTTTTCAAAGGGACCCCAAGACTACTTGTCATGCCCTTGGCTAATGTGAATGTTAAAGGTGTCAACAGCAATAAGGAATATGCAACAGTATATAAATTGTATCAAATGTAGGTAAAAAGCCCCCCCCCCCCACATGTCAGGCATTGTTCTATTCCTGCTAAATGTCATTTAGAAAAATGCACACAAGGCTCTTTGCATAGTTTTGATGAAAATGCACCATGTCATGGTGGACTGGTCTCTTTTGAGAGGCTCTGTACTCTAATTTGGCGCAGCACGCCGTGGTGACCACTGCTGCAACACAGCTCCTGCAGGACGGGTGACCCAGCAGCAAGTTATAAAAAACATAAGGTTTACAAACAACATCTCCTAGCATCTCGGGCTACTTGAGAGACCTTGACGTGGTGTCCGAGCTTAAGACATGTCCTCCTAGTAGGATATGTCGAACTAACCTCTCAATTTTAACATCAGTGTGAGGGTTTAGTATTGCCGCAGAGTGCACCTGCCTTTGCTATGGTTATGTTTTTGATTGTTCTCCACATCCACATTATTGTTATCGTATGTAGGATGGTTATTGTGGTACTTGTAGTCTGTTGCTGGCATCTTCCATTGTATGCATTTTTTGCTGTTGATTGCACCTAGCAACGGACTACAAGTGCAGGATGTGCTCCCCTATATACATGCACAACTGCATATGGGTTGAGCATATCCTGCTTGTTAAACACCACACCACGCTTTCTAATGGTTTGTAGAACATCTCCTAGCAAACATCAGTGAAAAACGCATTGCATCCGCACTTGCTTGCGGATGCAATGCATTTTTCACGCAGCCCCATTCACTTCTATGGGGCCAAAGCTGCATGAAAAACGCAGAATTTAGAACATGCTGAGATTTTCAAACAACGCAGAACTGACCAATTGGAAGGAATGGGTCAGGATTCAGTGCGGGTGCAATGCGTTCACGTCACTCATTGCACCCGTGCGGAAAACTCGCTTGTGCGAAAGGGGACTAAGGGACTAAGGGTGATCAGTTTTTTTTTAATGTAGTGTTAGAAGCCAAAACCAGGAGTAAATTCAAAAAAGGGCAGAAGTTATATCTGTCCTGTATACGTTCTTTCCTTTTATCATCCAATTCTTATTTCCGAAACTGCATGTAGAAACCTGACCGTGTGGCTGAACTCTAAGAAATGAATACTAATAATAATAATAATGATAATAATAAAGTTCAATACCATTGTATGAATGAGTTTACACTTGAGAGCTGTCACTGAGGACCACAAGTAGCTTCTTGTTTTCTTATCTTTCATGCACTGAGAATATTAGCTAGGACGCGGTGAACATCATTAGGGGAAGTTGAAAAAGGTCCCATGGAGATGTAAAAATAGAATAGAGATATTCCTCTGTATTTAGAAATAGCTTCCCGCTGTGTGATAAATGGTCCGTTATCATCTGGAAACAGAGATGTACTATTACGTCTTTACTAGTCATTCGGGGCCTCCCAGGGCTTGATTGACAGCTGTCAGTCAGAGCGTTTGACCATCAGGTCAAGAGGTCCGGGAGTGTTTAAATTCAGGGCATGTTAAACACTGCATTGTACCTGCTGAATGGTCCTGCGACCCAACGAGGACAAAGACTCAGCCTAAGCTGTAAAGAGCCTCTTTTATCTGCTTGTCTTTGTGTTGCCTTTCATGCTGTCAATCTCTATTACGTCTCTGTTACTTGGCCATAGTGACTGTTCCAGACCATTGATTGCATGTATACAGTGAGTGAGAACTCAGTGCATTATGTGTCACCATGATGCTGAAACCTATCATTCTGTGAGTACCTGTTCGAGGGGTAACCGGGATATGGCGTTGCCAGTTTTTGAGAAGACTCATGGAATGTTCTGAAGGCTACATTGTATTTGATGTGTCTTTGAGTTGATACAACTAAAATGATACATTTGTAGTCTTTTTACCAAAGGAAAATATTGCATAAGAATGAAAAGCATTGCGATCTGTAATGTGGCTGCTTCAGCCTAATACAATGATGCGTCATCAATGGTCTACATTTCAACCCTGTGCAAGTGGACTGATTTAGTAAGGATGCTGTCTATATGAAATGAGATGGTCCCTTAAAGGGGTTATCCCATGACTGATGGAAAAAATGAGAATCAGATATCATACAGTACAGAACAATCTCTTTCTAACAAAGTAAGGCCTGTACCTCACATGGATCCAGAGCTCCCCCCATTCATTGCTTCAATTGCTCTGATAGGTTTATTTCGAGCTGGCAGCTCAAGGGGCGTGTTCTTTCTCAGGGGTGTGTGCTTTCTGCAGGAACTGGTGGCAGTTGAAGAATGGAACTGAGAAGGTGCGTCCACCTCAGTGTGGTGGACAGACATATTAGAAAATAAACAAACAGCAGGTTGCGCTATATAGATAGATTGTAAGTTCTCATGCCCAGGGCCCTCACTCCCAATGTTTCCTAGCCTGTATTGCTGTGATGTTTATCTTGATTTGTACACATACAGAGGAAGTGAAAGTAGCAAAGGGTTCATAGAGTGCTTTCAACCCGACCTTAGTGCACTTAACTGCTCATTTGCATATGAATTTAAAGTACTTGTTCTCCAGAATGTAAGAACAGATCACTAAGTGATCATTAGATTCAGCTGAGCTAGCCCTACTAGGCATTGTACATGGTTTATCAGGGAATTTCCAGGTGACTGATTTTTTCTAAAGGAGTTGGAAAAAAGAAAAAAGAAAAAAGGTACTTTTTCCTCTAAACAGGGCCACGGCTGTTAACAGGTTGCATGTGGTATTGTGGCTCAGCCCATTCACTTTAAGCTGAGCTACCGCATAATACCAGACACAACCAAGGACAGGTGTCGCCCTTTTTCTTGAAGAAAGCAACTGTATTTTTCTGAACTTGGACAACCCTTTCAAGTACTCCATTAATGACAATTTTAAGGTTAACAGAGGGATTACTTATGGATTGTTTTGTCACTAAAACACATATCCAGTTAACAAAAGCTGAGTTTAATTTTTAACTTCAGGTTCTGCGGGGTGATCTCGGGGGTCGGGTGCTCCTCCAGCCTTTTATGATTTAGCTGATAATTTATTTCCTTCCAGCCTGTTGTAGTCTACAGTGTTATCAGCAGATGTTGAACGAGCAATTCCAAATCAACTGATTACATTGTCCACTTCTGATTGTTTATAATCCAAAGTGTCGGCGCTGGTTTGTTCTAATGAGTAAATGTCCTTAAAGGACATTGCAGGTGTCATAGGAAAGGGGAGAAAAAAGGCTGAAATAGAAAATAAAAAGAGCCAACAAAGTCCTTGAGTGGTTAATTGTGAGTAGTGATGAGCGACAGGGGCAATATTCGAATTCACGATATTTAGTGAATATTTGGTAAAATATACATCATATATTCATGAATTCGAGATTATTTTCTTGATTGCGAAAAATCGGCAATATAATATTCCCATAATGCTCGTGAAATACAGGCGTGAGTCACTATAGCTATATTTTTCAAGCTGCTAGAAGTTTCCTGAGACTGGAGAAAATGGTTGGCACGGCAGAACATTACAATAGCTTTATATGCAGATAGAGTGCGCTGATATATTAGCGATGGTGAAATCGGCACTAATGATGCGAATATTTTGGCACAATACGTGCAACTTCACATTTTAACAGGTCTGACTACATATTAGTGATTGGTGCACTAAGTATTGTTGTGAACTTGTGACATCACAGCACTATGTCTGTATGTATGCATGTATGTATGTATGTATGTAGCCTCTATGTATAGACAGCTACACTATATCACTATCTAACCTACACTGACTATCTCCCACTAACTATCTATATTATATATATATATTAAGCTAACTAACTAACTAACTAACTAACTAACTAACTATCTAATGAAATTACACAGGAAAGCAGAGATCACAGCAATAATACTGCTGTCTCTCTCAGATCTGCAAAATACTGCATACAATGGCTGCTGGGAGATTCTTATATAGTAAGGGGTCGGCAACTTTCCTATTGGTTCCTAGGGATGTTGCTAAGCTCAGACAAAGACATTGCAGCCTTCTCATTGGCCCACAAGCAAAAAGGGAGGTTACTGATTAAAAAAAACAAACTAGAATATTCGAAATTATGAAAATATATCACTATATTCTAAATATTCGTGAATTCTCGAAGTGCCGATATTCGCGATTAATATTTTCAATACGAATATTCGCGCCCAACACTAATTCTGAGGAGCAAATACCAAGGGGCACTGAAGATGCTATGAAATGTGGGTTCAGACAGAAAGAACATATAGAAAGAGGTTGCATTAGTAAAAACATTGATGGTAGAGCTGTAGGATACGCCATCATTGTCCGGTCATGAGGTTAGAAACACAACTTGATGCTCCTGGGACCCAATGTAAAATCTGTAAGAGGGAATCCACCTACCATGTACCATTTATAATGCTGGTGTCTTCTCATGTGGCAAAGGGGTCTTTGGTTGACTGCTACTACTACATCATCTATATTTCTGTCCTTGATGTGGGTCCCACCACTGTAACCCTGACAATTACTGAAACAGAGTGGTAGAGCTGCTAGTAAGGCATTGTTCAACTTAGTCTCCTGTTGACTCTGTTCCTAATCCAACCAGCCATCCTTCGAATAATGCCTAGTAGAGCAGCTAATACAAAAGTAGTCAGTCTTTTCTTGTGCCTAAAGATAAGCAAATTGATTCTAAAATTTGAAAATTCAACCTAATTTTTTTTAAAAAGTTCTGATTCTACTGAAACTGAATTTTGTGCAAATTGATTTGAGCAAAATCAAAAAAAGAGAGAGAGAGATAGAAACTTTTCTAGGCAATCAGAGCACTTTCAATTCGAGTAGCATTTATTCAGACCGGAATTGAATCTGATGGTCGATTCGGCCAAATTGAAACAAAATCAAATTTAGAAATCTGGTCATCCCTTATTCTGCCCTGTTTGGTATAGCAAACATTATTACAAGCATCATAACTTTTGTAGGTTCCTGCATGGTAAGCCTGCTAAGGAACTGAAGATGAATCACTTACTACATTCTGTAATTAGCAGATATATAATGGTGGCCATATTAGCTGCCCACCAAATAACCTTGGGAAGAAATGTAATGTTAGCTGGCTATACAAATACTTAATAGATTTATTGTGCACATTTATGGAGGATATAGTGATATAGTAATAGCTCGTAGTTATCTATTTTGTATGACAATTGAAATTGGACATCACAACCCAAGCCTAAAGCGGCAAACAGTGTCTGCATAAACTATCAGAAGGCATTTGCAAAAAATTGGGCTATGATCCAGATGCTCAGCTACAGGTGTTCCATTGACCTCATTCCACCGCTCTCAAAGGCTATCATGATGCACATCAAAATGGCAATGGAGCCTGGAAAGGAAGTCTATCTTCTTCAGCGATGAATCCTACTTTTGTCTTGGACACAATGATAGCTGGAGATTGGTCTGGAGACCATGTGAACCACAGCATGAAGAGGTCTTCACAAGGGAGCTTCGAACCAGTTCTACTCCCAGGATTACGGTATGGGGTGGCATAATGTATGGTAGCTAGACCTTTCTAGTCTTCATTTTAGATACACTAACAGCTTGGTGTTATGTGTAGAGATGAGCGAATCGAATCTGAATTTCCTGATGCACATGTTAGGACATGGAGCAAGGAACTCTGGGAACCAGGGATCACCCACAATGTCATGCATGCAGCCAATCAGCAGCTTGCCAGCCCTGTGATGTCATAGCCCTATAAATAGCCTCAGCCATCTTTGATTCTGCCATTTTCCAGTGTACTTAGTGCAGGGAGAGACGTCAGCAGGCACTAGGGACAGTACTAGGAAAGATTTTAAAACTTTTATTTTGCTGTATAGAAGTTCAGGGAAAGAAT
Source organism: Bufotes viridis (assembly GCA_033119425.1). NCBI lineage: Eukaryota > Metazoa > Chordata > Amphibia > Anura > Bufonidae > Bufotes > Bufotes viridis. Next base: position 143,592,562 of record CM065596.1, read on the forward strand.
AGGAAGGAATCGTTCCACAGTATTGAAGCAGAACAGGGTTCAGTAGTGGAGTTTACAGCCTAGGAATAATCCGATTACACCTTGCTGCACTGGCTGCGGATCCAAATTGCTATTATACAGCTCTGTTATTCCAGCAAACCATTGTTATTGGGTTGCAAGTGCTGTTTGCTACAGCCATTAACAGGGTTTATTACAAGGAAATATTTATACGTCTTATTTGACCTTGTGCGGTTCAGTTACATGTTCTAAATCATTTTTTGGCTTGTATTAGTGGAAAAAATAAGGCCTATTTGCCGTTCTGTGGTGCAGTTATATGTTCTAAAGCCTTTTTTTGCGTGTATTAGTGGCACAAAAAAAAGGATTTGCTGTTATGTGGTGAAGTGAGAAGATTACAGCCCTTTTTGGTGTGTAATAGTGGCAAAAAATATATTTTTGCCTTTCTGTGGTGCAGTTATATGTTCTAAAGCCCTTTTTGGCGTGTATTAGTGGCAAAAAACTATATATTATTTGCCGTTCAGTGGGGCAGTTATATGTTCTAAAGCCTTTTGTGGCGTGTATTAGTGTCAACAAATAAGCGCCTATTTGCCGTTCAGCGGTACAGTTATTAGTTCTAAAGCCCTTTTTGGCATGTATTAGTGTGTGTGTGTGGGGGGGGGGTGGCTTATTAGCCGTTGTGTGGTGAAGTGAGAAAATAACAGACTTTTTGGGGGTGTTTTAATTTCTTTTTTTTATTTATTTAATCTAACAGTATGTCAGACAGAGAAGTGCCAGGCCCTGCACAGGGGAGGGGCAGAAGCCTAACTGTTCCTGGCGCAGGCACAGGTCGCAGCAGAATAAGGGGGTGTGGCAGCAGGAGTCGCAGCGAGAGGCCATCCACTTCATCCCAAGTGACATCAGACACCCCCAGCCAAAAGTCGGTGGGTTCGTCAGACACAACCCTTAGTTGGCATGGCCCGGGAGCAGGCCCTGTGCCCTCACCTGTCCTCTATCTGCCTCTGTCCTTTTCTGTTCCCTCAGCCAGAGAAGTATTGTATGCTGTAGGTTCAGCTCCACTATACAGCGAGGACGAGCTACTAGAGAACAGTCAGCAGCTACTGTGGAGGACACATCTGTCGCTTCCTCTGGTAGGCGGGCAAGTAGTAATGAGGAGAGTGGCGTGGGAGCTGGCGTGGGACCCAGAGACCGCTGAGGAGGACATCAGTAATGTGCAGACAGTACTCGATAATGATGATGTAGCTGATCAGACTTGGGAGCTGGGTGATTTAGGGGCTTTATCATCATCGGGAGAAGAGGGTGGCAGCTTGACCTTGAGGCAGAGGCGGAGCCAGTAAGTCGCTAGCGAGGCCGTGAGTCAGCAGGGTGGCAGCAGTTGGAGGTCGGGAGCCAAACGTGCACGGTGTTGACCACCTGCTTCGCAGGAACCTACCTGCCCAGAATGTAGTGGTGCAGGGGTTCACGGAAGCAGTGGCAGTAGCAGTCAGTCAGTGTGAAGTGTTGGGTTTTAAATCACCTACTCTGTGGTGTGGCAGTTTTTTGTTAAGCAGCCAGAGTAGGTGAACATAGCCATTTGTAGAATCTGTGGGCAGAATGTGAAGCGTGGCCAGGGTGCCAATGTTGGCACCACAGCCCTGCATCAACATATGTGCCATCACCATAAAGTGGTCTGGGAGAACCAAAGCTACTATGTGGTGGTCCAGCCTCACGCAGCAACTGTTGCATTACCCAGTGGCACGCACCCGATTTCAGGCAGTCAAGGCTCCACCACCTCAGCTGAAGGGAGCTGTCTGTCCTTCCCATCATCTGCTGGCTCTGTGCTCACGTTTCTCTGCCATGGCTGCTGTGGCATCAGCAGCAACTTGAGTCTAGAGTCGCTGATAAGCAGCTTTATTCACCTGCCTAGTGAAGAAACTACTCACCAGCAGCAGCTAGACCTGGAGCAAGACCTGAAGCAGCAGGTGATGGTATACTTGGAAAGCACCCTGCCACCCCACCTTGAAGATCCACTGGATTACTGGGCAGCCAAACTGGATTTGTGGCCGCAACTGGCAGAGTTTGCCCTGGAAATGATGTCTTGCCTGGCCAGTAGTGTGGCATCAGAGCTGGTGTTTAGTGCGGCTGGGGCCATAGTTACCCCAAGAAGAACTCGCCTGTCCACCCAAAATGTGGAGAGACTGAACTTTTTCAAGATGAATCAGGAGTGGATCAGCCAGGATTTCCACCCACCAATGCCTGATGCAACAGACTAGATCATTCATGGTGCCACACCAACACATTGACAAAAGAGACCGGTTTCTTCTAGCTACATGCCTCAGCTACTATTCTGATGCTGCCACCTGCTGCCATCTGTCACCAGGTCAATCTGTGGTCTCCTGATGCTTCTGCCACCTCCACACTATGTCACCTTGCCACTCTGTGGTCTCTTCATGCTGCTACCACCACCACACTATGTTACCTTGTCACTCTGTGGTCTCCTTATGCTGCTGCTACCTCTAAACTATATAACCTTTCCATTATGTGGTCTCCTGATGCTGCTGTCACCTCCACACATGTTACCTTGCCTCTCTGTGGTCTATTGATGCTGCTGCCACCTTCACACTATGTCATATTTCCACTCTGTGGTCTCTTGATGCTGCTGCCACCTCCACACTTTGTCACCTTGCCACTCTGTGGTCTATTGATGCAGCTGCCACCTTTACACTATGTCATCTTTCCACTCTGTGGTCTCCTGATGCTACTGCCACCTCCACACTGTCATTGTGCCACCCAGTGGCCTCCTCCTGATGCTGCTGCTGCCACCACATCCACACTCTGTCATTTTGCCACTCTGTGGCCTCATGATGCTGCTGCTGCCACCTCCACACTGTCATTGTGCCACTCTGTGGCCTCCTTCTGATGTTGCTGCCACCTCCAGACTCTGTCATTGAGCCACTCTGTTGCTTCATGTTGCTGCTGCCACCTCCACACTTTCATTGTGCCACCCTGTGGACTCCTCCTGATGCTGCTGTTGCCACCTCTACCCTGTCATTGCGCCACTCTGTGGCCTCTTCCTGATGTTGCTGCCACCTCCAGACTCTGTCATTGGACTACTCTGTGGTCTCCTTATACTGCTTCAACCTCAGCACTATGTCATAGGGCCACTCTGTGGTCTTCTCATGCTGTTCCCACCCTCCCCACTTTATGATTGGGCCACTATTTTGATTTTTCGGCCTGGCTGACATTATCATTTATTTGACCCTTCTTCTTTGACCCTGTCTATGTTACAGCTGTAAAGCCTGCATGACATGGTCCCTATTTTGCATCAGAATTGGCTTATGATTTGGTAGCCAAAAGCAGGAGTGGGTACAAAACACAGAAGACATGCAAATATTCCATTCGCATGTCATCTCTGTTTTAGATCCACTCCTGTTTTTTTTCAGGCTTTAGCAATAATAATTGCATTAGCAATTCTGATGGATTATTGCGCAAATGCTGACCTAGTGAAGGTGGATGCTCCACAGACAGGATTTTTTTTTTGTGGGTTATTGTTCTGACAGATCAGAGGAAGGGCAAAATAATCAGTGACATCAACACAAAGTTACTGCTAACATCCTCTCCACTCTGTCGGGGGGGGGGGATCTTCTTGTATAAACGTTTAATAGAACAGGTTCTGTAGACATCTATATGGAATCAGCTGATGACAGTGTAAAAGGAGTGCGCTTCTTCTTGACGCTAACATTGACCTGTAAGGCTGAGTTCACACTTGAGTTATTTGGACAGTTTTGGCCCCGTGACCCCCCAAATAACTGAAGTGTGCAGTGATTCTAAGAGCGACGCCTGTCATCTGCATGTCATACTGACTCACAGTATTGTTCAATACCGTATGCGTGTTACTGCAAGGCACAATGTTCTACACCACTATAAAGGCTCTCTGAAGCCAGGAAATAGCCGTTTTTATCACAATTTGCTGCAAATAAATTAGGATCTAACCAAATTTTTTCAAAAAATTTGGGGAATCGGCCAAATTGAATTTTTGAGAAATTCGCTCATCTCTAGTTATGTGGTATAGCCATTTCTTCAAAGTGTCCCGGGGCCATTTTTAACAGAACAATGCCATGCCCCATGTTGCTCATGCTACTGTGAACAGCCTGCATGGCCTTAACCTGCTAGTATAGCTTGCAACATCTCCAGACCTATCTTTCATCGAACATATCTGTTACGTCATTGGTCAGCAATTGCAAAGGGATTTGCCAGCAGCAGATCTTTATGATTTCTGTGTCTAAGTGCATTCAGTGTGGCAGAACATTCCTCAGACAACTATTAATAAACTCATTGATAGCATGCGTGTAAGTTTGTGTATTTCGGCATGTAGAGCTCAAAATCAATGCTTAATAAATTGAGATGCTTTGAATATTTTGTTTCCATTTTGTAATATTTGCAAATAATTAACACGTCTATGAATCTTGTGATTTCTATAATTCCACGACTTTCCTTCTTGGTTTTGCAATTTCAGTGTTGAGGAGTGCATTTCCTAGTGATTTTTATTTTTTTAAGTGCTCCTTAAAAATAATGAATAAAAGGTTGAACGTACATTTTTTATCATTGAGTATTACAAATATGTAGCAAGCAAAGGGCAAAATGTAAGTTTTTTTTTTTAATTACCATTTTGCAGCCTATGTACATTGTGAGACAGGGCCATGATGGCTGTCATTCTTGTAAAACCCTACTCAGACAGCATTCACATTTTGTCCAGATATTATATTCTTAGTATTGTTATACAAAGCCACCTCTTCATTTCTCGTCTAGTTATATAAGACTATTGTACTGAAGTCATTAAATCGTATTGTCATTAATAATCCCCTCGGTTGTAACACACATGAAGAAAATTGCCATTGATACCACTATTTCTACTGGGAAATAAACAAGACAGGATGAAGGATGACCTGTTTGTGGTATCGGTTACACCGTCAGTGCTGGGGTTGTAGGGACAGAGCTGGAAAAGACCCTATCTGGTTTCCCATGAATGTAGAACGTTCTCCAGGAAGTGGACAATTAGTTTCCTCACAGGAATCAGGGCACAAATATATATGAATATTAGTAGTGAGTGGCAGAGGATGAGGAAGGAGACAGGTTAAAGCAGGAAAGGGACTGAAATATTATATGACCTGCATTGTGAAGTATGTTTGTGCTATCACCAAATAAAACAACTAATAATATGCTACGTTTAATATGTGACTCAAATTTGAGATGTGAATATCATTTATATTTTCAAATGTTTTTATTTAAGGTTGACATAATAAAGGAGTACATAGAGTGTTATATGGTTAGTAGTACTTTATTTCATTTCTTTTAGTAACATGTCATTAGTAAAAGTCCCAACCTAGATAATCAGAGTAATGTATTGGAGCAACTACATCTACCTTCCGACATCAGTCAGTTTTTCCATATAAGTGAAGAAGAGGAGTGAAGAAGAAGAGAGAGGGGAAGGGGAAAGGGTGGGTTATGGGGGACTAGTAATACAGAAGCCATAACTTGACACCCAGCAAACTGCAGGGTGAGTACAACATAACAGAAGCCCAACATGTTCACCTCTCCTCCACAGTCAGTGGATTTAAAAACCAAGCAAGCACGTGGTGCACAGGGAGCCCCACTGAGCCCTCAAGTAGAATCATATCTCTGAGATTGGTGGTACGTTTAATAAGACACGTGTTTGATACCAGGAAGTGAGTTGAAAACATTCCTGAATGCATCATCTAACCTGAATGCATCACATGGATCTCCTTCCTGGAAGATGCCTCCACCCAGTCTATCTTCATTAAAGGGGTTCTCCAGGAATGAAAATAATATATTCACAAATACCCTTCATTACTTAGAATTACTTGTTTTGTCTAGGGAGCAATCATTAGGAGAAATAAAATGGCCGCCGTCCTATCAGTACACACAAAACCTGTCCTATTCACACAGGAGGACAAGATACTTCACCACAATGAGCCATAATTCTGCATCCTCCTCCTCTCTGCACTACTTGTCAGGAATCATGATCCTGAATACAAGTGAATATCTGTGGGTATGGAAAAGATAAGGAGACATGATAGGAGGGTGGGGATGCGGCTAATGAGCAGCAGTTATTTACAATCTCCGTTACCACAGCAACACATTACCACAATGTTTGCTGTTTGTCCTCTCTGTACTTCATGTCTTCTCCTGAACTAAATTCCCCAGAGATTCAGCTAAAGTTCTTATCATCTGTATTCAGGATCATAATCCCTGACAAGTAGAGAGGAGGAGGAGGCAGCTCTTTACCTCAGTGTTGTAAAGTAACTTGTCCTCATGTGTGATCAGGACAGGTTTTGTGTGAGCTAATGGGTCAGTGGCCATTTTGTTTCCCCTGATGTTTGCTCCCCAAACAAAACGAGTCATTATAAATAATGAAAGGTATTTAAAAAAATATTTATAATAAAATAATATTTAGGTATCTTCATTTTCTTAATTCCCGGGGAACCCCTTTAAGAAGGAGACTTTCTCGAAAAATAGCTTAAACGGTGGGGGTGCTGGGTCGATTTGTGGAGGATAGTCCTGATTCTTGCCGCTACTATCAGACATCAGACAATTTCCTACTACTAGAGGTTCAACGTGTACTAGTCGGGTCAATGTACCCAAAGATGGCCCATATAGGATCTAGAGGTGCTGTTGATGACCATGACTTGACTTGGCATGACTATAAGAAGGATTGTGGGTAGCCAAAAATAACAGAAATGGCAAATGTCACTCTATACACAATTGCACACAGATATACACACATTTACAATGATACTCTCTTGAACCCATAGAAGGCCTATAAGTTCTTGCATGGAGCCTTCACAGACATTTACACAGTGTTCATTAGTAAAGGAACTGCCATGAGTCCCTGGGGAGATGTAAATTCTGTGCAATTATTCATAATTTGATTTTCAATTCATTAGAGTCCTAACCCTAATCCTGGACTATCTATGCCATATCAGGTATCTACCTAACTCCTTCAGAAATCGTAAAGACTCCAATTCTAACCCATAACCCATACTGGACTTATCTATCTATCTATCTATCTATCTATCTATCTATCTATTTATCTATCTAATTGAAGACGAACTTTACGGTACTTCCCAAAAAGATGAGTGTTTATTCACCAAATAAAAGCAACGTTTCGGTCCTCTTAATGGAACCTGTCTCAAGCAGTGATCTATCTATCTATCTATCTTGCATTCATATTGTGTCATTCTATAACCATTGTTTACAATTAACTACTTTATTTTTGCAATCCACAAAATGCATCCCTATAAAATCCAGATGTGATGGATAACACAGTATTGTAAAGCACATACTTGCCTGCAGTACATGCACTTCCTGCACCTATTAAAGGAAATATTAGATTTATAGAAAGTCATTATAAATTCATCCAAAACATATCCCAGTACAGTCCTGAGTCGCAAACAATTCAAAACAAATGCATAAAATATTTGATGGACTAGTGGCAGAGCGCTGCATTTATGTATGACTTCATATTTTAAATATTAACGGCATATGAAATGTAAAATATGCATATTTGCACATTGGTAATTTGATTCACAGAAAGCATTTTTTTTATTTTTGTGGAGTTTGAAGAGCTGTTCCTATTTTATTTATTTATTTATTTATTTTTTGTGAGAAATCCTTGCTGGGTTAAAAGACAAGGCAATTACGGCCTACAATGTAATTTTATTCATCTCATGTTCCTGACGTTGATTAGCTCAGTCCTCTTGTTCAGTCTGCGTTATGCTTGTAACTATGACTGCAACTATGATTAAACTGTCAACATATGCATTGTGTACCTGTAAAGCGAGGTGCTATGAAGCATAAAGGCTAAACATAAAGTAGAACAAGTATCCATAAAAACAAAATAGAGAATATATACATTTAAAAAAATATATTAAAGTTTAACAAACATAGGATGGACTCAAAATAGGGCCGGATTACACATATGTCACTAAATGAAATAAAAACATAGAAAAATAATAGTAACAAATAGCTTTACTGAAAACTGAAGGCAAGATTGCAACGTACTACTGAAGCAGCATAAAGGAGAGCGCTTATATGACTGTGTCAATTAAGAGAACATAGAACACATTTACAAATATTTAAATAACTAATCAATAAATCATAAATAATCAATACAAAACTATATATATATATATATATATATATATATAGAGAGAGAGAGAGAGAGAGAGAGAGAGAGAGAGAGAGAGAGAGATGGAGAAAGACGGAGAGAGAGAGATCAACTCAAACATAAGATAGATTAAAAAAATAATACAAAAGAATGTAAAGGGACACATTGATAGAAAGAAAAAAAGAAGATGAAATAATAATAAAAAAATATATAAAATGTAAATAATAGTAAGATGCAAAAAACTATAGCCTAAATTTAAAATAGAACAAAGTTATAAATGTGTCCAATGAAAGTATATATATATACAGCCAGATTGGTATACCCCTAATTATATTGGTCAATTATCAATTGCCAGTCAACATTCTTGTACTTCAAAATAATTGTGTGCCCGCTGTCTGTTGAGTTGCTGTAATGGAGAGTTTCATCATGGACATGACAGCTTTGAGGCATGTTCTTTCTCTCCCAAACAAAGACCATCTCCTCCTCTCTCTTTTACAATGACACTTCTCAAACCTCAAATAGAGAATGAAGAAAGGGTGCAATGATGAGTTGACACCAGCATTTTAAACCAATGCTTCCTTTACACTTGGTAATTATCCAACTTGTGTTTAGAGAGATTTACGTAAAAAATAAATACATAAAATAAATACATTTAGATTTTTTTTTTGTTACACTGTTTTATAAATTCTAATATTTTGTTGCCTTTCTAACATCAGATATACATCATTTTTGTCTCTTTTTTATTGTTACGCACTGTTCCTTTTTTGTTCCACTGAAAAACTCTAAAGGGGACTCTGGCTCTAATTCCCATTACAATGCCGAATCATTCTTCCTTACAGACCCTTTGTTATGGGAACCTGGCAATCGCAGATGAAAAGTACTAATCAGTTAGAAAAAGACCTACTTTTGTGCACAAAAGTAGCAGTCATAAGAAAAAAATACCCATTGGTCATGGGTGAGAAGGGAAGCTTGCCAAGGATTTTGCCACACAATAGTCTTTAATAAGCCTTTCTTTTTTGCTTAAAACCTGTGCACTTCACATGCAAAAGGTTGAAGACTTTAAATTCAAAGTCCACTAACATTCAGCAAACAACATATTCATTAGTGGAGGAGTCCACATGGAAGGAAGCTAGTAACCATTCAATGAAAAACTATTAAGCTTTATATGCATATGGAGAGTTCAGTAAGTATATATATGGCAAATGTATTGTTTAATGCTTTTATTTTTAAATTTAGGCATTTATTCTCTTTTCTCTCTGCAGTTTTTATTACTGAATGCATTCTGCAAAACAAAAGGAACTTAGTAAACCTTTCAGTATGAAAGAGCTAGGAAGGGAAACATGTAAAGAACGAAAAAACAAAGGTTTTATTAAGAATATGTAACATGCAAAAAGAATGTTTGATGTTTAAATTTGTGCCTGAACATTTACTATATGAATTTTAAAAAGGGTCATACTTTTATGACACAAATAACTTGATACATGACCTTTAGGGTTCATGCATATGACCATATTTTTCATGGATTGAAAATATGAGCCATTCATCTCTATGAGGCTAAGCACACACATTCACTTTTTTTTCATTATCATATTCCTGCTCGCATTTAAGGATGAGAATAGCTTTTTCAATTGGTTAGAGTGAGAAAAAATATATAATGCACATGGAAAATCAGATATAGCTGTGCATGAGGCCTTATGCAAATGTAATATTGGAAGAGAAATAGTAGTAGTAGTTGTGGTAGTAGTAAAAGTAGTAGTAGTCAGTAAAGCATTAGTACTATTAGTAGTACCAGCCTCCATTATATCTATCTATCTATCTATCTATCTATCTATCTATCTATCTATCTATCTATCTATCTATCAGCAGCCCTGTCCAGGTAAAGATGTGTACAATCCCTCCAAGACCATCAGTTCTAGGTCTCACAATATCAATTTGTTTTAAAAAGAGGTAACACTCCAAATATGGTGAAGGGCGATAGACCTGCTTTTTTTTTTACCCGAACTATGACATTTCAGCTCATCACAATGAGGTTGAGAAAAGGCCTTATTGTGTTGGAGTGAAACGCTGCAGTTGGGGTGAATAAAAATTGCCATATTGCTACCTCATTGCAAATTATCTATCTATCTATCTATCTATCTATCTATCTATCTATCTATCTATCCCCATACTTCATAGAGATACATAAGAACACAGTATAACAATTATTTCCACAATTATATAAGTGACACGTTATTTAATAATAACATTTACCATAATGATTATTTGGAGGAATGTCACATGAAATGTGCTGGACTGATACTGAAATGTTGGGGATTGTGACCTTATTGGTCAGATCAAGTTTTCCAAGTAAAACTAAGGCTACTTTCACCCTTGCGTTGGTGCGGATCCGTCTGTTTATTTGCACAGACGGATCCGCACCTATAATGCAAACGTTTGTATCCGTTCAGAACGGATCCGTTTGCATTAGCTTTAAAAAAAATTGTCAAAGTCAAAACGGATCCGTTTTGAATTACATTGAAAGTCAATGGGGAACGGATCCGTTTTCAAATGCACCATATTGTGTCATTGAAAACAGATCCGTTCCTATTGACTTACATTATAAGTCAAAACAGAACCGTTCGGCTCCGCATCGTCAGACGGACACCAAAACGCTGCAAGCTGAGTTTTAGTGTCCGCCTCCAGAACGGAATAGAGACTGAACGGAGCCGAACTGATGCATTCTGAGTGGATCCTTATCCATTCAGAATGCATTGGGGCTGAACTGATCCATTTTGGACTGTTTGTGAGATCCCTGAACCGGTTTTAACAAACAGAATCCAAAACGCCAGTGTGAAAGTAGCCTAACCTAAATACATTACTTTCTCTTATTGATAAAATAGAAGAGTTAATTATCTGTTAATTACACCAGTCCCCACATACGGCTCTGGCAGGAATTGTCTTGGATCAGTAGTAAAGGTGTGAGGTCTGATTGCCCTGGTGCTCACCCTCTGTGCAGTGAGTGTAGACTATCCCTTACTTCTATGGAAGGTCTACAGAGTCACTCTCTAGGTCTCTGTATTTTATTATTGACCCATTAGATAAGATTTGAAGGCAATCAGCCCAATAGCATCAAATAAACCAGTCTTTGCACTTAGTTCTTATTTTCATTAGTATGTTCTTGCAGTTTTGATATGAAGCTACTGTATAGCCATCATGGACGGCGTGGGTTTCAGTCTAATATTCATAGTAATCTAACATCCAAGTAACAAGCAGTAGCTTAATGTGACAACTATGTGAGGTGAGAGTCAAGGTCTCTGAAGTTTAGAGGTTATGTTACTCTGGGCACTAAATACACTATTGAAAATGCAAACCATTCTTCACCAGATGTGGCTTTTATGAACCAATTCACAGTATGAAAGTGATACGTGAACTGTTTATTTACCGAAAATGTAATTTTTGATACATTCACTCTGTGTTTTAAGGAGAAACGCGGGAGAAAGTAGGTCAAAGGGGTTCACAAATCAAACACCCGTTCAAAGATGAAAAATGGAAGTTGTCAGAATCAATCCTGAAAGGTTAATTGAGGAATTTACAACGTCTCTGTGCCCAATTAAAGAGTTGAGACTTGTCAAAGAAGACGAAGAAGGCAGGAATAACTTTATATGGACCAGATTACATAGGGCAACTACTGAGGTGTGTGGGGCCTTTACTCCTCCTCTGTATGCCTTTGATTTCTTAGGGAAACATACAGAGGTGCAAATGTACAAGAAAAATAAAAAATAACTGAGTGGTTGGTAAAAGGATATTTGATGGAATAGTTATGGAGGAAATTAGTGGATAATATCTCCATACATATAGCACCACAGATGGTTCCATACTACCGAGCCATATGGCCTCGGTGTGCTTCCATATAGGCTCCATGCATAAGGCTTTACTGTGTACGGGTTTATTCTACCATCTACAGAAATGCACTATGTCACCGCAAAATTTTAAAATAGGTTTTTCAGTGGTGTATGCATGATTATGTATTTTTTTTTACAATTAGCAAAAAACTTGAGGATGCTATAAAGGGCTATACAGTAATCCTGGAAGCCGTAGTTTTTCTATAGCTGTAGAGTCACAGGTAGCATTACTTCTCTCTATAAAATATTAAAGTAAACCTCTAGGTTAAATGTATATACTGCTGCATGCCAAGTGCAAGTGAAAATCACAGGGATTCAAAGAATATCAGAGAGAGAATCCTTGTGTCATGCTCCATTTCTCAGATTTGCTGGACGTGTTCCTTTAAGAAACTGAACCAGCAGCAATTTCCAACTATATAACTTAGTTATTCAATGACTTAAAGGGACAGTACCATCAACATTTTTGCATCCCATGTTAATAGCTTATATGTGAATTTATTCATTTAATTTACAAAAATAAACAGGTTTTCCATGAATACTTAGTTCTGATGGAAGTGTCCCTTTACAATCTTGGTAAGGGATGCGACTGAAAAGTAGATTAGGCTTTTGTTTTCAACTTACTTGAAGTAGACTTTGTCTCTCAAAATAGACACAGCAGCAGTGACATCTACAGGCCAGAATGTGTGATTACACTGTAAAATGTATCACCTTGGAGCATAAGATCAATTGCATTGTCATTCTTACAACCGATTTATGGAAAAATGATGTAGAACATTACACATAAAAAATGCCTTTAATAAATAGTTCTCCTACAACAGCTGTCTGGCTGTGAAGTCTGTAGCACCCCTATAATACAAGACTGGATGTGTAATCTGGAGCATCCCCTATAATATAAGTGTGGCTGTGTAACCTGGAGCACCCCCTATAATAGAAGGCTAGCTGTATAGTCTGGAGAACCTCCTATAATAGAAGGCTGACTGTGTAGTCTGGAGCACCCCCGATAATAAAAGACTGGATGTGTAATCTGGAGCACCCCCTATAATAGAAGTGTGGCTGTGTAACCTGGAGCACCCCCTATAATAGAAGGCTAGCTGTATAGTCTGGAGAACCTCCTATAATAGAAGGCTGACTGTGTAGTCTGGAGCACCCCCTATAATAGAAGGCTGACTGTTTTGTCTGGAGCACCCCCGATAATAAAAGACTGGATGTGTAATCTGGAGCACCTCCTATAATAGAAGTCTGGCTGTTTAGTATGGAGCTCCCACGATAATTGAAGGCTAGCTGTGTAGTCTGGAGCACCTCCTATAATAGAAGGCTGACTGTATAGTCTGGAGCACCCCCTATAATAGAAGGCTGACTGTATAGTCTGGAGCACCCCCTATAATAGAAGGTTGACTATGTAGTCTGGAGCACCCCCGATAATAGAGGGCTGACTGTATAGTCTGGAGCACCCCCAATAATTGAGGTTAGCTGTGTTGTCTGGAGCACGCCCGATAATAGAAGGCTGACTGTGTAGTCTGGAGCACCCCCTATAATAGAAGGCTTACTGTGTAGTCTGGAGCACCCCCTATAATAGATGGCTGGCTGTATAGTCTGAAGCACCCCCGATAATAGAAGGCTGACTGTGTAGTCTGGAGCACCCCCTATAATAGAAGGCTGGCTGTGTAGTCTGGAGCGCCCCCAATAATAGAAGGCTGACTGTGTAGTCTGAAGCACCCTCTATAATAGAAGGCTGACTGTATAGTCTGGAGCACCCCCTATAATGGAAGGCTGACTGTATAGTCTTAAGCACCCTCTGATAATAGAATGCTGGCTGTGTAGTCTGGAGCACCCCCAATAATAGAAGGCTGGCTGTGTAGTCTGGAGCACCCACGATAATAGAAGGCTGACTGTGTAGTCTGGAGCACCCCCTATAATAGAAGGCTGACTGTGCAGTCTGGAGCACCCCCGATAATAGAAGGCTGACTGTGTAGTCTGGAGCACCCCCGATAATGGAAGGCTGACTGTGTAGTCTGGAGCACGTTCTATAGAAGCAGTCTGGCTGTGGAGTCTGGAGTGCTCCCTGTGATTGTGTAGTGTACAGTTCTCCTTGTAAAAACATTCTGGCATTTTAGTCTTGAGTGCCCCCTATATTAGAAGCCTAACTATGTAGTCTGGAGCTTACACTATAACAGATGTCTGACTGTGTAGCATGGAGCACCTCTTATTGCAGCATTCTGGGTGTGTAGTCTGGAGCACCCCCTATAACAGATGTCTCTGTAATTTGGATCACCTCCTATTGCAGCACCCCTATTGCCTGTGTAGTCTGAACCTTCTCTATATCATCAGTCTGGGTGTGTAGTCTGGGGTACTCCATCTATCAACAGTTTGGATGTATACTCTGGACGCTCCCAATAACAGAAGTCTGGCAGTGTAGTTTGGAGCGCCCACTATAACATCAGTCTGGCTATTTGGTCTGGACATTTAACAAAAACTGTACTCTGGCTATGTAGTCTGGAGTCCCGTCCCGTTCCCTCCTTACTGGCTGTGTATTCTGCAGTGCCCCCTATAGCACTGTGGCCGTATAATAATGGAATGGCCCCTATAACAGCAGCCTGGCAGTGTTATTCAGAGTCCCCTCTATAATGGCAGGTTCATTTCCAGTGTTGCTGTTTATTATGATAAAAAATTACCATAGTAAATAATTAACAGGTGCAAATTAGATATGATTATTAGCATATTAGGGCACGGAAAAGTGGTTGGTGATCAATGTTCTAACAAAACACTTCATAAACAACTTTTTACACTAATTTGTTAAAGAAACAGACACTGAAGAAACACTTCATTACTCAGGAGAATGTCCTTCATTAACAACATTTAACAAGTCATTAATTAAAGAGGTCAGGAAACCAAATGGACTGCAGTCTTCACATGAGCGATTGTGCTCTCAGTTTCTCTTTGTAATCTGGAAAAGTAATTTTGTGAAAGAAGAACAAAAACAGAAATAAATCATAGGAGAGAAGTTTATCTTTAGATGTGACTATAGACTCAAATATTTGGTCCAGATGTCCATTTTTACTCCATCTTTAGGAGAACTCAGGTTGTCCACGGCCTAAAAAGACATTGATTCTAATGGCCACCATGTAATGCCTCATTTTTCCAGTGGAGGCACTATAGAATAACTGAACATCTTCCACAGGTTTCTCCATAGATTAAGGGCTCATGCACACGACCGTTGTAGTTTTGTGGTCTGTTTTTCACGGATTCGTTGTTCCGTATCTGAGTTTTTTTTTCTGTTTTGTGTCTGAATCCGTTCTGTTATGCCACAAAACATATCCGTATGGTTTCCGTATGTGATCCGTTTTTTGCAGATCGCAAACGGAAACAGAACATTTGAAATCATTACTGTAATATACAGGAAAGCTTGCAAACAGTAAATTCATGGGCAAAGTGGGCATGGATCCGCAAAATACGGATGACATAGAGATGTGTTCCGTATGCATTCTGTATTTTTTGCGGACCTATTGACTTGAATGGAGCCACGGACCGTGATTTGCAGACAATAATAGGACATGCACTACTTTTTTGCGGAAAGGCCAAGTGGACATACGGAAACAGAATGCACACAGAGTCATTTCCGTTGTTTTTGCGGACCCATTGAAGTGAATGCTTCCACATATGGTCCACAAAAAACCCGGAATGGAAATGGAATTAAATAACGTTTGTGTGCATGCACCCTAAAGCTGTAGGAAATCCCAAGAGCAGGGCTCCTTGTGATCATCTTATCATCTAATGATCCTTCTCATAAAAAAAATTGCAAAAAACAAAGAAAATCCTAGGTCTGATATATTGTCTACCCAGTGAAATTAATTCAATTCATAAATAAGAACCATAAAGAAGCATAAAACTGGCGACAGATTCCCCTTAATTGTATTCATTGCTATATGTTAACCACTATACTTTGTGCCACCTAGTGGTCATTATTATATTTCAGTTTATGAAGTTATCCATGGTTGTAATTGAATTATATCATTTATCTTTTAATGTCTCCTCCTTCTCTGTGAGCTCACGTCCTATGTCTTGCAGCCTTTTCCTGTTTGCCAGTCATGCTTCACAGAGCTGGGGCGAGGATTTTCCTTTAACCTCCATTATCATTAAATAAATGACCTAAAGACATATCCATTGCATCTCCTTCACTGAAATGCTACATGCAACTGGTGTCACTAGGGGAATGATTATAACGAGTTCGCCATCTTCCATTGCTTGGACAAGAGATTACCATTTACACTCATCCTAGACTAAGAATTCACCCTTTAAATATTCCACAAGGCTTCATGCCAATGACCACATTATGACTCTATGTAAGTTCTATTTTCTTTGAGGCAGCAATATGGTCAATGCAGGGAACCATAAGGAACTTTGGTGCTATGAGAAGGACCACTGCCTAATAATGCAGCCTTATTGCAAGATTTACATGAGATTGAAGCGAATCACCCACTTGAAGCCAAGGAAAGCAATTGCTACTATCAAAGCAAATGCCTTTAGATGTGAACTACTGTATAAAAATAATTGCAAGGAATGCAATTTTATATTTGCAGATAGTCACATAATACTTATATGTATAGTTTAATAGTACAGAAGGAAACTAAGTTACTAACCTAGTAAGCGCCTGATTCACTCACGGCCTCTTCTAAAAGCTCGTTGGGTTTGGACTCTCACCGATCAGATATCGATGACTGATACTTAGTATGGGTCAACCAAATAGAAGGCCCAGAAAACCCATTTAATAGGGATAAGACAGCAACACAATGACACTGTCCACAACATCAATTAGTCAACCCAAAATTTCAAAGTCAATCAGGCATCAAAATTCATGCTATGAGGTAGTCTATTATCCAGCCCTTCATGCCAAATCTGTCTCAAGGCAACATAAGACAGGAGTGGGGGGGTGCCCGCTAATATCTTAGATTTAAATAAGTTTCATTTACATAAGAAGTGGAAGTTCATTAATAATAGGGATTTCATTATTCATGATCTTGTTTTACTGGATACAGCAGCTTTACTCCCGCTGTGCAGCGTCCGGATTACTTACAGCCAACCGCAAGGAAAGTGATGGACGGCCCATATTTTGACAAGGATTGAAAGGGAAGTTTTTGTCTAAATCATTTTGAAGGATTAGTAATTCACTTTCTTTTCTCATGGTTATGTTCCTGGGTATTAAATAGGACACATGGTAGGTGGGGGTCCCTGTTCCAAATTTTGCTTTTGCGCCCAAGAGCTTTAATTTTTGCCTTCGAAATCAGCCCTCCATGCAGTTAGCGAGTGAGGCATTACAATGAAGCAATATGGCACGTATACCTTATGGATTTTCCACTGTGGAATTTTACAGGAGCAGCAAAATGGATGAGATTTTGAAAACTTTTATCGAGGTGCTGCAAGAATCGCTCCATGTGGAATGTTCCATGTTTTCTGCAGAGGAAAGTCAACTTCAGATGTTGCCACAATAACATGGCAATATCTGCAATGAATTTACGGAACGTGTTCTATGTGGATAAGTTACAGATTTTGCTGTGGATTTCCTGCAAATTTCACGCTAGATCCTGCACTGCGAAAATCCACAGCAGACATTTACATGCTAAGAACCTAAAGTCCACCCGGCAGTATGTGGTTGTGATTTTGTACTGTAAAGTGCTCCTGTAGCGTATCCATCATGACTGAACATACCAATATACTGCAGTTTCCCACTGCAGATTTTTACCCACACAGGGTTTAATCCACGGAAAAAAGTTTTGAAAAAGCCATATCTAACATGCGGATATTCGCAATGCAAAAATTGATGGAAACCTTGAAAGAAACCCTGATGGAGATGTAAATGTGAACACAGCCCGAAGTTGCTCCCAATATTTTCGGAATGGGTGTCATTTTAATAATATCTTCAATGACTACAAATTGTAAATTTTTATATTGGAACAGACAGCAACAGACTGATATTTTCCATAAAAGGAAATATACTTACAAGAAAATCCAAAAATATTTATGAAGGGCTGAAAGAGGCAGAACTAAAGAGGGCCAGCTCATGAGGAACAAGAATGAGTTGTGGGAAAAATGGGTTACAAGCAAGTGGCAACAGGTGGAGGGGTGTGATAGGGGTTGGACTTTTTATCAAAACCTACTTCCACAATCACACAGATTTCAATCCTACCCAAAATAAGATGAAAAAGAGGAGCATTTTTTATTCCTTCTAGACCAGTGATGGGCAAAGTGCGGCTCTCCAGCTGTTGCAAAACTACAACTCCCACCATGCCCTGTAGTAGGCTGATAGCTGTAGACAGTCTTTGCATGCTGGGAGTTGTAGTTCTGCAACAGCTGGAGAGCCGCACTTTGCCCATCACTGTTCTAGACTATGGACAAAAGACATGGATTGCACATCAACACGCCATGCATTGATCTGTGGCTTCTCTGTTGATGTTGTGCGGTGCTGCATAGTGGCTGTTGTTGCTTTGATGCTGTGCCTGTGGGTCCCAGTGCCATGGGGGCTCAGGCCGATAGCAGGGGTGTTGTTGGGCTTCGGGTCTCGCGGGTCTTGTATTGCAATGGTCATCATGTGGCGCTTACCCAAAACAAAGTAGGGATCCACTCATTAGAGGCCACCTTGATGTGGCGAGTGGGTCTAAGCATTTTGGTCAAAATGTATACTAAGTGCCTCATGTACAATTTTTCAGTGACACTGAGAAGCAATAGATTAATGCATGGCATTGAACAAAATTTTATTAATCTTATGATTTAAACTTCAAAATGTACTGACCATTAGAAATCAGAACTATATGTTAAACTGCCTATTTAGCATCTTTTCCTGCAGCTGTGTCGGCTTATCACAATGGACTGTAGCTTTCAACCCAGAGTCTACTGTAAAATGTTCTACTGAAAAGCAACTGGTAACGGATCCTAAAGCCAAATGCAAGGCTCTGCATCGAAGAAATGTCAGGGGTCGACAGTCTCCATTTCCACAGCTTAGCTGATCAGCACATTCACGGACCTTCCTGAGATCTATGACCAGCGCCAAATGTACAGCAATTACAGCCGTTTCACATTTCCCTGACATCTTACAGTGTGTATTTAAGGTTCCTTTCTCTTATACTGGTGACGTTAGTATTTTATTTTACATGGATGCATATACAGATTGGGCTAGATGATCGTCTATATGGAATTTAATCCGATGATACAGTAAAATAATTTTATTTAGCTAATGAAGACCGCACAGTATAGCCATTCTTCATTGTTAATGGCTGCTTGGTATTGAAGGTGCCACTCGGCTATTAACAATGAAGACCGGCTATACAGTGTGGTCTTTATTAGTTAAATAAAAGGCAGCTGAGGCCTAACTGGTTGTGTGGTCTTTGACCACTGACAGCCTCAACCCGATTGACTCACGACCGTGCTGTGTGGTCGTACTCTGGACCTAACAACACCTAAACACCAGTGTACAATGTACTGTATGTAATTCATGTATACTTATATGCAACAGTATAATCATATATATTTACAGGACATCTACAAGTGTACAGCAGAGTGCAGTGAGTGGCATGACCCTAAATGGTTCATAAGAAATGTAGAAGAAGGCATCCCATGGTCTCATTTGCATAATGGCATTAGCATTATCAAATATACAAGTGCAAAATAAGAAGGCACTGACAACAGTCCAGCCTTTAGGATGAGTGATATATAATTACATTTTTACAGCATTGGATAGGAATGTCAATTTCTAGAGACAGGAGCTCTTTAACGAGGAGAATATTTCCAATTTAAGACCGGACCCGTCTCTACTTGTCCTGCAATATGACTCATGGAAGGCAGCCATGAATTGCGTTAATAGGATATTCTGGATGAGAAGCTCATACTACTTGTCATCCACTCTAATCAGGGGATCTCAATGTTATGTAGGCTATCTGTAATGTAAACGTCTAAGGGTGTGTGGAGGAGCAAATATTGAGTGGGACTGTAGACTCCTAGCTTAAGATATTTTACAAGGTTCAGGGTGACAGGTCACCCCAAGCACATGTTACAAGGTCACCCCTCAATATTGCTGCTTTCACTGTGTGTGTCCCTGCCAAATGCTAATCCTCTAATAAAGTGCACAACATTTATACTAGATGGTTCTCCAATGTCACCCAATGGTCCTTCAGGCTCCAAGTGGCTTTATTCAACGAGTCATTAATCAATAGTGTTGAGCGCGAATATTTGAATAGCGAATTTTTATCGCGAATATCGGCACTTCGCTAATTTGCGAATATTTCGAATATTCGTTTTTTTTTTTAGTTATATTTTTTTCTTTCCCACTTCCCAAAAGTAGTTCTTACCTGTCCTGAGGATTCCTGGCTTCCTGGCTGCTCCAGTCAGTGCCCGTTGCCGCTTCTGCCGACTTCCGTGCTCATGGAGCGTCCCCATCACCATGGGAACGTCTCCATATACTAAAATGTACTGTTGGATTTGAGAATTACGTTGAAATCGCAATGCGATTAATTCAAGTTATATTAATCGCATTGCGATTACAACTTAGCAGTGCACTGCTATCTTACATATTAGGCTAGAATTAAAGAATATGGAATATAGCAGCAGTGCTAAGTAGAAATCGCAATGCGATTACTTCAAGTTACATTAATCGCATTGTGATTTCAATTAGCACTGCTATAATATATTCCATATTCGTTAACTTCGTTAATTCTAGCAAGCTGACCCATTATAAACCCAGCTCGAAGTTGAAATCGCAATGCGATAAATATAACTTGAAGTAATCGCATTGCGATTTCTACTTAGCACTGCTGCTATATTCCATATTCGTTAATTCTAGCCTAATATGTAAGATAGCAGTGCACTGCTAAGTTGTAATCGCAATGCGATTAATATAACTTGAATTAATCGCATTGCGATTTCAACAGACACGGTTTACTATGGTTGCTAAAACGAAGATGGAGAATACTTCGTTATCTTCATTTTGAGGAATATGGCGAATACATTCGTCATATTCGCTAATTCTACCAAGCCAACCATAGTAAACCAGGTCTAAGTAGAAATCGCAATGCGATTAATTCAAGTTATATTAATCGCATTGCGATTTCAGCGTAATTCTCAAATCTGACAGTACATTTTAGTATGGAGACGTTCTTGGCTTGGTAGAATTAGCGAATATGACGAATGTATTCGTCATATTCCTCAAAACGAAGATAACGAAGTACTTCGTTATCTTCGTTTTGAGGAATATGACGAATACATTCGTCATATTCTCTATAATTCTAGATATGAAACCAATAGGAAAGTAGCCAAAGTTAAAATCGCAATACACGATTATTTAAATCGCATATTAATCGCGATAACTAGAATAATGACGAATATTCGATTTCGACGAATATGAAACGAATATTCTTTCGAATATTCGTGAATTTCGTCGAAATCGAATATGGCACCTGCCGCTCATCACTATTAATCAACTAGTTCTCAAAAATATTTTAGAATCTCACCATAGATTACAATGCAAGAATTGAACTAAGGAAGTTTATCAAGCAACTCCAGTGGGACTGGATTATCCAATGGGTACAGGAGACCCATATCTGTAAGATGCTCTGCTGGAAAGGAATCCGACCTGAGCTCATCATTTAGCTCATATTTAGGCCAGGGCTATAATTGGCTATGTCTGTCAATCCCATAGACTTTGAATACAGCAGCACATGCATAATTACGATATGCGAAAAAAAATCCAGCTCACCAAAATCCAAGCGATTCTTTATTATAGTTCATAAAAAATTCCAATACATCAGGACAGACATACGACACCGTTACGCGTTTCGGGCCTCTTACAGATATGGGCCCTTCATCATGATGAAGGGCCCATATCTGTAAGAGGCCCAACGCTTATACGTGTCATATGTCTGTCCTGATGTATTGGAATTTTTTATGAACTATAATAAAGAATCGCTTGGATTTTGGTGAGCTGGATTTTTTTTCGCATTACCTCGATGTGTCCACCAGAGGACTATTCCGTGCTCCCATTCAGCGGTCATCAGGGGTGAGCTGCCTTTGCCTTGTTGCGAATTACCTTTCTACCTATAATCACGATATGATATTTTTATAAGGAATATGCTATTGGTTGTAGACTAGTTATTTTGATGGGATAGGTACCAGTACGAGTTTCACAAATATACACTAGTGTGATCCCTTCCATTCTTAACTAAGCCAAGATAACATTAAAGGATCCATTCTGAAAGATATTCCAATGAATCATGATGGATCCATTAAGTTTTGATTGATCTGTAGGATATTCAACAGGTTTCCATTTTTATGGCAAGAATATTCCAGCAGATTTCATTCATCCAGTTGACCAGCTGAGCATAAAATGTAAAGAAGAAAGAAGTCCTCTGAATTGACAACTAGGAGGCTACCTATTTGAGCCCCATCATTTTCTGTGACTCAGTATGCAGTCACTGTCATCAGTGCCTTTTCCCAGTTGGGCTCACACATTTCTTTATTTCAGACATACTCTAAGGAATACTGCATAAGAAGCCACATGATCTTTTGCTTTAAATTTTTAGGGTAACCTTCAAAATCTATTGGAATACATTCTTGGCAACATTTAGACTGAAGGCTCAGCATGGTAATCAAAGGTGGCCGTTTTAGGCCTACTCAACTCTTGGCCAACCACTTCTCACCATCTGTCAAGAATCAACTTAGTGGCTGAGACATCCACTGAACCACCATGCTGTAGTAGAATGGTAAGTACAGACAATGTCTGTAGACCTACTTCACTCTTGGCCAACCATTTCTCACCTTCTCAGCCAAGACTCAACATAGTGGTCAACATATCCACTGAAAACCAATGCTGTAATAAGATGGTAGGTAAAGACAACCTTTCTAGGCCTACTCCACTCTTGGCCAACCGCTTCTCACTCTCTTAGTCAAGATTCAACATGGTCGCCAAGACATCCATTGAACAACCATGCTGTAGTAAGATTGTAGGTAAAGAAGACATCGGTAGGTCTACTCAGTTATTTGCCAATCACTTCTCACCCCCTCAGTCAAGACTCAATATGGTGGCCAAGATATTCACTAAACAACCATGCTGTAGTAGATTGGTAGGTAAAGACAACTTCTTGACCAACCGCTTCTCATTTTATCAGTAAAGAATCAACATGGTGGGCAAGATATCCACTGAACAACCATGCTTTAGTAAGATGGTAGGTAAAGAAAACATCTGTAGGTCTACTCAGCTCTTTGCCAATCACTTCTCACCCCCCTAGTCAAGACTCAATATGGTGGCCAAGATATTCACTAAACAACCATGCTGTAGTAAAGATGACATCTGTAGTTCTACTCAGCTCTTTGCCAACCACTTCTCACCCTCTCACTCAAGAGTCAATATGGTGGCTAAGATATTCACAGAACAACCATGCTGTATAAGATTGGTAGGTAACGACAACTTCTTGGCCAACCGCTTCTCATGCTCTCAGTAAAGAATCAACATGGTGGTCGAGATATCCACTGAACCACTATGCTGTAGTAGGATGGTCTGTAGGCCTAGTCAGCTCTTGTCCAACTATTTTCCACCCTCTCAGTCCAACCCTGCTACATGCCTTGCCTGTTTTATGTCAATAAAAACAATGACTGTCTGGAATTAATTTTCCAGTCTTGCAGATGACATGAAATCTACTGTCAAGAAGATCTGTACGTCTAAAGACTGAAGGACTGCACAGAACAATCTGAAGACTCAAATAATACCACATTTCCTATGGAGAATGCAATATGTTCCCAATTCCGGTTATCGTACACTAGTCAGACCTTTCTTTCTCCCTTCCCTCGAGTGTTTAGTCCAGATAAAAGTTTCAAGATCCAGACAGTATTAAATAGTTCCTCCATCTGAATAAAGAAGAAGTTAACAGACTGTTGATGATAACTTGCAGAGAGGACATTGTTTTGGCATAGATAATGGCCTAAACTAGAACCATGCATCCATCTGACACTAACACCATAAACACAGATATGGTTTTTCACTTTCAGCTTGCAATGTGTTAATACCGCCATAAACTTAGGGGCTGACTTCAAGACATTCCATTTGATAAATGCTGCTTAATCCACCTCAGAAACATCTTGATTGGATTTAGATGCTGATGAATTCTGACGACTTTTTTTTTTTTTCCGTTCCTAGAGCAGGACTGTAAGAAGGAACATCTGCAGAGTGTTGGCCGCACATACATCTCCTTCATACATTAGCACCATGATGATGACTGGATGTTGACAAGTAACTTTTCACGATAGTTTATTTTCAGTGTTCTTTCTTATATGTGGTAAAAAGACAGATGTGAAACTGCAATAAGGCGTTTTAATCTGTTAATTACTTTACGGAATATCGCTCGTTTGTTTAGATTAAAGGAGGCTGAGGGCTTTTTTTTTAGAAGGTTCTCACGCTACATGGTGGACATGGGGCAATAAGAGAAGGGAAGCTGGGGTTACATGTGTGGTTGGTGTGGTGTATGAGGCTAGTTTTTGTGAGGGAATGTTTCCTCTTAAAGGGGTTATTCGAGATGTATTTTTTAAATTTCATCTTGCCCCCCCTTGATGTTAATTACTACCGTTGCATTGATGATTATTAAAATTTCCTTACCAGGCCAGCGCTGCGCTCCCCGGTCTCGTTAGGTTGTGGGAACTTCTGGCATCATTTAAAATTAATTGCGGATTTGGACTTAGCCCGGTTACCAAATATAATGTATGTCGGTTGTCCCTGCGCAGCTAGGCAGCTTGGGCCCATTTGGAGTTAAAATAGGAAAGGATATTCCATTTAAGATCCTCATCTATTAGCCACGTATGCCTATAGTATGCACTTCACAACAGTCGATGGAATATATGGAGCTTGTGCAATGCTTCATTATCCCTGAGGGGAGCTGTAAGGTAATTGATCACTTGTTGCCAGCTTCTGTCTCAGATTAAAGCTGAACAATGGATGTTCTAACAGAATTATACCCTACTATCATCTTAATATGCGTAAAGCATTCTAAAGCTGACCATGGTAGGACCAGGTGACCATGTAATGTGTATGATGGTGTCCCAAGGAAGGCGTAGTTGGATTAGAACATGGCCTGTCCTTTGGCGCTTGGGAAGTTAAGCTGAAGTCAGAGATCTCTAGTAACATATTGCTCCTGGATCCCCATTTCGTACAAATGCATGCTTGGCTGGCTGAGCCGAGCATGCATAAGTATGGGGGCAGAGAAGGATGACTGTTGGAAAAAAGCTATCTGAAATAAAATGTGTGGCTAGCTTAACAAAAAGAGATTGTCCACAGTATGCAACCGCATTACTATACTATGCATCTGCCTCTGCTACATTATCATTATCGAGTGCTAGATTGCTTGACTACTCTCCTGACCACCACTTCTATACTGCAAACTCAACCCTGCTACATCACCATTACCAAACCCTGGATTGCATGCTAACCTCGCTGCTCCTCGCTGCTGTACCATGTACCCCACTTTGCTAATTGCTACATCATCATTACTGATCCCTGACTTCCCAAGTCCATTAAGTCTCATTCCTGGATTTGGGGAATAGAAAATCTCCTTATGGAGAGTATCTTAAAAGGTTTCTCCAGCAATTAAGAAAATTATCATAATTAAATATAACTTTATTATAAATGTATTCCCAAATATCTTTCATTAGTTATAATGGTTTGCTTTGTCTAGGGCAGTGATGGGCAACGTGCGGCTCTCCAGCTGTTGCAGAACTACAACTCCCAGCATGCAAAGCCTGTCTATAGCTATCCGCCTTCTGCAGGGCATGGTGGGAATTGTAGTTTAGCAACAGCTGGAGAGCCGCACGTTGCCCATCACTGGTCTAGGGAGCAATCATTAGGAGAAATAAAATGGTCGTCGTCCTATAAGTACACACAAAACCTGTCCTAATCAAACAGTAGGACAAGTTACTTCTGCCTCAGCCTCCTCTCCTACTTGTCGGGAATTATTATCCTGAACACTGATATGATCTTCAGCTGAACCTCTGTAGGAATGGAGTCCATGAGGAGAAATGAAGTACAGAGAGGACGGACAGGACAGACTGTGGTAATGGAGTCTGCATACAAGTGCTGCTGCTCATTACCCCCACCCTCCTCTCTGTACTTCTCATGTCTCCTCATGAACTACATTACTACAGAGATTCAGTTGAAGATCTTATCAGCTATATTCAGGATCATAGGGGGGTCATTCATTAAGACCGTCGTATTAGACGCTGGTCTTTATAACCCCTATATCTGGCGGTGAATCCGCCAAAGTTATGAAGAGGCGCCAGCCTGTGCATATCTTTGGCGCATCCAGCGCCAGTCTAAATGTAAGACAGCTTCCTTGCTGTCTTACATTTTTACCATTTCCTACACCTAAACTAGGAGTAGAAACTGATAAATGAGAGGGGCCTGCCAGCTCATATCCTTCCACGTCCACTCCACACCAAGGGCATATTGGCCATAGATCTTACAGGGAAATTTCCCAGAGGGCCGGTGCCCAGGAGGCCGTCTGAGCCCTCCTCATGGCTGGCCAGTGAGAGTTTTGGGGATGTATTTTGCCCTGCTGGTGGCAGTATTTTGTGATGGACTGTGGTATTTGGCTCTGCTAGGGTGATATAATGTGCTGCAATATGGTACTGGGGCCATTTTTAGTATTTTTTCCAGGGCCACTTTCAGTTCCCAATCTGCCCATGTCCCATGCCCACTTTTTTAGACCGCGCGCTAGACATTTGCGCCGCAATCTGCGCCAGTAATATGCCTATATAAGCATATTTCTGGATAATAAATGACTCCTATAATCCCTGACGAGAAGAGCAGAGAGGAGAATGAGGCAGCTCTTTAGCTCAGTATTCTGAAGTAACTTGTCCTGCTGTGTGATTAGGACAGGTTCTGTGTGTACTAATAGGACGGTGGCCATTTTATTCCCCCTGATGATTGCTCCACAGACAACATGAGCCATTATAGGTAAAGAAAGTATTTTCAGTAATTTT
Organism: Bufotes viridis; assembly: GCA_033119425.1. Classification (NCBI taxonomy): domain Eukaryota; kingdom Metazoa; phylum Chordata; class Amphibia; order Anura; family Bufonidae; genus Bufotes; species Bufotes viridis. Next base: position 143,619,607 of record CM065596.1, read on the forward strand.
ATCTTCGGAATTTCTGGAGAACCCCTTTAAACTCTTCTTCTTGGGACATGTACGTGGACTTTTCCTGTGGTATCTCAAACTTCCCTATAGCTTGTCTGTTTCCCCTTTGAAATTAATCATCAATAAGTACTTTGAAAATAAACCCTTGCAGAAAACAATTGGCCCCAAAGTTAGTTTTGAAGGGCATTGTCTTCTTTTGGGGGGGGTGGGGGAGTGTCCCACCACAGGATTATCTTCTCTGATGCCACAAAACCTTTGGTGACCTAAGTGATAGCCTATTATGTGGAGTTCCCCTTTAATCAATGACTGGTTCTAATCAATATTAAAGAGATACTGCTTTTTATACAAAATAATATGTCAAAAAGATATTCGATATCAGCATTTTAAAGCCTGGCACGTTCCCTGTAAAGCCTCACAAAAAAATATTTAAAGAATACGAACAACACAATTTATACGTAGAATTAAACCAGACAGGGTTTCTTTATTATTCTGCCATTTTCTGGTCTTTCTGCTGTATTGTGTCTGCAGTTTTATCATCCAGTTGCTCAGATGCATCTGTTCAGAGGAAAGACAAACAATGAGAATAAAACAAGCGACTGATGTAACAGACACAGAAATGATAAAATACACAACCACAGACACGTGTGCAGTCCAGATACAGAGCATTCTTACTGTAATTGTTTTCTTATGACTTGTAACAATGTATGAATTGCAATTTGCTGTAATATTTCTATTATCTGTCTAATTACATATTATCTGTCTGTCTGTCTTAATCCACCCATTATCTATCTATCTATCTATCTATCTATCTATCTATCTATCTAGTAGCACACTGCTTAATGCACAAAGCCATAGGTGAGTGATGAATACATGAAAGTGTAAACTGCATTAATGCTATACTTACTATATGAAAAGTGGAAGGTTTGCGCATATTTTTGATCAAGAATATGTCGGGCCCATCTACCAGCGACAAAGTGGCTTTTAACAGACGGGATCTACTCTAACAGCCATGCCATGCCTCTCCTGGACTCTTGGCTTACAAGTTTCAGGGCAAAGTAGGATCCAGCTGTGAGAATTTTATGCATTGTGTTGCAGCCAAGGTAGCGTGCACCTGTGTCCCTTTTTTATAGATATTTTGGAGGTGCTAGTTTAATTTTCTTTTGTGCTATCTATCTATCTATCTATCTATCTATCTATCTATCTATTGTGATGGATTGTCATTCATTTAACAATAATAATAGAACAGACAGGCACACACTGCGGTCTTACTAACCCTCATTCTGATGTTAAAATTGAGAATTAGCCAACATCTCCTACTGTAGAGGACATGTCTGAGCCCGAGCACCACGCCAAGGTTTCTCAAGTAGCTTGGGTCCTAAAACTCACCTACCTGTGCTGTATGGGCAATACCAGGGGCCAGTGGGCTAAAGTCCGACTCGCAGCCAACTCCCCAGTAACCTACAGCAGGTCACCATGCCTACAATGAGAGGAGGGAAAAGACTGTGAGCCCCACCCACAACTGGCTAACATGGCCAAGGCCTCACAAGTGCACCAAAATGTAGCCTGTGGATGGACATTAGGCACATTTACCTAGGAGTTTATACACCAACAGACAACTCAATATACAAAGTGACAGAAAAAATGGTGTGGTGTTAAACAGGCAGGAAATGCTCAAACCCAAATTGAGTTGTGCATCTATATACAAGGGGAGCAGATCCTGCACTTGTGGCCCGTTGCTAATGACAATCCCCAGCAAAAATGTGTACAATGGAAGATGCCCGCAGCGGACCACAAGTACCACAATAGACATCCTACACATGGTGGCAGTTGTGTGGATGTAATAAACAACATGACAATAATAATAGAACGGACATGAGAATCCTTGGCGCGGTGCTCGGGCTCAGACATGTCCTCCACAGTAGGACATGTTGGCTAATTCTCAATTTTAACATCAGAATGAGGGTTAGTAAGACCGCAGAGTGCACCTGTCTGTTCTATTATTATTGTTATATTGTTATATTGTTTATCACATCCACATAACTGCTATCTTGTGTAGTATGTCTATTGTGGTACTTGTGGTCCGCTGCGGGCATCCTCCACCGTATGCATCTTTGCTGGGGATCGCCATTAGCAACAGGCCACAAGTGCAGGATCTGCTCCCCTGTATATATATGCACAACTGCATTTGGGTTTGAGCACAAAATGCCTGTTTAACACCAAACCATTTTTTCAGTCGCTTTGGGTCATTCATTTATCTAAATACCAAAAGAAGAACAAGGTACGTACTAGAGAAGAGCAAATGGATTCTACAAAATCAAAATCTTTAAAATTTCACATTCTATAGAATCAGAATTTTTAGTGATCCTGGACAATCTATCTATCTATATATCTATCTATCTATCTACGCAAAAGCAAAATGGCAGCACAGGACGAAGAAAATAAAAATAAAAATGGAGATGCAAGCCCAAGGGGAATAGACAATTACACAGTAAATAAAAATGCAAAAAGGCAGCACACTCAAACAAAAATATTAATAACAAACTTTAAGAAAAGCTCTATTGTTGAGCTCTAAGATCGATCTATCTATCTATCTATCTATCTATCTATCTATCTATCTACAAAAAAGCAAAATGGCAGCACAGGACGAAGAAAATAAAAATAAAAATGGAGAGCAAGCCCAAGGGGAATAGACAATTACCCAGTAAATAAAAATGCAAAAAGGCAGCACACGCAAACAAAAATATTAATAACAAAGTTTGAAGAAAGCTCTATTGTTGAGCTCTAAGATCTATCTATCTATCTATCTATCTATCTATCTATCTATCTGTCAATTATATATCTAATAAGATTAGCAGACTAGCTAGACCTACTGTTATGATATTTTCTGCCTTTTCTTTAGCTATAGCTCTTACCAGTAGATTCCAAAATCTTAACAATAGAATAAAAGCTGGTTTATCCGGATAACCGCAGTTGTCAGTTTGAGTGCACTTGGGTTTTCTATTAAACACAGACCCATTCACTGTATATTTTTTCTACAAGGGTAATATAAATACTGTCTAAGAGGACATTTCATCCAAAACCCTCCATGGATCACATGAAGTCACCTCACGTGGATGAAACGATGGAGGCTTTCAGTCCTAACACACAAACATTTTTTGAGTCTGGACACATTTTGGAATACTCCCCTGAAGGAGCTTAGTGATGACAGGCATGGTAAACATTTTACACAAGTACCTACATATGATAAGCAAAGAAAAATTAGACCCCTGCCCTTTCCTCCTCCCTCGAACTGATGACTTTTCTATTTGGTCAATATGCCTTTGGAAACCGAAGCAATCTATTGATTTATCGATGTTTCTGTAATCAAGACAATCAATATCACAGCAGGAAGCATGAAAAATTAACCAGACAGTAAGTGAGTTCAGCCGACATTTACAACACATAAAATATACATATGGCAAATGTAGGTCTGAAATGCTTGAAATTCAGATGTGTTTTTTTTTTTTTTTTACATCAAACCTTTTGTTTAAACCTTTAGGTAACAGCTACAAAATTATAAATCCACGGAATCGGCTTAAATGGGTTGACAGTTGACACACAAACAACCTTTTTCACCTATTGACAAGATAGTCAGTGGGGTAGCTGATAAATGTATGATCGTGGGGGATTTGACCGCTGAGTATCCTACTACTTATGAAAATGGTCTCTCAAGTACCTTGCATGAATGGAGGAGTAGTGTGTATTTATGATGACCATTAGTGTTGAACGAAGCGAGCTTCAGATGAAGCATCCGAAGCTCGATTCGCTCAACACTAATTACCCTCTTCACTTCTGTGGGACTACCAGAGATAGCCAAATGCTGTGTTTGGCAGTCCTGTAGACAAGAAATGGAGTGGACATCATGAATGCACACTACTTCACATTAGGGGGGTCCTAGTGGTCAGATCCCCCCAAGATCATAAATTTTTCACCTATCCTTTGGATAAGGGCCAACATTTTTAAGACTTTTTCACACATGGCTTCCATACGTACCGGAAACCATGACACTATGATGGTTCCATCTCCATCACACAACCAATGCAAAGATATATTAATGGCCTCTATTGACTATTTATTGAGGCTTTGTAGTTTTAATGGCAAGATCAGCTGAATTCCTGTTGTCCAAAGTGATAGACACCCCCAAATGAACAGTGGAGCATGAACAGTGGTTTAGACTACAGTATAACTACTGGCTTTCAATCAGTATTGTAAAGAATTTCAATAGATATATCAAAATTTGAACATAACAGATAATAAACATTTAAAGATATAGACATTCTTCATGGATCCCACAGATAAGGAGGCAAAATGGGGTTTAGGTCTGTTGTTTTAAGATTTCATAATACCTAAAAAAGGCAATGCAGATAAAGTTGGTGCCAAGTTTACATTGGATGTCAGCCACCTTTGGCAGTCTCAAGGTCATTGAACTAAATAATTGTTTTTTATTGCATAGCCACAGCTGAATGTAATCTGTATCAGATTGAAAAACCAATGTGGTGCCAGCTAATTTATGTGCCATATATGTCTATTTGGATTGTTGGTCAATGACCACTAATAGCCATTCACTCTATATATTAGGGTTCCTTTATAATTATGGGTGTAGAAACGGCAATCCTAATTAGGTAGATACTCTTGGAGTGATGGCATAGACCTCTGGTGCTAAAGCATTATGTATTCAGTCAAGACAGCACGTGAAGTTGATACCTATTACACCACGAGTCACTAGAACTTTAACCAATATTACATTTTTTGAAGCCGGACCAAAGAGACCACAGAGATCTCTATTTGCTTTCAGGTTAGAGAGGATGTCCAGTCAATGCACGTTCTGAGATAAGAATAGGTCACACTTGGACAACACTTGTGTCCTATGCCAACATTCTAAAGGAAATGTTAATCAAGTTCTTATGTAGTCTTTAGTGAAACCTAAAGTTAGCCCAAAATACCTAAAAGAAAATAAAAATACCTTAATGCGACTAGACAAAAAAAAAAAAAGTTTTGTAGGGTTTGTCAGAGTCGCTATGGGAGCCTGGGAATGAAAATGGTTATTTGAGGCTTTTGATTTCACCAATGAAGGTCACTTATGGGATGTTAATGTTTAGTTGCATTCGAAATCTTAAGTTCACAATGTTCATTTTCACTGATCTGATTATAACTACTCTACAGTAGATTAATGGGAATGTCTATGTATAGGAAAGAAAACTAGCACCAGAAAAATGATTTTAAAATAAGAATTTACTAGATTATAAGGGGTTGTCTCACCTCATCCATTAGTGTCATATCCCTAGGATTTGCCACCAATGTCAGATAGGTGTGCAGCTACCTTCAATTTTTTTCTATTCTACTTCCGAAAAATAGCACTACTGGCTTGGCTATTTCTGCTATACCGATAGACGTGAAAGGAGCAGTCGAAACACTCTCGATTTACTTCTATGGGACTTCCGAAAATGGCAGAGCATGCTCACTTGGTGGTTTTTGGTTTTGATCTTCAGATAGATATTCCTGGTGCTTATATTTAGCATCCTGTACAGAACTGGAAAACATATTCTACATGAGGCAGCACTACTGCATCATAAGACAGTAAAACTAAAGGGGTTTTCCAGGTGTTTAGTATCGGTGGCCTATTGTCAGGATAGGTCATCAATACCTGATTTGTAGGGGTCCGACTCCTGGTACCTGCACCAATCAACTGTTTGAAGAACACTTTAGTGAGCGCCACAGCGTCTGCACAGCATATCAAGTACAGCGCTGTCCGTTGAATAGTGGCTTTGCTTGGTATTGCAGCTTAGCTGCATTCACTTGAATGGGACTGAACTGCACCTAGGCCATATAGCCAATGAACGTTACATCACTGGCCTAGAAAGAGACTCTTCAAGTCATTGTTCAGTGTGGATGCTAGGGGTCGGATCCCCACTGATAAGGTAATGATATCTATCCTGAGGACAACCAATCAATCCAAACGCCTTTAAACGCTATGTATACCTTTATTGTTATTATTATAGCACTGTAGTCATTTTTAGCTAAAATCATTTTGTTAGTTGGTCTTCATTAAAAATTTTGAGCCCCTTTCTCTATACAGCGTTGAGAATCTCAGCTGATGGCTCCTTATCTCTGATCTCTGACCTCCTAAGCAGTCATTATAGCTCAGTTCCTATCTTACTGATAAGAATGTGGCTTAAATAAGTGCTTATGACCTTTTAATAATTTAGAGCTAAGGTTTATTAGATGACCGGCGCAAAGTGAAAGTAAAACGTACCATTCACACCCCTAGACAAACAGTTAACCCTTTGTTACAGAATGGCTGAATATTTTTTAATAAAGACCAATTGAAAAATATATTTTTAGCCCCAAATGAGTAAAGTTCAATCATAAAAAATAATTGCCCCTGAAAGTTTAGATAGCCTTTAAGTCCAGATCTCTAATATCTATGCCTGCTTTCAAACACGACATTATCCTGCAGGCTTTACAAGCAGCTGATTCACATTGCACTCTACTACTGTCATAGAAGGAGTATAGGTTTGGGTAAATCTCCTCTTCAATGTCCGACCTTTCACCCATTGTATCCACCACTTTCCTGGATAATATTTGTCATGTTCTTCGGCTAGATACTCTTGGTGCTCGTATTTAGCATCCCGCTGAATTGCACCCATCTATGAACTTCCCTCACTCACCCTGACACATTTAAACTCCTGCCTATCAATAAATAATTAATCAGATTGAAATATCACTGTATGTAAGTTAAATAATTCAATAAGCTCCTCTGAGCAGACAAATATATTTAAATATAGTTAGCTCGCTAACACTTTAATCCATGAAATACATGGGGAAGATGCATCACAAATCACGCACAGAGAAGGCAAGATGAATCCCGATTAAGATATATAACTACCAAAATTTCCCATGCCAGAAAAATAAAAGTTAAGAGTAAATTTAAAAATATAATTTCTGTCTGTGTCGCGTTTATTGGTATATTTTATTCATAATACCATTTGTTGAACTGACACAAAATAGAATTAAATATTACTAATGGCCGTTTTTCAAGACTTTCCAAGACGATGGAAAACATAATCAGTCTGGGTAACAATCAGCACAGATCCATTGATTAATTAATTGATTTTTTTTTTCTTCTTCTCCTTCTGTCGGTGATGTAGTCATACGCTTGGGGGGAAAATAGTTCTCAGTTCTTCAACAATTAATCTGCAAATGTGGAAGGGCAAGGGTTAAGAAAACCGAAAAACTGGAATGTGGGTAGTTAAGCGCAAGAGAAGGGTCAAATAATGGGACTTAATCATTATAGGAATCTGTATAGACTCTAAACTGGTAATAATGATTGATTGCTAAAAATATAAAAATAATGGAAAGATAGATAGATAGATAGATAGATAGATAGATAGATAGATAGATAGATAATAAATTAGATAGATAATAGATAGACAGATAATTAGATAGATGGTTGATAGAGATAGATAGATAGATAGATAGATAGATAGATAGATAGATAGACAGATGATTGATGAAAGTCCTTACTACCAGTATGAACAGACCCAAGAGGTAGGTGAAATCATCCACGATAATACCTAATGTCCTAACTCACCGTATAGGACCCTGGTACTAATGTCAAGACTGAGACAATCTGTTCATCCAAAAGGAAGGATGAACAGGAGTCTCCCTCAGGCCTTAATACAAATGACAGGGAAATGCAACACACAAAATAACCCAAACAAAATAAAAAAGGGAAAGAAAACACTTAACTTCAAGTGGCTATGGCAGCACCAGGAACTCACCTGAGATCCACACACCAGCTATCCACAACTCAAACAGAAGCTATAAACTGCGGGAGAAATCACAAAAAATAGAGAAGGTTAAATGACCCTAATAGCCACACCTGGGGAAAGAAGCACCTGAAACAACACAGACGTCATTTGATCCAAACGGAAAACATGTCAGATCAAACCACGTGTTGCCAGTCTCACCGATCTCCTGCCACCTCTCGTGGAAACGTCTGTGACAGATAGATAGATAGATAGATAGATAGATAGATAATAGATGTGTAGATAGATAGATAAATAGATAGATAGACAGATAATAGACAGACAGACATGTAGATAGGCAGATAGATGATAGATACTGTAGATAGATAGATAGATAGATAGATAGATAGATAGATAGATAGCAGCACTCCAAAACAGATGACGGGTAGTGAATGTGCTCTTATTCACCCTAGATGCAAAGTTTCATCCAAACTCACTGAGGCCTCTCTCAATAGACTGCATGTCATTTGAGAGTGAAACTGGACTGCACATCCTCAATACTATGCTTTTGATATAACAACTGTTTCTCATCATAATTAAACATGGCTTCTCAGCCCAATTTGTAATAAATATTCCCTATGCTGTGCATAAATGAGGCATTGGTATAGAGTTTGATCAAGAGCATAGGTCCACTTACCGCGACAAGGTTGCCTCTTCAAGTGGGGACCTACTCTAACTTTGGCGCGGCACTGCGCAGGGATTACAGGTGCCCCAGCACCACACCAGCAGATGGCAGGACCGAGTAGCCACACAGCTCCCCCACTTTGCAGAAAAGCCACCCTGGCTCTGCCCCCCCCCCCCCCACTCCACTGGCACAGCAGAAAGGCAGCAATGGTGGAGAAGCCATGTTTAATTATGCTGAGAAACAGTTGTTATATCAAAAGCATGGTACTGAGGATGTGCGATCCAGTTTCACTCTCACATGTCTCTCAATAGACTGCGCTCGTTCCAGCAGCGTTCATGTCATGAGCAGCATGAACTTTCCAGCCCACCGCAGGAGGGGCACTGAGGATGGGGTGGCAATAAATTGCTTCGGAAAGATACCCGGGCAAAGAAAATGTGTGGTTATCATCTAGTTTATTCCTGGCTTCTCGGCAGGTAATGGACATTGGGCCTGATGTATTATTATTCCAAAACCTACAATAATCAGCAGTGATCGAAACGTCAAGTTTACAAGGAAAAAATTACATAGAAAACGGTTTTCACTGCAGTTTCCCTTTCAAAAATGTGATCTGTCTATTTCTCTGTAATGTATATCTGCTATCAACAGTGAAATCTGCCACAAATCCTGCCATTTCCAGTTCTTCTTCCATACACCACCCCCTCACCCTCCCCGTGTCCCTCTATTATAACCTCCTTCTATGAACCGAGCAATCTTGCAGTACAAGAAATTTCTTGGAAACACAGCAAAGTCCTTAAGGATAATTTGTTGCTGTCTCTTTAATGCTTCATTTTCCAGATTGCTCCATTTAGAGGGAAAGCGGACTAGTAGCCATTCTAAGCTTTTCATTTACCTCTTTGATATTCCCGTCATTTACTGCGGTACAATTGGAGCTGTTTAACGCAAATGCATTGCAGCCACGGGTGAAATATTAGACTCCCCAGTGTCTCGGAGCAGCTTCTGAGTCAGTAAACTTGGAGAGCATAGTCCAGAGAGCATCCCGCAGTGATGACTATGGGGGACTGGTAATAATGTTTCTCAATAGTACAGTGAACAGGACAGAGTGGGGCACAGATATGGGGTTAAACAACATTTAAAGGGGCTTCCAAAATTCCGATTTTGATCATCTATCCTCTTGTCGTTGGTACTGATTACTGGTCCACTAAGTCTTCAACTTAAGTCACAGGATTTTTTTCCTCTTCCCCAAATAAAGACTCAGACACAGCGGTGAATTAAAATCGGCCACAGCAGCTATTTTATTATTTACAACCATACAGATTTATGAACATTACCAACAAAGGAAGTTCCTCAAAGCCGAAAATAATTAAATTCACATATGGAGAACTCCACCTTGCCTCCAGCTGTTAAACACCAGTTCCGGGGGAACCAACCTATGGACCCCTTAAATCCACTACCAACCAAGGGAGTACAGCCCCAACCGTAGGGCCAAAATCCCCCGCACACACACACGACTTGCTGTCACCCTACACAAACCAGATCAACATCATACCAACCACTAAAACAAGGGAGGGTCGGCGGGGGTTTGTTGCCTTCCCCTGTAAAATGGTGCCCTTTCTTCCCCTACCGCCTGCCTTTACTAACCGCCACCCCCAGCAACTTAACCCACCCAATCTCCCCAGTACTGCCTTCCTGAACCCCCCCCCCATCCATCATGCCCGCCTCCCCCCAAGGCTAGGCCTCCAGTCTGGCCTCACTGGACTAGAGATGAGCGAAGTATTGGAAAATTCGATTTTCCGCTGCTTCGCGGAATTTTACTAATAAACTTCCGTTCTTGACTAATTACTTTGTCACGAAGCGCATTTCTTTGTAAGTAGTGGGTGCAATGACAGGGAACGACTATTGCGCCGCTCCCCATCATTGTACCCCTAAGTTCATAGCTGATCGCAGCATCTGATAGAAATAATCAAGTGTAAAATTTAAAAAATATATATTAAAACATACTTACCCTCATCCATTTGATGGCAAAGAGCCAGTCACCACCATCTTGATTGAACATCTAGCACGAAATCTCACGTCATACGTCACCGCACGCGAGATTTTTTACGAGCTCTTCAATCAAGATGGCGACAGCTTGCGCTTTATACTCAAATGGATGAGTTAAGTATGATTTTTTATTTTTTTTTACACAATTTCAGGTAAAATCGATTTGTTACCATGAAGCACAAGGAAATTCAGCATCACGGCGAATCTAATTTTCCCTGAAATTCTGATCGAATTACACTTTGTGGAGTTTGATTCGCTCAACATTACTCAGTCCATTAGATGCCTGCCATGCTTGGTATTGTAGCTGAGCCCCATTCACTTGAGTGGGACCTAGCTGCTCGTAGACCATGGGACCAATGAACATGACATCACTGGCCTAGGAAGTGGATCAATTTCCAAATCTCCCAAAACTCTATTAAAAAGGGTTCTTCTGGACATACTGTTTGATCAATGTGGATCCATCTCCCGGGAGACTTTCCAATCAGCATAATAATGGGTTTCATTGGTTAAATCGCAGCTCGTTCATATAAATGTTGAAGCATTCAAGTGAAGTAGCCTGTAATCCTCTTTACTGTACTGAACAACATCAAAGATTGATGGTCTATTTGAAGGCTAGACCATCAATGTATATTCCCAGAGAACTGAAAGATATGCTTTAGAAAGGTGGTATGTTCCCCAAAATGTTTCAAAGTGTGTGGGCTTGCTGACTCTCCGCCTCCATATGGACTTTGCACTTTTCGAGCTTTTCTGCTGGACATTGCACTTAATGAAGGTTCATATATTGGATATAGTTCTTGTGAGTTGTTCAGATGGACTTTGCACTTTATAAGTTGCTCTGATGATGATGATATGTTATTAATAACTATAGAAAACTAGTGAAAATATGCTATTTTGGATACATGTGTTTCTTGTTTAATCAGAAAATTCCCAGAAAATCCCTTTAAGGTGGCCACAGGGTCTATGCTCCAATATCCAATGCACCTCACTTTTTCTTTAGTGGTCAGCTAGCCGGGCTTTTAGAGTCTTGGACAATACACCATACCAAGCTTCTAATAATAAGCAAATCAAAAGTAAATGTCATTATCAGTTACTTTCTAATGGAACACCCTGTGCAGAACCGAAACTCAGGACCTAGGGGTGGTGCATAACGCACAGATTGATAACATACCAAAGATGAAATCCTTGTGTCATGCCCTACACGAGGCATAGTACACCTAATCACTGGTGTTTATTCTTAAAAGGGAAAGTGTCATCAGGAAATTATCTACTATGAATCACAATTTTATCTTAAAGGCTATGTATACCTTTGGGGCATTTCTTCTTTTTTTATTATTGCATTGTACTCATTTTGAGCTAAAAAATCATTTTAATTGGTCTCTATTATAAATGCTGAACCTTTGTCTTTGTGCAGCCTTGAGTTTCTGTAGTAGCAGGATCTAAATTTTCACTCTGTTCCATCAGGCAGCTCAGCTGACGGCTCTTTATCTTTCATCTCTGACCTTATAAACACTAATTAGAGCTCAATTCTTATCTTACTAATACGAATGTGGCTTAAACAAGTGTTTATCATCTTTTAGTATTTTAGAGATAAGGTTTATTAGATGACCAGCACAAGGTGAAAGTAAAATGTAGGATTCACACAGCTAGACAAAGAGTTAGCCCTTTGTGACAGAATGGCTGAATATTTTTAATAAATACAAATTGAAAAAATGATTTTTAGCCCAAAATGAGTAAAATGCAAGAAAAAAAATTGCCCCTGGAGGTGTACATAACCTTTAAACGTATTTTTATTCCTAATACGATTAGACTCTGTTCTGTTCTTGTAACCCTTGAGCAACCATTGCATTATCATCACACACAGAATTACAATGAAAGATAACATCTTTGTATAGCTAACACAAGATTCAAACTTCACAATAGGTGATATCACAGCTTATCAGCTCACTCCTAACCTCTCCACAGGTCAGACAGCATGTCTAGAAAAATCTCCCAAAGAAGTCAACGAGGTACCCTCCTGTCCATTGTGGCCCCTATGACTGTTTTCAAAGAAGAGAAAGTCTTGACATGGTTTTTGCCTAGTGTCCAGTGTGAAAACTGTATAATTTTAGGATTTATTTAAAATATAGACCGGGATGTAAAAAAAAAAAAAAAAAAGAACTTGTTTTTCATAATTTTCTGATGAGACTTTCCCTGTACAACAGCCTTTGTAACATTTTATATCGTAGACATCACTATAAATGTAAAGCAAAATAGAAAAGCATAAGACATATTTTTATGTTGCATAATGCACCTTTTAGAGGATATTTCCTATTTGAGGACTGCAAGGAAAGCCAAGGGTGACAGATTTTCAGAGTGCATTTTATCAAATGATAGCCCCTGTTTAGAATGACACAATTAATCTATGTAATGTCGCCTTCCTCTCACACAGGCTGGAGTAGAAATACACTATAACTGACTCTCCCTCTTTCCCTCCTCTATTGATGTCTCTGAAGGTTCTTGTTCATTCAGATCATGGTATATCAATAAGTCAAAGAAACTGGATTTGCAGTCATGGATTTCTCAATTGGAATGGCTTGCACTAGAATTCTTCTGAATTAAATACTGGTGGCTCATGTTTCAATCATGAAGGTAAGATGTTGATTGCATTTGCATGAGTGAAACTAGTGGGTGTGGTTAAACAGCCTCAAAAGAGGAGGCGTTTGAACAGCATTGTAAGTGGCAGACAATAGAAGTTGTATTGAATATCTAGGTTTCTCCAGTTTAACATAAATAGCTTTATTCACACCTCTTTTGAACCAGTCCTCCTCTGTGTCTAAGATTCTGACTTCGCTATCATCAAACAAGTGTCCTATGTCCTTAAGATTTAGGTACACAGCTGAATCCTGCCCTCTCTTTTGTGCTGGTCCAAATGTTGGTGTGGATGCTGTTTTGTCCCCCCAGTGTACAATTCTTACCACTCCTAACTGCACTGGTCTACATACACAGTATTGCTCATTTTGTGTTTTGGCATAGGTTTTTTTGGGTGAACCACTTGCGGCCTCAGTTCGTTGACAATTTTAAAGTAGACAGAGGTGCAATGTTTTCTCAGGTACTGCACCTTTATGAAGAAGAACCAAGTTCTTCCGTATGCCTTCCTTCGCACCTTAAGTGGCAATCTTGACATTCATTTTTATTATTTTCTTAGTTTTAACAAAACCCCTCTGGTACCTTCTCTTCATTTACAGTTTTACACTAAATTAATTTTATTTTTTGTTCACTGCTGCCTCTTTCTCCTTCCTTCCTTTATCAATAGACAGCTTTACACTAGATGGATTTATTTGTTCACTGCTGCCTCTTTATCCTTCCTTCCTTTGTCAATGGACAGTTTTACACTAGATGGATTTTTGCAGTCACTGCTGCTCTCCTCTCTTGATTTACAGTTTTACACTAGATGGATTTTTGCAGTCACTGCTGTTTCTTCCTCCTATCCTCCTCTTTCTGTTTGCAGTTTTACACTAGATGGATTTTTGTGGTCACTGCTGTCTCTTCCCCCTTCCCTCCTCTCTCTGTTTGCAGTTTTACACTAGATGGCTTTTTGTGGTCACTGCTGTCTCTTTCTCCTTCCCTCCTCTCTCTGTTTACATTGTTACCCTAAATGGATTTTTGTAATCACTGCTGTCTTTCCCTCTTTCCTCCTTTCACAGTTTACATTTTTACACTAGATGGATTTTTTTTTTTTTGTTCACTGCTGTTTCTCTCTCTTTCTCTCTCCTTCCCTCCGCTCTCAGTTTACCGTTTTATACTAGATGGAGTTTTGTTTTTTGGTCACTGAGGAGGTTTCTGGAATGAAGAGGGGAGCTACAAACTGCTGAAAGGTGAGGAAGTTGTTACTTTCCCCGAATAATACATCAACTTCATTTATTCATATATTCTACAGATTTATGGAAGAAAAAAATCTTTAAAATGATAGCTATGCTTTAAGGTAAAATGTAAAGGATTTTTGATTCCTTCTCCGAAATCAGAAACCTGAACAAGCAATTGACCTAAAGCCGAGCGAAAAAAAGATCAATTGAAATTCCTCTCATGTTTCAAAGGCAGCTCTGCACATATATTGAAATATTTTAAGCTGCAGCATCCCTTTAAGATATATACTTTGTGTCGCATATGTCACGGTGATGCTTGAGGGAGTCAAGCATGTTTTTTGGTTATCTATTTCCTGTCATATGAGGAATCAATGGGCAGAGATTTGTAGCCAGTAGCAGCTTAATATATTAGAAAATATTATTTGAGAAATCCCACCGGGTCAGCAGAGTTTCTAATATATCCACTCTCCGATGAATTTCAGACTATTAACTAATATTCCGCTTTACAAAATGCTGATCTCTTTTGAGCATGGTGTCATAGGTGAGCAACAACAAGAAGATATGAATTTCTTTATCACACAAGAGATTTATCTCTTTCATTCATGACATTCATTATCTTCCCATAACTGGCGAGGCACCTATGGAGAATGGGGGTGATTCCATGTATTAAATTTCCACAATATCAATGAAAGTGTCAGAAACAATCTGCAAAATTCAGGGATGGAATCTGAGCCTTTAGCTTAAATACAGAGATGTATGCAGTGAGTGTAGCTCACAAGGGGAAGCGCGCTAGCAGGGCAGAGAGATTCAGAGGGACAGTGGTGGTGATGGTGATCGTAGTCCTCACAATTTAAAATCCTACTCCAACTCTACCATATACTATGGCTAGAGGGGCACACTTGTTCTTCCCCTCGACGTGGACCCTAGGCTTTGGGAGCTCCTACCTGATGGTGGTTGCGGTGTCCTTCATGGTGGGTGGATGGGTAGCAGTGTGCAAAGGAGGAGCACAGCGCTACAGCCATCAGATAATGGGATTTTAATGACCAGGTGGGATTGATTATGGCAAACAATAGTCTCTTTACTTGGAGATGGTGGGTGGAACAGTGGAAATATAAATAGTAGGCACAGTTCTAAAGTATATAACACAAAAGATGTTTCCTAAAAGGCTGAATATAGGACATAGGCAGTATGATAATTCCCTCTAAGTCTCTCTTCCCATGCAATCTTTCCAATTGACTAAAGGGTGTGTAAGTCCTTTCACTATCTTTCTGTAGAACCCAACTGTGGGCTGCAGTCCTAGATCAGAGGGCTGGTCTGGTTTAGTAGTGTGGTGGTCGCCTGAAGAATTATTACCCAGACCATGTGCAGTAAAGTCCAAAGTCGTAAACGTAAGTTACCTTTACAGACTTTCTTGTTAAGATTCTGTAAACAGTCCTCAACCCTCTGTAAAAAATACAATGCTTCTCTTCCTTAGAGGTTTAGAGGTTTCCTTTTATTGTAGTTGCTTTTCTGGCACCTGTAACCCCTTTGTGACCTCCGCCATATATGTACAGTGTGGTTGTTTGTAATATAAGCTGCAGAGGCCGCCAAGTGAGGAGACCACCAAGTATACAATGTGCCAGAATAGAAAGGATGGAGCAATAACTGCTGCTGAGGACCAGGATTGAGTCCAGCTGGACAGATAGTACAGTATAGATGGGACGGACTGTCCATAGACCCTACTTGGAAACTTCCTGGTGAGACTATGCCCAGGAGGCTGCCCAAGCCTGCCTCATGGCTGTTGGACTAGTACATAATGATCTGATGCTCTCAGCATTAATGAATGCTAGGAGCATCATGTAGTTATGCACTTGGTCAACAGCCACAAGTGCCCTCCTGAATACTGGAGTGAAGGGGGTAGTATTTTGTGCTGCACCATGGTATTTGGTTCTACTGAGTCAGTATTTTGTGTTTCACTGAGGTACTTGGTTCTGCTGGGGAGGTATTTTGTGCTGCACTGTGGTATTTGGTTCTGCTGGGGTGGTATATTGTACTGCACTGTGGTCTTTGGTTCTACTGGGGTGGTATTTTGTGTTTCACTAGAGTAATTGGCTCTTCTGGGGCAGTACTTTGTGTAGCACTACAGTATTGCAGGCCCCACCTACTTATGTTGTCCCTACCTACTTGTGCTGCCACACCTATTGTCAATTTGGACCATACTACAACATGGGGCCACTTTTAGTTTTTTCCGGAGCCAATTTTAGTTTTTTCCAGGGCCACTTTCATTTCTCAGTCTGTTCATGAGTATAGATATGCTATACTTCTGGATCCTCGATCTTGGTTTTCATCAGCAGAGCTTATTACCCCCAAATTTTCTAATCTGACATTCTTGGACTGTCACCTGGGAGAACTTCACTTGGACCACCCACCTCTGTCACTCACCATAGGCTGCAATAATGGCTACTTCTTTACAGTCTATGTTGAGTCAACAGATACATAACTGTTAATGACAGGTGTACATTAATACTATTCTGTGACATAGCCAATTATAGTTTGGACCAGATGGGACATCTCAGGCTGTCTCAGAAAGGCTTGGCCTTTAAAAAAGACAGAGAATTGCTTGATTCTAATTGCATTCTCTGGTATTTGGCCTATGACTTACTAATAAGGGTCATGTGGCCCTGCAACGTTATGGGCTTTAGCAAATGCCTAATGATAATGTATAATATTTCACCCTTTCACAAACATTCACTTCTGATCCCTTCAGTCATTCACGTGAAACCCAATATTCCTACTAATTTCTGAATTCAGTTATCGTTACTGGGCGGCTCTGTTACATTTCTGATATTCTATACATTCCTAATGCAGATGTAGTTTATGTTGTACAAAGCCAGACTAGAAATGTTAGGATATAATTATCTACAGTCCCTTCCAAGAAAAATGTTTTAGCAAGAGACAATAAATAATTAATAATATAGGGACTATCTATCTATCTATCTATCTATCTATCTATCTGATATCTATCTATCTATCTATCTATCTATCTATCTATCTATCTATCCATCTATCTATCATACTGACTTATAGTCTGAAATATTCTGCCTAATGTACAGTTTTGCACAGCCACAGTAAAAACTGAAGCAACTTTGTAAAAAGTCTTTAAAAATGTTACCGTTTTATGTATACAGCTCATCTGCAGACCAATGTGTCTCAATGGTTACAGACTACAAACAAAACCTGGAGTCTGCTCCTGCAGTCATTTACTACACTCATATATTCCAGCTTCTCCATACCACTTCCTGCGCCTCTC
This sequence comes from Bufotes viridis, assembly GCA_033119425.1. Classification (NCBI taxonomy): domain Eukaryota; kingdom Metazoa; phylum Chordata; class Amphibia; order Anura; family Bufonidae; genus Bufotes; species Bufotes viridis. The sequence goes on from CM065596.1 coordinate 143,637,250, forward strand.
TGCAGTAACTAAAAGGTAGCTGTGTACAAGTACATACATAACACCTTGTCAATCATAATTCCAAGTGGCAGGAGATGGAAGGAGTGAGGGGGGGTTGAAACTTTTAAAGAAAAATACCATAGACTACTGTACGCGTCCAGTGTATTCTTTCAGTGCTATTCGACGTCAAACAGAACCTTGTTTTGTGCTGTTTTCACTACTAGCAATATGGACCTGTAGCTACAGTATAAAATGGAGAAAATATGGAACTGACAGATTTGTTCTAAACGCATTGGAACTAGTGATGATCGAGCACCAAAGTGCTTGGGTGCTCGAGTAGAACACTTTGGGATGCTTGGGTGCTTCCGAGCACAATGGAAGAACCCGAGCATTAAACCAGGCACCCTCTGCTCTGAAGAGGGGAGGGTGCCGGGTCCCACCGAGGTCTATGCAGAAGATCGCTGTACAGTGAGGTAATCCCCCAGTGTGAGTCTGCGGCTTAGGAGTCCCTGCTCTGACTCCATATATAGCTATGCCCATATAATGTAGAAACTTGTGAGTTCCAATCCCGGTAGAAACGTTTCAGAAATAGACTGACACCACCCTTCACCCCCAGCTCCAGGAAACAATAAAGAAAGGGCCCATTTACTGTTACCAATTGTAGCTACAGGTGTGAAATTGAAACATCTGCCATTACCAATGGATTCCAGTTATGTGTGGGTCTGCCAGTGTGAGCGTTCAGGGATATTATACAGCGGGAGAAGCGTATTCTTATGGCAGAAGTGTCCAATGTTTAATTTATTTTTCAAATTATTATTTTTTCTAATATTTGTATCCGTGCATTTCATTAGTTATGTATTTACTGTTTTACTTATTTGTATTTTCTAATTGCTTTTTATTTATTGCTTAAGCTATTTTATATGATGTCTGTCGATCTCATGTCTGTCTGTCTAACGATCTCATATCTGTCTGACGATCTAATATCTGTCTGTCTAACGATCTCATATCTGTCTGTCGATCTCATATCTGTCGATCTTATATCTGTCTGTCTTTCGATCTCATGTTTGTCTGTCTGCTGATCTCTTATCTGTTTGTTTTTCTGTCGATTTCACATCTGTCTGTCTGACGATCTCATATCTGTCTGTCTGTCTGTTGATCTCATATCTGTCTGTTGATCTCATATCTGTCTGTCTTTCGATCTCATGTCTGTCTGTCTATCGATCTCTTATCTGTTTGTTTTTCTGTCGATCTCCCATCTGTCTGTCTTTCGATCTCATGTCTGTCTGTCTATCAATCTCTTATCTGTTTGTTTTTCTGTCGATCTCATATCTGTCTGTCTTTCGATCTCATATCTATTTACATAATATATTCATCTAATATCTATCTTAGATTTTTTATATTGATGTTCATTTATGTTTTTTTGCATTTATTTATTATGTTTATGTTCCAATTAATGTTGAGCGAACATGCTCGGCCGAACTGGTGTTCGACTCGAGCACGCGATGCTCGGCACATTGCAGTGTTTGGCCGAATCAGGGGCGTAATGCTCGAATCAGTGTATTTAACTCTAATTTATCCTCTATTTCTGAAAAGTTTCTGCCAGGATTTGAACTCACAACCTTCTACATTAGAAGCAAGGACCTTAACCACTCAACTATATATCGAAAGACAGACAGATATGAGATTGACAGAAAAACAGACAGATAAGAGATCGACAGACAGACAGACATGAGATCGAAAGACAGATATGAGATCGACCTACAGACAAACAGATATGAGATCGACAGACAGATATGAGATCGACCTACAGACAAACAGATATTAGATCGTCAGACAGAGAGATATGAGATTGACAGAAAAACAAACAGATAAGAGATTGATAGACAGACAGACATGAGATCGAAAGACAGACAGATATGAGATTGACAGACAGATATGAGATCGACAGACAGATATGAGATCATCAGACAGACAAACAAACAGACATGAGATCGACAGACATAATATAAAAAAGCTTAAGAAATAAATAAAAAGCAATTAGAAAATACAAATAAGTAAAATAGTAAATGCATAACTAATGAAATCCACAGATACAAATATTAGAAAAAAAAACAAATGGAAAAATAAATTAAACATTGGACACTGCTGCCCTAAGAATACGCTTCTCCCGCTGTATAATATCCCTGAACGCTCAGACTGGCAGACCCACACATAACTGGAATCCATTGGTAATGGCAGATGTTTCAATTTCACACCTGTAGCTACAATTGGTAACAGTAAATGGGCCCTTTCTTTATTGTTTCCTGGAGACGGGGGTGAAGGGTGGTGTCAGTCTCCAATTTGCTGAGAGATTGTCTTTGTGTCTAACGTGTGATTGACATGATCCATTGTTGGGTAGTGAGGCTGCTTCATGTGTAAAGTGACCGGTGAGGAGCCTCTCTTTACATGGCTGATCTTCAGTCATTTCCATCCTCTATAAGGAAGGTTTCTGCCTGGGCACTCTAATATTGCATGCAGGGCCTATTTAAAGTAAGTTAGTGTGCCGAATTCTGTAAAGGAAATGTGAAGGTAACGGAGACAATCAGCAGAGGATCTCACAGGACACCCTGCACCGATTTACATATCACATGCATCTGAAAGCTTCTCTGGAATCTACATCTGAAAGGCAGATACCGGTGTCAGCTTTTCACAGAAAAACACAATAGCGCGAGATGTCCAGAAAACCTAATGTTAAGTGACTTGGATGCTTTGAAAGAAGATGGATCTGGAGTGGCTGGAGACCGTATAGGATGTTTCATACAGCAGAAGTAACAAATTCAATTTGTTTCATTCTACTTTCAGGAATAGACATTTGAAAGTATTGGGTTATTACAAAAATTGTAATAAAAAAAAGTCACCCTCAGCCTCCGCCACTTTATCTGACTATATGGCGCTCAGCCTGAACATAATGGGGGGATTTTCAAGGCATTTTCTGCTCTGGTCTTGATATACCCTGCGCACGCCTCGTCATAAATTAGGTGCATCTTACTGTAGTCCATGCACTTAAACAGAAATCTACGACAGATTTCTGGATTCATTTGCACCAGAAAACTGGCAGAAATGAAGATACATTTATCAAATCTGCTTGCCAAGCAACCTTCCCCCTTTTAGATAATTGTCGAGAGGGTGGCGAGGGGGTGACAAGAAATGCAACCATTTTTTTAAAAGTCGCAAAGACATTTTAACGCCAATTTTAAGGCACAAGGGAGATGATAAATCTTCCCCAATATTTAATGTTGAGCGATTCGAAGTATCCCAAGTGGAATTGGATCCAAATTTCAGGGAAAATTTCATTTGCCGCAAAGCCGAATTTCATGCTTTGTGGTAACAAATCAATTTTCCCTGAAATGGTGGTAAAAAAAAAATCATACTTACCTTATCTGTTTGAGTGCAAAGAGCTGGCCACCGCCATCTTGATTGAAGATCTAGCACGAAATCTCGCGCGGCCCGTGATGACGTAATTACGTTGGTCAGCGTGGTGATGAGATACGTCACCGCGCACTACATTTTGTGCAACCTCTTCAATAAAGATGGCGGCAGCTGGCTCTTCGCACTCAAAAAGATGAGGTATTTTATTTTATTTTTTTTTGTGTGTGTGCGACACTGCCCCAATGAAGTCCTGTCTGGCTGGAAGTCATACATATATGTATGGAAACATTATTTTCATTGCTTTAATGCATCTATAAGAATAAAGGAAGTTAGGGCAGGTTTGCATTCGCAGTATGGAATTCCATTATAGGGTTCCATTATAACAGAGTTATAACGAAATATAACCGAATTTTACAATGGGATGCAAAATTGAATCCTTTAAGAGGCATTCCGTTTTGCTCCATCCTAATACATGTCTATGGGGCAAATAACGGTTTCGTTTGATTTTTTATACATGACGGAAAAATAGTCCTGTCAACGGAATTCCATAATGCGAAAGCGAATACGCCCTAACTGTGTCTCTCTGGTTACAAATCACAAAAAAGCTCTCTGACCCATCAGCTGTGCGTTACTCTCCTCAATCCTCCATTCCAGCTTTTACAGGTGGCAGCTTTCCCTAAAATCCACATAAGAATTAAGAGTTTTAATGTAGATTTTTCCTCATCTTACCTTCAGCGGACTAAAATGAAATATCTTTATCTGTTTGACTACGTTCACCATCTATTCAACGCTTTTTAATATTTATAATATTTACTAAATAGAATTATTTAAAATGCAGCAAAACGAATGAAATACAGTAATCAAGTAACCATTTCATGAAGAGCAAAATCGGCATGAGACAGGAATTGTGAAGTTTACATAATTGCACCATACTGGAAATAAAGGACTTATTTTAATATTTTCAGAGACAGTCTCACTCTTGTACATAGGCTTTATATGGAATTGCAGCTCAACCCAGTCTTGAATAGGAATGAGCTGCAATATCAGACTAAGCTCATTGAGAAGCGTGGAGCTCATTCAATATGGAGCACAGATATTCTTTTTATCTAGGAGTAGCGCAATCATGTGGTCAATCTGACACCCTGCTGAGCTAAGCTCTGTCAAGAGCAGTGGGGGGAAAATGCCTTCAGTGAAAAGTGGTTATCACTGTTCAAACTCATTTCACTTATGGTCTAGCAAAGTGGGATACTTAATTACACTGCCATTGCTAGCTCCTATAGTACAGCCTCCTCAAACAAAGATATAACTACTATAATACTGTACTCTATGTCCAAGAATACAAATACTATAATACTGGCTCCTATGTAAAAGAATATACTATAATACGGCCTCATATGTAAAAGAATATAAGTACTGTAATACTGTACTCTATGTCCAAGAATATAACTACTATCAGGGGCGTAGCTAACAGCTCATGGTCCCTGGTGCAAGAGTTCAGCTTGGGCCCCCTTCCCTCAGTGCTTTGTGTGTCTTCTTATGCGGCACAAGGGTCTTTGGGCCCCCTCAGGCTCCTGGGCCCGGTAGCGACTGCTACCTCTGCACCCCCTATAGCTACGCCCTATAATGCTGCCTCCTATGTACAGGAATATAACTACTATAATACTGCTCCTGTACAAAAATATAACTACTATAATACTACCTCTCATGTACAAGAATATAACTACTATAATACTGCCTCTCATGTACAAGAATATAACTACTATAATACTGCCTCTTTTCTATGTATAAGAATATAACTACTATAATACTGCTCCTGTACAAAAATATAACTACTATAATACTGCCTCCTATGTACAAGAATATGACTACTATAATACTGTTCCTATGTACAAGAATATAACTACTATAATACTGCTCCTATGTACAAGAATATAACTACTATAATACTGCTACTATGTACAAGAATATAACTACTATAATACTGCTCCTATATACAAGAATATAACTACTATAATACTGCTGCTATATACAAGAATATAACTACTATAATACTGCCCCCCAATAACTACTATAAGGTTAATATTGTTTACTTTTTTCTTTTATAATTCTTTTTATTAAATTTTCAGAACAATAATACAACAAATAGATATCGTAACAGCATCCTCTGCGTGTCCATCATAAATACAGCACATATTACAAAGGTTAATATTGTTTACTAATGCTCCTTATGAAGAGGGATATCCCTAGTATGTAGCATTACTCACTGGTCTCTTTGCTTTCTACAGACTGTCTCTTGCAGCCAGTTACAAGGAGTCTCTTTTCTGTGTTGTCAGTCTTGGCTATTGTATGGACAGGTTATGACACCATGTCTACCAGTCCCTACCTCCTACGTGTCCATCTCATGGCAGCTCCACTCTAATGTAATCATTTCGAGTCAATACAGAACATGAAAACGCTCTGTGTACAAAATCATTAAGCTAATTAAAGTAAGCCATGTGAAAGAATCTGCAGAGTGAGCAACCTAACACTTAGCCAATACCGTGCCGACGATGTCCGCCGTCATCCAGATCAATACAGGGCTCCTCCGAATCGGGAGGGAGGATAATGTTCTGCTGCTCAATAATTCATCCCAGCTGTTCTCTGTAGACACAACACTTCATGACGGAGACACTGATGTCCATCACTTCATCACGTTACATAGTTGCAATGTTTTACAGAACTGGGATACTCATTTATGCCTGAAAACGCGTAACAATGTCATATCCCTATAAGGGGTTGCTTCATAAAGAAGGCCCCTGTCCATATGCCCCACTAAGGCATATGGGCATCTTTAAGGGGGTCCTTTTGCCACATAATAAGCCAGGACAGGTCTGGTGGACCATGCAGTTTATGTAGCACAAGCTCGACCATTCATACGAATGGTCAGAATTTAAAGGAGTTGTGTCATATCAATCACCAGGATATGCTACCAATGTCTGATAGTTGCAGGTCCCAAAGAAATAAACAGAGCGGTAGCCGTGCTTGTGCAGTGCGCTTCCCAGTTGTTTAAATGGGACTTCCAAAAATAGCCAAGGTCGTATTTTTTGGCCCTCCCATAGCAATGAATGGAGGGTGTCCCTGCATGCGTAGTCTGCTCTCCTTCACTTTGCGGGCTCTGTTTTCTAGAAGCTGCTGGTCCCAGAGGTGACATTGGTGGCATATCCTAGTCACTAGAGATGTCCCAAACTATTCGCCGGCGAACATAGCTTGTTTGCGTCCGCCGCGGCGGGCGAACATATGCGATGTTCGCGTTCGCCACCAATACTTTATCATTGAGCAAACTTTCACCCTGTACCTCACAGTCAGCAGACACATTCCAGCCAATCAGCATACCCTCCCTCCCAGACCCTCCCACCTCCTATTAAAAAGCAAGGACGGCATCCATCTTAGATTCATTCTGAAGCTGCAGTGTTAGTAGTTGTAATCGCATTGCGATTAATATAACCTGTATTAATCGCATTGTGAATTCAACTTAGGTTCCTAATGGTTGTATTGCCAGAATATAACGAAGATTGAGAATATAGCGCTATATTCATTATATTCGTCAATTCTAGCAATACAACCATTAGGAACTCAGATCTAAGTTGTAATCGCAATGCGATTAATGCAGGTTATATTAATCGCATTGCGTATTAAACTTACCACACTCTGCGTCAACTACGTAACTTTCCATGGGAGTTTTGCCATGGATCCCCCTCCAGCATGCCACAGTCCAGGTGTTGGTCCCCTTGAAACACCTTTTCCATCACTATTGTGGCCAGAAAGAGTCCCTGTGGGTTTTAAAATTTGCCTGTCTATTGAAGTCTATGGCGGTTCGCCCTGTTCGCCTGTTCACGAACATTTGCATAAATTCGCGTTCGCGAACAGAAAATTTTATGTTTGCAACATCTCTACTAGTCACCTGCCTGAGGAGGTGGTGATGGTGAGTACAATAAAGGAATTCAAGAGTGGCCTGGATGTATTTCTGGAGTGTAATAATATTACCGGCTATAGCTACTAGAGAGGGGTCGCTGATCCAGGGAGTTATTCTGATGCCTGATTGGAGTCGGGAGGAATTTTTCCCCTTAAGTGCAGAAAATTGGCTTCTCCCTCACAGTTTTTTTTTTGCCTTACTCTGGATCAACTTGTAGGAAACAGGCCGAACTGGATGGACAGATATTTTTTTTGGTCTAATATACTATGTTACTATATGCTAAGGGGCCAACCCCTTTAATTCAATTTCCCCTGCAGCAAATACTGTATGGCCTGATCGGTGCGGGTCTGACGGCTTTTGGATGGGGCCGCGACTCTCGGGCAAGTGCTGCAACCTCTTCCAGGGCCTCTGAAGTCACGTCCTTCTGTCACATCACCTTTCTGCAGCTCAGCCCCTATTCCAGGGAATGAGACTGAGCTGCAATACCAAGCACAGCCACTATGCAATGTGTGGCGCTGTGCGTGGTTTTACTGGAGAAGCTCCACCAAATGGTTGATGGGTGTTGGGGTGTTGAGAATTGGACCCCTACCGATCTGATTTTGGTCACCTGTCCTGAGGGTAGGTATCTCCTGGGCCGACAGAAGGTGCAAAAGGGTTCGTCAGGGCACTCCACACCTTCAGCTGATGTAAACTGTAGGTGCAGAGCAAGAGTAAAGATTTATGTCCCCTTTAAAAATATTGATTGTATTTATATGCAATTATGTATCCTCCCCGGCTCTTGTTGTTCCTGGATTCCTGTTATCTGAGCAGCAATCACGGGGTTAAAATGGATTAAAGGGCCCCTCCACAGCTCCGGCTCCTCATCGTGACAGCTGATGATGACAAATATTTGCACAGCCCCATCTGACATATGAGGGATGACAGCCCTGTCCTGAACATGTGACAGCGTTTAGCCTATAATACCATAATGAGCGTGATTATGGTCAGCTGTCAGACAGCGAAAAAATTCTGTCCGTATGACACAAAATGGTGCACAAATGTGCCGAGCCCACCCGTAACACCCCCCTGCATAGCTAACTGCTGATACAATGTAAGGGTCCTTTCACACTTGCGTTCTGAGGATCCGGCAGGCACTTCCGTCCTGCCGGATCCGTCAGAACGCAAGTCACCTGAAGCATTAGAAGACTGATCAGGATCCTGATCAGTCTTCGAATTGCTTTCAGGTTACTATGGCAGCCAGGACGCTACTAGCGTCCTGGTTGCCATAGTAGGAGCGGGAGCGGAGCGGCATACTACATTCATGCGGCTCCCGGGCGCTCTGAATGACGCCAGAGCGCTTCATGCGCATGGATCACGTGATCCATGCGATCACGTGATCCATGCACTGGGGCGCCCTGACGTCATCCTGAGCGCCCCGGAGCCGCACGGAATGTAAGTATGCCGCTCCCGCTCCGTTACATTTTACCATGGTAACCAGGACTTTAGCGCCCTGGCTGCCATGGTAACCAGTCAGAAAAAGCTAAATGTCGGATCCGGCAATGCGCCGAAACGACGCTTAGCTTAAGGTCGGATCCGGATTAATGCCTTTCAATGGGCATTAATTCCGATCCGCCTTGCGGCAAGTGTTCGGATTTTTGGACGGAACAAAAAGCGCAGCATGCTGCGGTATTTGCTGCGTCCAAAAAACGTTCCGGTCCTGAACTGAAGTCATCCTGATGCATCCTGAACGGATTTCTCTCCATTCAGAATGCATGGGGATGATCCTGATCAGGATTTTTCCGGCATAGAGACCCGACGACGGATCTCTATGCCGGAAAAGAAGAACGCAGGTGTGAAAGGGGCCTAACACGGATGGTGGCAGCAATCCCTTATAGGTCCCATTAGAGACCGTAAAGGAGCAAATGGACTCATCATCATCATGAATAAACAACCACACACAAAACCGTAAGTGGGTGCTCAGTGTACCGCCTTGTATGTCCCTAATTTCATGTGGTGGACATTTCTGTCGGATGCTGCATCAAAAGTGTGACAGGCCTCATCGGAGGCCATATTCCAGAGATATTACTCCTCCTATGTGCCATGCTACACACCATATGGCAGCACATGGGGCACATACTGCTCCCTATAGAGCTGCATGGAGCCTAGAACGTTATATACCGTAAATGTGGCCATATTGGTCACCACTGAAATTTATCTTGAAATTTGGGAATATCATTTTTTTGACTTGGGAATTATATTTACATTTTTCATAGAATTAATTGTATTGTAGTAGTAATAATAATAATAATAATAATAATAATAATAATAATAATAATAATATACCGTATTTGTTGTAATAGACATCGGTGGAGATCTTTCAATGAGATGTCACAGTCCATAAGATTATACAGAGAACAGCGGCACTAAGCGCTGCTTATCTACTTCTAAAATTGCAGTTTGTCACTGCTCATGTTTACAGAAAACTTTTTTTGTGTGTCAACCACTGACTTGACATAAAGAGATTCCCCCGATTCTACAAAGAAATTCTTCAGTAGATGTTGCAGAACCTCATAATACCCACCTCAGCTGCTACAGAACTTCATGATACACACCTCAGCTGCTGCAGAACCTCATGATACACACCTCAGCTGCTGCAGAACTTCATGATACACACCTCAGCTGCTGCAAAACCTCATAATATACACCTCAGCTGCTGCAGAACGCCATAATACACACCTCAGCTGCTACAGAACCTCATAACACACACCTCAACTGCTGCAGAACCTCATAATACACACTTCAGCTGCTGCAGAACCTCATAACTCACACCTCAGCTGCTGCAGAACCTCATGATACACACCTCCACTGCTGCAGAACGTCATAATACACACCTCAGCTGCTGTAGAACATCATAATACACAGCTCAGCTGCTGTAGAACCTCATAATACACAGCTCAGCTGCTGCAGAACTTCATAATATACACCTCAGCTTTTGCAGAACATCATAACGCACACTTCAGCTGCTGCAGAACTTCTTTATGAAAGTTATAAGAATTTTTTTTTCTATTAGGAAAAAAAAGGACAAAAATCTTTCACAAAGAGGTTCTGCAGCAACCGACACACATATGATAAGTAATACTGTATTCCATACTATAAATTGTTATTTACATGTATCAATGAATGCAGTCAGTCTGCAGCTTTGTATATGGTTGCAGACGTCTGAGGCGAGCTATAATGTGCACAATATATCTTTTATTCAGTAAAGCAACATTCACAGACAAGACTGTGTTTTTGTGGATAGGATGTGGACTTATTCAATTCAATGGGTCTGCCAAAAATGCAGAAAGCTTCATACGCGGCGACATCTGAGCTGAAGGCTGACTCTTATCCTGTCATGTAACTGATTCTCTTCGCAGCATGTCAGACATGTAAAAAGCAGAAAGTATTCTCTCATGTCACTGTACAGTTATCTGTGAAATAGAGATGAGCGAATTTTTCAAAAATTTGATTTGGTTTGATGCGAATAGCTGTAAAAAACGTCTATTTCCTGGCTGCAAAGAGCCTTTATAGTGGTGTAGAACACTGTACCTTGCAGTAACAAGCATAGGGAGTCTGCTTTGGTAGTGAAATAATACTGTGAATCCATATGACATTCAGATGTCAGGCGTCGCTCTTGGAATCACTGCACACTTAACTTATTTACGCAGTCACGGTGCCAAAACTGACCAAATAACTCAAGTATGAACTCTGCCTTATAGGTCGATATTAGCGCCAAAAAGAAGCGCACTCTTTTTCCACCATCGTCAGCTGATTCCACATAGATGTCTACAGAACCTGTTCTATTAAACGCTTATACAAGTAGAGCCCCCCAACAGAGTGGAGAGGGTGTCAGCAGTAAGTTTGTGTTGACATCACTGATTATTTTGCCCTTCCTCTGATTCATCAGAACAATAACCCCCAAAAAACGGATCCTGTCTGTTGAGCATCCACCTTCACTCGGTCAGCATAAAAACAAGAGTGGATCCAAAACAGAGATGACACGTGAATGGAATGTGTGCATGTCTTCTGTGTTTTCTACCCACTCCTGCTTTTGGCTACCAAATCACAAGCCAATTCTGATGTGACCATACAGGCCTTACAGCTGCTACACAGACAGGATCCTCTGCGTCTCATTTTTACTTCCTTCTGAAAGATCAGAAGAAGGGTCAAATAAATTATGATGTCACCTAGGCCGAAAGGCAAGATAGTGTCCCAGTCATGAAGTGGGGAGGGAGGGAACAGCATGAAAAGTCCACAGAGTGGCCCTATGACTTAGTGGTGAGGTGGAAGCAGCATGAGGAGACCACAGAGTGGCCCAATGACAGAGTCTGGAGGTGACGGCAGCATCAGGAGGCCACAGAGCGGCACAATTACAGTGTGGAGGTGGCGGCAACATCAGGAGGCCACAGAGCGTCACAATGACAGAGTGTGGAGGTAGCGGCAGCACCAGGAGGCCAAAGAGTGGCACAATGACCACAATGGGCCAAAGAGTGGCACAAGAGTGTGGAGGTGGTGGCACCAGCAGCATCAGGAGGAGGCCACAGCATGGCACAATGACAGAGTGGAGGTGGCAGCAGCAGCATGAGGAGACCAAAGAGTGGCAAGGTGACATAGTGTGAATGTGACAGCAGCATGAGGAGACCACAGAGTTGCAAGGTGACATAGTGTGCGGGTGAAAGCAGTACCAGGAGACCACAGAGTGGCAAGGTGACATAGTGTGGAGATGGTAGCAGTACCAGGAGACCACAGAGTGGCAAGGTGACATAGTGTGGAGGTGGTAGCAGCATCAGGAGACCACAGAGTGACCCGGTGACAGAGTGGGGAGGTGGCAGCAGCATCAGGAGACCACAGAGTGGCAAGGTGACATAGTGAGGAGGTGGCGGCAGCAGCAACAGGAGACCACAGAGTGACCCGGTGACAGAATGGGGTGGTGAGTGGCAATACGAGTACCAGCGAAAGATGGTGGGTGAAAGAAGGAGCACTTGGCATTAGATATGTGGCATCAGGTGGGTGGCAGCTTTAGAATAGCCACAACCTCTTCCTAGGCCAATGACGTTACATTCATTGGTCTCATGACCTAGGCCCAGTTCAGTCCCATGCAAATGCAAGCACAGCCACTATCCTGAGTTTGAAGGAGCTGCGAGGAGGCAGTGGCCCTCTCTGGAGTGCTGCAGCCTCCTCAAACAGCTGATTGCCAGGGGTCCTGAGTGTCAGACCCCCACTGATCTGATATCAAATATCTATCTTGAGGATAGGTCATCAATATCAAAATCCCCTAAACCCCCTTTAAGGAATAAGTTGATTAATAATGCATAAATTGTACATTTCTATGGATTCTAGCAACATTAAAATTCTATTTTAGCAAAAAAAAATTAGCACAATAACGGAATGTATTTGGATATTTTTTAAATACGCTTACCCGTTCATTTTAAGTATTCATAAATGTCAGCAATTTTAATTGCATTTCAGACAATGTCAATACCGAATATCCGCAGGAAGGCGCTCATTCGTCAGGTTCAGCACAGCTTATGGTATACAAGTTTAATGGGTTAAACAGCAAAATGGTGGTTAAAAACCAAGCAGAAATATTTCCAAACACAGGGCTGAGTGTATTCCTAAAGAAAAATTTACAGATATGATCTATGACCGTAGTCTGGGAATTTACCGCCGCTCGCGTTGCGCTCACCGTTCTAACACATTGCCAATTAGGTTCCTGCATATGTTAGACTAATTGATTTATATGGCTTTCTCCTTCTAGGTGGACGCACGTTGGCTGGAAAATAATAGTCAGTCGTAATGTAAATAGTCTCCGGGGGACGGTGGAAGAGTCAGGCGGAAATAGATGTTTTCTCTCATGGATGATTCTGTTTTCCAATTCCATAGCAGTGAAATAGGCAGCGTATCATATGTCATTAGTATTTTATCACTTCAAACTATAATTGAAGGAAAAAGGACTATTTTGCTTTTCACTGCAATTTTAGCTCTGGAGAAGTAACCATTATCTGTCGAGACTGTGATCTGAAAAATCGAAAAGGAAAACATGTATGCACTTTATAAACTAAGCACAAGTCGAAGCTTTCAAAAATCTATCCTACCTGAGTGCCCGCTGCCCCATGTGGGTGTAATTAGGGTGATTTTCATGGATTTTGGCAAGATAGAAAGAACATTAGGGAAAAACAGATTGTGCATTGGGGAAGACCACATAATAGTTTATATAATAGATCACATAAAAATAATGTAAACGGGGTCGACTAGTGAAGCACCGGCTTCTTCTTGGAAACAAGCCGGTGCAAAAACCCAGTGATGGGCTAGGGTGCATCTTCTTTCTTTGCGTCTAGGTTTACATTTCCCCTGCGCATTGTTTTCTGGTCCACAGAGAAAGGTTTTATAAAGTCCTAATCGGGTGTATGGAGAGCGGTTTATATTGTGAGGCAGCTCCTTTCATAAGGTAGATGCATGATTACGGTAACGCAAAGGAGAAGATAAACCCGTACCTATAGAATAAACCCCAAACTTGAACTGCCAAGGCACCAGTGAAGTTAAAGGGGTTTTTCCATCACATACAATGGGGGCATATCGCTAGGATATTCCCCTATTGTCTCATAGGTGCGGGTCCCACCTCTGGGACCTGCACCTACAACGAAAATGGAGTGGGGAAATTAATTGAGGGTGCACTGCGCTTGCGCAGCCGCCCTCCATTCATTTCAATGGGGAAGCCGAAAATAGCCGAGCTCTTCTTCAGCTATTTCCGTCTGCCCCATAAAAATGAATGGTGCACGCCTATTCACTTGTATGGGAGCAGCAGGGAGCAGCGCTTGGTGGTGGATGACCCCGGGAAACCCAGGGTCCTCCAGCCACCTCTCTCCCTGCTCCGTTCTCCTTGTAGGTGCGGGTCCCAGAGGTGGGACATGCACCTATAAGACAATGGGGGCATATCCTAGTGATATGCCCCCTATTGTATGTGATGGGAATAAAGATTTAACTGGACATCCATGTTGTCTTTGAGTGCTATGCTAATGCGTTAATAACTTTTACTTTTAAGGGTCCTGTGCCTTTAAAAGTTGTGAGCATTAGAGACTGTAACCTCCAGGCTGTGTACTTATTATAGACTGCAACCACCAAGCTGTGTGCCTATTACAGAATGTAACTGCCTAGTGGCGTGTCTTTCACGGACAGTAATCTCCAAGCTGTGTGCGATTACTTATAACATTTAAACTGTGTTCTCAGCTGAGACGTGGCCTATGTGTCTTTAGAGACTGTAACCACTAGCTTTAGTTTCAGACTAGCGGTATAAATCCTGCAGGCTGTTCCGGCAGGGAACAGCATGCCGGATCTCTCTGCATTGCTAGAAGCTTGTAAGTCTCTCACTATAATTAGGGGCTGGTGGATATCCAGCAGCATTCCAGCAAATATACTGAGAAACGGCATGAAGAAACCACTGTGCGCAGTAAAAATAACTGTTAATCAGTTATGATCAATTTGCATCAGTTTGTGTCATTTCCATCTGAGATCAATCTATTTTGATGGGAGAAAAAGTTTTGTAACTGATTTCTGACAGAAGTGACACAAAGTGATCATAACTAATGCTCAAAATAAAAGACCTATTTTTTTTCTTATTACCTTTCTTTTTCTGATGGATCAGAAGAATGGGAAGTTAAATAGTGATGTGAACTCAGCCTAAGTTGTGCACTTATTAGTGACTGTAACTATCAAGTTGCATGCCTCCTAGAGACTGTAACCACCAAGCTGTGTGCTTATTACAGACTGCAACCACCTAGTTGTGCATCTGTTGGAGACAGTAATCACCAAGCGTGTGTGCTTAATTGAGATTGTAACCACCAAGCTGCGTGACACACTTTGTAGCCATTGCATTTTTTCCCCCAGTTGGAGTAAAGTTCTGTTCCTTAGAACTCTGCTGTGTCAACCTCCATTACTGCACCATCCTTGGATAGGGTACTATTTCAGGATCACATCTGTAGATAGATAGATAGATAGATAGATAGATAGATAGATAGATAGAAAGATAGATAGATAGGTAGATAGATAGATAGTTGAAAAACCATAGAGTTGTGTTTAGCTTCAGTCAATGGAGTTTTTTTTTTTTTTTTTGCACAGCTCCATGAGATAATTACAAATCTGCATGTAAAATGTTAATTTCCCAGAAAGGCCTCATTTATAACCACTCCGTATTAACTCTGATCACATTATAAATGAGCTCTCACTCTTCTCTCCATGAAAATGATAAATATTGTCGCACGTTCCTCACTCTCCCATCTGAACCGTAATCATTTCCCATTTCCGAATTACTCCTACAAAAAGAACGTATTTATTATTTGTGCTGAGGCTTCCAGCCACATTTTATGGGAAGAGAATTTTACCAGTAATCCCTTTGCTAATGAAATAAAAAGTGAAAGGATTGAAGAGCAACTGTGGGAGGAAAAGAAATTGAATTAATTGCTTCTGCAAACAAAAGTGGTTCGTAAAAGGAAAAGTTCAGTCTGTGCACATACTGTAGGTACTGATCCAAAAAGAAATGTGATTGCAGGTGGAATTGTGTTAATAGCGCTCATATATGTAAATAAAGAACAAGAATAGAAATGTTGGTGACACTTTTTGGTGTCATTTATTATTCTCACTCAGAGTCATGATAGGCTTGATGGTTGTGCTCTCTTTAAGCGGTATAATTTGCTTGATGGTTTCCTGATGCTTGGTTCTCTTTAAGAGGTCCACAGGCTACACAAAGACATAATAAAAGTTAAAGAGAAGTGCAGTTTCAGAAATAGTAGCCTCCTGCTGAGGCCTGGAGGACTGTGCAACCCATCCAAATCCTCCAGGAGTGAGGTTGCACCTGAGATGTCTGACAACTGTCGCCCGAATTTCTGTGCCAGGTCTTAGGGCAGTTAATGCCTACCACAGCATGTTGGACCTAGTCAGCTTCCAGTGCTGGCCACATGCCTGTTAGCCCAACTCCCCATACCTGCGATTCTGTCACCCAAGCCGGTAACGGTGCTGGTCTTCTTAATTCCTTCCCTCTGCTGCACGCTATGCTGACAGGAGCGAGAAGCAGGGTTCTTAGTTGTGGTCTCCATTCCTGCCACCAGCATTGCTCTCCTGGCTCTGAGCAGATCTTGCATTCTGGCTCAGAGTTCCTTGTGTGTATTTAGGACGTGTGCGGGTGTGTCTCTCCTCCCTTTGTCAGGCAGCCTGCTCACGCCCTCTATCTTCCCCTGCCTATAGCTGGTCTGCAGGAGGTATTTAAAGGCGCCTCCTTCTACAGAAAGGCACCTGAGCAACTTAGGTTCCTAGTTAGTCTAGTTTCATGTTTTTCCTAAGGTGTTCTGTTGGTTCTAGTCATTCTGTGTATCGGACTTTGGATTGCGTATTACGGATTCTGCCTGATTGCTTCTTGCCCTGACCCTGATCTACATTTACGGACTTTGCCTGACTGCCGCCTGCCCAGAATTCTGCCTTCGTACCCTTACTACACCTCCGTCTGATCAGCCTTTGACCTCCTAGCATCCATTGGGCGTATTTTGTCACCTGGATGTCAGTCCAGTGGGTTCACACTCTGGTCCCGATTCCTTTATGTTCAAATTCCCCTCTGAGGTAGAACCTGGTACTCCCCTCGGGAAAGTCTCTCCTCACCATCTGAGGTATTGTGTGAAGAATGAGGGGTGTGCTTAGACATCGCCCTCAGAGTAAGTTGGTCATGTGGGGCAGTGGGTTTTCACCTGCTGGTCATAACAATGCCTCAGTGAACTGAAGCCCTCAGTCATTTTTTTCCAATTGTTTTAACCCTGCTGACAGGGGCTCTTTAATGCTTCCGTCCTAAACTATTCACCTTATTTGACAGGATTCAGTGGAAAATTGAGGCTGCTGATGTACAGGCTCAGTCGAATGCTATAGGTGCAGAGATATCCCCTGGACATACTGCATACAGAATCACACAATATACACCTCCTTTTGAAATCAGAGGCATATTTGGTTGCAGTGGATGCCCCAAGCACCGATATGGTAGCCCTATTATGACTCATAATTCAAAATATGCCATTCAAAATGAGGCTCTGTACATGGGACCTAAGGCTGTGCATGAGTAGACTTGTGTAAGGATAAGATTACCTTAGTGTTTTTGTGTATCCTTTTGGGCTTAATATTTTGCATAAAAATAACATAAAGAAACTGACTTTTGATGGATCTTGATGGGAGCAAAGTGAATAAAAAAGGTTGAAAATCTGATTAAACTGTTATTTTACCCAGCCTACCCTCATCAATAAGCTTCTTGGCAGAACAGATTGTTGCCTCCGTGCTTGTTGCTTTGGTCCGCCATCAGATTTCCCAACCTAAATGCTCACAGTAGCTAGAGACAAGTAGAACATAAAGCAACTGGTCTAAATACTGCGGGTCACACATAGTCCTGGGACCAGGTGGAAATGAAATAAGATTGGCTTCATTTAAAGTGAATCCTTCAGGGACTGAAGCGGCAGCGGCCTCAACAGGTATTTAGAAGTACCAAGCAGGAGAGAGTCATGAGCACAGGTGACAACTCTATTACTGCAAGAGGAGATTACAATCAGTTTGTAGCATATGAGATAATATTAATGTCTTAGGGTTGCTAAACTTAACCCACTAACCCTAATTGCAAAACCTTTGACTATATCCCTCTAAAATTCAAAAAATAATTAATGAGTTTCTTCAGTCATCATCTTTGGTCAACTTTGTAGAAATTCTATTTTATTAGTGACTGTAGCTGAGATAATTGGCATAGTTCTAAGTGTTGTAGAGGGAGTAGATGCACCCAGCACTGTTTCAAAGGCCAATATGCTAGAAGACAACAAGTATAGACATGAACCAGAGCTGGGATGCACAACCCGCGGTGAGGGGTAATATGTGACTACTCTGTGCAGCCGCCAAGCATAAGGTTGACACTTCCAGGCAGAGCTCTTAATGTTTTCTGCTTAGTGGAAACCATGACTAGTGTTATCTTCTCTGAATCACTTTAAAGAGAATGCGCCATTAGAAAATGAGCTAATGTTTAATTCAAGTTTTAATTTTTAAATAATTTTTGGAGATGGTATTTAAAATTTTCAATGCCATTTTTTATATTTTAAAAATACTAAAATCCTACAGGTTTTTTTTTTCCCACTGGCCACCAAGCCTAATCATGGGCTCTATTTCTTGGTCTCTGAAGATTACTTTTCAGCAGTCATCTCATTATCATGAGATCCCAGTCATATCATTATCCAAATTTATTGAAGAAAGGACACACAATGTTTTATGGCTTAAGGAAGAGGTGATGTCCACATCCAAAGGCATTGCCGTGTGTCCTTTCTTCAATAAATTGGGAATTTTGGAATATCAGCAGCGCTGGTTCTTTTTCTGTTACCCTGATATATCCTGTCCATTGTATCTACGGACCATGTGATGGCTGTAAATGCTGTTAAGAACAGCTCAGGCAAAATGGCCACTCCCATAATCATGCTCAGAAAATAAAAAATCTGAAATCCTAAAATAAAAACAAATTAGAAAATAGGATATACAGTATGTCACTATTTAGTTCTAAGTGGCAGAAAAATGATAGGTGACACAACCCCTTTAAAGAGGACCTTTCATGTGAAAAAAAAAGTATGAATTAAGTATCATGATATGGAGTGCGGCGCCCAGGGATCTCACTGCACTTACTATTATCCTTGGGTGCCGTTCCGTTCTACCGCTATGTCCTCCTCCATGCAGCAGGCAATCCATCACTACCTGGTAGATCACCTAAAAGATCTTCACTAAGAGTAGATCCAACACCAAATGCTTTGGCCAGTTCGGTGCTACATGAATTATGTTCTAAATGCAGCTTTCGAATTATGGTACATTCCACAATATAGTTTAAAATTCTTATTCAGATGAGAAAGATCACTGCTCCAACTGACATGGAAGAGCCGATATTGAGTACTTGATAAAATACATGGGTCCGGGGCACATCAGTGGAGAGCTATGAGACAGCTGAGAACATGGGAAGAGCTTCCAATTCGTAGAAAGTTACAATGATTGAATTGTGACACATTGATTGAATTGACCGGATTCTCAGTAGACTTGTGCATGATAAATGAATGCTTGCAAGAATTTTGAGAAAGCTGGAAGGGATGCCTAGTAATTTGATAGGAGAAATAAGGAAAAGAGAAGAGTCAAAGATATCATCTATTGAGCCTGGAAGGAAGCTGTGATGATGGAAGTGTTGACAGCCATGGTGATGTGTAAAATACCAGGAGCATTCCACTTCTCTTGCAAACCAATTTAGCTTACATTTATTCATCCTTACCTTATATAATCACACTTCCTGTTACGGTAGATATAGAAAGATAGGGAGAAGATGGAGGAAAGAGTAAGGTAAGATGTACTGAAGTGCCAAGCCTGGAATTCATAGCTTCCTTAACTGAGATACATAAATGAAGGCGGAAACAAAATGCATGGAAAATTGTTGGTGTTCAAGCCCTAACAAAAAGATGCTTCTTACATATTATATCCTATACTCTTGCAAAGGCTTGTTGGGGAAGTGCAAGGCAGAAAGGATGGGAGTGGTGGTTGTGGTCTTGAGAGGGATAGTATTACTCACATTTTGCAGTGGCAGTCCTTCTTCTGGCACTCCCTGGGGCCGTGCAGTAAATGGAGGACACACCCTTTCTTCCCTTGAGACACCCTAGTATTGAGGCTCCTGCCTGATCATAGTTTGATTGCCCTCCACACTGATGAGGGGCAACACCCCTAAACAGCTGTCTGTAGATGGACAACTGGCTTAGGTTTTCCCCGTCACATCCTTAAAGCTTGTAAAAAAGCGGGATCTTGACGTAAGGGCCACTTAATATGGTGGATTTGGTGCTCTCTGTAATGGAGACACCCCTTTGCACCGGTTTTCCTTCCTTTGAGGGATATCAGGCTTTCATTGTGTTGTAGACCCAATACTGGGGCTCCACATTTATTTTGCATATTACTGTTTCTAAGGGAGCTTGCACTTCGGATTGCTGTGTTGAGACTCTTAAATGAGGCTCCGCGGTGTTTTTGTGGCTGGTCTCCCTGAGATCAGCTATTGTTTTGTTTGTGGAATATCTTTGGCTGGGTGCAAGGCAGAGTTGTGTGTGCAGGGGCTGGTGGATGGATGGTGGAGACAATGACAAGGCTCAGTTTAGTGATAACAAAAAACAGCTTCTTCACTGTGAATGATGAGAGTTGCAGTACAGTTCTGAGATATAGCTCTAAGCTCACTTTTCCTAATGGCTGTATTTAGGCAGCAAAAATGATGGCAGTAGTAGTAGTAGCCCCCAAGTCTTTTTCTAAACACTTTGCAATCTTTCTAAATTTGACTAAATTTGTGTAAGGCTAAGGGGCACAGATCTTTAAATGGATGGCCAATCTGTTACAAATGTGTGGGGGTGCCGAGACTTCATACCCTCCGCACAAAGCAGCAAAGTCCATACCTATAAACAGGCATTACTAGTCCGTGGATATCTTTCCTGCGTTCTCTCAGGATTAACACTTATAATCAGTATAGCGGGATGGAGGATTCTGATAGGAAACCTCACACTGTAGGCTCATGCAGGTCCTCTCACTTCCGCTGAGATTCGTTGTAATGATTTGATTTGCACCTATTCTGTGTTTTTGGCCCACACTTGGTTTTGGCTCACAATAACTGATAGAAATAACTGACCAAATAACTGAAGTGTGAACTTATCCTAACTAAGCTGAACCACCTGTAGACAGCCCCTGGGATCACGTCATATCATAACAAAAGGCATTACATTTTTTAGCACCAAATTTTCTTTTTTGCATTGATCTACTGGGGGACTGCACTCTTCTCACACTAAGTCCATCCCTTCAGTTTGGTGTCTAAAGGTTGCCTTACACATTGGTCTAAAGTTGGTCAAAACAAACAATTTCAACCAAAACGAATGTTCATCGGATGATATGTAACAATAAAGAATTATTTTAACTGACAGATGACAGACTATTAGAAAATTGGCAGTGTTTAATATTTTCATCTGACGGTCCGACAAAGATCTTTTGTTCAAAGAAAGATTGTTCGTGAATGGTTCCCAGGAAGATCTTTAGTCCAACGCCCAGTTTCTTTGAACATATATGGCCATTTTGAACAACTGTAGTGGCCAATATGGACTATAAGGGCTCGTTCATGCGACCATGGTTTTGGTCCGCATCCATTGCTCCGTTTCGTGGCCCCGCAAATATTATGAGTCATTTCCTATTCTTGTCAGTTTTACAGACAAGAATAGGCATTTCTATAAAGAGCCGCTACTTCCGTAAATTGCAGAAGGCACACGGGTGGCATCCGTATTTTGCGTATCCGCAATTTGCAATTGCGGATATCACTGTTTATCTTTCCATTCTTGTGTCTGAAGAAGAAAAATAAAAAAAACGATCCTGTTCCATAAGTTGTCTTCCATTTGAGCTATTGAGGAGAAAAAAAGTGCTGCATTAAGGAACAAAAAGTCCTGCATGCAATAACTGAATTCTTAACACTGGTGTGAACTCGCCTTAATGTGTACGGTCAGATTTACTAAATGAATGTTCACCAGATGTTTGTTTGCTCAGCCCCATAGAAGTGAATGAAGTGGTGGCTGCCCTTGTGCAGTGCACTTCCCACTCATTTCAATGAGACTGCCGAAAATAGCTGAACGCGCTGCTTGTCAATTTTTGGTTCTACTAGAAATGAATGGAGGGTGGCCGCACTGTGCACTCTCCTTCACTTTACGGGCTCCGCTCTAAAGGTAAGTGCGATTCCCAGAGGTGGGACCCGCACCTATCAGACATGGGGAGCATATCCTACTGATATGCCCCCAATATCTGAGACAAGACAACCCCTTTAAGACTCTTTTTTACATCTGGCATCTAATGGGGTGAAGAATATGATGCATGCAAAGCTACTCTTCTATCCAATTTTTGATGGGCAGTACATGTCTATAGACCTTTATTGGCCATATGTAAGAGTTTTTTGGCACACATTTGGCCAGTTAACATCTGTATGCTAAGTGAAACATTTTGATCATTTTGTTACAACTGGATTCTGCAAAAACAAAATCCCATAATGGTTATTCTTGACAATGTCAATCGATGGGCCATACAATGTCATCACCAGGGCAGCAGCTGGAAGCACTGCATCTGGCTACAAAATGTTTCCTACTATTAAACTTACGAAAAACGTCCCTTGGTCACCCTACAAGTATGCACAGGGACAAACACTTCTTGGCAGACATAAGTGCCTCCACATTGAGCTGTCCATAGATTTGTGGTTCGAACGGCTGGACAGATTAGACTTTCCATTGATAACACAGGACAATGTACCAGAGGTGAGACAGAAAGAAATTGAGTTTCATGTAGATGACCATCAGGCTATGGTCAATTGTGATCGAAATAGGTCCATCAAGATGGTTCAGAATCTCTGCAAACTATCAGTTGTTGGCCCATAATGAGAAGGTTTATTCATTCTATATTCATGAATATTTCATTTCTATATCGAGCTTTAAGGCCTCTTTGGTGGACGCAACTCAGTGGTGGACATTGCATATATACGCAACCTGTGCAGCCCCTTACGATAAATGGGCCCAAACCTCGTTAAAAAAAACCTCCTATGGTCTATCTCAAAGTTCAGCAACCCTGAGAACTCCAGCTGCTGTGAAACTACAGCTCCCAGCGTCCACACTTACTCAGCTGTTTTTGTAACTCTGAAGTGAAAGCAGGATTCTGGGAGTTGTAGTTTCGGAGCAGCTTGAGTCCCGGTGGTTGCTGATCCCTGGTCTATTTTACTGCATATCAGGAGCTCACCTGGCTCATAATTGCTGGTGGATTGCAGGAGATATAAGGGATCCAGGATCGCCGTCTTCTCAGCTTAGACGGTTGGCACACCTCAAGAAGCCACTCCAAGGCCACAGTCTTGGGTGCAAATTGGCTGCAACCAGCTTTATTGTTACTTTTACAGCAGTCAAAAAACATAAACCAAGAATGTAAATCCTCAGTCGTCTGGCCACTAATTACACAGTAGTTTCCCTCTCTATCAGGATCTGGGTCTACCACCCACTCCCCAAAACACCACAGTGCTACCTCACACAGAGTTAGAGGGTCCCGGCTCCTTCCCCAGACTGGGAGCCCTGATTGAGGAGCTCAGCCCATATTTACCTGATCTCCTCAGCCGCCTTCTAATTATCCTCATTACCAGCCTAGCTGATACTCAGATGGTCCTGGACTGGTTCTCCTTGTAGGGGTCCAGCGGGTGCAGGAAGCCTGAAACTTGCCCTCTGAGAAAAAAATTGATAATAAGATAGATATCTAAAGACATAATGATAGGAAACTTAGATTGTGACCTCCACTGGGCACAGCTTGATGCTAACGTCTGTAAAGCGCTGCGGAATATGATAGATAGATAGATAGATAGATAGATAGATAGATAGATAGATAGATAGGAGATAGATAGATAGATAGATAGATAGGAGATAGATAGATAGATAGATAGATAGATAGATAGATAGATAGATAGACGGACGGACAGACAGATAGATAGATAGATAGATAGGAGATAGATAGATAGAAAGATAGATAGATAGATAGATAGATAGACAGACGGATAGATAGATAGATAGATACAAATTCGGAAAACGCAGGCAGCACTCCAATAACAAGGTGGTTTATTAGCCCAGTGTAGTACAAGCAACGTTTTAACTGTTCAATACAGTCTTTGTCAAGCTCTTTTTTTTTTTTTTTTAGATAGATAGATAGATAGATCCTGTTGCAGGAGGTACGGTTTTGCACCCGCTCTGTGGGCTATATGGAAGGTTTCGGTTAATATACGGTTTATTTCTGCAGCTCCTGTCAGCGTTGCACTCGATAATTTTTTACACACAACTGTTTGCATGCCAGATGACATATGCTAGTAATTTGAACAGGGCAGAGCGCTGCGGTGCTTCGGAAGACTGATATTTCATGATTTAGCATTTAGTCTAGTTCATCATTCATAACCCTGAGTTCAGACGATACCGACTGCCATTAGGATGGAATGATATCGCGCCCACCACCACCACCACCGGCAGCTTGCAGACATTTTTTCTTCAGGTCTAGCTGCAGGGGCGTTTTACCTTATACTTAACGCATATTTGCTCGCTTTAAGCACGTCTGCCCTTTATACTGTGGCGATAGCAGCGACTGCGGATTAGATGGACGCATGTAACGTATTACGGACAGTTTACTTTAGAAATCATTTATTAAATACAAATAGAAATTTTATTAGCTCCTTTAAGAAGACCCCTCGTTGTAAGCTTCTGCTGCCGGGCTCCCTGAGATGCTCAATTTAAACAAAAATTTACGGAAATGTTTCATTGGACATCTTTTAGAGTTAAAATGGTTAAAGTTGTAGAATTTTTATCTCAAGCGTCGTCAGGCATTATAATGTGCCAAAATGAGGTCTCTGTGAATCTTTACTTGTTCCCTGACTGATACCTGGGCAAAAACTGAGCACTGGTGGCCACTGGTTTCCTGACCCACCTGGGAACCTGTACAGGAAAGGACTCACTGTAAACTCTACCCATATGTTTATAACAGGTAATTTTCTGCACAGGTTCCAGGGGAGCTAGGAATTACTGCCCTGGACCCATGCGGAGCTACCAGCCTGGTCTTCACCACTGGTGTTGCCCCAGGAACTCTGAAATGGTCTTTTGTTACTATTTTCAATCTGTATTTTTCATATATTTTTGTCTTCTCATTTCTTGTAGGAACTTTGTGCCACCTTCTTAATTCTCATGCTCAATGAATGATGAGGCTGAGGGCACTTGCGCAGTAGAACTTTCCATGTGACCGCTTGCTTGGTAATGCTCTATTCTGTGCAGGTGCTGGATAACTGCTGCGCATGCACAGATATAGGATATTTTATCTGCTGAAACTTTCAGGGCCTGTGTAGATAAGGACTTAGCTCGGGGAATTGCATAAATCATATGGCTGTCTCCATTTTGAGAGCTATGGACCCATAGAAATTGGCAGCTGGGGGCCTTTGAAATAGTCTGCCAGCAAGAGGTGGTTCCAGAAGGAAGGAGAAGTCTAAGCCTTTGGCCTCTTTCACATGTCAGTGGATTATGGATTTGTGCTCTCCATGGACCCCTCACTTACCCATTGACTTTATTGTGTGTGCGCACTGTATGAGTGGTATTCCATGAACCACGGGTCCATGGTGAGACCACGGAAGAATGACCTATTTTGTTCATTACAGATCCCTCACGCACATTATAGTCTATGGGTATAAACCACAGACACAATGTTGATGGAGTTTCACCGATCATGGCTAGGAGATGCACTGGGAATTCATTTTCAGCCTTGCAGTTTACATGGAATACAGATGACACATGGAGGGCAGAAAAAAGCCACATGGCCCAAACCTGGACACCTTCATGGATGAAGCACTGACCATCATGTCACGGTTGTCATCATGGACACAGATATTTCAATTTGGAATTCAACCCAGATTTTGGCAGTCTAAAAATGTATAAACAAACTGCACGTGTGATGACAGCACGTAACATTTTTGGAAAAGAATCCTGTGTTTTTGTTGTTTTTTTGCACTTTTTTACCTGTTGATTTTGCTCTGTGAAAATGTTAGCTGTTAGGCAATTTGAAATGTGCCACACTGCATTTTCGTGATGCCCTTACTCACTTTTGGTGTGTGTTTTTTTTGAGTCAGTGGCTTGTAAAAATAAAATGCAGCAAGCTCTAAGGCCTCTTTCACATGAGCGTGTCCGGATTAGTTCCGGATGCGTTGCGGATGCGTTCAGTGAAAACTGTGTGATTTCGCTGGCAAATCAATTCAGTTTTGCCTGCGATTGTGTTCAGTTGTTCAGTTTCTTCCATGCGGGTGCGATGCGTTTTTCACGCGCATGATAAAAAAACTGAAGGTTTACAAACAACATCTCCTAGCAACCATCAGTGAAAAACGCATCGCACCCGCACTTGCTTGCGGATGCAATGCATTTTTCAGTGAAGCCACAGTCACTTCTATGGGGCCAGCGCTGCATAAAAAAACGCAGAATATAGAACATGCTGCGTTTTTCACGCAACGCAAAAGTGATGTATGAAAAAAATGCTCATGTACATAGACCCATTGAAATGAATGGGTCAGGATTCAGTGCGGGTGCTATGCGTTCACGTCACGCATTGCACCCGCGCGGAAAACTCGCTCGTGTGAAAGGGGCCTAAGTGTGGTGTTTTTTGGGGCTTCTCTATGGAAAAAGGAATTTAAAAAATTACAAATGCCACTGAAAGTGCTTCTGAACAATGCAATGAAGAATGTCGAAAATGCACGGCGTGTTTACAAGCAAGAAGTAAAAAACAATACGAATTGTGTGTGAAAGAGGTTGAACAGGGTTGTCTAGGCTTAGAAGATTTCAGGCCTTTTTCCTGGAATGAGTATTAGCTGCAGTAGCAGAAAACAGCCTATGGACCAGGGTGGCACTGTTGCTGGAACAAAGTGCAGATTCTTCTTTCTTAATCCTAGACAAACCTCATGGATTCAGTGGTATTTTGTGAACTGGAATAATTAGGGGTCACTTTGTGGCACAATTTAAGTGTTGCACAGTTAAAGGGGTTGGCAGACATTGATGGCATATAGCTAGGATATGCCATTAATCTCAGATAGTTCTGGATCCCACCTCTGAGACCCACTCCTATCTCCAGAATGGGGCCAGAGCGCAGCTGCGCATGTGCGGCCACTGCTATGGGAGTTCTCAAAATAGCCAAGAGCTGGCTTGGCAGTTTCCAGCAGTCCGATAGCGGAGAATGGAGTGGTGGCCATACATAAGCTTTCTAGAGACAAGTGGGAGTCCCAGAGGTGTCCTAGAAACAGGCCATCAACGTCTAAAATACGCCAACCCTTTTATAAGGCATCTGTCAGCAGTTTTGTCCCTATGACACTGGCTGACCTGTTACATGTGCGCTTAGCAGCTGAAGGCATCTGTGTTGGTCCCATGTTCATATTTGCCTGCATTGCTGAGAAAAATTAAGTTTTATTATATGCAAATGAGCCTCTAGGAGCAATGGGGGCGTTACCGTTACACCTAGAGGCTCTGCTCTCTCTGCAACTGCTGCGCCCTCTGCACTTTGACAGGACCAGGCAGTAAAAACTTTATCGTCTGGTCCTGTCGATCACAGTGCAGAGGGCGCCGCAGTTGCAAATGAAGCTGAACCTCTAGGTGTAATGGTAACGCCCCCGTTGCTCCTATAGCCTCATTTGCATATAATAAAACATCATTTTTCTTAGCAATGCGGGCACATATGAACATGGGACCAACACAGATGCCTTCAGCTGCCGAGCGCACATGTAACAGGTCAGCCAGTGTCATAGGTACAAAACTGCTGACAGATGCCCTTTAAATAGATTTAATGAAGGAAAAGTATTGTCCTATATTTCATCAGTTTCCCTTTGCGTAATATTATTTTGTATTTTTTTTAAATCCATTCAAATGTGACATATCTGCTGTAATAGAGGACATCTGGAGGGGGGGGGGGCAAATACTTTTTCCGCAGCCCTGTAGGAAAAAAAATGCAATCGCTTGAGAAGGTAATCTTCCTCTTTCATTTTAATTGCATTTTAGTCGTCTAATATTTATTTAGACGAAAATGAAGGCAGAAAAATCTAATTTGTAAGGCAGAGATTCAACGTCGGTGGAGGCAGCGATTCAGGTGGACATTTGGGAATCCTTGAATAATATATGATTGACATGTATCGACTTAGTTGCCATGGTTACCATTGAAGGACAATACAACGTAACTATTTTACCATTTACATTATAAAGATGATTTAATCTGTCAAAGTGGAAATAGATACAAAAAAAAAAAAAACCAATCTCATTTACTTGAAAGCAAATTAATCTTACAGGGATAGACTAAATAGGGCAAAATGTTTCACGAGAAGAAAAATGTTTCTATTATTATAGGAAATTTAAATATCACGACCTCTTCATCATCTTTTCATGTAGCGTTTGTAGCAAAAATCACCGCAGATGATGATATCATTTCACTTGTGAATTCCTCCAGCTGCAATAAAAATAGCAATAGCGCTGGATCGCTGATTAACTAGAGTCCATATTAAGGAGAAAACAACCCCATTATTTAGCAGCTTCAAGACACAAGGTATTACAAATAATACCATACTTTTTTCCTGGTGCCAACTTCCACTTAAAGGGATTGCATAAAATAAAAAAGGGACTGTCGCCCCCCCCCCCCCAGAAACAGCGCCACTCTTATCTAGAGGCTGAGTCTGGTATTGCAGCTCACCCTCTTTCTAGTAAATGCTGCAATTCCAGACACACCAAGTGGAAAGGAGAGGCGCTGTTTCTGCGTTAAAAAATAGAATAGGCAGTGCGCCCATTTGCCCATGACTCCATTAACTTCTATAGGACTCCTGGTTCTGGGCAGACCCCTAGACAGTGAAGGGAGCAGTGATCATGCATTCACAATGGTGCTACATTCACACAAGGGACTCAGAGGTCCCTGTTCAGTAGGGGCTCCAGTAGTTGGACCCCCAGCAATCATCTATTTGTAGTGAGCTTGAGGAGATAGAAGTGGAGGTAGCGGCAAGGATAGAAGGAGTAGTAGTCACAGTAGAAGTCTTCATTTTGAGCCGTTTAGTGAAAGGAGGGCCTCACCCTTTCTTCCCCTCTTCTGGGGTAGGCGGAGTGCCCTTGGTGTGAGGGGGTTTTGGGATGCAAGGAAAGGTTCCCTTGAGGCTATGGTGTGGCAGTTCATGTAGGCGATGCAAAGTAGTGATGAAGCCGTTTTTGGGGTAGCAGTGCACTTTACTGAAGTCGTTTGGCATGATGGCAGGCACAGGCACTTGAAAGAATAAGCTCAATCTTTCCAGGTTGCATACAGTTTTCCCAAGGCTGTATATAGGGATATAAGATGGGCTATAACAACTAGCGTTGAGCGAATCGAACTCCAAAAAGTGGAATTCGATCCGAATTTGAGGGAAAATTCGATTCACAGCTAAGCCGAATTTCCTCATGCTCCGTGGTAGCGAATTGATTTTCACTGAATGGCGGTAAAAAAATAAAAGAATCAGGGTCCATTCACACGTCCACAATTCTGTTCCGTATTTCCGGAACGGAATTGCAGACCCATTAATTTCAATGGGGACAGACGTGTTCGTGTCCGCAATCGTGTTCCCCCCAAAAATAGAACATGTCCTATTCTTGTCCACAATTGCAGACAAGAAAAGGCATTTTCTATGTAGTGCCGGCGATGTGCGGTCCGCAAATTGCGTTTGAGCGTGAAGAGGTGGCCGCCGACATCTTGATTGAAGATCTTGCACAAAATCCCAAGATTTCTCACTAAATCTTAAATTAAGATGGCGGCGGATGGCTTTTCGCGATCAAATGTTAGAGGGTACGTATGATTTTATTCATTTTTTAAAATTTTACACTGTAATTTCAATGCAAGATGCTGCGATTGCCTATGAACACGGCATATGAGGGGTACAATGACGGGGGCGGCGCAGTCGCCATTCCCTGTCATTTCACCCACTACTTACAAAGAGATACACTTCATACCGTAGTGTGAAGTAATTCGTCACAAAGCGAATTTTTTTTGCAAAATTCGTCAAAGCAGCCAAATTGAATTTGTTAATACATTGCTCATCGAGTCATCACTAATAACAATCTCTCTGAGTCTTTTAAGTGAATCCAAGCCAACTTCCCATTTCGGCCAAGGGGTTCAATAAATACTCTCTCTCATTATGGCTCTACAATGCCGCACTGTGGGGTGTAGTCTAACACATGGCCATTCTGTCACAGAAGGATGGAAGGTTACCTAAAGCTTATCACTAGAGATAAGCGAATTTCCGCTTCTGAAATTCGTCCACACTTCGTTTGTTGCTAAAAGGTGAATTGCGTTATGGATTCCATTACCACGGACAACAACGCAATTCTATGACGGAATTCTATGGAATTCTATGACGGAATGCGGAACGGAGAGCCTTTAGAGGCATTCCATTATTCATTCCGTCATAATAGAAGTCTATGGGCTGCAAAACGGATCCGTCCCATTTCCGTTATCGACTCCCCTGCAAACACCAACAAATGAAGTGTGAACGAATTTCATAAGTGGAAATTCGCTCATCTATACTTATCACTAGAGATGAGCGAATCGAATCCTTCGAAGTGGAATTCGATCCGAATTTCAGAAATTATTAGATTTGCCTAGAAGCCAAATTTACTTGTGCTTCGTGTCAGTGAATCGATTAATCCTAAAATTCAAATTTACCGCCTCCATTTGCACGCAAAGGGCTGCCAGCCTCCATCTTGCTTAAAGATCTCGGCTGAAATCCTGTGCGGTGCGAGATTACATCACCATGCCGGCTGGTGTGATGCCGCACATGATTTCGGCCAAGATCTTCAAACAAGATGGCGGCGGCCCGTCGCGAGCAAATAGACGCGGTAAGTTTGATGTAATGGTTTTTTTATGTTAATTTCACACTGTTTGTACGCTCAGATGCCACAATTATGTATGAACGTGGCATCTGAGGGGTTCAGTGACAGGTGGTGGCGCTATCGCAGCTTCCTGTCAGTGCACCCACTACTAAAATGAGATTCGTGGTGAAAAAATTTGTCATGAAGTGAATTTCTTTGTGAAATTCGGCGAATCAGCTGAATCGAATTTTCAAGAATTCTCTACTTATTATCACCAGAACTAAATGCAGTGAAGTCCACAGCCAAACATACACATGTTAACTTCTGACTTTTTTGTTTCTACACTGTCCCTTGTAATGGCCCTCAACCTTCTGTAAACTTTGATGCTTCTTTCTCCCAGAGGCAGAGGCTGGTCTCAACAACTCTCAGCTTGCAGGGCTGGTGTACCCCTGTCTGCTACTTCTCTCTTAGCCACCAACTATACACTTTAGATGCTCACACACTGGGTGTAAACTCCAATCCGCTATGGCTACCAACTCAGAGGGATGGGGCCAGCCCACACCTATCAACTGAATCTAGGACCAGAAAATGAATCCTTATACAGCCTGTGGGACATAACATACAAAGTGAATTGACAGAACACCAATTAGCAGTGAAACACATTATTGTACCTCTCTTATTCTTTCTGGAAATATGTGAATGAATTGACAACTGGGCGCTACCACTATGCCTTGTTAATAGGGTAAATGGTTAAACCCAATTGTCGATTTCTTTACATTTTGGTAGAAGAAAAGATGATCCACATTTTTTATTTTATGCAGGATAAAATAGTTACTACAGGAGATATGTCAGGAGAGGTGACATATTATGTGTGCCATTCTCATGTTTGATAGATAGATAGATAGATAGATAGATAGATAGATAGATAGATGATAGATATGAGATAGATAGATAGATAGATAGATAGATAGATAGATAGATATGAGATAGATAGATAGTTAGATAGATAGATAGATAGATAGATAGATAGATAGATAGATAGATAGATAGATAGATATGAGATAGATAGATAGTTAGATAGATAGATAGATAGATAGATAGATAGAGAGATAGGAGATAGATAGATAGATAGATAGATAGATAGAGATAGATAGATAGATAGATAGATAGATGCAGTGGATAGTTAGATACAAAGTAGCAATGTAGTTCAGTTCATCTCTTATACAGCAGATGCCAGGAATAGACTGTGCAGTGGGGTTTACAAGGCAATGCTGTTTAAATGATTATAATATGATATCACTTTTACACGGATGTAATATACTAAAATGGGTTGAAAATCTTAAAGTTTATAGAACTTGCCTTTCAGCAGCATCTGTCTGAATATTCTGCTTTCTTAGTTAAGTGAGGAAAGATCTGGGATAAAGTAAATCACAAACGTTTTCTGCCTGTCCACTAACATCTGCAAAGAGGATTAAGAACTTACTGTGCATTACAGAACTCTATCTATCTATCTATCTATCTATCTATCTATCTATCTATCATCTATCTGTATAGATAGATAGATAGATAGATAGATAGATAGATAGATAGTAGAAAAAATGTAAAGATCGCACAGCAGGTTGCAAATTGAAAACTGGACTGCCAATGGCTGTGAGGACAGTCCCCTAGTTCCGCAGAAATATAAAGAGAGAAATTCCACAGCACTTCCTAAATAATGAAAAAAGGTTCTTCTTTATTTACCGGGTAAAAAGCGACGTTTCGGTGCACCCAATGGAACCTTTCTCAGGCAGTGATCACTGCTCATCACTGCTTGAGAAAGGTTCCATTGGGTGCACCGAAACGTTGCTTTTTACCCGGAAAATAAAGAAGAACCTTTTTTCATCATTTAAGGAAGTGCTGTGGAATTTCTCTCTTAGATAGATAGATAGATAGATAGATAGATAGATAGATCGATCGATAATAGTGTTGGGAGTGAATATTCAAATTGCGAATTTTAATTGTGAATATTGCCACTTCGAGAATTCGAGAATATTTAGAATATAGTGCTATATATTCATATTTTCGAATATTCTAGATTTTTTTTCCTCTGAACCCATGATCCCTCCCTGCTTCTTGCTTGTGGGCCAATGAGAAAGCTGCAATGTCTTTGTCTGAGCTTAGCAACATCCCTAGTGACCAATAGGAAAGTTGCCGACCCCTTACTATATAAGAATCTCCCCAGCAGCCATTTTCTGCTGTTTTTTGCAGTTCTGAGTGAGACAGCAGAGTCATTGCTGTGCTTTGTCATTACATTAGATAGTTAGTTAGTTAGTTAGTTAGTTAGCTTATATATATAATACAGATAGTTAGTGGGAGAAAGTCAGTGTAGGTTAGATAGTGATATAGTGTAGCTAATAGGTTTCAGTGCAGGGTGTTAGGTAGTGTGATAGGTTCTGCTGTCCATACATAGAGGCTACAGACATAGTGCTGTGATGTCACAAGTTCACAACAATACTTAGTGCACCAATCACTAATATGTAGTCAGACCTGTATAAATGTGAAGTTGCACGTATTGCGCCAAAATATCCGCTTCATTATTGCTGATTTGCACAATCGCGAATATATATCTGAGCACTGTATCTTCATATAAAGCTATTGTAATGTTCTGCCGTGCCAACCATTTTCTCCAGTCTCAGGAAACTTTTAGCAGCTTGAAAAATGTAGCAAAAGTTACCCACGCCTGTATTGCGTGCTCAATACGCGCATATTACATTGCCGATTTTCGCAATCAATAAAATATTTGCGAATTCTACCAAATATTCGTGAAATATCGCACATTCGAATATTGCCTCTGCCGCTCATCACTAAAAGATAGATAGTAGTGATGAGCGGCAGAGGCAATATTCGAATTTGCGATATTTCGTGAATATGTGGTAGAATATTCGTCATATATTCACAAATATTCATATTCGAGATTATTCTCTTGATTGCGAAAAATTGGCAATGTAAAAATCGCATAATGCGAATTCGTAACGCGAAATACAGACGTGGGTCACTTTGGCTACATTTTTCAAGCTGCTAGAAGTTTCCTGAGTTTATCCTGAGACTGGAGATAATGGTTGGCACGGCAGAACATTACGATAGCTTTATATGCTCCGATATATTCGCGATTGCGCAAATTAGAATATTGTTTCGCACTACGTGCAACTTCGTGTTTTAGCAGGTCTGACTGCATATTACTGATTGGTGCACTAAGTATTGTTGTGAACTTGACATTGCAGCCTTCTCATTGGCCCACAAGCAAGAAGCAGGGAGGAGTCATGTGTTCAGATGGAAAAAAAATGATGAATATTCGAAATTACGAATTTATAGCACTATATTCTAAATATTCACGAATTCTCGAATTTGAGATATTTGTTATTAAAATTCGCTATTTGAATATTCGCGCTCAACACTAATAGATAGATAGATAGATAGATAGATAGCCACAAACCCCAGATTTGCAAAACATGGATGAACTCTAACATTCCCTTTAAATGATGACTGATGTGTGCGAGCAGCCCTACCGCATAGACAAACACGTACGCCTAGGAGGACGGCAGGATTTATGCCAAGTCTCATGACATCGCCACACAGATACCCAGACAACACAATGCTGACGTTTGAGCGAATTTGCATCTCACTTTGCCTCAGCTGGCAACATTTAAACTTCCACACCAGATGGTTCTAGATTTAGACTCTCTGCTATCATTTGGGGCATACATAATACAGAGCCTGTGTCAGTAGACGGGGAAAGTGCTGCGGTATTAGAAATCTCATTCCCGCAGCCAGCTCGCATTAATATTTTTCCAACTATTTGAAATTCCGCAGCTCCTACAGAAACAAAAACAGTAAACATCGTTGCACATGCGAGTCACATAGCTCATGTATAATTCTCCCGCAAATTACCATCGATAATACTAATATTCTGTGTATTCTTGGCGAAAATCATTGGAGAACAATCGTATAACCATGAAATACGTCCGTGCATTATACAAATGTAATTATCTTATTTCTGCGGCTAGGCCATAGCGTCGCCCGGTTCTGCTTTATATTGCTTTTTATGAGGCTTAGATGCTGTCCCCGGCGTTGTATTGATCTTATGTGCATATTATGGCTCTGCTTAAACCGATGTTCAGAAATAATATATTTTTTTTAATCCCAAAGTTCTCCGAAATGAGAAGGAAACAATCTACCATCAAATAGATGAAAATAGCAATCCCAACTTAAAGTACAGTCCACCTTTAAGTCATTGTCTCATCAAAATATGATGTTTGTACGTATTTTTTTAAGAATTTTTGGCGATTTTTTTTGTTTTCCATGTTACTATTTATAGTATAAAAAATGCCTAAGGGTACTTTCACACTAGTGCTTTTCTTTTCCGGCATTGAGTTCCGTCATCGGGGCTCAATACCGGAAAAAAATCTGTTCAGGATGCATCAGGATCTCTTCAGTTCAGTCACTGTACGGCGTTTTGGACAGAGATAATACCGCAGCATGCTGCGGATTTATCTCCGTTCAAAATGCCGGAACACTTGCCGTAATGCCGGATCTGGCATTAATTCCCATAGGAATGTATTAGTGCTGGATCCAGCATTAAAAATACAGCATTGACGGACTTGTTCTTCCAGTCTGCACATGCGCAGACCTTTAAAAATGTGAAAAAAATACATAACGGATCCGTTTCTCTGGACGACAAATGGAGAGACGGATCCGTTTTTGGAATGCATTTGTGAGACGGATCTGGATCCGTCTACAAATGCTGTCTGTTTGCATGCAGATTGCCGGATCCGTAGGCAGTTCCGGCGACGGAACAGCTTGCAGGATTCCTCTGCCGCAAGTGTGAAAACAGCCTAAGATACTGCAGTTTTCACACCAGCCACTAGGGGTCTGATCGGAGGTCTGATGTAGATTGGGTGTTTGATCTGAGGTCTGATAAGAATTGGGGATATGATCTGAGGTCTGATGAGAAATGGGGGTCTGATCTGAGGTATTATGAAGACTGGGGGTCTGATCTGTGGTCTGATGCAGATTGGGGGTTTGAGCTGAGGTCTAATGAGGATTGGGGGTCTGATTTGAGGTCTGAGTAGGATTGGGGTCTGATCTGAGGTCTGAGTAGGATTGGGGTCTGATCTGAGGTCTGATAAAGATTGAGGGGTCTGATCTGAGGTCTAGTGCAGATTGGGGGTCTGATCTGAGGTTTAATGCAGACTGGGGGTCTGATCTGAGGCCTGATGAACATTGGGGGTCTGAGCTGAGGTCTGATGAGTATTGAGGGTCTGATGTGAGGTCTGATGAGGAATGGGGATTGGATCTGAGATCTGATTAGGGTTGGGGGTCTGATGTGAGGTCTAATGCAGATTGGGGGTCTGATCTGAGGTCTAATGCAGATTGGGGTTCTGATCTGTGGCCTGATGAAGATTGGGGGTCTGAGCTGAGGTCTGATGAGGATTGAGGGTCTGATGTGAGGTCTGATGAGGAATGCGGATTGGATCTGAGATCTGATGAAGGTTGGGGGTCTGATGTGAGGTCATATTCTTCTCTTATTTTCCTCCTCTAAATCCTAGGTGCCCCTTATGGTGCAGGAAATTCGATAATCATGCAACCTAGTGGATATTCAGATCTTTGCTGTCAGAAAATGCATTGAGTACTCCAAAGTACCCTGTCCATGGATATATATATATATAAATATCATAGCAGCTGATTATCTGGCGGCTGTAGTGATGAACTGATTTCCAATCTCCCTTCCGTCCTTTAATTTTTCTTGCATTCCCTGCTGGTTCAGTGTCTGTACTGGTCATGTACATTACACGTCATCTTTACAACAGGCCCTGTACTATTAACTACAGTGCAGCTCAGATCAGTACACTAAAGGAGCCAAGCTGCTTGGAAAGTTCTCGCTTGACAGACTTAGGGTGGGTTTACATCACATTTTATGCCTCCGTTTGACGTATACGTTACAAAAAAAAAAAAGGATTCAAAGACACAGCACACCACATTCTTGTATCCCGCACAGTCGGTTAAAAAAAACGTATACGGTAAATAGATGCCACTGTATGACATCTTTCTGAGGCATACGTTTAATGCATACGTTTTTGTATACATTAAAAGTATGGAAAAAATGTGATGTTGACCCACCCTTTGTGACCACTTTCAACTGACAGTATGAGTTCAGCTCTGGAGTATTATACGCACTGTAATTCAGGATTAGCTCTACATAGGTAATATAATATATTTGCAAAGCGGCTTAATTTATATATAGATTATTTCTATATTTTATTTACTGACTATATATAATAAATCTAAGTAAATTAAATATAATAATATATTTGGAAAGTGACTTGACACATAGATAATTTGAATATTTTATTCATATAGTGCTACATATTCTGCAGAACTTTACAGACATTAGTAGAGATGAGCGAATCGAATCCCACTAAGTGAAATTCGATTCGAATTTCAGGAATTATTCGATTCGCCTAGAAGCCGAATTTCCTCGGGCTTCGTGCCAGCGAATCAATTAATCCTGAAATTCAAATTTACCGCGTCCATTTGCACGCGAAGAGCCCCCTGCCTCCATCTTGCTTGAAGATCTTGTCCAAAATCATGTGCGGCACGAGATTACATCAATCTTGCTTGAAGATTTTGGCCGAAATCACATGCGGAGCGAGATTACATCATCATGCAGACGTCATAGGTCACCACGCTGGCCGGCGTTATGACTTAATCTCACACTGCACGTGATTTCGGCCGAGATCCTCTAGAAAGATTGGGGCGGCTGACCCTTCGCGTGCAAATGGACGCGGTAAGTTTGATGTAATTATTTTTTTTATGTTAATTTCACGCTGTTTTGTACACTCAGATGCCGCTATCATGTATGAATGTAGCATCTGAGGGGTACAATGACGGGGGCGGCACTATCGCAGCTCCCTGTCATTGCACCCACTACTTACAAAAAAATGCGCTTCGTGGCAAAGTAATTCATCACAAAGCAAATTTTTTTGTGAAATTCGGCGAACCAGCCTAATCGAATTTTCAAGAAATTCGCTAATCTCTAGACATTAGCATAACGCTGTCCCCAATGGGGCTCACAATCTAAGTTCCCAGAATGTCTCTGAAGTGTGGGAGAAAACCGGAGAACCCGGAGGAAACCCACGCAAACACGGGGAGAACATACAAACCCCATGCAGATGTTGTCCTTTACCAAGGAACCCAGCGCTGCAAGGCATCAGTGCTAACCACAGTCAGAGCTGGTGCATGGATTTTTACCACCCTAGGCAATACCTTATTTTGCCGCCCCCGTGGCCCTGCCCATGACTCCGCCCTTTACTCTGCCCCCATACCCAGCCAATCCTCAGGGTTTGGCTGGGGCCGGATCCACAACAAGGCAGGGAGGGTCTGCACATCCCCCTGCTACTCCTCGTCTCTTCCTCCTTCAATTCTAATAGATGTGGAGGGGAGGAGCAGGGGGCGGAGTCATGTGAGCATGAGTGTCATGACCCGCCCCCTGCAATGCCATAACCAGCACCTAGCTGGCTAAACTAAATTCCAGCTCCTCCTTGCAAGATGGAAGAGCTGGGTGGGACAGACCGTAATATGTAGCACCTGGTTTGCAAGCTTACAAACCGGGCGCTTCAATAGTTAATATTATTGGCAGCTGCAAAGCCACCCCCAGGCCTGCTCTCTCTTCAGTGCCGTGTGCGTTCTGGCTCTGTCGCCACGGCACACTTTGAAGCGCCGCGCGCAGCAGCACGGGCATCAAAGGTATGCGCCCCCTCCATCTGTGCGCCCTAGGCCGGTGCCTACTTTGCCTATAGGTGGTAACGGCCCTCACCACGGTGCTGCCCTCCCTTCCCTGAATTCACTGTGTAGGGTCCCATCTATAGGAGGTCTTCTTGCATTTATTATGATCAGAATATTATCTAAATTCCTCATATTCCTTCAGCACTAGACACTGAGCCACCGTCTCACCCTATTTCTTTAGAGTAATCGTGCTTAACCCTTTGCCTGTGGTTCATATTGACTATAATCTGACTTATATTTTATAATTATGTAGCTTGGTAGGAGTATTTGCATTGATACAATTGAGACACAGGCAAATGCGACATGCAGGCTCACTCCTCTTTGCCTTGGCTGAATGAGCTCTAGTTCTCTCTGAGCTGTGGGATTTCAATCAGAAAAGCCGGCAGCCATTTTTTCCCAGCCCCTCCGCCTCCATCCGCAGCGTTTACTGCACAGGTTAAGTTACATCTCGGAACGTCAGCGGCTGGTAATTTGTCACACTGCTTCGCCGTCTTCGGGATGACAATCCAGCCATCTCTGTGATAAATGCTCAAAGTGGGATTTAGTCAAGGGCTCGTAATTTAATAAACCAATTTTTATTGATGGCCAATAAGCCCGGAAAGCATGCTACAAAACATCTCCCCCGAACAAAAGAAGAGATGATATATCAGGAAAAAAATATCTTCTGATTTACTAAATCACCACTGAAAGGAAGATGTCAAAGCGCCGACTCATAATGAAGTCTGATTTCTAGATTTCACGGTTATATGCACAGTCAGGTCTCTCCATGCTTACGTCTGATGAATGTGGTCCCAACATATCTGCATTAGGGCTTGTTTGCACGAACATGCCGTGTTTTCCGCAATTTGCGGAACAGAACAGATGGCCCTTTATAGAACCATGCCTAACACGATTGTCCGCCAATGACGGACAAGTTTAATAGGACATGTTACTTTGTATCATACGCTTGGAAGGCCGCACTTGAGCGGAGCACGTACAGCTCAGCGCTTGTCTCGCTGATGCGTGTATAACGGTCACCTTTGCATACAAGTGAAGTGCCGGTCGTTTTCCTGCATTTTCTGGTAACCAGCAATAGATGCGAGCTTGACTACAGCAGAAGAGGGAGCCAAACTGTCAGTCGTCTTGAATGAGCCAATAGCTAATGTCAGCTAGTGAAAAATGGGTTAAGGGGGGTGACAGAAGCCCTTTAAATAAAGTAAAACTCCCTGGTGGAGTTCTTAAAGGGGTTGTCTAGGATTTTCTTTTTAAACTTTTCCCCCAAACCACCACCCAGTGATACCTGTGAAGATATCTTACCTGCTCCCCGCTGCTCCGTTCCAACTTTGTGGCTCCCGAGATCCCATCACAGCACTTCTTTTTCTCCGCCTCTCAACTTCTGCCCAACCAGGTTTACTTGCACCGCTGCAGCCAATGACTGGCCTGATTGGCGACGTGTTACCAAGTGGTACATCACTGCTCGGTCACATGGTGCTTGGGAACAAGTCACCTCTGAGGCCAGTCATTGGCTGCAGCAGTGCACGTGACCCCATCCAAGCAGTTGACAGAAGGGATGTGCAGGAGCCAAAATGAAATGACTGGGAACGGCTAAGCCTAGATCTTTCTAAAATTCTAGAAATCCTAAAAATTGGAAAGAATTAAAAAAAAAAAAAAAAACACAGCACCAGGCTTGGGTTGTGTTTGGTATTGCAGCTCAGCCTCACATACTGAACTGGTGAATTATTACCCCTCCTTGCCTTTTCCATGATGGACAGTTCCTGAACTCTGTGTTGGAATGCAATTCTTCTATGGAAGGGAGTCTGGATGCGCCTCAAAGCAGTCACACGTTCCTCCTCTTTGGTATGTACACCCTTCGGCACAGCCATGTGCATGAAGCCTGTACAGCAGGCCTACAGCTTTATTACAGGTAGGGTGGGTTCACACATGGGGTTTTCTGCCATTTTTGAAAGGTTTTTCAGTTTTGTTGTGTGATTTTCATTTTTATTGACCTTTTTTTTTTGCAGTTTTTTAGGCTGAAAAGTATAGCTCCAGAGTATGACCATACACCACGTGGGGGAGAGGCCAACACGAGGATGTCTTGTATGGCCTGGTGGCTACATTTCAGTTTAAATATAAAATAAATAATATTACGTTAATAATTAACTGATTTACGGACGAAGAATCTCATTTCTCTAAATTCCATTTCCACCTCCTCAGCAACTTTTTACCACTTGACGATTTGACCTACATTTTCACTTTTTAAAACTTTGCAAAAGAACTGGATTATTGTAGGTTTAATGCGGCGTAATGGAAGCTCGGCCGGATTCAGACTGTTTCATGCAGAATGAACCTATCTTCATAGCTGCAGATTGTTTGATTGGACTAATTAACAATCTCGCTCACTTCTGCTCCCCCTGTTGCCCGGGAATGATTGGTCTTTTTGTAACGAGGTGAAGCTCTGGAGATCACATGTGACACGTATTAAAAGAAAGATATTCCTGATGCCAGATTAGATAGAGACTTGTAGACAGATTTGATTAGCGACTGCCTGACGGTGTGTTCGAAGTATTTTTTATTTTTTATTTTAATCTGAAATCTAATTTAGCTCAAGTGGCAGCAGATTTTAATGATTAATGGACTGATTAACCTGGCATGCGTGTAAAAATGTAGAATCTATTTGCAGTCATTTATGGAAAATAGTGTTAAATCAGGAATTTTAGAAAATGAAAAGCAATGTATCATTCATGTATGTGGTTAATGACGCTCATCTCCATGTGTGATCAGAGCCGTAAGAGGTAGCAATGTGATTGCAGAGCCCTTAAGGGTACGTTCACACGACGACATTTGTCCCGACTGTGATGCGACAGTCGCAAAAAATCCATTCAAGGTGGATTTTTCTGCGACTGTCGTGTCGCAGTCGCAGCATGTTGCATGTCTCAATGCGACACCATAGACTCTCATTATAAAAATTATCGCTCGACATTCGTGCAACAAAATGTCGCGCGACAAATGTTGCAGTGAAGCTGCATGATGTCGCGCGATAAAAGTCGTCGTTTGAACATACCCTAAATGTTTTTTGGGGTGGGACTTAGATGTTGATGGCCTATCCTCAGGATAGGTTATCAGTATCAGATCCCCCACTGATCAGCTATTTTGGCCAGTCCCAAAAACTATACAGTGGACAGAGTCAAAAGCAAAAGGTTCCATCTGTCCATGTTGTGGCCATGCCAGGGTGCTACAGCTTAGCTTGGAGCTTTCCGTCCACTGTATGGTATCAAGCGGCAATGGCTGCCTGAAACAGCTGATCTAAGAACCTATCCTGAGGATATCTAGTACCCGGAAAACCCCTTTAAAATTAGTTTCTTATTTATTCCTTGCTCAGGATCGTTCTATATTGAAAAGGCACAGGAGTTGTTTGGAGACTTATTTTTCAGGCAATGCTCCTTGAGAAATCAGCCAATAAGCACTTCAACCAAAATCAGAGACTACTCCAAAAGGAACCCTGTTTGGGACTCTCGCCCCTCATCAGTACAGTACAGTGTAGTGGTTGTCTGGTAGTATGTAATCAGCTGATGTCAATCAAGCTGGAGACTTCTCTAATTGGAAGAGAGGCAAAAACCTCCAAAAAAGCTGTCTACAGATGATCTTTTTGTAGGGTTCTCTTGTTTGGATGGCATGAGTTTTTTATTGTACATACTATTATTTTTCCATCAAAGGGATTGTTCCAAAACAATTTTATGTCTGGTTCATGAAACTAGTTCTTTATTACACCAGGTGCATTTTTCCTGTGTAGGGCCATGACCAACCTCTCCTCACTGTCCCACTCAGGATGCACTTGCTACTAGTGGCCAT
Organism: Bufotes viridis; assembly: GCA_033119425.1. Taxonomy (NCBI): domain Eukaryota; kingdom Metazoa; phylum Chordata; class Amphibia; order Anura; family Bufonidae; genus Bufotes; species Bufotes viridis. The sequence goes on from CM065596.1 coordinate 143,679,691, forward strand.
GTGGTCCTCCATGCGATGGGTGGCATCTCACTGACACACTAACACAACAGTCCTCTATCAGCTAAGCTGGACAACAACCTTTTCGGTAGGCACACTTTTTTGGGAAATAGTAAGGTCTTCTACAGTAGAGATCGAGCCTGTGATCTCATTGGATATTGAATTGTAGAGCATAAGCTAATGGTCTGGATATGTCTTCCAAACCTTACCATTACCTCCTTGGTAATGTCATTGGTATAAGGACCCATACAAAGCAGTGTACATACAAGATCAATATCAAGATAACCCTAGTTCCCTAGTTTATCTTGGGTTCCTAGTGGGACCCAACTTGGACAGAAGGGCTGGTGATTCCTTTCCCCCCAATACCTTCATTACTCTTGGACTAATTCCCCACCCATTGTTTACTACACTGTGCAGTTGAAAAAGTACTTACCACCTTAAAGCAAATGGGATGCAACCAACCTGGACTGGGCCCATCTTTTCAATGGCTTCATCGCAGCCAGGTCTATGGCGATACAGCATTGCCTATATATTGTTTATTTTTCTTTACTTTCTTTTATTTTATGTTACAAACCCAACTAGGGTCATCTTTATCATAGTTGACCCATCATTGATGGGTAAGGTGAGGTGTAACTTAAAGAGGCTGCCTGACCAGTATATTTAAAAAATAAAAAATTTATAAAACAAGTCATACTCACTTCACTAATCCTCTGCCGCTCCTGTTTCATTGATCTACATCCTGGTCACACATCAGACAGGAACTGTGATTGTTCATTCAATCACTGGCCTCAACGGTGACCCGCCATTGGCCTCAACGGTGACCCACTTCAGCCGCCCGGAAAGTGTTGGAGTGGAATATTGTTGAAGTCAGCATGACTTATTTTTATGGATGAGCAATTTTGATTCAAAAATTTGGAAAATCAACCCAAATTTTTGAAAAAGTTCTGATTCTACTGTACCGGCATTTCCTGTGATTTGATTCAGGAGAATCGAGTTGATGGAAGGAGAGATTCGTAGGCAATCAGGGCACTTTCAATTATGGTTGAGTGCTGATCAGACCCCAATCAAATGTAAAAATTATTTTAAATTTTTTATTTATTTTTTATTGTCTTTTACATTAAAGTACACATATAAGCTGAATTAAAACATACATTTGACCACCTGGACAACATCTTTAAAGATCTTGGAAGCCACTGCAAGATCTGTAACCATAAACTATTTACAATAGTGATGTCTTCCTATAGAGCAGAGAGGCAGTGGGCCCCCTTGGTCACTGGGGCCCATGTTTGACTGCTGCCTCTATACCCTTATAAATAATGTGTGTCGAAGGTAATTAACTCTTGAAAGATGCTTATAATTGTTGTATCAGGCTGTTTTATGCTTCTCAGAGAGAAGTAGGCAAGCGACGGGTGTTATGGAAATGCAGATAACCTCCGGAGAGGAAAAGTATTTTTCTTCACTGAGTTTTCAGACGTATTTATTTATAGTTTTGACATATTGTTGACTTGTAACCATGTGAAAGATTTCTAGCTGAGATGGACGTTTTGTGTATAATGAAGGCTGGCTCTGAATTATTCCTTGTGATGTGCACTAGTTGTGTACAAGCAATATTTCATCTAATTTATCACATCAGGTAACGTGAACATTTGGACATTTCCACTCGAATGAGTTCTAGAGGTATTTTCTTTCCCAGTAATTCGGTGCGAGTGAGGTTTATCCAGAATATTTAGTGTAATTATTTTAATGCCAGTCGATTGAATTGTTTCTTAAAGGCAACCCACCTATCATGAAAAGAAAGAAGCATCATTGGAAATAGTGTTTGCTAAAACATTTCTATGCAGATCTATGTGTCTCCATGGTAACAGACAACAAACTATGCGTAGTCTGATCCTTCACTCATACTGCAGTATCCCACTGCAAGGGGTTAATTCAATAGGCTGTGAAGAGAGTTCCGTAGCAACAGTTATTAGGCATGGGCTGGCTTCATTCCTTCCTCTAGTGGAGGAAGTGGGTTCAGTTGTGTGTGAGCTGTGAATGTGAGAGCAGCAAGAAGCAGAGCTAAACAGGGAAACTCCTTGCCCTGTGGACTGAAACGTGACAGCATATGTGCCAACCTTTGGGGGAAAGGAGCTACTGGATTCAGCAGAACATTCAGGGGCCACATAAGGGAAAGTGCAGAGCAGTTGTCAAAGAAGGTAACACGGACATTCAAGGCTACAGGTTTCCCTGCATTGTGCTTGGGACAATGTACCTCAGGGCCCCTACAATATTAAAAGTACAGATTGGCCATCTGTTTAGAGAGACTAAAGGGAACTTTTACTGTGTCCACTGCCTCCCATACACAACCCTGGGAAATATGCATATGCCAGCTGTAAAAATTGTGTTTGATGTGATCAGTGCCGGTGTAAACCTTCTCTTGAACTGTCTCAGTGAATTTGTTACCCTAAAACCTGATCCTTGTACCATATCACCATCTACATCACCATAGCTGGTAGGCCAAAGCCTGTGCACAGGACCCTGCCTTGCATCCTAACATCTATTTACACCAAGGGCACCTCCACTACCACCAGACAGGGGGCCACAGAAACAAAGTGTGTCCTGATGTCTATGTGCCAAATTCTTGATCGAACCCCATCTATACATGAAAAGAGCCACCGAGGAGCCAGAGCAGAAGATGAGAGTGATAGTGGCCTTGGCTGTTGCAGTCAATCACAGTGGCTTTCCTCACATCATTGCTCCATAGGGCCAAGCGGTGAAATGAGGGCACACCACTTACAATCCCTGTACTGTACTATCTTTCTGGTTAACGGACCCTCACTTGTGATGTCATCAAAGATCCTTCAGTTGCAGTTTAATTGGAGATTTTTTTCTTCTGGGACTTGCCACAAAAAAGTATAAGGGTGCTTCCCCTGCTGCTCTATAAAAATGGCTCTCAGAAGCTACTTTACAGTAGTGTACCTTTTGGTGAGAGATTGTTGACTAGTATGACTACTAGACTTGCCTCCACCACACACTCAAAGCCATTTTGTCCAATTGACAGACTTTAAGTGGTGGCAATTCATTGCAGGATAGTCGTTTTGATAATTCGTCCAATATCTAGGCAGTTCTGAGCTAGCTGTTAGGAGGTGTTGGGTGCAGTGGTTACATGAGGGCACTCACATGTTGAAAAGCCTCCCGATGGCCCAGACAGACCACCAGTAGAGAGGATTGTTTAATCCACCGACAAGCACAAATTGCTCCCACAGTTTTGCTGTTCACGATCCAGACACAAGTGGCACCTTCATTACACATTTCTGTCTGTTACCATTTCCAAGCAGAAGGAAATTTGGCATCACTGTGCCCATTTTATTTCTTGCCATTGACAGCAAGCCACCGTAGTCTTAGTTTGCAGTGGCTTGATGAACGAGATAACTGGACTGCTACAGACTTGATCCATATTGTCTTTAGCGAAAAATGCTGGTTCTGTTTGGGATCCAGTTTGAGTATGGAGGACTTGTGGTGAGCACTTCCATCCTGCCTTTGCTGTTGAGCTACACACTGCCCCAGCTGCTGATGTGACGATCTGGGGTGCCATCGCATAAAACAATCGGTCACCTTTAGTAGTGATATGAGGATCACTAACAGCTCAGCGTCATTTGTAGGACATCCTGCCTCCACGTGTCACCTCTCATGGCAGGGCTTCTAACTGGCATCTTTCAGCAGGATAATGGTCGCCCACACACACAAGGGTTTTCCAGGAATGTCTGCTCCAGATGGCAACACTTCCTTGGCTGCCCGTTCTCCAGATTTATCACCAATCAAGCATTCATAGGACCAGCTGGCATGCCAGTTTCTGCAACCTACGAATGTGTAGGATCTACAGGTCCAGCTGTAACATCTGTGGGCAAATGTGGCCAACCGTATCTCATCTTGTATCCAGGCTTGAGACAGCCCAACAGGGCCCTAGAGTTTCCTTTCAGTTGTACAGTTTTCAAAAATAAAAGTCTCCTTTCACTCTAATATTGTAATCACTTCCATAAATCGTTGTTACATTTACATATAGAAAGTTTTATTTTTTGCTGCAAGAATTTTTGTCAATGAGTGTATATTATTCTGTTCTTTTCAAGAGCTTTAGATTTTAAGACAGATAGATATACATGAGATTGGTAGATAAATAGATAGATAGATAGATAGATAGATAGATATTAGTGTTGGGCGAGCATGCTCGTCCGAACACTAGTTCGGCTCGAGCATCGCGATGTTCGGCCAAACACCGCGCGTGCTCGAGCGCAATACTCGAGTCTCCTCCCCGCACGTTTGTTGGCTGCTATGCAGCCAATAAACATGGAGGGAAGTGCTGCCACTTACTGTAATGCCGTAGCCATGTTGGTTACTGGCATTACAGTGATTGGCTGGTGACATTACTTGTGCTATACCTCCTGTATAACGTTTGTGCATCCTAAATATCAGAGACATTAATTCAGTGTAATTTTTTATTAGCCGGTTGTGACAGAGACATTTCTTGCGCTATACCTCCTGTATAACGTTTGTGCATCCTAAATATCAGTGACATTCATTCAGTGTAATTTTTTATTATCTGGTGGTGACAGCGACATTACTTGCGCTATACCTCCTGTATAATGTTTGTGCATCCTAAAAATATCTGTGACATTCAGTGTACTTTTTTTATAGATGCTGTGGACAGCGACATTATCTGTGCTACATCTCCTGTTTAATGTGTGTGTGTGTGCATCCTAAAAATATCTGTGATATTCTGTGTACTTTATTTGCGCATACACCTGCACTACTGTACATGTGACATACTTGCAAGCATATATACCATTTAATATGCGCAAGGTGAGCCGTAAGGGATGGGAAAGTGGCCGTGCTGCTGATGGTGCATGCAGAGGTCGTTGCCCTGGGCGCGATGAAACTGTGCCTGCTGCCAGAGCACAAGAAACGCACTTATCCACGATACCTAGCTTCATGTCCCAGTTTGCAGGGCAGCGCAGGACACCACTCTCGAAGTCCAACCAGTGAGACCAGGTGGTCGGTTGGATTGCAGCAGATAATGCTTCCAGTCGGTTAAGCACCACCCTGTCTTCCACAAAGTCCAGTCTCAGTAGCCAAGAGTCTGGTCAACAGAATCCTCACCCTGATCCTCCTTCCTCCCACCATGGAGAGTCTTGACAAACAAGTGATCCCACACTTGGATAGTTCAAGGAGTCCTTTAATCGCCATTCCATAAATTGGGCCTGCTTGAAGAGGGACATGAGGAGATCTTGTGCCCTGATTCCCAAACTCTTGAACATCTACAGTCAGAAGAAGATGACGGTGAGGAAAAGCAATTAGTGTATCACGAGGTGGATGATGATGATGAGAAACAGTTGCCAATAAGTCAACCTCAATTAGTGTCTCAAGAGGTTCATGATGAGGATGAGACACAGTTGTCAATAACTGAGGTTGTTGTTAGGTCAACAAGTCAGGTGGATGACCAGAGTGAGGAAATGGAAGAGGAGGTGGTGGACGATGAAGTCACTGACCCAACCTGGGAAGGTGGCAACCTGAGCGAGGACAGCAGTACAGAGGGGTAGGGATCTGCAACACCGATACAGGATGGAAGAGGCAGTGGGGTGGCAAAAGTGAGAAGACGGGCCACACCAATATTTGGTGTGGCCCGCAAATGTTCCCCGGAGAACCCTCTTGCGGCAATCTCCCTTGCCAAGGGGTATGTGTTACGCAGTATGGTGCTTTTTTGAGGAAAGTGCGGACGATAAAAGAATTGTCATTTGCAACCTGTGCTTTACGAAAATGAGCAGGGGCGTGAACACTAGTAACCTTACCACCACCAGCATGATCCGCCACATGGCATCAAAGCACCCTAATAGGTGGGCCGAATGCCTGGGTCCACAATCAGTGTCTGCGTGTCACACCACTGCCTCCTCTTCCCCTGTGTTACGTGCTGGCCAATCCCCTGTCCAAGACGCAGGCCCGAATGCTTCCCACCATGCACCTGGACCTTCGCAAGCACCATCAGCTAGCACATCCACTTCTGTGTCCCAGTGCACCGTAAAGATGTCTATACCCCAGGCCTTTGAACGAAAGCACAAATACCCAGCCGCCCACCCACAGGCCATAGCACTAAATGTGAACCTTTCAAAATTGCTGGCCCTGGAAATGTTGCCATTTAGGCTTGTGGACTCAGAGGTTTTCCGCCGCCTGATGGCTGTGGCCGTCCCGCGTTACTCTGTCCCCAGCCGCCAATATTTTTCATGGTGTGCAGTCCCAGCCATACACAAACATGTGTCCCGTAAGTTGTAACATCACCCATGCTCTGACCAACACAGTTATTGGGAAGGTCCACTTAACGACTGACACATAGACAAGAGCTTTTGGCCAGGGATGCTACATTTCCCTGACAGCACACTGGGTGAACGTTGTGGAGGCCGGGAGCGAGTCGTACCCTGGGATGGCACAGGTGCTACCGACACCAAGGATTGCGGGCCCTACTTCCATCAGGGTTTCTGCCGCCACCTACGTTAGTGGCTGCAACCCCCCCCTTTTCCTCCTGCACCTCGTCTACCACTTCCACCTCAGAATTATCATCTTGCAGCACCAGTCAGCCATCAGTCAGTAGCTGGAAGCAGTGTAGCACTGCAGTGGGGAAGCGGCCACAGGCCGTGCTTAAACTGTTCTGCTTAGGTGACAAACAGCACACCGCCGCAGAGCTGTGGCAAGGGAATAAGGGACCAGACTGAGCTGTGGCTCTCGCCACTCAACCTACAATGAGACATGGTTGTGTCTGATAATGGCCTTAACTAGGTGGCGGCTTTGGAGCTTGGCAAGCTAACACACATACCATGCGCAGCCCACATGTCCAGCCTAGTGGTTTAGCGGTTTCTCAAAACTACCCCAATTTGTCTGAGCTACTGGTGAAGGTGTGCTGCGTGGGTGCCCATTTCTGCAAGTCCGCTTCCACCGGTCTGGCAACACTGCAGCAGTGCTTGCAATTGCCAGCTCACCGACTGTTGTACAATGTGAGCACACGCTGGAACTCAACGTTCCACATGTTGGCTAGGCTTTGTGAGCAGCAGAGGGCAGTAGTGGAATACCAGCTGCAACATGGTCGTCGCCTTTCTAGTCAGCTTCCACTCTTCACAAGCGACAAGTGGGCATGGATGTCTGACCTCTGTGAGGTTTTACGCACCTTTGAAGATTTAACACAGATGGTGAGCGGCGATAGCGCTATTATCAGCGTAACCATCCCACTCTACTCAAACGCTCGCTCCTCACAATTAAGGCAGACGCTTTGCATGGGGAAGAGGTGGAAATGGGGGAAGACAGTACATAGGGTGATAGCCAGACCATCCTCATTTGGTCTTCTCAGCGCAAATTGGATGATGATGAGGAGGAGCAGAAGATGGTTTCCTCCGCTACAGAGGGTAGTACCCATGGGAGCTTTATTCCGTCTGGGTGTATTGTAGTTATTCCAAGGGTGTATTGTAGTGATACAATAGTGGGGTTCCTTGTAATTTTTGGGAGCCCTTTCACTTGGTGCATAGGCTTTATGAGTGTAAGTCCCACTACCTAAACAATTGTACCCCAATGTGAATGAGGCCCTCTTTTATGTAATATACAGGTTCTATCGGAGAAATTTTTTGCAGCACTTGCACTTTATATACAAGTAAATATACAGGAAAGAATGTTTCCTAACAATTTTCCCTCTAAAATCGATATTATTGTCAGTCTGTAAAATCGGCGTACTGCTTGGACAACATCGTTCCCAGCAGCGACCTGGGAGTCCAAGATGCATCCAGACATCCTCAACATGCAGTTCCCGAACCATTTCAGTGGTGTTTCCATCAATTTCTGACCTTTTTATGTGAACCAGACACCCTCCCCTCTTCAGAGCAGGGGGTGTTTAATGCTCAGGTTCCTTCTCCCATTGACTTCCATTGTGCTCGGGTGCTCGGTAGAGCGCCTGAGCATCCCGAGGTGTTCTACTCGCACTTTGGTGCTCGACCAACACTAATAGATATTAGATAGATAGATAGATAGATAGATAGACATTTATAGAATGCAGTACAGTGACAGTTCTGGTTACATACATTTTATATGATTTGGTTTATGAAAAATTAAAAGACGCTTGTGACACTTCACACCTATTCAGCCGCTCAGAGATGTGTTAATGTCTATATAAATGCCAGGTCTTAGGGGTTAACAGTGCCTTGTGGATATCTCTGTTAGTTGCATATATAATGTGCACTTATGCTTTAAAACACCCCATAGCAGAACAATACCCTGTAGCTGCAGCCATGACCTAATTAAATGTTGCAGGATCTATATCTTGGAGTCGAGGCATGCCCTGAGGTGTAACACTGCTTAGTTAATATGGGCCCACGTGTTCCAGTGACTTACTCTAGCAATACCGTCATGCACACCTTGTTTGCTGAATGATGCCCGACCTCTGTTCACTGTATCCATCAGCAAACAGATGAGGACGACCGCCAGACCGTGCTTTTTTGGCATTCGTGTGGCGAGTAACATTCCAAAACACACTTAGTGATGCGCATTCGACACTCGCACGAAAAAGTCATTGTATTTACTGCTATGGAAATGTTCACATTACATTTCAGACACAATTAGGATCGTGTATTATGTTGGGCATGAGAACCTGCCAGCCTAATGTGAGAATTCATTTCTAATTTAATCAGTCTAGAAACAAGATGTGCTGACTGCGTAACGGGAATTAATCACTTTCTGTGTCCTCTGGTATTAAAGAACATCCGCCCCCTTACAACCGAAGAAATGCTAGTTCATATAAATCTTCAACTCGCCTTCTTCAGTCAAGAACAAGATACTAAAATTCCATTTTGAGGGGTTGTAGCATATGCTGTAAATGTCAGATAGAGGCGGGTGACGTGCCCCACCATTGGGTTCCACTCCTTTCTGAAGAACGGGACCTGAAGTAAAAGGAGACCACACCCCACACACGCACGGCGTCTTCTGAATTCACTGATTATGAAAATGCCTGCACAAGCGCACTTGGCTATGTCATAAGTCCCATAGCAGTGAATGGAGAGCGAGCTACGCAAGTTCCAGTCAACACTAGTGAACTTTCAAAACTAGCCAAGCCAGCAGTTATTTTCAGAGTTCCCCAAGTGCTGAATGAAGAACAAACACGCACAAGCTTGGCCACCCCCTCTATGCACCGCCATAGGACTTCCGACAATAGCTGAGCTACTCCTCAGCTATTTTAGATGTTCTATAGTGGTGAATGGAGAAGACACAGCTTCGTCACCATTCACTTTGGGGTTCTGGAGATACCTCTTGGAGTAGTCTTCGTTTGCTGGCAGCTCAGCCACAGAGGTCAAGAGACGCAAGTGCATAGCAAAAGGCAAACCCGCAGTCAGTGAAGGATTCAGGATCTAGGCATGCAACATAATTCAGTCATAAAAAAAAAAAGTTTAAATGTCAGGGCAAGCAGTACAGGTTCAAATCCGGAAAACAGGTAAAGATCAGGCATGGGTAAATAGCGAAACTATAGAACACCTTTCCAGGAACTACTAAACTAGATAATCTCCAAAAACAGGCAATCCGGATTAATCAATAGTATATCTTTATTAAACATATAAGGTATATATAAAAACATCACATAATATCTAAAACAAGTGAGGTGGTGAAAGCTACACACCGGGCCATGTAATGCCCAAAGGAGGAATGACAATAATGTAAATAGTAAATAATCATGAGAGGTTTAACTACTGGGAGCAGCGTGTAGAAATAGTTAAGAGAGGCCCCTGGCGGATCAATAGCAGCAACAATCAATAAAGTGCATAATATGTCATGGATCCATCCCATCCCATAGAAGGCCCCCCATATACACTGCTAGTCTATAAAGTATTCACCTCACTGGTATCAGATGTCCGTATCACTTGGTTACTCCTCAGTCCCGACACGCGTTTCGCTTCTTATTGCTTCATCTGGGGAAGCGAAATAAGAAGCAATAAGAAGCGAAACGTTTGTCGGGACTGAGGAGTGATCAAGTGATACGGACATCTGATACCAGTGAGGTGGATACTTTATAAACTAGGAGTGTATATGGGGGGCCTTCTATGGGATGGGATGGATCCATGACATATTATGCACTTTATTGATTATTTACTATTTACATTATTGTCGTTCCTCCTTTGGGCATTACATGTCCCGGTGTGTAGCTTTCACCACCTCACTTGTTTTAGATATTATGTGATGTTTTTATATATACCTTATATGTTTAATAAAGATATACTATTGATTAATCCAGATTGCCTGTTTTTGGGGCTTTTTACATTGGGACTGTGTCCGGTGATTGTCCCAACCTATTTTGGATACTTAAGCTAGATAATCTTATGCTTTGGCACCCAAAGGATGTGACAGATTAGGATGAATTTTGGCCAAGGTGAGCACACCCTATGGGCAGAGAGTCTCTGCCAAGAAGGAGACAGGCTGCCAAGACCTGGAAGAAGGAGTCCGGATCAGTGCTCTGGCTGCCATCCCCCCGGGAAGATGCAAGAGGACACGGCAGGCTTGGACTGCCGGAGATAACATAGGATCCGAGTGATCGTTCTGGTGACTACTGGGAGCGGCCGGGTGCCAGCAGTGGACATGGACATTACACCCTCAAGGCTCGATTTAAAGTGCGGCTCCCCTGGAGAACTCACTTCAACCATAATTAACATACTGTAGAAAGCTGAGTGACAACTTCAGTGTGAGCTCTACAGTCGCCCATAGTAGTTGCTACACTTATTAAGTAACAACTAAATCAAACATGATAGAAAAACCTAAACGATTTACAATTACTCATAATTTTTTATTTTATGTGAGATCCACATGGGGTCAATCCCACCAGGCAGTGTGCCTATTTTAATAATGTTGGTCCTGCTGACAGGTGCTCTTTAACTTCTCACACTCCCATTGTTCAAAATGTTAAAGAGCCAGCACCCTCCTTAAAGGGCCTTTCCAGTTTCCATCAAAATTCTTTATTTAGCTGTAATGTGATGACCATGTCCATGCAGCTCTATCTTATCTCCTGTGGTGGTATGTCCATGGGCGGGGCAGTGATAGAGGAGTGTTTTTGTAACTATCTGGGTGGGAGGAGCTATAAACTAGCTGGGTGTTGTTAGGGGCTGTGATGGGGGAGTGTCTATGTAACTAGCTGGGTGGGAGGAGCTATAAACTAGCTGGGTGTTGTTGGGGGCAGTGCTAGAGGAGTGTCTATGTAACTAGCTGGGTGGGAGGAGCTATAAACTAGCTGGATGTTGTTAGGGGCAGTGATAGGGGAGTGTCTATAACTAGATGGGTGAGAGGAGCTATAAACTAGCTGGACTTTTTATTAGGGGTAGTGATAGGGAAGTGTCCATGTAATTAGGTGGGTGGGAGGAGCTATAAAGTATCTGGACTTTTTAGGGGCAGTGATAGGGGAGTGTCTATGTAACTAGATGGGTGGGGGGAGCTATAAACCAGCTGGGTGTTGTTAGGGGAGGTATTAGGGGAGTGTCTATGTAAATAGCTGGGTGGGAGGAGCTATAAACTAGATGAGTGTTGTTAGGGGCAGTGATAGGGGAGTGTCTATGTAAGTAGCTGGGTGGGAGGGGCTATATGCTAACTGGGTGTTTTTAGGGGCGGTGCTGGAGCTGTGGTAGAGGAAGGAAAAATGCATCATGGGTTTGGTTGGATACGGCAACAGGAAATGCAATATACAGGATGAAACAAACCAGAGGGATTGGTTTACATGGTAAAAACGGGTTGAGGGAGTCCAAACTGGAAAAAAAGCATAGGGAAGATGTACACGAGGTTTGGAACCACATGAGCATATCTGATGAAAACCATAACAATCCTGGAAAATCCCTTCAGAGGTCCTCCAGCCACACCTTACCAGAGCATCATTGGGAGCCTGTTACTGTCCTGGACAATAGGTCAGTGATAATTTGGGGACCAAAATCCTCCTGACTGAGGTTCTCTTCAATAATTAAATATGTATGCAGTTAGCTCTGAAGCTCCCCCTAGTGGTGGTCAGAACATTATTTTCTACCTCTGTAGGTGTTTTAAAACAGAGCTCTGACTGATTAAGCTATATATTAAAAAAAATAATCAGCACAGAATTTTGCACCTAAGAACCACATGGTGGAAATCAGAACTTCATGTTATTACATATATTATGTAGTGAAGGTCTTTTTCTTACTTTTCAGTCCATCATAACCTATTTTCGTGTTCCATTTTCCAGCTGAGTTATTTGCTTTCTGTATGAGCAGCCAGATCTCAGTGAAGGATTCTGTTTTGGAGACGTCAGCAGATACGTGCCCTGGACAGGATCATAATAAGCTCACCTTCATGCCAGCATATAGCATCACCGTATATCTCTGTGTCTATATACACTGTTAGCGGCGATTTATGCGCCTTTGTTTAATCCCTTCAGCAATTTTTAAAGCGCAGTCCCAGATTCTAATATTTTTATTTTCTTCTAAATTGACTTACCTCTCCTCCAGCTTCGTACATTTACCCATCACTCACCGCTAATATGCGGCAGCCGATTTGTAACATAAAATACGAATCCTCTTCACATAAACTTTAAGAGCAAATTTCCAACAAAAGTTATTATGCATCTTAACGTTGCAAGGCATTCTGGGTCTTCCCGTCGTAATGCTCGGATGTGTCGTTGAGATGAAAGGCGGTTGACCATTTGAAGGCTCTTTACGCGGAAGCTTGACTTGTCTTGTATGTAATTGATTTACCGAGCATCGGAGGTACTTTACAGCTGGCCTGAAAGGCTCTAAAATTGAAGCACCCCTTTATTTATTGGCACTGTGAAACACGACTCGGCCGTAGTAAACACCAGAGGCGATTCACTAGGTTACGTGAGGAAAGTACAGATGAAAGGATAGCTCTGCAGATTGTTGTAAAAGAAGATGATGATGGTACACTTTCAGAGATTTTCAGAGATATGCACAGATGACCTATCCTTAGGATCAAGGCAAGCTTCAGGGCAACTGGATCACACAATGGCTTCTGTGTAACACGTGTTTACCTAGATCCCCATGGTCTAGAACTAAACCAATTGGGCCCTGGCATTTCCCTAGGTTTGCCTGGCGCTGATGCCAGCCCTGCAACAGATAGGCCAACAGTGTGTGATCCTCGGGGGCCGGCCTACCAAGAACTCCTACCAATCAGCGAAAGGAACTTTCAAACATTCCTCTGCATGGCTATGACTGGTACTTCATTTCAGTCCCTGTTAGGTAAGAGTCCCTGGGGTTGACCCTGCTGATTAAAATGATACTTATGAAAAACAGTTGTGGCATTAGGCAAATGAGGGGCTCAGTGCACTGAGGGGTGGGGCCTATCCTCAGTTCTACAGCTTTCCTGGGCCGGCCATAATTTGCATAAAGGATACAAGTCTTTTTCTCAGAAACGCCACATCTGATTTTCACCAGACAGGTATAATTTTAATCAGCAGGATCAACCACAACAGGCAGTATGCCTGGTTTAATAGGGTGGATTCTACTGACAGGTGCTCTTTAACATTTTCTTTACATGTATGGCCACTTTCAGTATTTTGGCTGCTATACTGTATTGTAACACATGATGGTTTCTCCTAGTACACTAGGTCATAACCTGCTCCTTTTTGGCAGACGACCTTCTTCTACTTTCTTGCTGGTTCCGTATTATGCAGAAAAATACCTTTGAAGGTTGTATTATGATGCCCGTATAAAGTCACAGGCACGGAATCACTCCGGAAGAAGTCATTCTGGCTATTCCCTCCTCCTGGTTCGATTGATATCATCATCACAAGCCAACTCCAGCGCATGCGCAGTGAAGTGCGGTTCACTGGCCTCGGCTTCCTCTGTGCGCCTATGGCAGAATACCATCTTTTAAATGTATATACCGTCTATGCAGGGGATTTACAGCTTTGCATCAGAAAAATGAGCTTTTGACCACTCTGAAAATATGTTAAAAAAAATTATCTGCTCAGAAGTTGAAGGTAATTTTTTAAAAAATTGGTGTTTAAGGGTAGATAGTCGCTTAGCAGGGTTTCTTGAATACAGTACAAAGTGCTCCCATTTCCTAATATACATAGTGGAGTGAGTGGAAGGCGGAAGATTGTGGGCTTATACTCACCTTATCTAAAAGGCCATGTATGGGTCCATAGAGTGTCTTTATCAGGGCCCTACACAGAAATCATAGGCCCTGCTTTATTTACTACACATTAGGCTCGAAATTTTGTGCTGATTAATCTCATTATACCTCTGTATAGGGGAGTTCTGTTTTTTGTGACCTGATAAATGACATTATTCTGGCTGGCTGCAGCCACCACTAGAGGGAGCTGATCTTGAACTCTATAAGAACTGTATGAATCTTTCTGCAGTGAGCTCCCCCTACTGGCAGCTGTGACAGTGTCATGGCCTGAAGGTGATGCAGTAAGGTGCTGGACCTCCTCTCACTTAGGGGCCCGCATCAGGTTTGTGATTTGCCTGTATGTAGGGACGCCACTGATCCTCATGAAGGAGACAGAATAATCAGTGCCAGTTCTGTAACCTCAGTGCATTACGAATGATATCAATTAAAAAATGTCCTGACAAGGATTAGTCAAACTTTCCAGGACTGACTTTGTCAAATGCAGCAGAGATGAATTTGCCACACTGTCCCACTGTATTAAAGGGGTATTCCCATCTCAGACAATGGGGGCATATCGCAAGGATTTGCCCCCATTGTCTGATAGGTGCGGGTCCCTCTGCTGGGACCCGCACGTATATCGTGAATGGAGTGGGGATTGCTGTGGCTGGAGGACCCCAGATTTCCTGGGGTCCATCCACCACCAATCGCTGCTCCCCGCCTCTCCCATAGAAGTGAATTGGAGCGCACTGCGCAGCGTGGCCCATGCTCCTATTTATTTCTATGGGGCCGACCGAAATAGCCGAGCCAGAGCTCGCCTACATTTGCCGGCCCCATAGAAAATTAATGGAGGGCGGCTGCACATGTGCAGTGCACCCTCCTTCACTTTCGGGGATCCGTTCTTGATATAGGTGCGGGTCCCAGCGGTGGAACACGCACCTATCAGACAATGGGGACATATCCTCCTTGCGATATGCCCCCATTTTCTGAGGCGGGACAACCCCTTTAAGGTTTAGATAGGACTCCATAGAATCCAAGCACAAACAATGCAATCCAAGGACATAAATGACTCAGCTCTGCTACATCTGTGTGGTCCTCTTCTAGTTGTTTTATTCTATCTTTTTTTTTTCTTTTCGCTGCAGCAGCCGGAATCAGAGCAGTCAGCAGGAATGAAGAAATGTAAGATGAAGTATGGAGAGAAAAGACATAAAGCATCGCTTCTCAACTTTCCAGGCACCTGTTAAATCTCCTGCAATACCCGGCAGACTGCCTTAATCCATGGAGATTCTGGGGATATCGCTGGTTATTTGTCAAGCTCCTCTCGTCTCCTTTCCAAATTTAGTTTGGCTAATCCAAACAGCCTTGAAGTTCGGGTATTGGAATCTGGATCTCTATTCCGCTGGCATTATCCTCGATCCTCATTTCCTCTTTTAATTATTTTCAGTTTTTCTTTTATTCCTGGCTAAATAAAACTAAATAAACCACAAACAGACCCCCCCCCCCCCCGCGCCATTGGGTTACAGTGTTGCAGCTGCGTATACAAGTCAATGCTGAAACTTGTGTTAGTATCTCTTTTAATACACGCATAGCAGAGCTGAGGTTATTAGTTGGCACAGTTTAGGCTGACTAAGGCTACATACACACTAGCGTTTTAGTTTTCCGGTATGTCCGTCATAGGGGCTTAATACCGGAAAAAAACATTTCCGTTTTGTCCCCGTTCATTGTCAAGGGGGACAAAACTGAACTCAACAGAACGGAATGCATTCCGTTCCATTTAGTTGCGTTCCCATGCCGGAGAGCAAACCGCAACATGTTGTAGTTTTCTTTCCGTCCTGGAATGCGGAGCAAGACGGCATGACCCCCAATGCAAGTCAATGGGGACAGATCCGTTTTCCCTGACACAATCTGACACAATAGAAAATGGATCCATCCCCCGTTGACCTTCAGTGGAGTTCATGACGGATCCGTCTTGGCTATGTTACAGATAATACAACCGGATCCGTTCATAACGGATGCAGGCGGTTATATTATCAGTAACGGAAGCGTTTTTGCTGAACCCTGCCTGATCCAGCAAAAACGCTAGTGTGAAAGTGGCCTAAACAAGAAACAGCATAAGGGCTTATGCACACGACCGTATGTATTTTGCAGTCCACAAAAAATCGGATCCACTAAAAATACGGATGACGTCCGTGTGCATTACGTATTTTGCAGAACAGAACAGCTGGCCCCTAATAGAACAGTCCTATCCTTGTCCTTAATGCGGACAATAATAGGACATGTTCTATTTTTTGGGGAATGGAAATACGGACATACGGAAACGAAATGCACATGAAGTACCTTCCTTTTTTTGCGGACCCATTAATATGAATGGTTCCATATACGGTCCGAAAAAAAACGGAACGGACACGGAAAGAAAATATGTTTGTGTGCATGAGCCCGGAGCCATGAGAACAGAGAGTACATACAGATGTATCAAACTTTAACTTGACACTTAGGCTAGGGCTACATGGCGACAGTTATCGCATGACTTCTAGTAGCACAAAAGTTGCGCAACAATTTTTATGATGATAGTCAATGGTGTCGCACTGCGCCATGCGCCATGCTTTGATTACGACACCACAATCGCAATGGATTTTTGTGCGACTGTCGTGCCGCAGTGGCAGCATGTCGCAGTGCGACACCATTAATAATCATTACAAAAAATTTTGCCCGACATTGGTGCGACATGAATGTTGTGCAACACATGTTACAATGCAGTTGTACTTTTTTGTCGCGCAACTTATTGTAGCCGTAGCCTCAATGGGGTATTCGGATTATATCGAGTAGATTGGTGGCGGTCCGTCTGCTGGGACATACCAACAGAGCTACAGAGGTACGGGGTTCACATGAGCCAGTTATAGGTATGGAGCCCCCATTCTTGTGATCGGTGGAGGTCCATTAACAAGAACAGGGGCTCCATACCCAAAAATGAATGGACCTACATGTCAATCATGTTCTGTTCTGCTTCAGTCATTCTTTATGGGACTGTCAAAAATAGCTGAGTACACCTATTTCCGATAGTCCCATAGAGAATGAATGGAGCGGCATGGAGCATGCTCGATGACCTTTCGTTCTAGGGGGACAAGGTCCAGTGGTCGAAACCCACCGTTCTAATAGTTTACTCTGGATAGAGATAACTTCTCATAGGGCCTCATGCACACGACCGTTGTTTGGGTCCGCATCAGAGCCATCACTTTTGCAGCTCAGATGCGAACCCATTTACTTCAATGGTGCCGAAAAAATGTGGACAGTACTCTGTGCGCTGTCTGCATCTGTATGTCCGCTCCTTGGCCCCACAAAAAGAAAAACATAGAATATGTCCTATTCTTGTCTGTTTTGTAGACAAGAATAAGCATTTCTATCATGGGCGGCCCGTTCCGTTCTGCAAATTGCGGAACGCACACGGGCAGCATCTG
The DNA here is from genome assembly GCA_033119425.1 of Bufotes viridis. Taxonomy (NCBI): domain Eukaryota; kingdom Metazoa; phylum Chordata; class Amphibia; order Anura; family Bufonidae; genus Bufotes; species Bufotes viridis. The sequence continues at coordinate 143,697,270 of CM065596.1, forward strand.
TGTTTTGCGGATCTGAAATTTGGGGACCGCAAAACACGGCAGGGTCGTGTGCATGAGGCCGAATGGTACTTTCACACTAGCGGCAAGGAACTCCGGCAGGCTGTTCCCGCGGGTGAACAGCCTGTCGGATCCGTGCTGCTGCTAGTGCACGCGTGCCCCAGGTCTACCGCTCCGTCCCGATTGACTATAATGGGGGCGGGCTGGAGTTCCGGCGGCAGCGCGGCAAACATGACGAGAGGCGGCCGGAATAAAAGTACGAGTTCCTTGCCGCTTGTGTGAAACTAGTCTAAGCTAAATACCACTAGATTCCATTAGATACACAGATGCAGCACACTTTACCTTGACTTTCAATGGCTTTTGTTGTGTTGTGTCAATTTCTAAAGGGTTTGTAAAGAGTGTTGATCACGAATACTCTAATCGCAAATTTGTATCGCAAATATCGGGACTTGAGAATTCCCGAAAATCTAGAATATAGTGCTATATATTCGTAATTGCCAATATTCTAGTTTCTTTATTCATCAGTAACCTCCCTTCTTGCTTGTGGGCCAATGAGAAGGCTGCAACGTCTTTGTCTGAGCTTAGCAACATCCCTAGCACAACCAATAGGAAAGTTGCCCACCCCTTACTATATAAGAACCTCCCCAACAGCCATTTTCTGCTGTTTTTTGCAGTTCTGAGAGAGACAGCAGTGTCATTGCTGTGCTCTGTGCTTTGCTGTGTCATTACATGAAATAGTTAGTTAGTTAGTTAGTTAGTTAGCTTATATGTATAATACAGATAGTTAGTGGGAGATAGTCAGTGTAGGTTAGATAGTGATATAGTGTAGCTGATAGGTTCCAGTGCAGGGTGTTAGGTAGTGTGATAGGTATTACTGTGCTGTGATAGGGATTAGTGTCTCTGTCAGACACAGTGCTGTGATGTCACAACAATACTTAGTGCATCAATCAGTAATATCTACTCAGGCCTGATAAAATGTGAAGTTGCGCATTATTATTGCCAATTTGCGCAATTGCGAAAATAATGACTGGAAATCGCAAATTCTAGAATTTGCGAATTTATTGCGAATATTTCCTGAAAACAAATATTTCCTATGCTGCTCATCACTATTTATAAAGTATATGCAAGTTATGACTGATGTGCAGTGAGGGACAGACCCTGTTGCACCTTAGCTCTTCTGCATTGCACCCCTGGACACCCCTTTCTCCATAGGTACGCTTAACCCTGTCAATCAAGTAGAGGGGGAGTGTCGAGGGAAACCAAGTGGAGGGACGTAAGGAGCACTAAATGGCTAGGGTCTGCCCATGGTGCACTTAAGACTTAATATTATGTGTCTTTTGAAAAATCTATATTTCCCCTAAATGCAGTAACAGATTGAGGGAAGAAAGGTATGTTTTTTTTGTTTTGTTTTTATAAGCAGCTTGGGCCACATTTCAATGCACTTAAGTCCTAATTTGCATATTTTTTAGAAACCCTTATTTCTCCTACATGCAGCAATGGATATGGGGAAAGAAAGGTCATTTTATCTATTTTTTTAATCAGCAGAGTCAGCCCTACCTGGTATTATGGCTGTTTTAATAGGGTTGATCCTGCAGACAGATGCCCTTTAAGTGATCGTTAGGATCCAGACTCCGGGACCCCACTATCGTGAGAGTGAAGGGGCTCCAGCGCTGCAGCCGCTTTACAGTTTTTGCCTTCACAGCAGCACTCCCTGCCACTCACTATGCAGGGAAACTGCAGGACAGCTCCACACAACTGCAATTTCCTATGGCAGAATAATGCAACTTATCTAATATTGCATTTATAATGCTAAGTTTGCAGTAATACAGCAGGTCCATCAAGAAGAGAGCAGAAACCTTTTTGCAACACTTTACTTTGAAACTTTGTGAACCCATATCAAAAACGCTAAAATGACCCGGGGAACGCAGCTGTCAACAACACACGACACGATGCATACCCCATTAATTACGTTTTTTTACTTGTAGGACATTCCTTTTAAGCTGTAGAAAAGGAATTTATAAGTATTACCTATGAGACAGTCATTTATGAGAATCAAAGGGAGCCATGAAGTTCAGAGGGAGGGAGGAGGGAGACGCTGATGCTCTGCCAGCTCCTGTTTCCCACCCTCGTCTCGTTGACTAGAATATTATCAATTACTCGGAGGTAACACATGGAGACGGAGGTCTGGCGAGCCCGCTCGACGTAGCCAAATCTCTTCATCACATTCACTTTCCAGCTTCAAAACAAACACAGAAATTGATTGAAATCAATGGTGGATGCGAACCAAATGGTTCATCTCCACTTTAATTTTCAAATCTGGACGTTCTTTCCCCTGTGATTATTCTCTGTCTGTTTTATTCTAATGATATTCATGTGTTTATTTGTATCCAACATTATTTAGGGAAACTGAGGTCAAATGAAGCCTTTTGTCGAAGAGACCAAGAAATAGATGCACAGACTGATGTGCTAATGGGTGTCATGGAGGGGGTCTCCACTCGGACCTCCCCTCTATTAGCCAGAATCAGCAGTTCACTCACTAACCATTACCAGCCATGGTGGGGACATGTAGGACCAGCCACAGCTTTACTCCCATCACTGCTTTGGTCAGTGTCTTGGTGAGAAGACCCTTTAAGACTCTTTCCATTATTGGACCCTCAGAGGTCTTGGTGCTGTTGAGAGGACACCTTCTATATCCAAAAAATAGCAGTAGCATTCAGCAGTAGAAAAATATTTAAAACCATATAGCTTTATTTGATCACGTCTGCATAAGGGTGGGTTCACATCTGAGTTCTGGATTCCGTATAACATGGTCATAACGGAAAATAACGGAACCCATAAGATGGAAGGACCGATCCATTTTGCTGCCACTAGACTTCTATTAAGACGGATCAAAACGTAATGCCTCTTAAAGGATTCCGTTTTGACTTCCGTCAATGGATTCCATTATTTTCCATTATAACCATATTATAACAGAAAGCCATAACGGAATCCAGAACGCAGATGTGAACCCACCCTTACACTTGGCCGATGAGTTGGACCTCAAACTTTGAAGAAAACCAGTCTGGCTCGAACCGCGTGTGCAATGTGCAGGCCGGGCCGGGGGGGGGGTGTTTGCTACTAAGGCTACAAGGCAGAGCTTTTGGTGCGACAAGGTGCAATGGTGCTGCCCTCATTGCACCAAGTAGCATATCAGAGCAGATGTGATTTCTCTGCATCAGAGCCACAGATCTGGATGGGGGCAGGATCGTTTGAATCGGCAGAACAGAAGGAATCGGACAGTGCTCTTTGTTTAATACTGAGATATGTGCTGACAGATTCCCTCTAAACGCCTAAAGATTACAGAGTTTTAGCAGAGTGCTGGCGATTAGTTGTTTTAAGTATGACTGTATGTTCTGGTTCTTAAACTGTATATCTTTTTTCTCTTTTCCTGCTTATGGCTCGGCAATAATCTGGATTCATCAGCGATTTTCTTCTGTCTTACACAGTAGCAGATATATAAGTTTAGGAAGCCAAGATCTCATTTAAAAGAATCCCATCGACCAGGACATCTAGTGTAAAACTGACGTCTATGAGGAAGACCCGTCAAACAACCTCCATATCTCAGCTTCCATTAGCCCTTTGGGGAGATTTTTAGATTGGCTGTACAGTCTAAAAGTTCTTTACGGGATAAAGAACGCGCTTAGATGTCAAGATTATAACGTCTTAAAGTTTGTCCAAGTCGTTCTGCTGAACATCCATTGTCTGGTCTTCAGATTATTCTCTGTCATTTAAGCCCTGGAGATTTCTTCCATCTCGACATTAATCATTTTTTGTCAAAACTATGGCAGGTTCTGCCCAAAGGGAAAACAGCTACAACGCGTTGAGTTCAAATGACGGACTATCCCGCGTCGAGGTTCTCCAGTGAACTAAAAAGGACTAACACTCCGATTACGTTACAAAGACTCCAGGGCCAAAAACTCTTTATTACCAATAGATACAAGAAACAGCAGGAAAACACAAACTCACATTGTCTATGGATCACTTCAAACCTTTTTTGTGACAAATGGTGTTAAGTCTCTTCTCTCAAAGACTCAATAAGATCAGTCCGGGGTGTAACTATAAGCAAAATGAGAGACTATCTAGGGAAGCAAATGAAAACAGCAATAAAAAGCAATAACTAGGGATGAGCGAACCCAGTGAAGTTCGGGTTTGCCGGATTCGGCCGAACTTCAGATCAAAGTTTGGGTCTGGGACCGGAACTTGACCCCAAACCCGGACCCCATTAAAGTCAAAGGGGACCGGAACTTCACTTTATTATTTTCCGTTATAATATGGTTATAACGGAAAATGATAGCATTCTTAAGGTAGAATGCTAAATGAAATAGCCATTGAGGGGTTAAAAAATTTCAAAAAATCTCACCTCATCAACTTGATCGCGCAGCAGGTATCCTCTTCTTTCTTCAGGACCTGCAAAAGGACCTGCAATGACATCACCACGCTCACCACGTGGAGAGCGCGGTGACGTCATCGCAGGTTCTGCTGAATGAAGATATAAGGATCTTCTATTTTATTCTTTATTCAGTAGGACCTGCGATGACATCACTGCGCTCACCACATGGTGATCGCGGTGACATAATTGCAGGTCCTTTTGCAGGTCCTGAAGTAAGAAGAGGATACCGGCTGCACGATCAAGTTGATAAGGTGAGTTTTTTATTATTTTTAACCCCTCAATGGCTATTTTACTTAGCATTCTATCTTAAGAATGCTATTTTTTCCGTTATAACCATGTTATAATGGAAAATAATAAAATCACACGAACACCAAACCTGAACCCGAACCTCAGCGAAAAAGTCTGGTCCAGGTACTCAAACTCACAAAGTTTTGTACTAACCCGAACTTTGCAGTTCGGGTTTGCTCAACCCTAGCAATAACTAAAGGTATGTACAGTAATTGAATAATACCACCATATATCAGAAAATAAAGTTTATAGCAAAAAGCCACCATATTGTTATTCCCCACAAAAAGGTACAATGTTCTTGCTCTTGATTGGGGCCCCGCAGCCTCTGGAGCCCATAGCAAGTGCTATAATTTCTATAGCTATAGTTTTGCCCATGATAACTGTGAAAGACGTATTAATTTATTATAGATGACACCGTTAAATGAAAAATAAATTTTGTATTAAAATGAATATATTGCATACCCTTCAATTAAAAAATAAATAAAAATTTTATGTGATAGAAACTTCAAGGGTACTGTTAGGAAAGATAAAGTGCCCCCTAGAGAAACTCTGGGTACTTCCTGAGGTACACAGACCACAGATTGAGAATCTACAGTGTAGACTTGTGTTACTCAAGAAACCCACTACTCCAAAAAAAATTACCCTAGACTTTGATCACACAGTGTTCTGCAAGTACTAAAAGCATGACATAAGAACAGTGCAAGGACTTCCTGGTGGACACATATCACAAGTTGAGAACCTAAATACTCTTCACTATAAAATTCCCAAAGTATTGTCCTAAAAGGGCTATTTAATTTTATAATTTTTAGGGAAAAGTTGTAGGTTCATTTATTTGCTTTAAGTCTGATCTGAGGTCTGATAATGTTTGCAGGTCTGATTGGGGGTCTGATAAAAATTAAGGAGTCTGATCTGGGGTCTGATGAAGATTGAGAGTCTAATCTGAGGTCTAATAAAGATTATGAGACTGATTTGGGGGTCTGATCTGAGGCCTGATAAAGATTGGGAGGTCTGATGAAAATTAGGAGTCTGATTTGGGGTTCTGATGAAGACTTGGGGGTCTGATTGGGGGTGGGTCTGATCTGAGGTATAATAAAGATTGTTTGGTCTGATAAAGATTGGGGGGTCTGATCTGGGGTCTGATGAGGACTCAGGATCTGATAGAGATTGGGGGTCTAATATGAGGTCTAATTAAGATTGAGGGTCTAATTGGGAGGTTTGATTTGAGATCTAAAAAAGATTGTGGGGGGTCCGATAAAGATTTGGGGTTCTGATCTGAGGTCTGATGAAGATTGGGGGGCCTGAACTGAGGTCTGATGAAGATTAGAAGTCTGATTTGGGGTTCTGTTCAAGACTTGGGGGTCTGATCTGAGGTCAAATGAAGGTCTCATCTGAGGTCCAATGAAGGTCTGATCTGAGGTCCTTCTCTAAAACCTAGGTGTGTTTTATTAAGCAAAAAATATGGTATATTTCTGAAAAAAAATAACTCATAATATGGGCACAACCATGATGCCCCTCATTGACAGCTCAGGAGGACCTGTCCCGCCACCAGTAAGTATATATACAAATGTGTATGTTGTTAGTGTATATGGGTGGGTGAGTGAAGCTGGATGGCCTAGAGGGTGCAGGATTCCTATGATGATGATTGATGATGATGACAATGCTGATTATTATTAGTGTCCGCTGCTTTTTCCTATCTCTCCTTGTCGATAAGGTCACATTTGATAGCCGTATTGTATTTCCGTAAAGAAGCCAAAAGGAGAAGATTTGTCCAGACAGAGACGCTCCTCTGCACCTTCTGTTATTTTAGCTTTCTGGGATATTATTTATGGTACTATCATGTGCGGCTTACTGTACATTGCAGATTTTTTATTAAATGTGTCCTGTCCTAAAATAACTCCAATGCTCTGGCCACCGGCTGGGATCACGTAGTGTTAAGTGCTAATGCATTTAGCATTGGTGGATTCTCTTCTTCTGGCGCCAAGGAGTTAAGACTGCGAAGCTGGCAAGTCAGATAGAGAAGAGCTCGGAGCCGTAATGTACTTGTAGCCCCCCGAATAGTCAAGAGATAGAGAGGGAGACTGCAGGGCAGAGAGAATCAAATAATGACACCCTACCCCTCCCTGCAAAAACACTAAGCCCAATCCTTAGGAAAATCCTTCAACCAGTAATGGAATACAAGTTGCATGTTTTATTAATTAGTCTTAATATAATAAAACTCAATAAAATTGTATAATTAAATAGGGAAACGCTCTGCCTTAATTCCCGCATCTTTATAACGTGTCACATCCGCCACTAAATTATCTACCACTACTAATAATAACAAAATGATACAATGTGTCTGATGCTGTTACGCAATTATAAGCAATTGTTTTTTTATGGGAGGCAATATATCAGCCAGCTAAATAGCAGTGGTGCTGCGATTATACGGCCACGCAGATGAATCTCAGGACGAAAACATTTAGCACAACATTTTGCAACTAAGCTTGTTTAACACTAAGAAGGAACACAGTCTTAAAGGGGCAGTTAACTTGTGGGAAGCTGCTTAATAGAGATGAGCGAATTGATTCTACATGAAAAATGGTGGCCGATTCTATTCTAATAGAATTGGCCACCATTTTTCAGTTCAGAAGACAGAGTACAAGACATCTGCCTGCAAAAATTGATCATTTTTGGACTGTTTTGTAATTAAAAAAAAATCTGGCAGTGCAGTTGTAGTGCCCTGGGGCAAGGGGTATTTTGACATTTGGACATTTGTGGATCTTTGCCTATTTCCCCTATGCAAAGTTAAAACTTCTTACTTTATTTCTCTTGAAAGGGTTAACCTATACTGTTTATTACTGTGTTACAGCATTTTATATGTATGTTGTTATATATATGTCCTGTTCATTTGCACTGTAGCAGGCTCTGTGGAAAGGGTTCATAAACACCAAGAGACTGTAAGAACTTTGAATGAGAAGCTGGTAATTTTCCACAGCTGCCATAGAGTTTAAAGAAGACCATGTTTTGGAGGGAAAAATCCAGACTTGTTTACCACCAAACCCAGACAGACCTTTTGGACGTCTGGTTTAACTGTTGTTGTGTTGTTGTTATGTCTGTAGACTTTTTTTGTCTGGAAAAACTGCTGTGTCATTGCCATTAAATATCATCGAAGCTCTAATGTACATCTATAAGAGATGGAAAGTGTAACAATGTATCTGTTTGTGCTGAGTTTCTCCACTCCACCCCTCCCACTAGAATGTTCCAGTCTAGCTAGAAATGGTATATAAGGAGGGCAGTCAGAGCCTCTAGTCTGCTGCAGTTAGGGAGTAGTGCTTAGAGGGGGAGACTCTGCTAGACTAGTGAGTGACCAGAAGAAGATGCTGAGATGGGGATACTCTTCCACAGACTCTGGATTACCAGCCTTGGACCAAGGTACCAACCTTCTGAAGAGAAAGAGGGGCAGCTAGCTCAGGCCTTTCCTCAGCATCAAACCCTTTTTCTGCCAGGAAAGAGACTGGAAAAGCCAGCCCAATACCTCGCCTGTATTGTTTTGTACCTGAATTCCTCCAGTAAAGAAGCTGGTTTACTGTGGACCCTGACTCACTGGACTTATTTCCCATTGGCGTGCCCCATGCCTTACCATCCCTTTCCGGAAAGAAGCAACACATGGTGACACCTCAACGGTATCTGGGGGACTCAGCATAGCGTTGCGGCCATCCCAAACCCGGCCACTGCACAATCTAGCATTAAAACGGCTGTTTGTTAACACCGGCTACCATCCTTTTACCCATAGACATACAGTAGGTCACTGTGACATTACTAATACTGACTTGAAGGGGTTGGATGTAGTCTGACTTATTTGGACTGAATCCAATCTGCCGACTGATTTGACTGAACTGGACCCAAAATGTCTATCATTTAGAGGTTGTCCTATTCAAGTGAATGGGTCCGCATCTTTGATGCGGTGCACAAATGGAGGTGCCCATATATTGCAGACCTGCAATATGGGCCTGGCTGCCAGAAGTTCATGTGCGTCAGCTCTAAGTCATTAATATCAGATCAGTGGGAGTCCAACACCCTGCACCCTGCTGACCATCTATACAGTGGATGAAGCAGAAAGCAGAAGGTTCCATTGACTGAGCAGTGGTCGTGCCGAGTTCTGCAGCTCAGTTCTTATTCAAGTGAATGAGAGCTGAACTGTAGAACGCTGGCACTGGAAACTGCAGAGTGCATGGATGGAGCCTTCTTGCATAGTGCAATAATCAAAAAACGAACCACACTAACTGCTATATAGCACATCATACGGTTTCATATCATGTACTGTAGTGCAGTAGTGTTCTAAGCTTAGACAAAAAAAAAAGAAATACAAGAAAAACACATACACATATACACAAAATAACATTATAGTACCTGGATTCCTTGCAGTCGGACTTCAGTTTGGTTAAAGGGCAGATCTTCTGCGGGAGGTCAGTGTTGGGTACATATTTAGGGCCTACATTACTATTATACACTTTTACTTGCATTATGCAGTAGGCATCCCTGCAGACCAGTAGTTATGCCCTCTCTGTGCCCCTTTAACAGTTGTAATGCCCTCTTTGTTCCCCCTTCACAGTAATAAAACCCATTGTGCCCCCTTTATAGTATTGATGGAAGGGCTCATTGTTTCTGGCACCCCCATGAAAGCCGGCACCGGGGCCGACCGCCCCCCACGCCCCTATCTTAGTATGCCACTGTGTATAGTATATATTTATATATATTTGTGTACATATATGTTTTATTATGCAAATACCTGTATATCCAGAATAAGGCCTCATACACACGACAGTGTTCGGCCATGCCAATGCGGGGGACGCCAAATTGAATGGGGTCCGCGATCCACATCCGACAGTCCGCACTGCAAAAAAGTAATGCATGCAATAATTTTTTTGTGGTGTGGAGGCACGGACAGAAGGCACAAAGTGCTTCTGTGGGCTTCTGTTCAGCACCGCATTTTCCGGATTGCAGACTCATTTAAGTGAATGGGTCCACATACGTGATACTGTGCGCACCCTTTGGTGGCTATATTTTGCAGACCTGCTGTTTGTTAGCCGGCACACGGTCGTGTCCATGAGGCCTTATTGATATTTGGGCACTAATTAGATCTAATTAAAGGAATTTTAGAAAACAAGGGCTCATTGAAGACATAGATGCAAATGTCCATTCTAATGTGACATTCAGTGCATATCCATAATGCTCCATTACCCTGCCTATGGTTCATGCATGGTTGAATTAGTCATAGACGCTCTCATTGACTTCATACGTTGGTGCTAAGTGGCGGTTGAATTTAGCACAAACAGTTATTTAAAGAACAAGCCGTATATAATGACCATGATGTTCCTGGTCCCAAGTGGTGTCAGTCAACATGTAGAGCACTCATGTAAGCTTTTTCCTGTATTTTCCTGTTAATTTAACCTTCCACCGGTTGACCTCTGTGCTCATGAAATACATCCATCACTGACAGAGCCACAATCCTAAAGCAACCCCTATCAGAGACAGGAAGGAAGGAGCCCGGTCTATGCAAATCCACGTGATAGCAATCACACGACACCTTGTGTCCTTGTTATATTTATATTTCTCTAAATGTGTCATCATTTTAAGGTGATCATGTGGATTAATACTATAACATGCATCGAAAATAAAAATAAAAATGCCTGAAAAATAAAAAATATATACTACTGTTTGGTGTTTACAGCTCCCATGCAAACCTATGCACCATTACAGTTACAGATTACAAACAAAGCTTTTGTTATCTAAACCTGCAGTCTTTATCCTTCACTGAATTATTATATTCAATATAGAAGAGGAAAAATATATTTTAGGAGATTATCTGAAGAAATTGTGTTGAAAATGGCAATTTGGAAAACATAATTTTTTTCATATATTTCTAAGTTTGGAATTTTTTTTTTTTTGGGGGGGGTATATCAACACTGAAGACAGTCTCTATTAAAAAACAACTGAAGTGAGATTGAGTTTAAAAAAATCTATACTTGATAAGGCAACAGGCAGAAAACGTAGACAAGGGATGTCAAACTAGTGTCCCTCCAGCTGTTGCAAAACTACAACTCCCATCATGTCTGCACAGCCCACAGCTATTAGGGAATGCTGGGAGTTTTACAACAGCTGGAGAGTCATGATGAGTTTGACATCCCTGATGTAGACAAACAGAGGTTAGTATAGTCTCAGAACTACACAACAGTGGACAGGCTGAGGTCATGTCTGGTGGAGTTCAGGCAGTACAGTAGTCAGGTGGAAGGTCAGGACTGGCAGCAGACAGATCAGAAGACAAGCCAAGGAATATGGATCAGAAGGCCTTACGGCTATGGACACATTCCCATCTGCTTCAGAGGTTCTGTTATGAGTAGCCTTTGCAGGTTCTGTTAAAAAAAAATGTTAAATGCTATGTTGCATGAGTGAAACCAATAGACTCAGTTGTAGTCAATGAAGTCCATTAGACGCTGTTCTTGATCAGGTGCAAGAATGTGGGGGGAAATGCCCTTAAAAAAGAATTTGCACTGAACCGGGGATCAGATAATGTGCACATGATAGACACAGTCAGGAGAGCCCCACCAGTAAATAACAGTGGACATCAGCACTCAACTCTTCTGGCAGGATATTCCCTCAGAGCCCATTGATGATAATGGGACATGGTAAGGATCCGACCTTTTCCGGTATTAGTGCTGTGATTCAGCAGGACACAAACGCTGCTTCCTACAGTATATGTCTGGCCAAATCCTGGCACTAATGCTGGAAAGAGGACACATCCCTGCCGGATCCTATTGTAGTCTATGGAGCCTGGTGGTGCTCTACTCCTTTCTGGCTATGCTGCATATGATGTACTCCGGGTTCCAGCTGTTCCTCTGCTGGAAGATTTTAACGCAACTGTGAAGCTAGCCTGATTCCCGGGATGGCAGAGGATAGCAGAACTCTAGGTATGGTCAGCCCAAGATGAGTGAAGCATGGCACCTGTACTTAGAATTATGGCAGGTGGGGCAACTCCTGGTACCCCTCACACACGTACACGCATGAACCCCTTTCATCACAGACATTATTCAGGTACGCCAGAACGGTCTCACATGTGGAGGACCCTGGCTCATCAAGCAGCTCATCTCAATGTCAAGTCATTAGTGCTTAATCCCAGAAAGAAAGAAAAAACATATTCAATGTTTTTGCACATCTGTCTATATCTTTCTGTCTATTAGTATGTATTTATTTAAAAATTTGCTACATTTTTTGGTCATTTTTGGCACCTTTTTGGTTTGACCAACTAATACAATTTGGAAATAATGTACTACTGTATGTGAACAATCTGGTTGATATGATTTTATATGTTATTTACTCGTTCAAAAACAATATGACATAAAATTAAAAAGCCTTTTTTTTCCCATTTTTGAGTGTTTATTAGGTTTATCCCAGCAGTAAAGTGTATGTCCAGCAACAGTCTTTACTGTCTGACCAACGTATTCCTTGTAGATCAAACTATCGGTCTAGCGACATTAGACTTCCCACTAGGCCCGCCTAGGAACACTTACCGTTCACGAAACAGTCCAGCTCCTAGAAGATCAAAGCAAGTTCACCCATACGTAAATGAACACTGAAACCTGGGTCATGAGAACATCTGCATTTTCGAGTTAATATTTCATCATCCCAGGTGTGAGGGCACAGAATTCGTGGAACATCTTTGAAATAATAGTGTCATATGTTCTCTTTATGGAAAAACATTGTCATATGCCTCTTCCTGGTAATTGTTTCATTAGTATACAGCCATCAGCAAGTTTTTAATTAACGATACGATTAAAGAATGCCCACAGTGTATGACCGCACACATCTTAGCAAATCACCGAGGTGACACATGAATAGGACCATCTGGTTTTTAATTCACTTCCAGATTTCCTGCGCTTCTTCCGTATGCATCCGAGCAATCTTTGGGAGAACTTATCTGGAAATCTAAATAAAACTTCAGCCACCTATGCTAAAAATAATCACACATCTATCATGACATGTCTGGATGAGAACGCGTCTTGGACCATTTTGTGTTCGTCCTTAGAGCCCTCAGGGTTTTTCCTCGAAGCTGTCGTGATCCGTGTTTAAACGATTCAGAACGTTGGGATGAAAAAGTACAAAGTGAGATAAGTTTTTCACAAAATATTTTGAACAATGTGTTGAGTAACATGAATGCCCTTCAGGGCCATAAAGCAACCTACTCTTCTAAAGGCTCAAAATCCTAAAAATGCCTTTCAAGTCTAGATGAAAATGATATATTAATTCATTCCATATGCTTACCCATAATGAGTGGTCTTGTAAATTGATCACTTTCTGCCCCTAGAGACCCTCAACTCATTAGGGTATTATCAGCCAAAGTCAAGGTTCCCAAAGGGAGTGGTGAACAATCTAATGTATCTCCCGAAATTGAATTTTTTTCACCCCTGGGAAATAAGCCACCACCAGGGGTGTCTGTCAGCAGCTTTCTCCTCTCTCCCCATGGAAAACACATACACGTTCGGCCCAACCAAGTCTGTGTACGTAATGGAGGCCTCAGGACTCAGGAGCGATGGCTGAGATACCAGCTAATGAAAGCACCTTTAAACCTGTATTACACTGCCCGATTTTTCGGCAGATGGTGTGTTCATGTGAACGCTCGTTAGTGATCACGTGGCAAATGGTGGTTCATTGGGCGATCCAAATCTTTTGATATGTTAAAAAATTATGGTTTGCAAGCGGCAGATTGTGCTGTCTAATCACAATCTTGCAAACCAATATACAGGATGGGGACGAGTGATGGCATAGAGAACGCTTCCCTCCCAACAATTGGGCTGTGTAATACCCATCAACGCCAACTATGATACTTTGGGCAGATTTACTGCTCAGGATGTTGTTAAAACTAGATGAGAACCTCCCTGGGGGTTGTAATGGAGGCTGAAGGTTGTCTCATGAAGACCCCATCTATATGTCCTGTGGAGGGATATGGATATAATAAAGAGGATATGAGCCGGAGCACCGAGGCACATTGAGTGGCCACCATGTAACATTATATTCTCTACAGTGTCTACTACAGGAGAACCTTCTAGCTAGATGTGGCTCCCCCTAGTGATATCAGCTGGGGGTACCAGGAGCTGAACCAGCAATGATCGGCAAAGCAGTGTGGTGGCTCCCATCTGAAAACAATTGTTTGTCATGTGATAACCCTTTTGTGACCTATATATAGATATTTTTTATTTTTTTTTCCCCATGAAGACATCATGGTATCTATGTTGGTCCCATGTTCATATGTGCCTGCATTGCTGAGAAATATGATGTTTTAATATATGCAAATGAGCCTCTAGGAGCAATGGGGGCGTTACCATTACACCTAGAGGATCTGCTCTGTCTGCAACTGCTGTGACCTCTGCACTTTGACTTTAGGAGAAGTCAGGACCAGGCGTGATGACGTTTACACTACCTGACCCTGTCAATCAAAGTGCAGAGGGCTCGGTAGAGAAAGCGGAACCTCTAGGAGTAACGCAAAGTTCCCGTTGCCTCTAGAGCAGGGGTGCACAACCTTTTCTGGTTGGGGGCCACATTGTCAGCCTGAACCAATTCCAAGGGCCGAAAATAAAACTTAAAGGGGTATAAACAACTGAAATACTGTATTTTTGGCATATTGAACATACAGTATACACTATAAATATCTAGTTACCGTTCTAGGACTCCCATCTAATAGGAGAATACATGAAAGATACATGTAAGAAGCCATAAGACATAGACCTACATCTCTTTTACCAGATGTTTGGGGGCCGCACAGAATGGTATCGAGGGCCGCAGGTTCGGCACCCCTGCCCTAGAGGCTCATTTGTGTACATGAAAACTAAATTTTTTTTAGCAATGCGGGCACATATGAACATGGGACCAACACAGATGCCTTCAGCTGCCAAGTGCACATGTAACAGGTCAGCTATTGTCATAGGTACAAAGACTGCTGACAGATGCTCTTTAACCCTGTAGGACAAAAACTGCTGAAAATGTTAATAAAGACCAACTGAAAAAATATATTTTTTAGCCCAAAATGAGTACAATGAAATCATAATCCTCGGTTCTGGTGAATGGATGCATTCATTCCCATGAATATTGATCGGGTGAGAGGCCGGCTGAGCGATTCTCTTCTGGTATCAGGTCATATCTAAGTGACGGTATCTGGATTTCCTCTCGATAAGCAATTCTCTGCAGTCGTGGGTCTGGTTTATGTCCATCCCTGGCATAGATTTGTGGAAAATATATTTTTCTCCCAAGATTATGTTATGCTTCTTCTCGGATTGTATTTTACAGCTAGTATACACTCCTAAAAATGTTTGACATATGCTAATCTGCAGCTACAATGGCTTAAACACATGTTGGAAGAGCATCATCAGGGGGATACGTCGAATTTCCATGTCTGCAAAATTAACAAACTACAAGAGAATTCATCATCCGTCAGCTGCGTCTTCTCCATTATCTGGAGGAGGTCATAGGAGTGACTTGCCAAAGTTAAGAACAAAAGGAACTGTAATGGAAGAAGCGTTTACTGTGCAGGTTTTGCATCTCAGCCTCATATATTTCAATGAATCAGAGCTGCAATACCGGACATGACCATGGGCAGGGGGTGGTGCTGTTTCAGGAAAAACAGCATGCTTATTTTTTTTTTTCCTCTAATTTTGGGCAAACCCTTCAATGGTTCAATAAGACCAGCTTTGTAAAACTAGTCTGCCAAGCACTAATAATTTCCCATCCGTAGTGAATCAGTTTTTTTTACGACTTGTCCAATTTTTTTACTACGCCATCTATTTTTATGTCCATCAAACAAAAAGCAACATAATGTCCATCTAGGATTTCGAGCATAGACCGTACACAGATGCCATGGGTGCTATGTCCTTTTTTTCATGGACCCATTGACTTTCATGTGCAAATCAGGCGTGAAAATTGGACCAAATCAGCGCAGGTTGCCATTTTCTATTAAAGGAACTGATGGTTTATGAAGACAAATGGATGCATGAAGTGGCCCATTAGCCATCATGGGTCAGTGTTCAGTCTGGGTGCTGTCCGATCTGCACTTGGCACATGGATCTGAATATCCCTCAGGTAAATCACCCCTTAGGAGGGTATGCTCCGAAAAATCTATAAAAAATTGACTGCATTTTGGTAGACTAGAGGTTAAAAGGGATGTCCAGGGTATACAAAGTTTTTCCCAAAGGCCCTGAGGGCTAAAAGCTCCTGAGATAAATGGAGACTGATCTCATATTTCTGATGACATCATCATCATCTGGAGGGGGCTGAAATGCGTTTCTTGTTTTATTATTTAAAGCACTTCCAGTCTTCCGGTAAAATGTATTAAACATTGGACAATAACCTTAATATTGATAATGATCGGCTGATATCAAAAATGTGTCAGATATGGGGACATTTATTAAGTCTGGGGTCTTCCATGCTGGTCTTTATCTGTCCCCGCTGGTGTTGAAGCTCCACAATTATTAGGAGGCACACTCCTCTTAATAAGTGCAGTACATCTGTGCTCTAGAACTGAGATCTACACTAACAAGGGAGATAATAAGAAATGCTTGGATGTTTCTTCCTTTTTCCATAGCTGAAATTCCCAAAATGTTCCCCCTCCATTACTGAACATTGACTAGTCTGGCTATGCCTTTGCTTCATCCTCAACATACATAACACTCGGCTCTGCTACATCACACTGGTTTATCATTTCTCCATATACTGTCCATCATTCAGGCCATATCCCTTATGACATCATCAATACCCAGTAGCTCCACCCACCTGCTCAGATGCTCTGTGACATCACAATGCAGTGTCCAGTGTTCTATGTGTCGGGGTGCACTTGGGTCTTTTGAGGGTTACTAGTTGGAGACTATGGATTCCTGGAGCGTTGCTCTGCTGTTCTTTACTATTTGCTGTGTTCATATTGATGGGAGGCCCACCATGACACCTACAGGTAAGTATTAGAGATTGTCTCCATACATTATGTGCTGTAGAGATCTGGTTATAGGGGGCAGTGTGCGACATTGCAGCTCAGTCTCATCCACTTGAAATGCACTGAGCTGCAATACCATACACAGCCCATGGAGAAGAGAGGCGCTGTTTTAGGAAGAAAGCAGACTTACCTTTTTTAATCTTTTACAAGTTTTTTTATACGATAGAATTCCGATTACCTAAAGCCACCACTAGGGGGAGCTCAGAGGATCTATTGTTTATTGAGCTCTATGTAAGCATTTATATAGTAGGCTCCTATATTGTCTCTAGCAGCGGCAGACAGGATTGTATCATTATCTAACTTAATCAGAAAATACATATATTTACAAAATACTAAGTATCATTTCTGGGTGAACATTCCCTTAAACTGATAGTAAAATGTATCCAATGTCTATATGACTTCTAGAGGTGGAATCTCACGTTATATATTGTCCTCCTATATACTGCCCATGATTCAGTTCATATCTCTGATGACATCATCAGCCACTAGCCCCGCCCCCAGACATAACAGTTCTGAGGCTCTGTGACATCACAATGCCATGTCCAGTGTTCTGTGTGTTGGGGTGCACTGGGGTCTTTTGAGGGTTAGTATTTGGAGAGAATGGATTCACGGAGTATTACTCTGCTATTTTTCACGATTTTCTTTATGAATATTGAGGGGAGGCCGACCATGACACCTACAGGTAAGTGTTAGAGATTGTCTCCATACATTATGTGTTGTAGAGATCTGGTTATAGGGGGCAGTGTGCGACATTGCAGCTCAGTCTCATCCACTTGAAATGCACTGAGCTGCAATACCATACACAGTACACGGAGAAGAGAGGCGCTGTTTTAAGAAGAAAGCAGACTTACCTTTTTTTTTCTCTTACAAACCTTTTATATGATAAAATTCCGATTACCTAAAGCCACCACTAGGGGGAGCTCAGAGGATATATTGCTTATTGAGCTCTATGTAAGCATTTATATAGTAGGCTCCTATATTGTCTCTAGCAGCGACAGACAGGATTGTATCATTATCTCTATGGTATAACCAGGGATATTGAACTCTGCATCAGAAAACTGAGCTCAGACCGCTATGAGATATAAGAGGAAATTCATCAGAATGACTTTATGGAAATATTTATGTTTACAAAATACTAAGTATCATTTCTGGGTGAACATTCCCTTAAACTGATGGTAAAATGTATCCAATGCCTATATGACTTCTAGAGGTGGAATCTCACTTTATATATTGTCCTCCTATAAACTGCCCCTCATTCAGTTCTTATCTCTGATGACATCATCAGCCACTAGCCCCGCCCCCAGACATAACAGTTCTGAGGCTCTGTGACATCACAATGCCGTGTCCAGTGTTCTGTGTGTCGGGGTGCACTGGGGTCTTTTGAGGGTTAGTATTTTGAGAGTATGGATTCCTGGAGTGTTATTCTGCTATTTTGCGTGATTTTCTTTATGAATATTGAGGGGAGGCCGACCATGACACCTACAGGTAATGGGCGTCATCCCTGGGGAGGGTTGTGAAGGTTTCTAGGGGTCACTTATAGGAAGAGTCTTCTGTCTCCTTCTCTTGATACAATCTTGGGGTTCAGTAGCCGCGATCATGGATTTCATGTCTTTATTTCCTTCCTTCTTTTATGGACAGGGACCTCCCCAGCATTGGAGAGTGGAGACACCCCCGTCCCTGGGAACAGAGGAGCCAAGAACAGTGAGTAGTCAACTCCTTCCTCTGCTGATCCTACTCCCATCATCCTCAGAGTTAATAACCATCATCTTGTCTCTTTATTACCAGTCTGGCTCTATGTTCTCCTGGGGCTGTTCGGGGCTATAGTGCTGATTCAGACCATCATCTGCATCTTCTGGTGAGTGTCCATCTTCTGCTACTCTACACATATCCACATATCCTCCCTGCCCGCTATCCGCTGCACCTGTATATCTGACCTCTGTAGTGGGGGAGGGGGTGACGGGGATATTCTGGGGGGGACTGAATATTGTCCTCTGGAGCAGTTAATGTGAGAACATTTCTCTCTGTCACAGCTACAAGAAGATGAAGAGGTGCTGCCGACACCTGGCCGGGAGACTGGAGGAAGTGATCGTGGAGAAGCCGGGTAACAAGGACTTTATCATCTCATATACACGGGGTCCAGGCAGGGCTTAGGGTTACCTCTTATAGCTGGGGATCCCACACATTGGGGGGAGGGTCCAACTAGTACCCCTGAAATCCACAGAATGTAGCGGTGAGACAGCTGGTGTCTGCTGATGGGCTGCAGGGAAGACATTGGGAAGTTCCTGGTATCTCATTGATATATTATTGTATTACTCTTATTCTTATAGCGATAGATTCTGTTTTATCTGCAACCTACTGATGGTTTCCTTTCATATTGCAGTCCTTGGTAAAGCCACCAGTTATATTGGAAATAAAGTCCGATTTGTACACCACCACCTTCGCCAAGGAGGAAGAAGAAAAGTTTTAAGCTACATCAGAAAAGTCGGCATGAAAAATCTGGTTACCATCATCCGAAAAAAGAGGAAGAGGACGATGAAAAGTATCCTGCTGCGAATGATCTTTAGAGCCGCCTTTAATTATTACAGACGACGAGGAGGATGAAGAATGAACTGTGCAAAAAGACCTCACACAAGACGCCCCCCTACTAAAAAAAAACAAAAATTGCTCTAATTCGGATAATTTGGAAATTTAAATTCACAATTTGGCCCCCAAAAAAAAAAAATCTATCTATCTATCTATCTATCTATCTATCTATCTATCTATCATCTATGTAATAATAAAAAGCTTTTTCTCGATATGACAATGTTACAGATTCATTCCCTCTTCCGGATTGGAGGTCTCTGTTCTGGATTCTCGAGGAGAAGATGGGGCTCTGATCTGTCAGTAAGAGGCCGGATCCATAGATGCACAAACCAACAGAAAGGTGGCCTGAAGCAGGATGTGCTCAACCCAAAAATGCAGTTGTGCATCTATATACAGGGGAGCAGATCCTGCACTTGTGGCCCATTGCTAATGGCGATCCCCAGAAAAAATGCATACGGTGGAAGATGCCCGCAGCGGACCACAAGTAGCACAATAGACATCCTACACAAAATGGCAATAGTGTGGATGTGATAAATAATATAACGATATAGCAATAACAAATGACAAAACAGGTGCACACTGCGGTCTTACTAAGCCCTCA
Organism: Bufotes viridis; assembly: GCA_033119425.1. NCBI lineage: Eukaryota > Metazoa > Chordata > Amphibia > Anura > Bufonidae > Bufotes > Bufotes viridis. Next base: position 143,717,178 of record CM065596.1, read on the forward strand.
CAGCCTTCTCCCTCCTCCCATTGCAGGCATGGTTACATGCTGTAGGTAACTGAGGAGTCGGCTGCGAGTCGGCCTAATACATTCCTGTAATTTTGCCCACTGGCCCCTGGTATTGTCCATATGGCACAGGTAGGTGAGTGTTAGGTCCCGAGCTACTTGAGAGACCTTGGCGTGGTGCTCGGGCTTAGAATTGTCCTCCATTGTAGGACATGTTGACTAATCTCTCAATTCTAACATCCGTTTGAGGGCTCAGTAAGACCGCAGTGTGCACCTGTCTTGTCATTTGTTATTGGCAGATCTATAGATGTAATAATAGCAGAAAGGAGTTCTGTACAGGTTCTTGTCATCCTGTGGGGCTGGGCCCCTTCTCTCTAGGGCCCCAGTTGCATGGTATGTCAGCCCCTGTCACTACAAGCAGATTTCTTCTCCAGTTACAATCTCGTCCTATGTATCAGCTATATACCGTCAGGACCATGAGGAGAAGCTGACGAGGCTTGGGGATAGATCTGGACATGGCGATGGCAGCTCCGGCTCCGTACCTGCCGCCATCGGCATTGATAACATGTAGGGGGTGTTCACACGGGGTAAATACAGAGCAGGATGATCTGATGTCTATTGTCAGCAGAATCCACAGAAATTCGAGGCCAATACTTGGATTAGTAGATGGAACGCTGCAGACCATTAAATCGGACTGAATATGCGATGGGTTAGAGTATTACATGAGGTAAATCAATGGTCAGATCCGCTACATTCAAACCTCAAATATGTGCAATGGACAATGTTACCACCCACAAATATTGGTGACACCTCCTGTTGTGGTCAGATCCTCCGCAGACCTCTTCAGAGCAGTAGGAATCTGCAGACATTGAATATACGGATTATAAACTGCACTAATGCTATGTTCATTGTCTAATGAAAAGGAGTAAAGTTGAGCGGATACCTGGAAGTTCGGGTATGACGGGTTCGGCCGAACTTCAAAAAAATGTTCGGGTTCGGGATCCGAACTTAACCCGAACTTGACCCCGAACTTGAACCACATTGAAGACAATGGGGACCCGAACTTTTCATCAGTAAAATGGTTGTAAAAAAGTCCTGGGAAGGGCTAGAGGGCTGCAAAAGGCAGTAACATGTGGGTAAGTGCCCTGCAAACAAATGTGGATAGGGAATTGACTTAAAGTAAAATAAAATAAATAAAAATTCTAAATCTTGATCTAGGAGGAGGAAATGGATGTGGAGTAGGAGGTTGAGGAGACGTCAGATGGGAATGCCCTCAGCAGCGCGTCTATGAGCGTGCGTTTAGTCAGTCACGCATCTTTCGATCATTAACAGTTTTTACCAAATTTGGATCCCTGTCAGCATTGCACAGCAGGGGTTTTTCAGCGGCAAAATGGGTTTCATGTCACCCACCAATGGAACAGGCGATTTTTAGAAATTTTGGTCCCTGTCACCTATGCAGAGCAGGGGTTTATTTACGGCAAAACGGGGTTCATGTCACCCACCAATGGAACAGGCGATTTTTAGAAATGCAGGCCTCTGGCACCCAGGCAGAGGAGGGGTTAATTCATGGCAAAACGAGGTTAATGTCACCCATCAATGGAACAGACGATTTTTAAAATGTAGGCCCCTCGCACCCAGGCAGAGGAGGGGTTAATTCATGGCAAAGCAGGTTCATGTCACCCACCAATGGAACAGACGATTTTCAAAAATGTAAGCCCCTGGCACCCAGGCAGAGCAGGGGTTTATTCACAGCAAAATGGGGTTCATGTCACCCACCAATGGAACAGACGATTTTTAAAAATGTAGGCCCCTGGCACCCAGGCAGAGCAGGGGTTTATTCACAGCAAAACGGGGTTCATGTCACCCACCAATGAAACAGGCGATTTTTGAAATGTAGGCCCCTGGCACCCAGGCAGAGGAGGGGTTAATTCACAGCAAAACGAGGTTAAAGTCACCCACTAATGGAACAGATGATTTTTTAAAATGTAGGCCCCTGGCACCCAGGCAGAGGAGGGGTTTATTCACGGGAAAAATGGTAATATTGCACCCAACAATTTAAAAGAAGATTTTTCAAATTTTTGGTCCCTTTCACCTATGCAGAGCAGGGTTACTTGACAGCAAAAAATTATAATATGTCGACCCCTGAACTCCCAGATGGATTAACTATATTATTGTCCCTGGCACATATGCAGCGCGGCCTCAAAGGTAATTCCTGGCCTTAAAAAATATGATTTTTCCACCACCCATGAATAACATGGATTTAGGTGGTATATTTTGGGGTGCAGGACCTTATCGCTCTCAACATCATCTTCCACCCAGGCTTCACTAGTGTTGAGCGCGAATATTCGAATAGCGAATTTTTTTTAGCGAATATCGGCACTTCGCTAATTCGCGAATATTTCGAATATAGCGCTATAAATTCGCTATTTCGAATATTCGTTTTTTTTTTTTTTAGTTATATTTTTTTCTTTCCCACTTCCCAAAAGTAGTTCTTACCTGTCCTGAGGATTCCTGGCTTCCTGGCTGCTCCAGTCAGTGCCCGTTGCCGCTTCTGCCGACTTCCGTGCTCATGGAGCGTCCCCATTCAGCATGGGAACATCTCCATATACTAAAATGTACTGTCGGATTTGAGGAATTACGTTAAAATCGCAATGCGATTAATTCAAGTTATATTAATCGCATTGCGATTACAACTTAGCACTGCTATCTTACATAGGCTAGAATTAACGAATATGGAATATAGCACTAGCAGTGCTAAGTTGAAATCGCAATGCGATTACTTCAAGTTAAATTAATCGCATTGCGAATTCAACTTAGCAGTGCTGCTATATTCCATATTCGTTAACTTCGTTCATTCTAGCAAGCTGACCCATTATAAACCCAGCTCTAAGTTGAAATGCAATGCATTAATATAACTGAATTAATCGCATTGCGATTTCAACGTAATTCCTCAAATCCGACAGTACATTTTAGTATATGGAGGCGTTCCCATGGTGATGGGGACGCTCCATGAGCAAGAAGTTTATGGTTGGCTTGGTAGAATTAGCGAATAGCGAATATGACAAATGTATTCGTCATATTCCTCAAAACGAAGATAGCAGTATTCTACATCTTCGTTTTAGCAACCTATTCGTCAACTTAGCTAATTCTAGCAATCAAATAGGAAGGTTGACTATAGAGACAGCTGTGTTAAATTCGCTATGCGATTTTTATTTTTTTTAATAGAATAATTATATTACTTGATATAATTATTATAATTATTCTATTTATTAAAAAAATATATATATAATCGCATAGCGAATTAAACACAGTTGTCTCTATAGTCAACCTTCTATTTGATTGCTAGAATTAGCGAAGTTGACGAATAGGTAGCTAAAACGAAGATGTAGAATACTTCGTTATCTTCGTTTTGAGGAATATGACGAATACATTCGTCATATCCGTCATCTTCGCTATAATTCTAGATATGAAACCAATAGGAAAGTAGCCTTAAGTTAAAATCGCAATACGCGATTATTTAAATCGCATATTAATCGCGATAACTAGAATAATGACGAATATTCGATTTCGACGAATATGAAACGAATATTCTTTCGAATATTCGCGAATTTCGTCGAAATCGAATATGGCACCTGCCGCTCATCACTAGTCTTCACCCATGCCCTCTTTGTTGCTCTGCACACCGCAGAAAGCCGCAGCAGTTTGCACCTGTGTTTTGTCATCGTCAGAGACGTGTTGCGGTGGTCTTCCCATGTCCTCATCCTCAAACCTAAGTGGTTGGGCATTCGTGCACTCAATCTCTTCCACTTCTGGGGCAGGGCTATGGCTATGGCCCTCGGAAACCCGGCCAGCAGAGTAATCAAATGAGACTGCTGCATGACTTGGGGCTCAGATTGGTTGGCTGATTTGCAAGGGGGTGAAGTGCAAGACCGATGGGCATGGGCTGCAGACGCCAACTCTGAGCTTTCTGCAGTGGGAGACAATGTTAAAGTAGTGGAGCCACTGTCAGCCACCCAATCTACTAGCGCCTGTATTTGTTCTGACCTCACCATTCGTACAGGTGTTTCACTTGGACCTGTAGTTGCAGCAGAATGGCCATGTCTTTTCCCAGCAACAGGAGCTCCACCAACACCACCACGACCATGTCCACATCCTTATTTGATATTCTCCTCATTATTTGCGTTCACCCACCAAGCTGACAGATGGTTTATCTCTGGTGTCAATTTAACTGCCAATAGTCAACAATTAAGTTCACGAACAGTAAGGCAGCGCCCGTGTCATAAACAGAATACATTTCTTTAAGTCACACAACAGTGTAACGGAGCAATTCAATACAATTACTTCACTATCCCCAAAAATTAGATTTTTCTAACCAACAATGTAACAGCAGAAGTTAACGGTTCAATTTGACTGTCAGAAACGCAGCGTAAACCGCAAATGTGCTATCTACCACAAAACCGGTGTTTTTGAAACCATGTAAATGTGGAGTTCAAAGGTTACTTAACCTGAATGACTGAAATACAGGGTTGGCCTCAGATCTGCTATGTAGCACAAAACCAGTGATTATTGCAACAAACTACAGAAATGCAGTATGTCTCTGCTAAATTTTAAAATAGGTTTTTGTGCGTTTTATGCAAACTTGCTTTGTGGCACAACAGTATGGGTTTATTAACCCAACTACAGAAATGCAGTATGTCATCCCAAAATTATAAAATAAATACTGTTGGGGGACTTGAAAGATGCATCATTGAAAGATGGATAGATATAGTAGATCAATAAAGATAGATAGATAGATAGATAGATAGATAGATAGATAGATAGATAGAACCTACTGTAGATAGATAGATAGATAGATAGATAGATAGATAGAACATACTGTAGATAGATAGATAGATAGATAGATAGATAGATAGATAGATAGGAGAGAGATCGATAGATAGATAGAGAGAGAGAGAGAGAGAGATAGATAGATAGATAGATAGATAGATAGATAGATAGATAGATAGAACTACTGTAGATAGATAGGAGATAGATACATAAACAGGTAGAAAGAAAGATGACAGATATATATAGATATATACATATTTTGCTCTAATTTTGGGCAACCCCTTCAAGGGCTCAATGAGACCAGCTTTGTAAAACTCATCTGTCAAGTACTGACAATTTCCCATCCGCGGTGAATCAGTTTTTTCTACAACTTGTACATTCTTTTTTTTTTTTACCAAAAAGCATCAGCACGCCATCTATTTTTATGTCCATCAAACAAAAAGCAACGTAACGTCCATCCAGGATTTCCGAGCACAGACCGTACACAGATGCCATGGGTGCTATGTCCTTTTTTTCATGGACCCGTAAAAATTTGACTGCGTTTTGGTAGACTAGATGTTAAAAGGGATGTCCAGGGTATACAAAGTTTTTCCTAAAGGCCCTGAGGGCTAAAAGCTCCTGAGATAAATGGAGACTGATCTCATATCTCTGATGACATCATCATCATCTGGAGGGGGCTGAAATGCGTTTCTTGTTTTATTATTTAAAGCACTTCCAGTCTTCCGGTAAAATGTATTAAACATTGGACAATAACCTTAATATTGATAATGATCGGCTAATATCCAAAATGTGTCAGATATGGGGACATTTATTAAGTCTGGGGTCTTCCATGCTGGTCTTTATCTGTCCCCGCTGGTGTTGAAGCTCCACAATTATTAGGAGGCACACTCCTCTTAATAAGTGCAGTACATCTGTGCTCTAGAACTGAGATCTACACTAACAAGGGAGATTATAAGAAATGCTTGGATGTTTCTTCCTTTTTCCATAGCTGGAATTCCCAAATCGCCATACAGAACACTCGGCACTGCTACATCTCTGATACTTCACACTGGTTTATCATTTCTCCATATACTGCCCATCATTCAGGCCATATCCCTTATGACATCATCAAAATCCAGTAGCTCCACCCACCTGCTCAGATGCTTTGTGACATCACAATGCAGTGTCCAGTGTTCTATGTGTCGGGGAGCACTTGGGTCTTTTGAGGGTTAGTGTTTGGAGACTATGGATTCCTGGAGCGTTGCTCTGCTATTCTTTATTATTTGCTGTGTTCATATTGAGGGGAGGCCCACCATGACACCTACAGGTAAGTGTTAGAGATTGTCTCCGTACATTATGTATTGTAGAGATCTGGTTATAGGGGGCAGTGTGCGACATTGCAGCTCAGTCTCATCCACTTGAAATGCACTGAGCTGCAATACCATACACAGCCCATTTTTTAATCTTTTACAAGTTTTTTTATACAATAGAATTCCGATTACCTAAAGCCACCACTAGGGGGAGCTCAGAGGATCTATTGTTTATTGAGCTCTATGTAAGCATTTATATAGTATGCTCCTATATTGTCTCTAGCAGCGGCAGACAGGATTGTATAAATATCTAACTTAATCAGAAAATACATATATTTACAAAATACTAAGTATCATTTCTGGGTGAACATTCTCTTAAACTGACAGTAAAATGTATCCAATGTCTATATCACTTCTAGAGGTGGAATCTCACTTTATATATTGTCCTCCTATATCCTGCCCATTATTCAGTTCTTATCTCTGATGACATCATCAGCCACTAGCCCCGCCCCCAGACAATACAGTTCTGAGGCTTTGTGACATCACAATGCCGTGTCCAGTGTTCTGTGTGTTGGGGTGCACTGGGGTCTTTTCAGGGTTAGTATTTGGAGAGAATGGATTCACGGAGTGTTACTCTGCTATTTTGCGCGATTTTCTTTATGAATATTGAGGGGAGGCCGACCATGAGACCTACAGGTAATGGACGTCATCCCTGGGGAGGGTTGTGAAGGTTTCTAGAGGTCACTTATAGGAAGAGTCTTCTGTCTCCTTCTCTTGATACAATCTTGGGGTTCAGTAGCCGCCATCATGGATTTCATGTCTTTATTTCCTTCCTTCTTTTATGGACAGGGACCTCCCCAGCATTGGAGAGGGGAGACACCCCCGGCCCTGGGAACAGAGGAGCCAAGAACAGTGAGTAGTTAACTCCTTCCTCTCCTGATCCTACTCCCATCATCCTCAGCGTTAATAACCATCATCTTGTCTCTTTATTACCAGTCTGGCTCTATGTTCTCCTGGGGCTGTTCGGGGCTATAGTGCTGATTCAGACCATCATCTGCATCTTCTGGTGAGTGTCCATCTTCTGCTACTCTACACATATCCACATATCCTCCCTGCCCGCTATCCGCTGCACCTGTATATCTGACCTCTGTAGTGGGGGAGGGGGTCACGGGGATATTCTGGGGGGACTGAATATTGTCCTCTGGAGCAGTTAATGTGAGAACATTTCTCTCTGTCACAGCTATAAGAAGATGAAGAGGTGCTGCCGACACCTGGCCGGGAGACTGGAGGAAGTGATCGTGGAGAAGCCGGGTAACAAGGACTTTATAATCTCATATACACGGGGAACAGGCAGGGCTTAGGGTTACCTCTTATAGCTGGGGATCCCACACATTGGGGGTAGGGTCCAACTAGTACCCCTGAAATCCACCGAATGTAGCGGTGAGACAGCTGGTGTCTGCTGATGGGCTGCAGGGAAGACATTGGGAAGTTCCTGGTATCTCATTGATATATTATTGTATTACTCTTATTCTTATAGCGATAGATTCTGTTACATTTGCAACCTACTGATGGTTTCCTTTTATATTGCAGTCCTTGGCAAAGCCACCAGTTTTATAGGAAATAAAGTCAGATTTGTACGCCACCCCCTTCGCCAAGGAGGAAGAAGAAAAGTATTGAGCTACATCAGAAAAGTCGGCATGAAAAATCTGGTCAACATCGTACGAAAAAAGAGGAAGAGGACGATGAAAAATATCCTGCTGCGAATGATCATTAGATCCGCCTTTAATTATTACAGAGGACGAGGAGGATGAAGAATGACGTGTGCAAAAAGACCTCACACAAGACGCCCCCCTACCAAAAAAAAGAAAAAATTGCTTTAATTCGGACAATTCGGAAATTTTAATTTACAATTTGGCCCCCAAAAAAAAAAAAATTCTATCTATCTATCTATCTATCTATCTATCTATCTATCTATGTAATAAAAGCTTCTTCTCAATATGATAATGTTACAGATTCATTTCCTCGTCCGGATCTGAGGTCTCTGTTCTGGATGGAGGAGAAGATGGGGCTCGGATCTGTAAGTAATAGGCCGGATCCATTGATGTAATAATAGCAGAAAGGGAGTTCTGTACAGGTTCTTGTCATCCTGTGGGGTTGGGCCCCTTCTCGCTAGGGCCCCAGTTGCATGGTATATTGCAAGGCTTGGGGATAGATCTGGACATGGCGATGGCAGCTCCGGCTCCGTACCTGCCGCCATCGGCACTGATAACATGTAGGGGGTGTTCACACGGGGTAAATACAGAGCAGGATGATCTGATGTCTATTGTCAGCAGAATCCACAGAAATCCGAGGCCAACACTTGGATTAGTAGATGGAACGCTGCAGACCATAAAATCGGACTGAATATGCGATGGGTTAGAGTATTACATGAGGCAAATCAATGGTCAGATCCTCTACATTCAAACCTCAAATATGTACAATGGACAATGTTACCATCCACAAATACCAACACCTATTCACTATACTTGGCTTGCTGCCTCATTTTTCCATCTTACATAGACAGATAGATAGATTCAATGTTAGTTTTCTTTTATTTCTGATCGAGGGCTTCTCTGTTATTCAGGAATAAGACTCATTTGATATAAACTAGTTTTGCTGTCTTATTAACTGGAATATTGCAAAACTGAAATTTAATAATATCATCAGCCTTGAAAGAGCAAAGAGCAGTAACTGTCTCTCCGCTATAACCTGAAAACACAGTTATTTCCCGCCTCATCATAAAAAAATGACTATTTCCATTGCGGAGAAAGCATTTTTCTCCCTTTGTTCTGCAGCGGAGGGGCTGCCATACTACAGACTGTCTCCTAAAATCAGTCAGTGCATAATGGCCTCTGCTTTCCTGCACAGGAGTCATTAAACACATTCATAAATCAATGAAGCAGACTGATGCATTACTTTAATTGTTATTTCTGCTCCGCTGCTTGGATTATATCACAGACTCATTGGCTAAACACAATACTGTACATGAAAGGATCCACGTTCAGCTGTTCCCAGCTTTTATTTACTCTACGATGACATTGAGGTTGGCTGGCAGTGTGCTACAAGCCCATTCAGATAAGAAGAGTCTATCAGATCTGATTTCTTGTCCATAGGGGGCAGTATTTTAATGATAAGTCTTCCATGAGGCAAGATGAGCACTTTGGGTAGAAACCTTAGTTGGCCCCAAATAATGGTATTTTAGGCATTCTACTATGGTAGTATTAAAGGCTTGTTTTTTTAGACTTTGGATAGGGCATCATCTGATCGGTGGGGGTTCAACACCCAGTACCTCCATTGATCAGCTGATTGAGAAGGCACCGGCACTCGCAGTAGTCCCTCAGCCTTCACTCTGCTCACCAAGTACAGGGCCGTCCATTCCATGCTTCTTATCGCAGCTCAGCCCCATTCACTTCAATGGGGCTCCTCTGCCCCTAGGTCATGTGACCGATGAACGTGACATCACCTGACCTTGGCTAGACTGTGAGGAGCCCATGAAGCTACTGCAAGCACTGGTGCCTTCTCAAACAGTCGGTCGACAGAGGTCCAGGGTGTCCGATCTTCACCGATCAGATACTGAGTACTCATCCAGAGGTCAGGTAACCGATGAGATCAAGAGGATAAGTAGTCAGTATACAAGTCTCGGAAAACCCCTTTAATTCTTACCCTGTTCCATAAAGGGCTGCACCCATCTTACATATTAAAGGCTCCTCAATGTGATATAACTTCTTTATAGATGCTATCTGAAGTCTGCTTGCAGATTCTTTATGGACATGTCATTTAGTTTAAAGGAGAGGACGCGTCTTCATCGAATTCAATGGGTAATGGAACTGGACAGAATCAAGGAATAAGCGTCACAAACCAATCACTCATTTGTGTAGATGCCACAAATGTTTAAGATCGGAATACCCCTTTAATAATGCATATTCTTCTTCCTTACCTTTCTTCTTGACTTGTAATATTCTAACTAACAAGACAGCTTGAGCAGGTTAAAAGGTGTAAGTATGTTTCTTTCCTATATATGTTACTATGTTGCTGTGTATGTTACTATGTATGCTATTATGTTACTATGTTGGCTACTATTTTACTATGTATAATACTATTAGGGGTGAGCGAATTGAGCTTCGGATCCAAGATCCAAAGGCGATTCATTCCTAAAATTAATTTTAATGCTGTATGGAGACCTGTCTGTATACAGCATTAACATTTAAGGCAAAACTCGTTAAAGAAGAACTCCCGCAAAAAAATGTATTTTCTGACCTGGTAGAAACGTACATGATGTAATCTGTAGTGAAGGTAATCTGCTTCCCAGTGTCTGTGAGTTATAACCTATCTTCTGCTTCTCAGCTGTGTCCAGGAAGTCAGTTTCTCTATGTATTCCTATGGGAGCCTCAATGTCAGTCTCACGGGAATTAATAGAGAAGTATCTGACTTCCAGTCCTGTGTCAGTTGGAAATCAGAGAGCTGGTCACATGACACAGCTGAGGATAAGAAGGGAGGGGATAGCTCACAAATAGTCACTGATGAGAAGTAACATAGTAAGTAACATAGTAAGTAACATAGTTTATAAGACTGAAAAAAAGACATCTGTCCATCCAGTTCAGACTGTTATCCTGCAAGTTGATCCAGAGGAAGGCAAGAAACCCCTGTGAGGTAAAAACCAATTTTCCTCAATTTAGGGGAAAAAATTCCCAACTCCATTCAGGCAATCAGAATAACTCCCTGGATCAGCGACCCCTCTCTAGTAGCTATAGCCTGTAATATTATCACACTCCAGAAATACATCCAGGCCCCTCTTGAATTCCTTTATTGTACTCACCATCACCACCTCCTCAGACAGAGAGCTCCAAAGTCTCACTGCTCTTACCGTAAGGAATCCTTTTCTATGTTTGTGAAGAAACCTTCTTTCCTCCAGACGCAGAGGATGTCCCCTCGTCACAGTCACAGTCTTGGGGATAAACAGATGATGGGAGAGATCTCTGTACTGACCCCTGATATATGTATACATAGTTATTAGATTTCCCCTCAGTCGTCTTTTTTATAAAGTGAATAACCCTAATTTTGATAACCTTTCAGGGTACTGTAGTTGCCCCATTCCAGTTATTATTTAGTTGCCCTCCTCTGAACCCTCTCCAGCTCTGCTATGTCTGTCTTGTTCACAGGAGCCCAGAACTGTACACAGTACTCCATGTGTGGTCTGACTAGTGATTTGTAAAGTGGTAGGACTATGTTCTCATCACGGGCGTCTATGCCCCTTTTGATGCAACCCATTATCTTATTGGCCTTGGCAGCAGCTGCCTGACACTGGTTTCTACAGCTTAGTTTGCGGTTCATCTAAATTCCTAGGTCCTTTTCCATGTCAGTGTTACCCAGTGTTTTACCATTTAGTATGTATGGGTGACTTGCATTATTCCTTCCCATGTGCATAACCTTACATTTGTCAGTGTTAAACCTCATCTGCCACTTCTATGCCCAAGCCTCCAATATATCCAGATCCATCTGTAGCAGTATACTGTCCTCTTCCGTGTCAATAACTTTACACAGTTTAGTGTCATCTGCAACAACATATTTTACTGTGCAGGCCTTCTACAAGATCATTAATAAATATATTGAAGAGAATAGGGCCCAATACTGACCCCTGAGGTACCCGACTAGTGACAGTGACCCAATCTAAATATCTACCGTTAATAAGCCCCCTCCGTTTTCTATCACTGAGCCAGTTACATTACCACAGACAGACATTTCCCCAAGTCTAAGCATTCTCATTTTATATACAAACCTTTTATGTGGTACAGTGGCAAATGCTTTGGAGAAGTCCAGATATACGACATAGTCAAGATTGAACTACATTAACTACATATTACATCATGTACCTTTCTAGCAGGTCAGAGAGTTTTTTATTTTTTTGGCTTTAAGTCCGATGTCGTCTGAGACTTTGCTGAATAACATGGAGCTTCAATTCTACAAGTTTAAAAACATTTTAAAACTGGAAATTAAAGACAGCTTCAGTACCGAGGTACCAGCCAGTACCGAAGCCGACTTCGCATTCCTGTTTTAAAATGTTTTTAAACGCGTAGAATCGAAGCGCCATGTTATTCATCGAAGTCTCATGAGACTTCGCACTTAATGAATTTTGCCTCCACAAAGCACATACATTTTAATTCTGTATGGAGACTTGCTCACTCCTAATCTATGCATATTACTACATATGTTACTATGTATGCTACTGTTACTATGTAGTTTATGTATGCTATGAGTGTTGAGTGAATCAATGGAAAAATTCGATTCACCACAAAGCTAACTTTCCTAGTGCTTCGTGGTAGCGCATCAATTTTACCTGAAATAGTGTAAAAAACAAAATAAAAATCATACTTACATCATCCATTTGCTAATGACGTGCCGATCGTCTCCATCTTGATTGAAGATCTCGCGCGAAATCCTGTGCACGGTGACAGTTGACATCATCATGCCGGCAGACATGATAACGTCATCATGAGCAATTCAAGATTTCGTGCTAGATCTTCATTCAAGATGGCAGCGGCTGGCCCATCGCCAGCAAATGTATCTGGTAAGTATGATTTTTACACTCTTTATTACTGTCAGATGCCGGGATCAGCAATGAACGCGGCATCTGAGGGGTACAATGACGGGGAGTGGCACAAACCCTCCCTGTCATTGCACCTACTACTTACGGAGAAATGTGCTTCGTGACAAAGTACTTCGTCAGAAAGCAAATTTTTATTTAAAATATTTCGAACCAGGCGAATCAAATTTTTGAATACCTTGCTAATATCTACTACTATGTTACTATGTATGTTATGTATGCTTCTATGTTACTATTTATGTTTTGTATGCTACTATGTTACTATGTATGTTACTAGCTTGCTATGTTTGTTACTATATTTTAGAGTGAAATAAGTCTAATTATTAGTCCTACTACACCACTACACCACAAGGATGATGTGTGAAATTCTGACTATGTATATCTGTAATATGATATCATGTGTAGACAGCCTGGGAATGCCCTTTAGTTATTAATATAAGATAATGACGTGTAGCATTCTCTATTCATTCACCTAATTGGAACGGTCTCTGGAGCCCGAGCGGGGTCAAAGGCTCATTGTTATCTTTATAATACCGAAGTATACATTTACAAGAGGTTCTTGGCATTCTCAAGATCTGTGATGATAGAGGGAAAAGATCCTATAAATGTTTTACATCGGTGGAGGTACACAGGACCTCGATTTGTAAATTCAGACCCGCGATAATTTAAACTAATGTTTCACCGGTCATATACACAGACAAATAAAGTGCATGAATTATGATTAAGCAGGGGAAGCCATGACACCCACCATTTATCAACTTGTACAAACTTTTTAATATGTTAAACAGAAGAAAGGGCGCTGTTGCCGTTTGTTTATGTGGAGCCTTCTGTGTTTAGACCAGGAGAGGTTACGTGGACTGGAATTGACAGATCAGTTTTAAACACGTCCTCAGTGACCCTGACTAATACCATGATTCACAGGATGAACTTCGACTACGCTTGGTTTAAAATGCATACAGAGCATAAAATGGCTACAAATATTTTCCCACATGGATGATTTTGGCTAGATCATGGCTTTCCTAGAGGAAAAATGAGGAACTGCAGGGTAAATGATGATTTGCTACCCAGTTTCAGTGGCATAAACAGAATAGATGGGTTCCCATAGTAAAGATTAAACTAGACCCATCACTATGCCCCTGGTTTTGGCACTATGACAGAAGGGTCTGAATTATGTCCCGCTGCGACCGTTGCTTGCTGATAATGCACTAATTCAGGAGAGGAGGTAAAGAGAACATAAAAAAATAAATAACTAATGGGCAGGGGTGCACCTAGCCCAGGGATGGCCAACCTGAGGCTCTCCAGATGTTGCAAAACTTCAACTCCCAGCATGCCCAGACTGCCTACAGCTATCAGCCTACAGCAGGGCATGGTGGGAAATGTAGATTTATAACAGCTGTAAAGCCACTGGTTGGCCATGCCTTACCTAGCCTTTCTGCTGCCTGAGGGGAAAATTGAAATTGCCTCATTAAAGGTGCGCCCCTGCTAATGGATGCTAAAATGACAAATAATATTAGGAGCAACACATTCTCAGCATATGGCACAGCAATCCAGTAGATCATTTTGGCAGAAAACAGCTTGCTGGAGATTCCTAGATCCAGCATAGCCAGACACCATTGACTATAATGAAAATCGGCAATGCTTCGACGGCTCCCCAGCATAAATGTCAGGATTTAGCCTGACAAAAACCATTGCGTGCAGCAATTTTTGACCAGCCAAATCCCAGAATTTATGCCAGAGAATGTCCAGACCCCCTCCGGTTACCATTATAGTCAGTGGGGTAATGCGGCACTATGTGGCTATACTGGATCCAGAAAACTCCAGTAGGCTGTAGCCAGAGCGGCCTGCTGCGTTGTTGTGCCACATGTGTGAAACTAGCCTTTCTGTTCACAATACTGTCGAGCAAAGGTTTTCAGCACTTAATACCAGATTCTAAAAGCATTCAAAATAAATCACTTCCAGAACTAAGTAAATTGTTTAAGTGCCACCTATAGGTAGCTACACAGAAAGTCAATGTCTAGCCCTTTGAAAGGTCTTGAGACGTGACTTGGGTTGTGCGCCATACCAGAGGTACCTATCTGTAGATAGCACTGTTTCAGAGTTGTTGCTCCTTGTCAGTACTGATTCTCGGAAGGCGCTAATTCTCCTTGAAATAATAGCGAGTCTTCAGGGTAATACTCCTTTTCTTTTTTCATTTTGAGCCTGATGGAGCACCCCTTCTATTTTTTCAGTAGAGTCATGCACAGATTTTCACCACCTAGTACCTCTCAGATTCTCCTTGCAGGGGTCCAGCTAGTAGGGGGTATTTTGGATTATTTTCCCTGGGAAAAAGTATTCAAAATAAATCTCTCCCAAAAGGAAGAAAACTGACTCTAGTGCCACCTATAAGTAGCTACAATATAAGTCAATGTCTAACCCTTTAAAGTGTCTTGAAACATAACTTGAGTTATCCGCCATACCAGAGGCACCTATCTCTACATAGGACTTTTCCAGAGTTGTTGCCCCTCATTAGGACCAGTTCTCGGAAGGTGCTGACTCTCTTGGAAATCAATCAGGTAACAGAGAGATCTTCAGCATAATGCCCCTGTTCCTCTTTTAGGAGATGAGTTTTTTTGCAGCACCTTATTACTAAAAGGGCTAGGGACAAATAGAGTTGGGCCTCCTCTTTAGAAGGGCCCCTTAGCAGCTGCATGGTTGCCTCTGTCATAAGTCAGAATTTTCCCCACTTTAACAAGATTGAGTAATGAAATATACAGCAAGGTTTTTCCAAACCAGAAAAGGACTTATCTTATGATTGAAAACATAAAAAATAAAACATCCGGGGTAATGCACACCCTTATATTAACTATATCTATGTAAAAAAAAGTTGTTCTCCACTTTTTTTTTAGCTTTTTTACTCATCCCTCTGCAGCTCTGGTCTCTTAACTTTCTGTGGGAGGGTAGCGGCTTGTTACATGTGACCATTGAGCACCTGCATCTACCAGGAGTTCACTGCAGTCAGTTCTTACTGAAGCTCTGTTCTCCTGTTCTCACACGCAGCCGTAATGATTCCACTAATAAATAGAACTATGGATTGTAATGCCCCCCCCAAATTTAAAAATAAATAAAAATAAATAAAAATAAATAAAAATCCATGCCACTCTCTAGAGAGCCCTATAGCCATGTATGAATCTACAAGTAGAGACAAATGAGCAAATATTGTCTGGGCTCATGAGATACAGTGGAACTGAAAGGAGGAAGGAACAGGAAAGCCACTGCACATGTGTGTCCACTGCGGAACGCAGGAGAAGGGGGACTAGAACGTTAGACATAGTACAAAAAGTCAGGAGGGGGGCTATCAGAAAGGAAAATGTAATGTACATACAAAATGTAACAGAATTTGTATTGCATATCTATTGCAATAATGCTTCATGTAAAATATTCTATTCTTTTATAGGATTACTCCAGCCCAAAATGGAAACCACTGCATTTGTGTGTGAGAAAACAAGGAGCTGTGTATTAGAAAATAATACCCTGGATCTCCAGCCTCTATGAAGATATATCGTAAAACTAAACAGCAAAAAAAAAATCAGGTTATAAAAAGAGAAAATGGCATTCAGTGTAGTAGGATAAAATATAAACTAGACGGTAACATAAGCTGAACGAGGACACAAATGTTTTCATTTATTGGAAATGTTTGGCCAAACCTTTCTAGTGCTTCAGTCGTCAAATATTTCTCGTAAACTGTGTGGTAAAGATATTGGAAGGGAAATATCTGTGCATGGGAACAATGCATGCATTTTTTATTTTTTTTATTGCAAGAAAAAAAGCCTATAATGTAGTCCATTCAATAACATCCAATACAAATCATCTCTATCTCGCAATCGCTTCCTCCTGCTGACAGAAGGGGTCATTTCTAAATACTATTCTACCTGGGTATCCGTGCCTCTCCAAAGGAACTGACAATATATCTATCAGCACTGGCATTTATCCACTTTTATCCTAGTATTACATTGTTTCGAGCAATATGGGACACTATCCAAATTGTTTTCCATCAGCTAGCAAATATAGGAAAAGCTCAACAAGAATAGGGTCATCAAAGAGAATAGAATAGAACCTTTCTGCGTCCAGCCTGCTTGGAGCGGTGACAGCCTCATTGTTCTACATCGCCTTTGTTCTGCTAATGCACCACAACTAGAATATGATAACAGTTTTTGTTTGATTAGAAATTAATCAGGCGCTGATCACGTTGCCGTCTGGGAAACTTTTGTGAAAGATCATCGTTTTGTCCACGCATATTTTACTATTTGCATATTTTTGTTTTTTTGGCTCGTTCCAATCTCGTTTTTCACACAGTTATCAGAGATTAGGGAGTTATTTGTATCGCCACGTTCATATCATAAAGAATATACAATAAAATATAGGATTTCATAGAGATAGGAAGTCCAGGACTGAATCGGTGTGATCGAATACAATGGTCCAGGACTCCAGGTTCATTTCTCTTTGGTTGATTTTTTATGTTGAGCAGTTGAGCAAATTGCTAAAATGGTGGCCCAGGTAAGGAGTAGTGATGAGAGGCATAGGCAATATTCGAATTCGCTATATTTCACAAATTTTTTGTCGAATATTCACCATAAATTTGCAAATTTGAGAATTGATTGCGAAATCGGCAATGTAATATATTTGTGATAAAAATTTGCGATTATTAGAATATTCGCGATCAACACTAAGGGGTAGGCAACTTTCCTATTGGTTGCTAGGGATGTTGCTAAGTGCCGATATTCGCAATCAATTCACTATAAATTCTCAATTAGAATATTCGCGATCACCACTATTCGCAAATACGAATATATAGCATTATATTCTAAATATTCGTGAATTCTCAAAGTGGCGATAGTCACGGTTAAAATTTTATAATATAATATTCGCGCTCAACACTAGTAAGGAGCAGTGTACTGTTGGAGCTATGTAAGGTTCGACAGGATAGCCAGCTAGGTAAAAGCGCTGCACAAACTTTACAGCAGAAAAAGATAGGATTTTTATTACGAAGACTATTTACAAAGTTGCTTACATTTACATTTAAGAAGCAAATGAACAATTTAAAAAAATCTGGGAAAAGGTAATTATAGCCTTTACACCTCCAGATGGACAACAACTATTATGGATCAAAACTTTGTCTCTCACCTGATGAGGTGACTCCACTAAGCTAGAACTGATCTTGCAGTTGCATGGATGAGTGATCCATGGAGGTTACTCATCGTTGGTATAGCAGAGCTGTTAGTACGGCTGGATATAGCAGAACTGAACTCACTGATGTAGCTGAGCCCAATGATTGATGTATCAGAGCAGGATGACTGGTGTAGTAGAGCTGGAAGACAGGTGTAGCAGAACTTGAGAAGAGCCAGTATAGCAATGATGGAGGCCTGTTACAACAGATCTGAAAGGCCAATTTAGCACAGTTTGAGGCCCAGTATAGGAGAGCTGAAGGCTCAACATAACAGAGCATCTTGCTGCCTGAGATGACTTATCACTAGGATATGCTACACAGGGAAAAAAAGGGGGTCAGTCAGCACGTCCCTGTGCCTGCTAGTGGCCATTTGGCTCCAGGAGGAGTACATTATGGGTTCAGCATGCATGTTGGTACCTGCATCCTTGGATTTAATGGAGGCTGTTATGGCCCCAAAATGGCTTAATAAGCAGGGTGGATCCAGCATGCATGCTGGGCCTGCACTCCCTGGATTTTATGTGGCTGTCATGGCCCATAACAGGTAGGATTTAGCGTTAGGACCACTCATAGAGGCGGCCTTGGCGCAGCGAGTGGCTTATTACTTTTTGATCAAAATGTACACTAACGCCTCTGATATCTTCTAGCATAGACGCAGGGCAGAGTGCTGTTGCATTTCTGTGTTTGTAATTATCACTAGGATATGTCATCAATGTCCGATTGGTCGGGATCTGACTTATATGATCTAAAACAATTGCTTCCACAAAGTAGCAACGTTGTCTCCTATTACTTGGGCATTTGCCTGAGACCACATGGCTCACCATAGACTATTATGGGCCTGAAGATCAGTGAGTGACACAGTGTTCAGTTTCCCATTAATCAATTATTGGTGAGCTATTCTGTCATAAGAAAACCAGTTTAAAACACGCACTGCCATGTTGGTGGAGAAACCTTTATACTCACATGTGTACTGGTAGACAAGTAGACACAAGTAGTCGACTCCAGAAATAAACTCTATTTCAAATGCACCTCTAAAGTCCCCCATTCATAGTAGGCAATTGTCACCCAAACAATCTAATATGTATGTAGTGATCCCCATTCTTCCCCCAATAGAAGTTGAACCTTCACCTAAATGCTGTTGAAGGTGTATAAGAGCCTTCCATCTCTGAGATGTGCTATGTTTCTTGGATGGGTTGATCATCAGGCTGGCTATTGGGAACAAACATTTGTATAAATGCTTGTTCCTAATAATTGGCAAGTGTAAAGGTGCCACCAATCATCCTATGAACGAGCACATATTTACTCATTCATGGGGTGAAAGTATTGCCGATGTGGTGCCAAAATCATCCCTTCTGGGCTGCAGATTGTCCTGGGCAAAAAGGTATCTGCTGCCTAGAAACAATGAATCTGTATTGAGTTGCAGTAGTGATAGTTTTATCCTATGGAACAGAGCTGATTGCTGCCTGTAAATGCAGCTCTCACCTTCTCTGATGAGCAGGCAATTATTGGCATCAAACGGTCCCTTCGCAATGATTTCCTGCTCAGTCGGCACATGTAAATAGGCCTTTACATGGATACAATTGTAAATATTTTATCTTCCAGATCTTACCGAACGTTAAAGTGGTTGTCTTACTTCATCAAATGGCACTTCTAATGCAGAGAAAGTTAATACAAGGCACTTACTAATGTATTGTGATTGTCCATATTGCCTCCTTTGCTGGCTGAATTCATTTTTCAACACATTAGGCACTGTTTATTTCCATGGTTAAGACCACCCTGTAATCCATCATCGGTGGCCATACTTGCACACTAGAGGAAAAAGCACTGGCCTACGCTCACTCCCATGGACTGACCACCAGAGAGGCCAGGGCTTTTTTCCAAAAGTGTGCAAGCACGACCACCACTGATGGATTGCAGGGTGGTCGTAACCATGGAAACAAGCAGTATATTATGTGATGAAAAAATGAATCCAGCCAGCAAAGGAGGCAATATGGAGAATCACAATACATTAGTAAGTGCCTTGTATTAACTTTATCTACATGATAAATGCAACTTGCTGAAGTGAGACAACTCCTTTAACAATATTGTAATGCTGTGTTCCTGTGCTTACTAATAATGAAATGTTAAGCCCTCCGAATCATAAATCTTCCTCTTAGCTGTTTTTTTTTTTTTTTTTTTACTTAAGAGCTTATCTCAAACCATGCTGAGGGATAACATATCCCATAGACAGTGGCCCCTGCCGGTTTACACCTGAAAGTGTTGCATGAAGTACTCTGCTTTTACTCACGGTTACTGGAAGCAACAAGCTTCAAAGAATGTCATTATATTCTCTATGAAAAATATGGTAAAAACAAATATACATTTTAGTGTGTTTCACATCAAAAGGCTTTACCATATCAAAGGCTGTCTTATTTGCATTTTCACTATCACCACTTTCATAAATGTAAAAAAAAATGGCCTTTGATTTTAGCAGAATATGAATTTGTCATTTGTGCTTACATACCGTAAGGGCTATATCCAACAAGACACCCGACAGGAGAAAAAAATAGGTAAATAGATAGAAAAAAGTTAGATAAAAAGATAGATTTAAAAAAAGTTGCAATAAACATTTCTATCATGTGTGTAGTAGAAACATATACTAAAATAAACATTTCTACCAGCTGTAGAGCACTGATGGACTTGGTGGAGTACTGGAACAGCACACCAAATGGTTAGGCATGGTATTGCAAGTAAAATGTATCAGTATCAGCTATATAAACAAAAGTCTTTGTGAGAACACTTCTTAACGTATCTTATTGTCAACGTTTGGGATTAATAACTTAATAGGTTTCAAATTAAATTTATTCTAAGAAAGAAAGAAAGAAAGAAAGAAAGAAAGAAAGAAAGAAAGAAAGAAAGAACATGTTGGTGTAGGATTCAGAATTAATACCAGGCAATATTTGTAATTTGTATTATTATTATTTTATTTAATTTTTTGGGGGGAGTAAATATGTTTTTGTTTGTTGTTTTTCACGAAGAACAGACAAGCAAGATAGAATGAGACACCGTCATATTTCACATTGTGGGCGGCTTCCATCACAAAAGTGGTACTATGGGAACAACAAGTTAGCCTCTATCCACTGAATGGAGAAATAACTACTCAATCAGTGTTGGACTGGGATTCTTAGCCCCCACCAGAGGGAATTACTTTCCAATCCCAAGCCTAAGATCATCAAAAAAGTATACACATTTTGAATCAAGGATATAGACCCTAGTGGCAATTGTTTAGCCCCAGGAGCAACTCCAAATGTTTTTTTTTTTACTCCTATGGCTTCAGAGACAGGACCCACCAGAGGATCGTCTGGTACTCTGGTGGGCCAGTCCGACCTTGTGGTTGATTTTTGTGTGTCTGACAACTGGGTCCCAAGTCCCCCACTTAAAAAAAGTAATGGTCAGACATTACTACCAGTGGTTGAGGCTAACATTGTTTCTAGAATACCACCAATGTATATGGCCCAAACTCACACAATATGACCAGTCAACAGTGAAGATAGGTCATACATATAACATAGGGTTGCATTAATTGTAGCCATATTGGTTGCAACTTTTTCACCTTTTCCTCAATTTTCACCTCAATTTCCTGCAGATTTTTTTCACTTTTATCTTTTTTTTTGTGGGAAATATTAGTTGATAAATGCTCTGTTTGCAGTCAATAATATATTCCTGTTGTTGAAGTTATAAAAATGTAAAATACTATAAAAAGTCACAATTGAATAATTATTTAAAACATCAATTGCAGTTCATTGGATTGCTTATTTTATATTCCCCAGAAGACACTTTGTAAATAGATGGATGAAGCTATAGCACTTATATAAAAAATAGATTTCAGATTCCATTCTGTTAAAAATCAGAGAGCACACAATAAGTCTTTAAAAGACCACAGGTTATACTTTCTATTTCATTCTTTGGGTTGTATCAAAGTGGTTCTCCTGACGGTAAAAATTAAAAAAGAAAAAAGTAATTGGAGGCTCCCTGAGTCCCTGGTCCTGCTAGACACAGAAATGTGACACTAATGCAATCACTGTGATGAGAGGGACCGGAAAGTAGAGACTGATAGGAGATTGGGAAAATATCAGAATGGGTGTTGCAGGAGATTGTCAAGACATCATTTTTTTTTTTTTTTTCTAACCCTTTTTATTTTTATTTTTTTTTTACTAGCTGGAAACCTCCCCCTTAAAGAGGACCTTTCATCACTTCTAAAGATATAAACCAAGTATGCTCGCATGTAGAGCGGCGCCCAGGGATCTCCCTGCACTTACTATTATCCCTGGGCGCCCTTCCGTTCTTCTGGTATAGGCTCCGGTATCTGTGCTCACTAAGTTATAGTGGGCGGAGCCTACCCTTCATCTCCTTCTCCCAGGCTATGAGCTCTGCGTTGCGACTGGCCAGCGCTACAGCCGGGGAGAAGGAGATAAAGGGCAGGCTCCGCCTACTATAACCAATTCCACCAAGTCCCCGCCTACTATAACTTGGTGAGCGTCGATACCGGAGCCTATACCGGGAGAATGGAGCGGCGCCCAGGGATAATAGTAAGTGCAGGGAGATCCCTGGGCGCCGCTCTCCATGTGAGCATCCTTAGTTGATATCTTTAGAAGTCATGAAAGGTCCTCTTTAAGTGTGTTGTCAGAGATGGCAAGAAAATGTTTGTTGTAGAGATGAGCCAAATGAATTTGAAGAAATTTTCATTCTAGTGAATCAGAATTTCGATTCTAACGAACCTATTTGCTTATCTCTAGTCTGCGCTTTTTTTTCTTCAAAAAACAGTGTCACTCTTGTCGTTTGGCTGTATCCAGTATTGCAGTTCATTCACATTTAGCTTAATAAAACTGTCTATGTGAACAGCTTGTAATTGTATTTTTATTGGTATTTTTGTGTATTTTAATCACAACACAACATTGATGACTATATGCCTTGTTAAACTATTATTATCCTTTTTTGGATAAGGATAGGAAAGCAACTTTTAGACTTTTTGTAGCACTTTTAAATAATTACTGTCATTTATTTTTATTTTTGTCATAATTGAATAGTACAAGCAATTATAAAAAAAACTTTGTAATATATAACAGAAAGATTCTTCCTTTTTTTATCAGGTTCCTCTCTTCCTCCCCCTCCTCTTCACCAACTCTCAATCTGCTGCTCATATCCATCTTCAGTGAAGACAGCCTGCCTGCTCACTGAAGGATCAGATTACATAAAAGTCTATGGAGAGGAAAAGTGGAGACCGTTGGAGACAAGCAGAGGCAAAGAGACTAACAGAAGAACTGCTTCTGATTTTGTAAGTGATTTACTGAGTTAATTAACCGTTGTATTTACATCATAACTGCTTAGTTTTACTGTATAACATCCTCCTTTACTGGTGCTACTTCTGAGGTTGTGCTATAGAGAAAAATAAAGCAGAATCTCCTGTTCATTAATATCTGGGCAGTTAGTCTCCACCCACTAGCTTTGAAAAACAGATTACACAGGAGAAAAACTACTAAAAATGCCCGTTGAAAGTCATATAATTGCCAGATATAGTGTTATACTTCATGAACACACACTGCAGTTTATTCTGAAAAAATTGACAGAAACAACAGTTGCACTTTAATTGATTTTTACTTATTCAAAACATATTGCACCCTATAGTTATCACTTGACAGTTAAAATCTATTAAAAGTGCTATGAAACGTTTAGGTATAGCCCTAGCCTACAGATACATCTACACAGCGATTTTGGCCACGAAGGCTGTTGTGCAACCAAATATTACAGTGCAGTGGGGCAGCCATAGCAATGAATAGGGTCGCAGTGCGACTTGCATGTTTGCTGCAACTCAACACACAAATAGCAAAGAATCCAGCAGCGTTGTGTCGTGGTCACAGCAAAAATACGAGTCGCGGTGAGACCCAATTCATTCATATGACAGCCCCGCTACACTGTGATCACGGCCAAAATCGCCATGTAGACGTACCCTGAGGCAACGCCTAGACGGTATGCAATGCTGCAAGACTATTAAGTCACAGTTGCAAGCCGCAGGAACACACTAAGGCTCCATTCACACGTCTGCAATTCTGTTCCACATTTTGCGGAACGGAATTGTGGACCCTTTCATGGACCCTTTTATTTCTATGGGGACACACTATGTCCCGCCCGCATCCGCAATTGCGGATCCACACTTCCGGGTCCGCAATCGCGTTCCCCAAAAAAATAGAACATGTCCTATTCTTGTCTGCAATTGCGGACAAAAAAATGCATTTTCTATGAGAGTGCCGGTGATGTGCGGTCCGCAGAATGCGGAACGCACATTGCCGCTGTCCGTGTTGCGGATCTTCGGATCTGTGGATCCGCAAAACACACACAGACGTGTGAATGGACCCTAAGGCTACATTTACACCAGTGTTTTTGCTGGATCCATCATGATAATACAGCCGTCGGCATCCGTTATGAACGGTAGTATTATCTCTAAAATAGCCATGACGGATCCGTCATGAACACCATTGAGTGTGACACTATTGTATCAGAAAAAACGTCTTGCTCCGCACCACATCGCGGACAGAAAAACGCTGCTTGCATCGTTATTCTGTCCGCGATGGGAGCGCAACCAAATGGAATGGAATGCATTCTGGTGCACTCCGTTTCGTTTATTTTAGTTTTGTCCCCATTGACAATGAATAGGCAACAAAACGGAAGCGTTCACCTTCCCGCTATTGAGATCCTATGACGGATCTCAATAGCAGAAAGGGAAAACGCAGATGTGAAAGTAGCCTAAGTTGCATGACATGGTAATGTATTCCTGTAGTTGTCTCTCAATAGTTAAAATTAGAAAAATATCGCTACAAAATGTCTATTTGTAGCCTCAGCCTTATAAACAAAAATTAGGTTCATATGGAAGTATTTTTTTTTAGCAATTTTCTGATAGCTTAATCGTAGGATAAACCATCTACAATATGTGTGACTGCTGAGGGCCAGACCCCTGAGAAGCCCCATCAATAATAAGAAACAGTTAAAGGTCTCTTCTGGGATGGTCTGACTCCAGGGACCCCAGCCGATCATCAGAAGGAAGGGTTCATACCTCCATTATTGCTATTCTGGGCAAAGAGGGGGTCAGAGCTCTCTCATCCCCATATTAGTGGTCTGTCCTGAAGGTAGGTCATCAATTGAAATTCCTTAAAAAATAAAAATGTAAGAAATCAAATTATACATATGAATAAAAATGATATATACTATATGTTTTTTTTTTTTAAAAGCTAGGAGGGGGTTTATTTGTAAATTCTATATACATCTGCAGTTAATCAAATCCTACACGTTTTGAAGCTTTTGGGACAGAAGTCAATCTGTAATGAGGACATTATGTCTTTTCCATATTTTGAGACCCAGTAGAATTTAAAAAAAAAAACATTACAGGAAGAGAAACGTAGATATTCCTGCATAATGAAATTAAGCAGAACTTGGGTGATAATCTAATATATTTTCCTCCAGGTCTGGGGAGATGTGCATTAACATATTCTGCATAAAAATGCAGTAAATTTGACATCTGTCAGAAGCCATATGTTCCATGTTTTCATGTACAATATACACACCTATCTGTTTGTGTATATATATATATATATATATATATATATACCCCGCATATACTGACTGTGTCAGTTGCAGTCGCTCCGTGCTGCTACTATCGCTCCATGAAGTTAAAGGCATATTCCCATACCTTGCAGTTATTAGTCTGGCGGGGGTCCTGCCATTGGGACACGCACCAATCAAGCATGCAGCAGGTAGCTCGTGCTCTCTATAAGACTACCGCTCTTCTATTTCCAGCTGGTCCCATAGAGATGAACGGTGCGGCTAAGCATGCTTGACCTACCTTTCTGTTCACTTTCAGTGGCCCTCTGGGGTGCAGGGTTCCCGTTCTCATGATCATTGGCGGTCCCAGCAGTAGGACCTCCATCAATCTAATAGTTATCTCCTATCGCTAGGACAAATGGTTTGTCTTACCCCACACAACACTTATACTTATGGCCCTGAGAGTGATCAGACTAAAGAAAAAAAGCACCTACCTACAGTATTACCACCATGCTGTCCCATCCCTGCTGCCTGTGGTCCCTTGTGTATCAGGAGTGTGATGTCCCATCTGTCGCCAGTAGAGATGAGCGAAGTTCTCAAAACTTCGATTCCGCTGCTTCGCCGAATTTCACCAAAAAATTTGCTTTGTGATGAATTACTTTGTCCCGACACGCAGTTTTTTGTGTGTAGTGGACGCAATGACGGGGAATGGCAATTGCCCTCCCCCAATCATTGAACCCCTCAGATCTCGCGTTCATCGCTGATCGCAGCACCTGAGATGACCAGTGAGGGTTGTCAGAGGTTAATATATATATATATATATATATATATATATGTAAAAAAAAAATACTCATCTTATCCATTTGATCGCAAAGAGCCTGCTGCCGCCATCTTGCCTTGAGATCCAGTGCAAATTATCGCAAGGTGCGTGGTGACGTCATATGTCACTGTGCATGAGATTTTGCGCGGGATCAGGTTAGCCGCAGGGGATTCTTTGCACGCAAATGGATGAGGTGAGTATGATTTTTTTGTGATTTACAGCCCTTTTAGGGAAAATTAATTAGTTACCATGAAGCATGAAGAAATTCGGCTTCAGAAATTGGGACTGAAGTCCACTTTGTGAACTTCGATTTGCTCAACGCTAGTCATCAGGTGAACCACTGCAGCCATTCCATGGCCTCAACAGTCCCATTCTGCGTGGGGACACATGACTACTGAATCCCAGCAGAGCCAGGACCCTTGGCGCTGTAGCGGAGCACTGATAAATCACAGTTTATTTCCTTTCTTTAGGGCTTATGCACACGACTGTGTATATTCTGCAGTCCACAAAAAAAAATACACAAAAAATATGGATGACGTCCATGTGTATTACGCATTTTGTGGAACAGAACAGCTGTCCCCTAACAGAACAGTCCTATCCTTTTTCGTAATGCGGATGATAATAGGAAAAATTCTATTATGTTGCTGAACGGACATACGGAAATGAAATGCACAAGGAATTCCGTTTTTTTTGCGGACCTATTGAAATGAATGATTCCGCATACTGTGGTAAGGTGCAGGGTGCCGTCGTGGATGGCAGGTATGTGTCACCGAGGTTCATAGCCTCGGTGAGGTAAGAGCCCGTTTTTGTTGATGTCAGCAGCAGCTAGTGCTACTGACAGAGTTTAAATAGCATGGCTGCAAAGCCGATCCGGGCCGGCTCTTACCGGGAGCAGCTAAAGTGTAGGGTGGGTGGCTGCTCCCCACGACCCAGTCCTGGTTTTGGGCTGGGTTTAAAAGCTCAGCCAGCTCAGCAGCTGGAGGTGGTGATTATCCTGGAGCTGCTAACAGGGCTGAGGAGTTCTCTGTCCTGGAGGAAAGAACTCAGCAAGGAGGTGTTTTGTTCCTGGCTACCTGAAGCTGGATTCTCCTGCGGCTGGGCCGACAGCGTGGTGCGAACCTGCACCTACACCTCCCAGGTGACTGAACCTGTGTTGGCCTGTTTTTGTTTTGCCACGTTATTTCCGTTGTGTGTGAACTGTCACCAAAGAGACTGTTTTTTCATTTATGGTGTGCAAGTGTGAATAAAACACTGTTTGTTGCACAATCTGGACTCCTTGTTTTGCCTCTAAACTGCACCCGCACCGCTGTCTACCAGAGCGACTCCCCACAATACGGAAAATAATAATGGATTGGACAAGGAAATAAAATATGTTCGTGTGCATGAGCCCTCTAACCACTGGTCCTGAGAAACAAGAATCCACAGAGCTGAGACCCCTTTAAAGTGTTTCCCAATATAACAGCACCCCAGTCATTGTGCAGAGAGGGAGTGGTGCAACTCCTGTAAGGCCAGCACCCAGGGTCCGCTGTCTAGGGAAGATTAGAAGGGGATTCAGCTCTAAATCAGCGTGGACAATGATAAAGTGTGATACATATCTCTTCCGATATTCCACCCAAAGGCGTCTCTGAAACATAGTGGGACATTATTTCTGTACATTGGATTCCCACCTGAGACCCCCCGCAGTAAGTTTTATTATCTCTGTGGCTCAGATAACTGTAATTATACCAAGTTTTTACATGACAATCGGCCACGCTTCAATATTCAATATCTGATATTACCACAAGTAAGGCTGCATTTCACCCAATGATCCGTTCATACTCATCATATAGGAGTTATTTCCATATACAAAAATCACTCCTTTGCATAGTAGGCGCCACACAATAGTGTATACTGTGCCTTTAAAGGGATACATTGTTGCCTGTTTTTTGATATTGCTATGGTGACAACATTGTCACATATTGTGGGTGCAGAACATGAATTTTTGTAAGTGAATACATCCTCAAATATACAACAGCTAGACCATCAGAGATGCAACATGACAGACCCCAATCCAAAATCTACCATGCGCCCTTTATTATATTTAGAGATGAGTGAATTTTAGTAAAATTCGATTTGCTTTGTTATGAAGCACATTTCTTTGTAAGTAGCGGGTGCAATGACAGGAAGCCGTGATTGCGCCGCTCCCCATCATTGTACCCTTCAGATGCCGCGTTCATACATGATCGCGGCATCTAATAGCAATAAGATTTGAGAAGAAAAAACATACTTACATGCTCTATTTGCTCGTGACTGGCCGGCCCCCGCCATCTTGCTTGATGATCTGGCGCGAAATCTCGCCCAAGATGATGTCACCACACACGGGATTTCAAAAAGTTTGGAACCGCGCTGCTTGCAATGGGGGAGTTCCAAGGATTCACAGGGCCACAGCTTCCGGAATGAAGGGAAAAAACAGCACCCACACCGGACGGATCAAATCCACAGTGTTGAAGTAGCTGCAATAATTAAACACACATAGTGCAATACGATTTTTAAAAGAAGCTGGTCGCTATTTATTGCACTTACAAGATGGATGGTCGAAACACATTCATAACAAATCCTTGTGCAGTGATCACATCAACGCCCGACCCGGGTTTCGCTCCTTCCAAGCTTCGTCAGGGGCTAAAGTGTATCCCATCTGGGGACACCCCTCTCATTATATAGTGTGGGTCTCAGCTGGTAACTGATTACCATTAACTGCCTGGTTAATACCAAAGGTCGATGCGATTGAACCATCGATTAAAAACAAAGTATTGCACATACAAATCTAATAAAAACATAAACAAATTCATCATTATAACATTCCTATTTTAAAATAAATGTGAATCAGGAAAAAGAAAATATATTTCCCGTATAAACACAAGTTTTTCTTTTTCCAAAATTCACTGGCTGTACAGCCAGATCGGCCTGACATCTTAGTACATTCAATCATCGCTTTCTTATACAGTTCATCACATTATTCACAGTGTATCATACTCATTTTGAGGACCTTCTATTCAAAAAGTTCGCTTACGTCGGGCTGGAGGAGGGTGGAACTATTTTTCAAGGACCTTTCATTCATGAAAAAGGTTCCACCAATCAGCGTCTACACACCTTAGAAACCCCACCTAACTCTGATCCCTTCCATTGGATGGAACCGATGTGGGCGGGGAACCAGACTGGGTCACGAGTTAGTATTCACCAATAGAAGCATCATTGTTTGAAGAACGGAGCTAGAGGAAAGGTCAGTCTTACAATTGTAACATTCTACTGATAGATGTACCTGGATACAATTAGGGAAGTTAAAGGATTATGTGAGGTTTATGTAAGAGAGATACATTCGAACTAGACGAGGCAGGGTTTCAAATCAAATTCAATATTGAGACCGGAAGGTTGAAGGGTGCCCAGACGATAGATCCATTCCACTTCTTTACGATCTATCTGGGCAACCTTATCCCCCCTCTCCAGTGTGGCTTCACCGATTCAACCCCCATGAACTTGAGGCCCCTGGGGTCCTGTTGGTGTTTAGTTTTAAAGTGGGCGGATACACTGTGGGTCATCAAGCCCTTACGGATGTTGCGGATATGCTCTTGTATCCGCGTCTTCAGTTTTCTTAAGGTTCGGCCCACATATTGTGTCCCACAGGGACATTCTAGGACATATATCAGTCCTTCCTTCTCACAGGAACAATCCCCTTTAACTTATATATTTGTCCATTAGTCCGGGAGGCTATTGTCTCCGTTCTAGTTTCTCGATTTTCCCTACTGCGGTTTTGCACGGTCCACAGAAACCGCACCAGGTGAAGCGATTAGGTTCTGTTCTTTTGAAGGCATTACTCGGGGAATGGCACTGCGTACCAACCTGTTGCCTATAGTTGGAGCCTTCCTATACACAAAATCGGGTCGGGGGAAGGACCAGACCCAGTACAGGATCATTCGTTAGTGTTTTCCAGTTCTTCTTAACTGCCTGTTTTAGAAAACCTGCCATTTGGTTATAGCCTGTGAAAACGTAAATCTCCCATCTTTTTGTTATTGCTATGTCCAGCCTTAGTGCCCCTATCTCCTTTCTCCATTCTCTTGTCTCTCACTTTGGATATAGTGTTCTTTAACATTTCCTCTCCATATCCTTTCTCAAGGAAACGGTTTTTAGGACCCGGCTTTGTTCTTCAAAGTCGGAGTCTCTCATGCAGTTGCGGGAAATTCTGCCAAATTGTCCTAATGGTACATTTTCTAGCCAGGGTTTAAAGTGACAGCTCCTCAGATCTATATAGGAGTTGACATCAGTGTCCTTAAAATGTGTTTTAGTGTAAAACTGGCTGTCCTTAATTTCTATACACAAATCCAGGAAGACAATGCTTTTCTCACTTATCTCCCGGTAAATTTAAGGTTCCATTCTACAGAATTCAGGTTGGTAATGAAGGTGCGGAGGCCTTCCTCCTCTCCCTCCCAAATTAAGAGACAATCATCTATGTACCTTCTCCAGAGGGTGAGAATACCCCCGGAGAAGGCACACCGATTTTAGGGGTGATGTGTTGGTCTTCCCAATACCCCATATAAATGTTGGCGAAACTAGGGGCGAATTTCGCCCCATCGCCGTCCCGACTAACTGCAGGTAGTAGGAGTCTTGGTACCAAAAGAAATTGTGTTCCAAGCAATACTCCAAACATTGTAAAATGAATTGGCCCTGTCGTTGCGACATTTGAGGGTCTTTCTCCAATCTATCTTTCACGGCTTCTAATCCAATGGATTTAGGTATAATAGTATACAGGGATGCAACGTCAACAGTTGCCATCCAGGTATTCTTCTTGCAGTGTCCCAAGTTTTTATGAGTTCCAGGACACTACCAGTGTCTCTGAGATAGGAGGGGTTTTGTCTGGCATATACTTGTAGAAAATGATCGATATATTCAGTAACCCTACATGTAAGGGAATTTAATCCCGAGACGATGGGACGCCCTGGGGATTAATAAGCTGTTTATGAATTTTTGGAAGATGGTATATAACCGGGGTCACCGGATGATTAACGGTGAGATATTCCATTTCCTCTTGTTTAGAATGCCATTTTTTAGACCTTTTTTAAAATAGCTTCTAATTTATTCCTGAAATCATTAGTGGGGTTACCCTTCAATCTCTTATATGTACTTTCATCTGATACCAATCTGGTCATCTCTCTTTCATAATCCCTCTTATTCAAAATAACCACCCCCTTTGTCAGCAGGTTTGATTATGATATTGGGGTTATCCTGTAATGCCTTCAGGGCATGATGCTCTTCAACAGTTAAGTTTTTAGAATATTTTTGTTTGTCTATTTTTTCCAGCTCTTTCAATAAACCTCTCCTGAATGCTTCTATGCAGTCATTGTCACTATTCTTGGGATAAAACTTAGATTTTTCTTTCAGGCCAGTGTGTGTTATATCGTTGTTCACCTCACTATTCTTAATCTCAACAGATGGGTTATTGATGAAATACTTGGCGATATTAATTTTGCGGATGTATTTATGGATATCAACAAAAGTCTCAAATTTGTTCAACCCTTTTGAGGGGCAAATTTCAGACCCTTGGACAGAACCTTTGCCTCGGATTCAGTAATTGGGTGTGAACTCAGGTTGAAGATCCCCCTTATGTCCCCTTCAGTTTCTTTTCTTTTGGACTCATTCTTTCTCCCCGTCCTCGTTGGCCTCTACTAGTCCCCTTTTTGTTGGTGTCCTCCCCAATCCCTCTCTGATCGATTCTCTCATCTGTACCCCCCTTATGGTCTGGTGTGGAAAATTCTGAACATTTTTGCTGTCTTCTTCCCTATACTCCCGTGTTCCCATATTTTGGTGGGAGTGATTTTCGGAGTTTGGAAAATTTCCATATCGTCTACCATAGTTGTGATGCCATTGGTTGGGGGCTGGGGGAATATGTTGATGTTGTCTCCACCCCCCCTCCTCTCTATTCCTATATTGATTACTGAATGGTGGTGGATATCTAGGAGGATATCCCCTCTGGTAGTTCCCAGAGTTAGGTCCAAAATTTCGACCCCTCCAACTGCGGCTAATCAATGAAACTATAGAAAAACTTGGGGATAGACTGAAACCCCTTAAAAATAAGAATGGCAAAATATATGATGTATGCAGTAAAGATTGTCAGGAAGTGGTGATGAAGACAGAGGAGGAGGTGAAGCTAAAAAAGTATAAGAAATATATGAAAGTATGTGATGATTATAAAACTAACCGTGTGTACAAATGGAAATTTAGGGAAAATGGGGATCCCGTCCCAGTGACCACACGGGGACCCAGTGGGAATGAAGGTAATCCTGGACAGGGTAAACACACAGAAAGAGGGGATGGGAGAATACAAGGGGGGAATTATATTCGGCCGTCAACTTACAGTGGAGCACATTATCGCAGACCCTATTATCATAACTCATACAAACAGGAGTATGAACATCCACCAGATAATTGGAGGGGTCGAAATTTTGGACCTAACTCTGGGAACTACCAGAGGGGATATCCTCCTAGATATCCACCACCATTCAGTAATCAATATAGGAATAGAGAGGAGGGGGTGGAGACAACATCAACATATGCCCCCAGCCCCCAACCAATGGCATCACAACTATGGTAGACGATATGGAAATTTTCCAAACTCCGAAAATCACTCCCACCAAAGTATGGGAACACGGGAGTATAGGGAAGAAGACAGCAAAATGTTCAGAATTTTCCACACCAGACCATAAGGGGGTACAGATGAGAGAATCGATCAGAGAGGGATTGGGGAGGACACCAACAAAAAGGGGACTAGTAGAGGCCAACGAGGACGGGGAGAAAGAATGAGTCCAAAAGAAAAGAAACTGAAGGGGACATAAGGGGGATCTTCAACCTGAGTTCACACCCAATTACTGAATCCGAGGCAAAGGTTCTGTCCAAGGGTCTGAAATTTGCCCCTCAAAAGGGTTGAACAAATTTGAGACTTTTGTTGATATCCATAAATACATCCGCAAAATTAATATCGCCAAGTATTTCATCAATAACCCATCTGTTGAGATTAAGAATAGTGAGGTGAACAACGATATAACACACACTGGCCTGAAAGAAAAATCTAAGTTTTATCCCAAGAATAGTGACAATGACTGCATAGAAGCATTCAGGAGAGGTTTATTGAAAGAGCTGGAAAAAATAGACAAACAAAAATATTCTAAAAACTTAACTGTTGAAGAGCATCATGCCCTGAAGGCATTACAGGATAACCCCAATATCATAATCAAACCTGCTGACAAAGGGGGTGGTTATTTTGAATAAGAGGGATTATGAAAGAGAGATGACCAGATTGGTATCAGATGAAAGTACATATAAGAGATTGAAGGGTAACCCCACTAATGATTTCAGGAATAAATTAGAAGCTATTTTAAAAAAGGTCTAAAAAATGGCATTCTAAACAAGAGGGAAATGGAATATCTCACCGTTAATCATCCGGTGACCCCGGTTATATACCATCTTCCAAAAATTCATAAACAGCTTATTAATCCCCAGGGCGTCCCATCGTCTCGGGATTAAATTCCCTTACATGTAGGGTTACTGAATATATCGATCATTTTCTACAAGTATATGCCAGACAAAACCCCTCCTATCTCAGAGACACTGGTAGTGTCCTGGAACTCATAAAAACTTGGGACACTGCAAGAAGAATACCTGGATGGCAACTGTTGACGTTGCATCCCTGTATACTATTATACCTAAATCCATTGGATTAGAAGCCGTGAAAGATAGATTGGAGAAAGACCCTCAAATGTCGCAACGACAGGGCCAATTCATTTTACAATGTTTGGAGTATTGCTTGGAACACAATTTCTTTTGGTACCAAGACTCCTACTACCTGCAGTTAGTCGGGATCGGCGATGGGGCGAAATTCGCCCCAGTTTCGCCAACATTTATATGGGGTATTGGGAAGACCAACACATCACCCCTAAAATCGGTGTGCCTTCTCCGGGGGTATTCTCACCCTCTGGAGAAGGTACATAGATGATTGTCTCTTAATTTGGGAGGGAGAGGAGGAAGGCCTCCGCACCTTCATTACCAACCTGAATTCTGTAGAATGGAACCTTAAATTTACCGGGAGATAAGTGAGAAAAGCATTGTCTTCCTGGATTTGTGTATAGAAATTAAGGACAGCCAGTTTTACACTAAAACACATTTTAAGGACACTGATGTCAACTCCTATATAGATCTGAGGAGCTGTCACTTTAAACCCTGGCTAGAAAATGTACCATTAGGACAATTTGGCAGAATTTCCCGCAACTGCATGAGAGACTCCGACTTTGAAGAACAAAGCCGGGTCCTAAAAAACCGTTTCCTTGAGAAAGGATATGGAGAGGAAATGTTAAAGAACACTATATCCAAAGTGAGAGACAAGAGAATGGAGAAAGGAGATAGGGGCACTAAGGCTGGACATAGCAATAACAAAAAAGATGGGAGATTCACGTTTTTCACAGGGTATAACCAAATGGCAGGTTTTCTAAAACAGGCAGTTAAGAAGAACTGGAAAACACTAACGAATGATCCTGTACTGGGTCTGGTCCTTCCCCCCCGACCCGATTTTGTGTATAGGAAGGCTCCAACTATAGGCAACAGGTTGGTACGCAGTGCCATTCCCCCGAGTAATGCCTTCAAAAGAACAGAACCTAATCGCTTCACCTGGTGCGGTTTCTGTGGACCGTGCAGAAACCGCAGTAGGGAAAATCGAGAAACTAGAACGGAGACAATAGCCTCCCGGACTAATGGACAAATATATAAGTTAAAAGGGGATTGTTCCTGTGAGAAGGAAGGACTGATATATGTCCTAGAATGTCCCTGTGGGACACAATACGTGGGCAGAACCTTAAGAAAACTGAAGACGCGGATACAAGAGCATATCCGCAACATCCGTAAGGGCTTGATGACCCACAGTGTATCCGCCCACTTTAAAACTAAACACCAACAGGACCCCAGGGGCCTCAAGTTCATGGGGGTTGAATCGGTGAAGCCGCACTGGAGAGGAGGGGATAAGGTTGCCCAGATAGATCGTAAAGAAGTGGAATGGATCTATCGTCTGGGCACCCTTCAACCTTCCGGTCTCAATATTGAATTTGATTTGAAACCCTGCCTCGTCTAGTTCGAATGTATCTCTCCTACATAAACCTCACATAATCCTTTAACTTCCCTAATTGTATCCAGGTACATCTATCAGTAGAATGTTACAATTGTAAGACTGACCTTTCCTCTAGCTCCGTTCTTCAAACAATGATGCTTCTATTGGTGAATACTAACTCGTGACCCAGTCTGGTTCCCCGCCCACATCGGTTCCATCCAATGGAAGGGATCAGAGTTAGGTGGGGTTTCTAAGGTGTGTAGACGCTGATTGGTGGAACCTTTTTCATGAATGAAAGGTCCTTGAAAAATAGTTCCACCCTCCTCCAGCCCGACGTAAGCGAACTTTTTGAATAGAAGGTCCTCAAAATGAGTATGATACACTGTGAATAATGTGATGAACTGTATAAGAAAGCGATGATTGAATGTACTAAGATGTCAGGCCGATCTGGCTGTACAGCCAGTGAATTTTGGAAAAAGAAAAACTTGTGTTTATACGGGAAATATATTTTCTTTTTCCCGACACTTATTTTAAAATAGGAATGTTATAATGATGAATTTGTTTATGTTTTTATTAGATTTGTATGTGCAATATTTTGTTTTTAATCGATGGTTCAATCGCATCGACCTTTGGTATTAACCAGGCAGCTAATGGTAATCAGTTACCAGCTGAGACCCACACTATATAATGAGAGGGGTGTCCCCAGATGGGATACACTTTAGCCCCTGACGAAGCTTGGAAGGAGCGAAACCCGGGTCGGGCGTTGATGTGATCACTGCACAAGGATTTGTTATGAATGTGTTTCGACCATCCATCTTGTAAGTGCAATAAATAGCGACTAGCTTCTTTTAAAAATCGTATTGCACTATGTGTGTTTAATTATTGCAGCTACTTCAACACTGTGGATTTGATCCGTCCGGTGTGGGTGCTGTTTTTTCCCTTCATTCCGGAAGCTGTGGCCCTGTGAATCCTTGGAACTCCCCCATTGTAAGCAGCGCGGTTCCAAACTTTTTGACTCAGACTGTAAAGTGTTAACTGCTTCCCACAACACATACAGGAACCTGCAGCAGCGAGGAAGAGGACTGCCCTGAGCGTGTCTGGTACTTTTTTCTTTTACACACGGGATTTCGGCTGATATCTTTAAGCAAGATGGTGGCGGCCAGCCCGTCTCGAACAAATGGATTCGGTAAGTATGATTTTTTAAAACGATTCGTTACCACGAAGCATGAGGAATTTCGGCTTCGCGCGAATCTAATTCATCCTGAAATTGCCTAACACCAATTATATGAATGTGTCCTTGGGGGTTTTGGATCCCTTTATTCTCCAGCTGAACCCTGTTAGGCTACTTTCACACTAGCGTTTTTTGAAGATCCGTCATGGATCTGCAAAAACGCTTCCGTTGCAATAATACAACCGCATGCATCCGTCACTCCGTATGCATACCGTTTCTGTATATACGTCCTGTTGAAAGATAGAACTTGTCCTATTATTGCCCGCAAATAACGATCCGTGGCTCCATTCAAGTCAATGGGTCCACAAAAAATACGGAATGCATACGGAACACATCCCCATTTTTCCCATGTTTTTACTGTTAAAAACACATTACTGTACATTACATTAATGATTAAAAATGTGATGTTTCTGTTT
Organism: Bufotes viridis; assembly: GCA_033119425.1. NCBI lineage: Eukaryota > Metazoa > Chordata > Amphibia > Anura > Bufonidae > Bufotes > Bufotes viridis. The sequence continues at coordinate 143,754,291 of CM065596.1, forward strand.
GCGAACCACAAACAACAGATCGCACACGGAATCCATACAGAGATTTTTTGCAGAACTACAGGACGGAAACGGAAACACAACGGAAACACAACAGAAACAAAAAAAGGAATAACGGATCCATTACAAACAGCCCGCAAAATACTGAAAAAGCCATACGGTCGTGTGCAAGAGGCCTTCGTTTTATCATGTTGTGATTTAAATAATGCAACTAAGCAAAACTGCAGCCGTCACTAATAGAATGTGTGATTGTGAGTTCATAAGTTTCCATTTTCTAACATTGCGCATTTGGCTTCTACAGAGCAATTTATCCGAAATTTGGTTGCAAAACAAGAAGTTGATACAAAATGGGAAATTAAATACTATAAAAGGCAACAATTTTTGCTTGAGGATCCTGTATGTTTCAGCAGGGGCAAAGCATCAGTTTGTTGCCCGAGCCTTGTATCTAAATACCTGGTCAAGGCAATGTTGCTTTTTGATGCCACCCTGGCACTGATCAGCTGGGGCACATGCCCTGGATGTCCCCTTTATTAGTGTTGAGCGAATCAGGGAAAATTCAATTTGCCGCGAAGCCGAATTTCCTTGTGCTTCTTGGTAGCGGCTCGATTTTCCCTGAATGGTGGTAAAAAACAAAAAAAATAATACTCATACTTGCCTCATCCACTTGATCGCGACGAGTCGGGATCCACCATCTCAATTGAAGATTTCGCACAAAACCCCATTTGCATTGACATAAGACGTCACCATACCTGACGTCAATATGGGCCGTGCAAGATTTTGTGCTAGATCTTCATTTAAGATGGTAGCGGCCGACACGTCATGATCAATTGGATGAGGTATGATTTTTTTTTAAATCTTTTACACGTATTATTACTTTTAGATGCCACAATCAGTATTGAACGTGGCACCTGAAGGGTACAACAATGGGGCTGGCGCAATCGCCACTCCCTGTCATTGCACCCATTACTTACAAAGAAATGTGCTTCATGACTAAGTAATTCATCACAAAACAATTTTTTTTGTAATATTTGGCGAAGCTGCCGGATCGAATTTTCATATACTTTGCCATATATACTATACCATCAGCAGTGGGTGTTAGCTGTAACATAAAGCTGACAACCTGCCGCTACAGCAAGGATCGGCCATAGAAATCCTTAGATGCCGCATTCAATAGTAACTGCAGCATCTAAATCCTGCAATTACACTGTGCCGCCTCTACAAGGAAACGCACAGGTAATAATGAAGAGGGAGTAGCACTCAAGCAAGCACTTGAAACAGCTGTGGTGTTGGGAGGCAGACGATCTGATATTGATGATCTATCCTGAAAATAGGCCATCAATTTGGAAAAAGCAGACTACCCCTTTAAGGGGTTGTTGTACCCATTCAGTCTTCTGGGACGTTGGAGGTTAGGCACGGTCATTCATCTCTTTTTGGCAGATATTGCTTCATCCACCCCAATGGTGTTTACCTTCCAATACAGAACAATGCCGAGTCCCCATCGGGCGGGCGTCCTCAGGAGTCATATTTGTTAAATTCCATCATTACGTGACATTTTCCACTTGTACAACTGAAAGAATAATGCGCTGGATATTTGTATAGAGACGAGTCCGAGGCCTTTAAGGAACGGCTCATTAACGCAAATTTCTGTTTGACAAATAATAATATGTGCTACCAGCTGCACAGCGATGGGGGGAGGGGTCACTTTAAAGTAAAGGTCTTTTTTTTCTCTCCTTGAAGTGAAACTTTTCTTTGTGTGACTACATAAATAGAAGTACAAAAAAATATATCTCCAGATGCATATATGGATCAAATGCAAACAAAAAGCAATAACCGACTCAAGGCTAGAGGATAAGTAAAGTAACAATGCGTGAACGCCGGCGTCATAGTCGCTGACACGAATGACTTATTACATGCACTTTTATTGTTTTATGCACTTACAACGAGAATAAACTACTGTTTCACACTAGCGTTTACCATCTCCGGTAGGCCGTTCCGGTAGAGGAGCAGCCTGCCGGTGATGTCTGGATACAGGACTGCTGGATGCTACCTGACTCCCAATGGCCCCATTGACTATAATGGGGACCGGTGGAGATCTGAGCGCAACCCGGCAAACATGCCAAGAATCGGTGGAAGAAAACCGCTGCCCCAACGTTTTTTTCTTCTGGCTGATTCTCAGCATATTTTCTGGTTAATGGTCAGATCTCCGTTGGTCCCCATTATAGTGAAGGGGCCAGATGGAATTACGGCAGCACCCGGCAGTGCCCGATCTGTCAGACGCAGATGTGAAGCAGGATTTATTTATTTTTGTCTTTAAGATAACAAGTACAAGATGGAGGAGCAGAAACAAACCCAGAAGAATAATGTTTAAAAGCTCAGGTTCACCTTTATTTACGGTGTGGATTTACAGACAAACAGCGCCACACCTGTCCATAGGATGTGCGTGGTACTGCGGCTCAAATTCATTCACGTCAATGGAATGAGCTACATTACCAGATAAGGCTACTTTCACACTGGCGTTAGGTGCTGATCCGTCTGGTATTTGCACAGACGGATCCGCACCTATAATGCAAACGTTTGTATCCGTTCAGAACGGATCCGTTTGCATTAGCTTTAAAAACGGATCCGTTTTGAATTACATTGAATATCAATGGGGAACGGATACGTTTTCAAATGCACCATATTGTGTCATTGAAAACGGATCCGTCCCCGTTGACTTACATTGTAAGTCAAAATGGATCCGTTCAGCTCCGCATCGTCAGACGGACACCAAAATGCTGCAAGCTGCGTTTTGGTGTACGCCTCCAGAACGGAATGGAGACTGAACGGAGCCAAACTGATGCATTCTGAGCGGATCCTTATCTATTCAGAATGCATCGGGGCTGAACTGATCCGTTTTGGACCGTTTGTGAGAGCCCTGAAACAGATCTCAGAAACGGAATCCAAAACGCTAGTGTGAAAGTAGCCTAAGACAAAATGACAGCTGCAGAGCTCTTTTTGAAAGAAAGCCGCCATGTTTTATTATTATGGCACTTACCAATTTTATGATGTTTTTCTCAATTTCTTTTCTTTATAGCTGTTGAAAGAAAAAAACTCAAGTACAGTATGCAGAGGATTTTACATTTCAAAGGATTTGCTCTATGAACTGAAATATATATACACTGGAAAGGAATTTGAGTAGATAGATAGATAGATAGATAGATAGATAGATAGATAGATAATATATGGATGGATAGATAGATAGATAGATAGATAGATAGATAGATAGATAGATAGATAGATAATATATGGATGGATAGATAGATATATATGATAGATAGATATGATAGATAGATAGATAGATAGATAGATAGATAGATAATAGATGGATGGATGGATAGATAGATTAGATAGATAGATAGATAGATAGATAGATAGATAGATAGATAATGATCCCCCTAGGACTGTATCCAACCTCTTTCAATCTCTCAAGGGCTTCTGTTATCAGAAACATGGACCCAAAACCATCTCACCTGAGACATGAGCTCAACAGCTTTAGATCAAGGACTTCGTCCCATCAACCTCCATTCCTGTATTCCTGAGAAAATTGCAGTTTTGTAATATGCAAATGAACCTCTAGGATCCATGAGGGCGGTGCCGGGCAGTTGGAGATTGCCCATCTACCTGGTGGTTTCCATCCTTTTACTGTCCATGTACCAAACACGTTCCTGTGTGACTTTAGGACCAGGTGTGAATATGTTTTCACTATCACGCCTGCCAGTCTTAGCGGTGGGACGTGAAGAGGAGTGAGCGGAGTCTCTGGGAACAGAGAGGCTCCTAGAGGCTCATTTGCATATTATAAAAGTGCAATTTTCTCAGGAATGTGGGAACGGAGGCTGATGGGACCAAGAGCATGATCTTCAGCTGTTGAGGGCTCATGTCTCAGGTGAGATGGTTTTAGGTCCATGTTTCTGATGAGAGAAGTCCTCCAGAGATTGAGAGAGGTTGGATACCGTCCTGGGAGACCTCAGATTGTCATACATGACTTTTCAAGTCAATCGGGGCATGTTCAATTCTGGTCGACTTTTCTCAGACCAAACCGAAACTGACGGCCCGTTGACTGAATCAGACCTGAAATGAATGTGGGAAAATTCAGTCGTCTCTAAGGATGAACATTGGTGGATCCTGCACTCATGGTTTTACACGGAGGTTGTTTTCCAGCTTTTTAAAATTTCTACTACCTAAATCCAAAAACAAGCATGAACATGATTCTCAAGTGCAATTTTCTCAGGAACGCGGGAACGTAGTCTGATGGGACCAAGACCATGATCTTCAGCTGTCGAGGGCTCATGTCTCAGGTGAGATGGTTTTAGGTCCATGTTTCTGATGAGAGAAGCCCTTCAGAGAGGGGTTGGATACCGTCCTAAGAGACCTCGGAGTGTCATACATTACTTTTCAAGTTCATCGAGGCACTTTCGCTTATCAGACCAAACCGAATCCGACGGCCCAGTTGACCGAATCGGACCGGAAATTAATTTGGTGAAATTCACTCGTCTCTAAGGATGAACATTGGTCGATCCTGCGCTGACGGCTTTACACGGCGGTTGTTTTTTCCCAGCTTTCTTAATTACTGCTACCTAAATCCAAAAACAAGCGTGACCATGATTCTCCTCTATTAAAAACACGCTCTAACCTTGGTTGCTGAGGTTAATTTCTTGTCTCATGATTCATGTATATTAAACGATACTCTGACTTTTGGTAAAAGCTGCAACATGATATCATTTTATTGAAGCCTGACCTTTCATCTTCCTTGTTTTTATTATAAATGACGGTGACCTTTCCATAGCACAGCATTAGATCAGTAGCGCACAAATATCCAAGCTGTACGCTAACCAAGAATTAGACCTGGAGAATATTCACAAGTCTTTTTATACATTTTACCGATAAGTCATTTGTTTTTAACCCCTTGAGGATGCCGCTATTTTGGGCTTTGTAGACACTGATGTTTTCTTTCCGCGTTCTGAAAGCCACAACTTAATATCTGTAATATTTCCATCAACAGAGCGGCATCAGAACTAGTGCGATCAGGACTTGTTTTTTTGCAGGACAAGTTGTATTTTTTGGGTTATCCCATGAGTAATGTAAAAAATGAAAATCACACATCATATAGTATATAAAAATATATTTTTTAACAAAGCTAGGACCTGCCCTGTACCTCATGTGGATCCACAGATCTCCACATTCATTGCTCTTCTAGATTTATATCAAGCTGGCAGCACAAGGGGAGTGTCTTTTCTGCTGTAAAGATGGCGTATCCATGCCCTGCCGATCACAGCTCAGGAGGCAGTTGAAGGATGAATCTGAGCATGTGCGGCCATCTCAGTGAGCAGGACAAAGAAATAAGGAAAAGAATAAACAGGAGGTGGCGCTATACAGATACATTTTATTGAATAACTCACTGGCTATACAAAATTTTTAATTACATACAATTGCAAAAGTATTCAGATCCAGGTGCTGGTTTGAAATCTATAGAATATTTTTCGTGGGACAACCCCTCTAACAAAAAAACTTTTGGGGGATGGAAAAGAAACTGTAAAAGTTCAAAGATTTTCTTTTCCTGGCATTTGTATGTGGGTCGGTACTATTACGGCTATTAGTGATTAGCTAAGTATTGAAAAATTCGATTCAGCTGCTTCACCAAATTTTACCAAAAAATTTGCTTCATGACGAATTACTTCGTCACAAAGCGCATTTCTTTGTAAGTAGCGGGTGCAATGACAGGGAACGGCGATTGCGCCCATCATTGTAGCTCTCAGATGCTGCATTCATAGCTGGTTGCGGCATCTGACAGCAATAATACAGTGTAAAATAAAATAAAAAATAATAAAATCATACTTGCTCTCATCCAGTTGATCGAAGATCTAGCGCAAAATCTCACGTGGCTCGTGATGACGTCATTATGTTGATCGGAATGGTGACATCACGGGATTTCGTGCGAGATCTTCAGTCAAGATGGTGGCAGCCAGCTCTTTGGTCTGAAATGGATGAGGCAAGTATGATTAAAAAATTTTTTTTTTTACTGACATTCAGGGAAAATTGATTTGCTACCATGAAGCGCAAGGAAATTTGGCTTCGCAGCAAATCAAATTTTGCCTGAAATTTGGACTTCGATTCGCTCAACACTAAGGCCTCTTTCACATGGGCGTCATGTTTGACGCCCGGATAAGAGGCGGGTGCGTTGCGGGAATATGCGCGATTTTCCCACGCGGGTGCAAACGTTTGTAATGCTTTTTGCACGTGCGCGAGAAAAATCGCCATGTTTGGTACCCAGACCCGAAGCCGGACTTCATCACTGAAGTCCGGTTTCGGGTAGAGTATTCTGGAGAATTTATTATTTTCCCTTATAACATAGTTATAAGGGAAAACAATAGCATTCCTAATAAAGAATGCATAGTAAAATGAAATGGAAAGGGTTAAAAATAATAAAAGTTAACTTACCTTTGCCACTTGATCGCGTAGTTGCGATCTCTCCTCTCTTTCCTAGCATCAGCTAAGAACTAAAGGACCTGTGATGACGTCACATCACATGGTCCAATCACATGGTCCATCACCATGGTAAGATGATGTGACGTCATCACAGGTCCTTTAGTTCTTAGCTGATGCTGGGAAAGAGAGGACAGATTGCAACTACGCGATCAAGTGGCAAAGGTAAGTTAACTTTTATTATTTTTAACCCCTTCTACTTCATTTTACAATGCATTCTTTATTAATAATGCTATTATTTTCCCTTATAACCATGTTATAAGGGAAAATAATAAAGATCGGGTCCCGTTGCTAAGCAACCATGCGGGAAAATCGCAACGCATCCGCACTTGCTTGCGGATGCTTGCGATTTTCCCGCAGCCCCATTCACTTCTATGGGGCCTGCGTGAAAAACGCACAATATAGAGCATGCTGCGATTTTCACGCAACACAGAAGTGATGCCTGAAAATCACCGCTCATGAAAAGAAATGAATGGGTCCGGATTCAGTGCGGGTGCAATGCGTCCTCCTCACGCATTGCACCCATGCGGAAAACTCGCCCGTGTGAAAGTGGCCTAACAGTTCTACTACATTTACACAATTTTTTTAATGTTTTACTTTGTTTTCATAATAAAAACAGTAAATGAGAGATTTATTTTTTGCATTGTCACATCCATAGTCAGCACTGGACATTTCTGCTTTACTTGGCACTAACTTGGCTATAGCTCCGTTAACGTCATTACACATTGACCTTCTATCTTCATTCAGCAGGACCTGCGCTGACGTCACCGCGCTCACCGCATGGTGCGATTACGTCAGCGCAGGTGCTTTTGCAGGTCCTGCTGGAAGAAGAAAGAAGACGATACCGGCTGCGCGATCAAGTAGATGAGGTGAGTTTTTTTTTTTTTAACCCCTCAATGGACATTTTACCAATCTGTAGTAAGAATGCTATTATTTTCCCTTCTAACCATGTTAGAAGGGAAAATAATGCAGTGAAGTTACCGGGGTTGCTCATCACTATTTAGTATCCTCATCTCCTAGCAACTATGCGTGAAAATCACACCGCTTCCGCACTTGCTTGCGGATATGCAGGAAAAATGCAGGATATAGAGCATGCTGCGATTTTCACGCAACGCACAAGTAACGAATGGAAAACATCGCTCATGTACACAGTCCCATTGAAATGAATGGGTCCGGATTCAGTGCAGGTGCAATGAGTTCACATCACGCATTGCACCCGCGCGGAATACTCGCCCGTGTTAAAGGGGCCATAAGGGCGCCGCAACACTTAAAATTATAGTAGTTACTAAAAGAGACATGTCAGGAGAGGGGACAGCTCCTCTTTAAGTGGTCAATTCCACCTTGAGGAACCAACCAAGATTCTTCCCAGAGAAGCCATCAAACTTTTGTCAAATACTCAGTATTGGTGCCCAGACAAGTTCGTAGAAATATCTTTAATAACTATGTTGTAAAATCCAACTTGCATTGAATGTACACTTTTACAGCAAAGTATCCATGATTAGAACAGATAGATCTTGGGGCTACTGGTTATCCTTGCAGAGATCCAGCTGGTACTGGGAGTTATACCAGCAATGCTCCCTGGGAAAAAGTATGCTAATGAGCTCCCTTCCAGAAAGACAGTTTGCTGACGGCTAATTTGCATATGAAACTTTTATTTTTTTATAACATATTCATGTATGCGTTAATGCCGAAAATGTATCAGGGATTTTTTTTCTTTCTTGGAGCTAAGGAGTATTTTCACATAAAATAAAGCAATCCCTCAACCCAGAGCTGTCCTACCAATCAATATGGATGAGCCACTAATACAGCTCCATTAAGCTTTGCCCCCAGCTTCTTTCAAAATCTAAAGGGCTAATCTGTCAAATTATACAGAAAATGGTGGTTAAGCAGCAGTCACACTATTGTGTGGGAACTAAAAAGATTAAAAAGTGGCAACTTTGTGTCTATTGAGTCTATTGTTAAAGTCAAAGCCATGCGCAGGGATGTAGGTCAAACGCTGACGGAGCTGACCTCTGTCTCCTCCGACTTCCCCATAAACAGGGCTCAGGTGAGAGTACACGCTTCCTTCAATGGGGAGATGGGATCGAAAAATGTATCTGGAAGCAGCTTATCTAGCCAAAGATCACTTCTGCCATTAGGGAGCTATTGGGGTTTATCAGAGGAGGTGGTGATGGTGAACTCACTGAAAGAGTCCTAGAGGGGCCTGGATGTATTTCCGGAGGGAAAGAGTTGAGCCAAGAGGACTTCAATCCGAATTTCAGGATAAATTTGATTCGCCACAAAGCCAAATTTCCTCTTGCTTCGTGGTAGTGAATCAATTTAACCTAGCGTAAAAAAACAAAAAAATATTCTAATTACCTGATCCATTTGCTTGTGACAGACCAGCCGCCAGCATCTTGCTTGAAGATCTCGCACAAAACCCTTGCACGGTGACCAGCATGATGGTGTCATCACGGGCCAAGCGACCTTTCGCCCCAGACCTTCAAGCAGGATAGCGGCAGCCAGCTCGTCACGAGCAAATTGATCAGGTAATTAGGATTTTTTTAAAAAATGTTACACTCATGTATACACTCTGAGGGGTACAATGATGGGGAGCAGTGCAGTCATTGCACCCAGTTCTTACAAAGTAATGCGCTTCGTGAAGAAGGATTTTTGGTTAGAAATTCGGCGAAGCAGCCGAATCGAGTTTTTGAATAATTTGCGCATCTCTATTAATAATATTACAGGTTATAGTTATTATATTTATATAGAAGGGTCATTGATCCAGGGAGTCATTCTGATTGAAGTTGAGAAGTAATTTTTTTCATCTAAAATGAGGAAAATTGGCTTCTACCTCACAAGAGTTTTTTTTTTTTGCCTTCCTCTGGCCGAACATTGCAGGAAAACAGGCTGAACTGGATGGGCAGATGTCTGCAGCCTTACAAACTATGTTACTATGTATCAGCATACAAATTGATCTGACATTTTTAAATTGCTTTTCATGAGGAATCATAAAGTGCTAAGCTAATTGTGGTAGTTATTTCCTGAAAAAAACAATAAAATAAAAATAAGAAAGAAATAACTGAGGACCTTGGAGATGATATACCGTCTCACTGTGCACAAACTATTACACTGCACATCAATATCATGCAGGAAAAACTTCTCTGGGTTACAGTAAATTGCCATAAGCTGCCTTGATGACTTATACAGTTCCTCTAATATTCTCAGATTGTAATTCCAATCAAATTTTTTCCCCTTCAATTATTTTTTATGGCCTTTAACGAATGTCAATGTCTCGTGGTTATTGTGACCAACGCAGGGGAAAAATGCATGTATCTATTTACTAAAGTACTTAAACGGACCAATTTCAGAACAGACGGGTCCTTGCAAGACAGGAAATGACATCTTTAAATCCATATAATTATTCCCAGTTGTATGGAGAAAAAAAAAATCTAATCAGTCATATAAGCAGTAAATTAATTTTGCAAGCTAATCTATGGACAGGAAAGAAATACACCAATAGTCTGGTTTGTTTGCAGAAAGTAGAAATTTAGCATTTAGAGCATGAAAGCTGACTAAAATTGGAATATAAAAAAAATCAGTAAAGTAAATTAAGTTAGTATTATTACCCGTGCATGGATATTCGAAATGTCATGAACTCCATTAGGCTTCATTCAGTCCAACTGTAATATATTATTTACAAATGGCTACGACTATGTAATACTTAAGCATCGACTGTGACATTGACCAAACTTTATTTTTTTTTCCTGCTTGGAAAGCTGTGTAAATACATTTGGACCAGCAGAGACTTTACTGACAACAGACCCTGCCCTCTTACAGAAATAGAGCCATATCATAATCCCATAATCCTCTATCTCTTTATTTCACAAGCACTCTCCACACACATTACTATTCCAGGAAAACCTATCAGCTGTTTCTATGTTTTAGTAGACATGTATTTTATTAAAACTCTATAATATGTTGACGCAAAACAAAATGTAGTTCTTTATTCGTATATAAAAAATTATGTAAAATATTTTGAAAATATATTGCAAGCAGATGCAAAACAAACGTTGCTGCTGTTTTTTTAAACATATGCACAATAAAACATTTTAAAAACTATGATATGCAGATGCAAGAAAAACATATATATACTATGATATGCAGATGTAAAACAAACTTCTTTGCTACCTTAAAAAAAATATATATATATATATATTATATTGTGTTATACAGATGCAAAACAAAACCTATTTGCTTGATTACATTTTTAAATAAAAATCTATATAAAAATATTTTAAAATATATATATGATATGCACAATTTTTTTTGATTAGATATGTAGATAGATAGCTAGATATATAGATAGCTAGATAGATAGATAGATAGATAGATAGATAGATAGATAGTGCAGTTACAGAACAAAAGTGGTTGCTTTTTTATTTATAAGTAAAAAAAAAAAATGTTTAAAAAATATGTGATATGCAGATGCAAAGCAGACGGCTTTATTTATGCAATTATTATTTATCTATTCATTTATCTATTTATTTGAAAAAAAAAAATACATAATAGACATATGCTATACAAACTTACAAATGTTGCTGTTTCGAAAATTAAAAAATATACTAAACAACATTTAATAAAATGTATGATAGCTATATGTTATAAAACATTTTTGAGTTTTGGGTCACTTAGAAAAATAAATTATATATATATATATATATATATATATATATATATAAACATGGCAGACAGATGCTGCTGTATACTGCTTACTGAATGGCTTTCCACTGCTTAGTAAATGGAGCTACCCAACGATTGACATCATTATGCTAAAAGCGCACTTACAGTAATCTTCCAGCTGAAAATAAATAAAAGCTTATGATATATTTATAATACACAGAAAAAAGTTGAAATTGAGCATTAAACAAGAGTAAAAAAAAATTGCAAAAAATATAAAATAAATCTCTATGTGAGAAAGAGATGCCACTTTGAATTTAACAGAATTCATTTGCATAATTTCAAAAGACATTAAAACTGGATGTCCAAAACCATTAAATGTGTCCGTACATGCAAGCAGATGCTATGACAAGAACACTATGTCCACTCTTTTCGTTTGGCGTTTTTATTTTTAGCTAATCATTTAAATATGAATTAATAGTAGATACATACAGTATATAAAACATGAATGCAAAAAAAAAAAAAAAGAATAATAATAAAATCTTAGAAAGTTTTTTATACCTATAAGGGAAGAGACTCTTGGCCGTAGTTCAGGAGGTGGTGAGCAGGGAAGATATGAGCTACTTTTATTATTAGGGAGGTCTATTTCCCTGGGCACTCCAGAATTGTTAGCAGTAAGCCTATTGAAGGACTCAGCAGGGAACCTTCCTGTGCCTACAATGGCTAATAGCAAGGGACAACAGCTTGTGGTGAGGCAGACAACCATATCAAATACATTAGAAGAGCCGTAGCGCCAAAAATTGTATTCCTTTCATTTAATTTGCACTGTCAGTAAGACATTAGCAGAATCTCCGTGTAGGCCTCATCTGATGCTTTAAGGTGGCCAAATGCATTAGATGAATGTCGGTTGAGCTAGTTGACCATCTCATGTGTATCGTGGTGTCCGGACTCTCCCCCAACAGAGGATGTCAGGTGAAAGAAAAGTCAGCCAGGTTGAATTTGGTTATTTATTTTGAATCTTGAATTTATTTGGTTATTTTTGTTGAATTTGGTTATCTGAGACATTTTTACAAATGACCTATCCTCTGAATGGGTCATCAGTATCTGATCGGTGGGGGTCTGACACCTTGGACCCCATTCAATCAGCTGTTTGAGAAGACACCGGTGCTCGCCAAGCACAGTGCCATCCAGTTGATAGCGGCTGTGATTGGGATTGCAACTAACCACTATTCACATCAATGGGGCTGAGCTGCGCCTAGGCCATGTGACTGATGAACATGACGTCACAGGGCCTAGGAAAATGCTGTGAAAAGGCTGCGGCGCTACTGCAAGCACCGGTGCCTTCTCAGATAGTTGATGATCTATCTAGAGCAGTGTTCCTCATCTCCAGTCCTCAGGGCCCACCAGCCGGTTATGATTTGAAAATATCCCAAAATGAAAATGAATACCTGTGCTCTGACACTGACAGTAGGAGCTGGAACTACATAGCTCCCTACATTGTGTGCTGGAAAAGCAAGTTACTGCCTCCTTGCTCCTGTTCACCGAGCTGATCATCAGGGATGCGAGGTGTCAAACTCTGACCAATCCGATATTGGTGGTCTATCCTGTGGATAAGCCTTCGATATAAAACAGGGGAGGGATAAGCAGCCCCAGCAGAAGTTTCTTGCACCTCCTAGCGTAGCTGTCTGTAAAATTCTAGACAATTAGTAAAAACAAAACAAAAACAATAAAAAAGTACTGTGTCTGTGTTTTGTTTGAAACTGGAGGAGGTTGAGAAGGTTACTCTCATTTTAATTACCATCATTGTATGGTTCACAGTACATGCAGCTATTGTGTTCATATCTGTATTCTCAGCTATACACATATCACTTAAAATCATTATGGATCCAATTTGTCAGTGAAATTGTCCAGAAGAAAAACCTATTAAACTAATTAAACAACCCTTACCCCTTTCCTCACCCTTTAATGCCTAAGGGTAAGGCCACACGTAGAGTAAACTCTGCAGATTTTAGGCAGAAGATTTGTGTGCAGAAAATCCACTGCATTTGCAGTAGCTGAAAAGTGGATGATACACTCACAAATCTAACTCACAGGCTGGTAACATTTTCCGCAAGAAAATACGCTCATAACTTGCAGAGTTTGAATCTCTATTTCGTTGATGTGGATTTCGGGAATGGCTTATAGTTTGCCACTATGAATTTTAGCCAGATATGCTGTGCTTTTTCCACTGAGAGAAATACCCAGTGGACCCTCTACATGTGATCATACCGTGGATAGATATTAGATTGAGAGCCATTCATTTTAATTACCCACCACCCTGAATAACCCTCCCTTGTATTTATTTCCAGATCCTTTAGCTTCACCTCTGGCTCTCCCTCATCAGCATTAAAAAAATTTTTGTAATAAATCCAGAAATTTTGCCCCCTACCTTCTCATTTAAGAGGTACTGTAATAGCAGGGTTGTTGAGGGATTGCACAAACTGGGGATATGTCTTGATTTATGTGAAGCTTTTTCCCATCAGTCATCCCTCTGGTAGAGATGTCGCGAACCTAAAATTTTCCGCTCACGAACGGCGAATGCAAACTTACGCAAATGTTCCCGAACGGGCGAACCGGGTGAACTGCCATAGACTACAATAGGCAGGCGAATTTTAAAACCCACAGGGACTCTTTCTGGCCACAATAGTGATGGAAAAGTTGTTTCAAGGGGACTAACACCTGGACTGTGGTATGCCAGAGGGGGATTCATGGCAAAACACCCATGGAAAATTACGTAGTTGACGCAGAGTTGGGTTTTAATCCATAAAGGGCATAAATCACCTAACATTCCTAAATTGTTTGGAATAACGTGCTTTAAAACATCCAGTGTGTGTATACGATCAGGTATGATGTTGTATCGATCAGGTAGTGTAAGGGTTACGCCCGCTTCACAGTGACAAACCAAACTCTGACAGACCAAACTCTGACAGACCAAACTCACCGTTTAATGCACCGCAAACAACCGCAAACAGTCCATTTCGCCAACCGCAAACTCCCCATTTGCACAAGATTGGATACCAAGCTAGCCCCTGTCCCGTTCCTTGTCCTCACTGACGTCATTGAAGGTCTCTTCCTCCACCCAGCCACGTACACCAAAGGTCCCCGAAAGGTGACAACAAGCCCCCTGGGATGCCTGCTGTGGTTGGTCTTCCACCGCCTCAAAGCCACCTTCCTCCTCTTCTTCAGACTCCTCTCTCTGCGTTGCCGCAGGTCCAGCAATCGACGACGACAAGGCTGCTTCAGGTGGTGATGGTGACCACAACTCTTCCTCTTCATGCTTATCTACAGCCCGATCCAGCACTATTCGCAGGGCACGCTCCAGAAAAAACGCATATGGGATGAGGTCAATAATGTTGCCTTGGGTTTGACTGACCAGGTTTGTCACCTTCGCAAAAGGACGCATGAGCTACAGCCGGTGTGCATGAGCGTTCAGTAACGCGGCCAAAAAATACCCAGCTCCGCAGAGGATGTCTTCTTTTTTTTTAATTAAAAAAATCTGTTCTTGCCAGTTTAATCTCTGTTTTGTCCCCTATCAGGGGTCGGTGTATGGAATAGATTTTTGGAACCAGGAGATGGAAAAAGATGATCGGTCGGTCCCCCTCCTTCCAATTTGAGGCACTGCGCGTTCGCCAGGCAATGTACTGTGCCATCAATATAAATAGCGTGAACTACTATTCTTACCATTTTAATCTTTGTTAAGTTCCCTATCAGGGGACGTGTATTGAATTGAATCCTTGCATGGGGAGATAGAGAAAAAAGCTTGCTCTGTCCACTTCCTTCTAATTTTAGGCACTTGCAATGGAATTTGCCACCAATGCAACTAGTGTTAACTATTCCTATCAGTTTAATGTCTGTTTTATCCCTTATCAGGGCCAGAGCCGGTGTAGTGAATAGATTTTTGTAACCGTGAGAGGGAAAAAGACCCATGCTCGGTCTGTTTCGTTTGAATTTTATGTCACTGCGCGTGCGCCGTGCAATGTACTGTGGCACCCTATATAAGGGGTGGGCAGTGGGCACAGTACAGTCTGTGGGCCTGACACACACTGGCAGGCAACTACAATTATATTAAAGGGTAAAAATTAAATGACTTTTTTATCTGCAAGGTACTGTGCCGCCCTATATGAGTGGTGTGCACACAGTACAGTCTGTGGGCCTGCGGCCTCTCACACAAGGGCAGGCAACTGCAATATACATATAGAAAAAATAAATAAAAGCAGACTGATGTACCAGCCCTAAAAATGGCTTTTTGGGGTGCTGTCAGGACAGTGTCCTTACAGCAGATGGCCGCTTACACACGAGCGAGTTTTCCGCACTGAATCCTGACCCATTCATTTCAATGGGTCTGTGTACATTGGCTTTTTTTTTCATGCATCACTTGTGCGTTGTGTGAAAATGGCAGCATGTTCTTTATGAAAAACTCATCGCATCCGCAAACAAGTGCGGGTGAGTTGCGTTTTTCACTGATGGTTGCTAGAAGATGTTGTTTGTAAACCTTCAGTTTTTTATCACGAGCGTGAAAAACGCATCAAAACGCATTGCACCCGTGCGGAAAAACTGAACGACTGAATGCAATCACAGGCAAAACTGAATGGCTTTGCCTGTGAAATCGCACAGTTTTCACTGAACGCATCTGCAACGCATCCGGACTTAAGGCCCCATTCACACATCCGCAATTTTTGTCCGCATCCATTCCCGCAATTCTGCGGAATGGATGCAGACCCATTCATTGTGAATGGGGCCGGACGTGATGTGGAGAGCACTATGTGCTCTCCACTTCCGCATTTGAAAAGCCGCGGCCCCGAACTTCCGGATTTCGGCCCCGAAACATCCAGCCACGGCTCCGCAAAAGATAGAGCATGTCCTATTCTTGTCCACAGCCTGCGGACAAGAATAGGCATCTCTATGGGGAGTGCCGGCATGGTGTGTTGCGGATCCACAATTTGCTGATCCGCAACACAGTACGGACGTGTGAATGGGGCCTAATCCGGACAGGCTCGTGTGAAAGAGGCCGATGAGTCTTTGAGGACTGGAGTGGACACAGAACACTAGTAGCTAACGCTTTCCCTATTAATTCAGCAGCAGTCTCCCTACTCTAACTAACACTGCAGCTTCAGAATGAATATAAGATGGATGCTGTCCTTGCTTTTTGATAGGAGGTGGGAGGGTCTGGAAGGGAAGGTATGGTGATTGGCTGTAATGTGTCTGCTGACTGTGAGGTATAGGGTCAAAGTTTGCTCAATGATGACGTATAAGGGGCGAATCGAACATCGCATCTGTTCGCCCGCCGCGGCGAACATGCGATGTTCGCTGGCAACTGTTCGCTGGCGAATAGTTCGGGACATCTCTACCCTCTAGGACTAGAAAATGTTTCCTCTTGCTGATTTGGCATTGCCTCTTTGTAGGAGCCCCTGGCAAAATAGTTTTGTATGCAGAAGATGGTAAATTCCTTTGCAAAGAAAACACATATTAAGGGTAAAAGCTGCAATACTGAAGGACTGCAAACAATTTGGCCAATAAAACTACTGCATAGTGTGCAACTAACAGAGTATCTATAGTATACAGCTATACAGTGCCCAAGTAATGACACGATGCATTGCCCATATGACAACGTGTCAAAGGAGCAGTAGAGTCCCTGCTGAGAATCATTTAAGAATAAAGATATTCAATCACTATTCACATTCTGTAAAGTGTCCGACTCTAGAGGGCACCACAAGGATGACATCATTTAGCATTGTCCTTTATGAAGACCTTAAAGGGGTTATTCGAGATATCTTTACTGATAAACTATCCTTTGGATAAGTCATCAGTATCTGATCGGTGAGGGTCCGCAGAACATCTGTCTGAGAGTGCACTCATGTTCACAATAGCGTCCTGACCAACCCCTATAATACTGCCCAAAATGCCTGGGCACCTCATACAGGTTATACTTAACCCGCTCCATTGCACCCCCGTTGCTCCTGATGCCCACAAGGCCGCTGCTGCATCTCCCCATTGCGTGGATCATAATATCTGCCAATGGGGCAGCAGCCAATAGCCGGCCGCGACAGTGACCAGCCTCCCTAGCATTGCCATCGCGGGTGACGCTAGGGAGGCTTGTCCTCGTTGTGACCTGCTACTGGCTGCTCCTAACCCCCCCCCCCACCAACCCCCCCCCACACGCTGGCACATTAGTGACACAGGTGCCAGCGTGTGGGGTAAGTATAACCTGTATGAGGTGCCCAGGGAATTTTGGGGGGCATTATAGGGGGTGGATAACACCTGTAATATGAATGAAAAAATAAGCACTTCTAGAAAAACTATTCAAAAAGTTCACACTCCTCTTTTGTCATGTATGGGCTACTTTTGTATTTATTTTGCTCCTATATCTGTGTATTAAAATGTGTGCAAAATATATTCATGGGACATCTATCTTACATACAGTAGTGTTTAATAAAATCAAGTCTGTGGTGTCCATAGATGCTGTAGGTGCGTCAGTTTGGAAAAATGTAGAGATAATTTCCCCTGTGCACACATCTTTCACTAGACCGACCTGCTCAAGGTAATGTACATAACAAGTGCATTCTTCTGTCATCAAAGCTCTATACCACTCATAAATGCCCCCCAGCAGGTCCTTCTGTACGACTGTATCCCCAGGTGAAACAGGTCACACCATACTGACAGCTCTTACCTAAAATTTGCTTCTTTGTGAACATAACGACCTTCGGAAAAGAAAAAATTCCATGGTATCAGATGATCTAAGTTTTGTTCAGGGAAACTATGATGGTGGTGGTGGGGTCTTGATGTAAATAATGTGATATTGGTACTAAAATAGACCTTTTTTATATAACAAACCTATTAAAAAAATGTTTTACTAAAGTGAATCCAAATGAACTTCTTGTCTATTTATAAATCTTTTGTTAATCTACATTAATATGTTAGGGAAATGCATTGACAGAGAATACAGCTCTCAGGACCTACAGACATGGCTGGAGCACTGACCTAACTTCTTTATACTTACAGTATGCAACAGATTTAGCAACTAGAGCAGGGGTAGGCAACCTCGGGCACTCCAGATATTTTGAAACTACAACTCCCAACATTGCACACTTCCTCTGCCCTTCTCAGTCTGTCTTAGAAGTGAATGGAGCATGCTGGGAATGGTAGTTTCACAACAGCTGGAGTGCCGAAGGTTGCGGACGCCTGACCTAGAGGGTCTCGTGATTCCCTACTGCTGCTCTGTCAGTCTCCTAATAAACAGATGGTACTACAACACCGCACATTCTTGCTGTCTCACATGCAGAATAAAGGCTGCAATAAACAGTATGGCAGAGTTATAGGGTAGCGTGAATCATGGCGCTTTAGTCAAGCTGACCCACTACGGGCACTTTGTAGACCCAAAGTGCCTTAAAATTGCAATCTTTTGACAAACAGTTATCATGTCTTCAGTAGATAAGTGGTAAATGTTAGTTTAAAGGGGTTGTGTCACAAATGTAACTTATGATGTAGAAAAAGTTAATACAAGGCACTTACTAATGTATTGTGATTGTACATGTTGCTTCCTTTTCTGGCTGGATTAATTTTTCCATCAATTATACACTGCTTGTTTCCATGGTTATGACCACCCTGCAATCCATCAGTGGTGGTCGTGCTTGCACAGTATGGGAAAAAGAAACAGCCTATGTGTGCTCCTACGGTCCCGACCACCAGGGAGGCCGGCAAGTTCACAAACAAATTTGATTAGTTCCGAATTACTTTGTCACAAATCACATTTCATTGCATGTGCCGCCCCCAGGGCCGTGCGTCCTATACGCGGAATAGGCAGCTGCGTAGAGCGCCTCTGGCGGCTGCAGCACTCCCCGGGCTGGCGCGTCCATGAGGGCGCACCGCCCGGGCGCAGCAAGAGGAGAGGAGCTGACAGGAGGGAAGCGCTCAGCGCTCCCTCCTGTCACTCCATTGTAGCGTGGCCGAGCTCTTTAAGGTCCACGGGTACAGGAGCATCTGTCTCCTGTACCCGGCCGGACTGACATGAAGTGCGCACACAGTCCGGGTACAGGAAACGAAAGCTCCTGTACACGTGGAGCATAAAGAGCTCGGCCGCACTACACTAGAGGTAGCGGAGGGAGGGAGGAGGGGGAGGGGGATGGGGGAGAATGACAAGGGGGAGAATGAAAAGAGGGGAAAGAGAATGACAAAGGAGGGGGGGAGAGAATGACAAGGGGGAAAAGTGAATGACAAGGGGAGAAAGAGAATGACGGGGGGGGGGAGAATGACAAGAGGGGGAAAGGGAATGACAAGAGGGGGAAAGGGAATGACAAGGAGGGGGAGTGTGAAGAATGACAAGAAGGGGGAGAGAATGACAAGGGGGGGAGTGAAGAATGACAAGAGGGGGAGAGAATGACAAGGGGGGGGGGGAGAGAATTGCCGTTAGTTAAAGGGGTTCTGCTGTTTGTTACAACTGATGATCTATCCTCTGGATAGATCATCAGCATTTGATCGGCCGGGGTCTGACACCCGGGACCCCCGCCGATCAGCTGTTTGAGAAGGCAGCGGCGCTGCAGGAGCGCCTCGACCTTCTCTCTGTTTACCGCAGGCGCAGTGACGTCACGACTAGTATCACTGGCCTGGGCGGGGTTAAGCTCTGTTCACTTGAATGAAGCTTAGCCCCACCCAGGCCAATGATACTAATCGTGACATCACTGCGAGAAGGCTGAGGCGCTACTGCCAGCGCCGCTGCCTTCTC
Organism: Bufotes viridis; assembly: GCA_033119425.1. Classification (NCBI taxonomy): domain Eukaryota; kingdom Metazoa; phylum Chordata; class Amphibia; order Anura; family Bufonidae; genus Bufotes; species Bufotes viridis. The sequence goes on from CM065596.1 coordinate 143,774,224, forward strand.
AAACAGCTGATTGGCGGGGGTCCCGGGTGTCGGACCCCTGCCGATCAGTTTAAATAAACTGCAGACACATGGGGGGGGGGGGCGGCAAAAATCCTTGCACCGGCCCTGGCCGCCCCTTGTCATTGAACCTCTCAGATGCTGTGTTCAACATTGATCGTGGCATCTGACTGTCACATTCAGTCTTTTCAAGGGGTTAATCTGAGTGCAGAGTAGGAGGGCTTCTTAAAGAAAAAGGGGCCTGCGAGAGACAGAATTCTTGCTGGTTTGCAGGTGATCAAATACTTATTTCTTGGAATAAAATGCAAATTAATTATTTAAAAATCAAGCAATGTGATTTTCTGGATTTTTCTCTTTAGATTCTGTCTCTCACAGTTAAAGTGTACCTACGATAAAAATTACAGACCTCTCCATTCTTTGTTGGTGGGAAAATTTGCAAAATCGCCAGTGCATTAAATACTTATTTTCCCCACTGCATCTCTGTATACACAGTCCTAGAGGGAAGGCTGTCAATCACTGATAGGACCGCCTCCTGAAATACAGGTTACACTATATATTTTCCCACAAAACTATGGGGGTCATTTACTATCCAGAAATATATCTATATTAGGCGTATTTCTGATGCAGATTGCGGCGCAAAGGTTATTTACGCCACAATCTACAACTTTTTCCCGTTCACTTCAGGTCTTAAAAAAGGGGGCATCATGTGGGCAGGGGAGGGGACAGGCCAGCAGGCCCGACTCATTTACCAATTTCTATGCCTGTTTTAGGCATAGAAATTATCTAAATGCAAGCAGTCTTACATCTAGAACTGGCGCAGGATGCGCCAAAGTTATGTAGAGGCTGTCACCTCTAAATAACTTCTGCGGATCCATCGCCAACTAAAGGGATCCAAAACGCCAGTCTTAATGAAAGACTATGTCAAGTTGCCCAGCTCCTCCTACTTTATATGCTGCCTTCAGATTACTTCTCATGTTAATGTTGATAGGTTTGCCTTAAAGGGGTTTTCCCATCTCAGACAATGGGGGCATATCACTAGGATATGCCCCCATTGTCTGATTGGTGCGGGTCCCACCACTGGGTTCCGCACGTACAATGAGAACGGAGCGGGGAAATGAACAGAGGGTGCACTGCACATGCGCAGCCGCCCTCCATTCATTTCTATGGGGCCGTCTGCCCCATAGAAATGAATGGGAGCATGGGCTGCGCATGCATGGTGCGCTCCCATTCACTTCTATGGGAGCAGCGGGGAGCAGTGCTTGGTGGTGGACTGACCCCGGGAAATCCGGGTTCTACAGCCACAGCGCTCCTCGCTTAGTTCTCGTTGTAGGTGCAGGTCTCAGCGGTGGGACCCGCACCTATCAGACAATGGGGGCATATCTTAGCGATGTGACCCCATTGTCTGAGATGGGAATACCCCTTTAACTACTAATATCTTGGCTGAGAAAGAAAGATTTTAACATACTTACCATTTTTTAGTTGCATGGTATCGGCCTTCCGGTCACGTGATGCTCATCTTATGACAATTCAGCTACCGCTGATGTCTTGTCCTTTATCAGGTCTGGTTGATGGATGGGGATGCCACTTCTGCTGTTATACAGGGCCACAACTATTCTTCCTGCACAAACCCCTGAATTCATCTCATCTGTGCATGCACCAGGGAGAGGGAAAGTTCACGTCCCTTCTACAGCGGAAGTGATCTCCTCATCCATCAATCACGGACGGAAGCAGGATTTTCAGCAGAGGGGTTGACCGTGCCTGGGATCCGAGGCAGCCATCAATGCATCTTCAAGGCAGTAATTATATAAATCTTTCTTCTGCTTTCAAGATATGAGTAATTAAAGGGGGTTTGCGGGTCCCGCGGTGTCCTAGAAAATCCCTATAGTACCAACTAAAGAGAAAACTAATTAAAATTGCACACAATGGCTCTTCAGCTCCCTCAGAAATAAGTAATGATGCAAGGAGGTAACGTGTAACAATATCTGTTTACAAATAGCAACAAATAGAAACAATTTGCTGTTTGTAAATAAATATTATTACCTGTTACCCCCTAGCATCATTACTTATCTCTGAAGCTAGATAGCCTGTCATAGTATACAATTCTTTTAGTAGAATAATTAACCCATGCCACATTTGCATTGTTACAATGGCTTTTGTTGATACCATGCTTTTCCCGGTAGTTTATCCATTACAACAAAGGTGTTTTTTGTTCGTAAAAAAAAATGCTGTTAATTCCAACCACGCAGGTGGCAGTATGAAAATGGGACTTTGTTTTACAGTGTAACCCATTCCTCTCACGCCTTGGTGTTAACCACTTTGTGATACAGGCCTAATAATGGATGTGTGAATAGTGATCACAATTTTGATTACATTAGACAATTTGTATATAAATGGCAAATGAACATTGATTTTGAATCTGTTTTCGTCGGCAGAACCTGTTACCGCGCGTAATTGGTAATCACCTGCTGAGAATACAAAGCGAGGGGCGATTGCTTTATGCAATGATGGTTGCAAGTAAACAGCGACGATAAATAAGTAGAGGTTGTGCTCGTGGTATTGGCCTGTTCTTTTTCATTCCTGCCAAAGCAGATAACACACTTTGACACAACAGCCAGATAACAAACACTCAACATTTCACAGGGTGCCCATTACAGGTGCTTAGTTCATTTTTCTATCTGTCTCTTTGATGCTCTGTCGCATTACAGTTGCAATCTCAGAAGCGACATTTTAATTTAAACTGCTTGCAACCTCATGTAAAAGCCTCACAATAATCAAAAATCTTTTTTTTTTCTCACCAGTCCCTGTTGATTTCATTGAATGTTTTGGAACATTTTTACATTTTTTTCACCCGGTGCCAACATTTATTTGCAGACAAAAATAAAAATGCAAATAGTTTTAAAACGACACTAAAGTTTTCAGGTAAAGCCTTTGGTTCACTTTAGTCATTACCGAGCAGTTTCTACCGCTGCTGAAGTATTCCGAACGCATAAGCTAGCATCAATCTCCTTCTTGAGGTTAAAAAAAAAAAAAAACATCAAAGTATATCACAAATTGAATCAGTCAGTTACATAGTGATTCAGTTCTTAACCCCTTGAGGTGCAAGTAAGGTCTCTCTCTGTTCTAGTAATCATTTTCATCATTAATTGGATGAAAGAACCAAATATTTCAAACGTGAAATGGCATCAGGAAATTCCACAGAGTGATTTGTCATGTGACGAGATAACTGTGAGGTTGGAGGATATGCATTATTTAGTAAATTGGACCAATGGTAGTTTTAAGGTGACCATTAGGCTAACATCGATGAACCTCACGATTTTGGATGGAATGGCCAACCAGCTAATCTGTATTTGATGTTCGGCCAACATTCCTATATGGGAATTCTTGGGAATTTTGGACTGAATTCAGAATGAATAAATTGTTTGCTCATCTCTAGATCCAATCCTGGATGCATTTTCGATAGGAAATAGAGTGCAACAAAAAAAGTTATCACTTTTCAATGGCATATGGACTTCATACAAGAGTCCTCCCTCTCCATGAGCCAGAGTGGAGTGCTACTAACAAGCAGTGGCTCTCAGACTAGTGGTTCTAGTCCACCTATTTATTACGTGGTTGGGCATTTATGTGAATGGTCACATGTAATATTACCTTTTTAGTGTATTAGCCCCTGCAGAGGAAATTAATAGTTCTGGTAAATCAGATGCTAGCTTGGGTCTCTGAAGGTTGCTATGATGAGACAAACCCTACGTAAAGACAATCATCAATGATTTAGTTTAGGTAAACTTAGGTTCCAGCCTTCCATGCCTTCAAAATTACTGTACACACTGATGTGCAAAAGGGTAACAATGTTTTGAACTTTTGAATTTCAGGCTCCATATCTCACCATCCACTACAGGTTCGAATGTGAGACTACCATCATTTTATATGCAATCATCTTGGCTATCTCATACATATATTGGACTTGCAGCTATTAATCATATGATTAGTTCTGAATATTCTCGTCATGTAACTGCATTGTTACTGCTTTGCTCCTGGTGGTGGAACAATCTTTTTATTCTTGCATACTATAAATTACAACCTGTTCTCACATTCCCTAATGGCTCAGTGTGTTATTAGGTTGAATCCCATGTGAAAGGTCACTTGTTTGAATCCAGGAGCAGCCATGAGGAAGATTTCCTAAGAAAAGAGAGACCACATCATCCAGCTCATCGATAGCTGTATCTCGGTCAAGAAAATTACCAAACTGCATCATGTGAGTGCCATGACAGTTGGAAGAATACAAAATAAAGTCCATCCATCCATTCTAAAGCCAAGAGGTGGACATCCTGGCAAAATATCCGAGTCAACAAGTTGGCTCATCACAAGGTCTATCAGTTCTGGTGCAACAAACACGGCAGTGGAGATGGCTCATATGTTTCGTAATAGTGAGAGCGCAGACATCCATGCAAGCAACGTGCAACGCGCATTACACAAGGCTGGAATGGGGGCCCGAAAAAAGGGAAGAAGCCTCAATTTAAATATCACCATAAGAAATGCCAACTTAAGTTTGAAAAAAAGTATGAACAGTGGACAGTAGAAGATTGGAAATGGGTGATTTGGAGTGATAAGACAAAAGTCGATAGACTAGGCTCTGATGGGTGCAAATGGGTCTGGAAGAAACAATGAAAAAGGGGGCTAACGGATCGAGAGAATTAAGGCACTGTTCGGTGGAGGAAGCCTGATGATATGGGGTTGTTTCACAGCCAAAGACATTAGATACTTGACCAGGATCAATGATGGACTCAAAGCTATATGTGAGTATCCTACAAGATGAGTTTCTTCATACACTCAATGGGTATGAAAAGGACAACAAAGTGTTCTAGCAGGACAACAACCCGAAGCATATGTTGATATTGGCGAAGAAATGGTTCATTGACAATGATGTGGAGGTGCTGGATTGGCCCCACAGTTCCCAAACCTCAACCCAATCAAACACTTGTGGGTAGAGTTGAAGAAAAAGCTGTATTCGTACCCAAGTGAGTCGACCAGTATGCTTGGGAACGTGTAGAAGAGACCTGGGGACAGATTTCGGTCGAGACATGCTTAAATCTGAGAACATGTCCAGAAGGATTCAGGCTGTGTTGAAAGAAAAGTTAGAAGAAAAGTAACAATGACAAGAATCTGCATAACTAATCAGATGCTAAATAGCTGCAAATCCAATTTATGTATGAGATAGCCAAGATGATAGTCTATAAAATGATGGTAGGCTCATGTTAAAATGCTGTAGTGGACGGTGAGATATGGAGCCTGAGTTAAGTCAAAAGTTCAAAACATCGTTACCCTTTTGCTCGTCAGTGTAATTAATCCTAAAGGTCAAATTTTAAATATAATAAGGAAACTAAAGGATAAGTTTGGATAAAGTAGCTACACAAAGGAAATTTGGAGCTTTGGGAGCAATGTTTGAGAGGAAAGAAAGTCCTTTCATGAGCATAATCATCTGTTGACCTCAACGCCTTGAGATGTTTGGGTTAAAACAAATCTGGATGGTAAATACAGTCATTTTTCTTTCATCAAACAGTTCGGTAAGGTTCTGTTCACACCTGGACCCCTGACAGACCCATAAATGAATGTTTTTGTTTTCACACCTCATCAAATCACCTTACTCCTAGTGTATGTCTTCCCACTTTTCCGTTATTAACAGAGGCTTTGATTCATTGGTCTGCAGCAAATATAATAACACATCATCCCCCTACCCCCAAACCCCGATCCTCACCCGATAGCCACCAGTAATTGCTGTCTGTTATTCCTGATTGGGGCTCTTTTAAGTTCTATGACAGTATAATATGAGCAGCAAAATATATTTTGGCAGATTTTATCTGACTTTAAAATGTTTCCAGCTGTGACTTGCTGTCTATTTTACTATTCACTTTATGGCTGTGCGTAAAAATAGGAGACGCTGATGCTATTTTCTATTTCCTGTCTTTTTTTATTTTTTTTGCCTCATTCCTCCTAGACGTGCAATAGACTCTGACAGGTGTATATTAAGAAATCCATAATGCTATGGGACATTAGTAGGTGGGGTTGTAATTTATAACAGCAGAAACATATTTCAAACAGTCAGGGGCTATGCATGTCATTAAAGCAGCAAAAGTATCCAAAAATATCTGTTTCTACAGTTGATACACAGTGACATAAAGAATACACAATATTACAATTCTGATTAATAACATTGGCAGTTTTATTTTTTTAGGTACATCTTACAGTCATGCTGATATGGTTTCTAGTGGAGCTAAATATTTTCCATCTTCTCCCAATGTCCATAAATTGGTTGGAGAAGGGTAAGAATAATATGAGAATATGCCATAAATAACAGGAAAGAATTTCATTATACATCATAGTCTTTTGTTAATTTTGACATACAATGGATTGCACAGCATTAGAAGAGAAGGTCACTGTCTTCTGGAGGTAGGTCAAACAGCGCCGGAGACTAGCACAAGGCCGTAGGAATACTGGCTCTTAGGAAATTCTGAACTGATTTAGTAATATTCTCATTGACAATCCAGTGAAAAATAAGATTAGACTGATAAACACTTATAATGAAATGCACAAACACACACTGGCCCACGTTTACAAATCTGAATACACCCAGGTTTTGGCCTTAATTGCACCAAAATGTTGCACAATTTGGTGCAATTGGGTGCATCTAGGATTACAGAAATAAAAAATGGATAGATAGATAGATAGATAGAAAGATAGATAGAGAGATAATAGATAGAAATGGGATAAATAGATGATAGATAGATAGATAGATAGATAGATAGATAGATAGATAGATAGATAGATAGAGAGATAATAGATAGAAATGGGATAAATAGATGATAGATAGATAGATAGATAGATAGATAGATAGATAGATAGATAGACAGACAGTAGATTGATAGTTATTGGATGGATAGATAGATAATAGTATGATAGATAGATAGATAGATAGATAGATAGATAGATAGATAATGGATAGTTATTGGATGGATAGATAGATAGATAGATAGATAGACAGACAGTGGATTGATAGTTATTGGATGGATTGATAGATAATAGTATGATAGATAGATAGATAGATAGATAGATAGATAGATAGATAGATAGATAATGGATAGTTATTGGATGGATAGATAGATAGATAGATAGATAGACAGACAGTGGATTGATAGTTATTGGATGGATTGATAGATAATAGTATGATAGATAGATAGATAGATAGATAGATAGATAGATAATGGATAGTTATTGGATGGATAGATAGATAGATAGATAGATAGATAGATAGATAGATAGATAGATAGAGAAATAGAGGGATATATACAATACAAAAAGATAGCATAAGATAAACCTAATACAGTGAGATGCAGGCCCAACAAAGCTTGGCTCAAGCACCCATAGATGTTGAATGGATGGATATATAGATATGGGATAGACAGATAGATAATAGATAGAGGATAACTAGATAGATAGATAGATAGATAGATAGATAGATTGATTGATTATAGATAGAGGATAACTAGATAGATAGAAAATAGATAGATAGATAGATAGATAGATAGAAAGAAAGATAGATAGATAGAAAGAAAGATAGATAGATAGATAGATAGATAGATAGATTGATAGATAGATAGATTGATAGATAATAGGCAGGTGAAACAGCAGGAATTTTTTGGTTATTTATCGGACCAATAAGCCTTATCTTGGATTCCAATCCTTCTTCATTCGTTTTTCCACGAGGCCGCTCTTTACTCCATACACTTTACATAACATAGTTTTCTCCACCTCATTCCCATTGCAATTAACATTTATCCATCTTGCTGGCGTTTTTCCCAATTACAGTGGAAAATTAATCAGTTTCATGACTGGGCCCCTTCATACATGAATTTTGTAAAGAAAAAGAGCCACGCGAGTCACATGGGTTGTTTGCAGTTTTGATGAATTCATAAATGGAAACTGCCTTCAAAAACTCCACACCAATAACCTACTCTGCTGGGGGAAAAGTCATGGGGAGGGGGGGGGGGTGGACTCTGCAAAGAAATACACCATGATTGCAGGGGTGTTTAAGGCAATTTTTTAGACTGGAGTGGCTTTGCTCATCTGCGCCAAATTTATGAAGCTGCCGCTCAGTTTTCAAAAAGAGTGAGCCACTGTCAGTGAAATACACCAGGGGGTTGCCTGGCACAGAGATGCAACTTTTTTAAAGTCGCCCATCCTAAATGAGACATAACAGTGTTCTATCCTGTAATTCCTACCAACTTTTGAAAGTGGCAGGGCTCACCAAAAATCTAAAAAATTCACCAAAAGTGGCGCAAAATGTTGCACGTGACACTGACGTGACAGCAGATTTGATTGATGTCCCCCATCATGTGTATAAAATTCCATATCCTCCGATTGACTTTCAGCAACATCTGGCTGCTGCATGCGTAAAAAAAATTTGAGAAAAAAATGTTCATTAGTATAGTACCCATTCTAAATGCAAAGAAAAAGCAAAAAACTTCTATTTTTTGCCTTTTGGAATAGGATTTTTTATTTTTTTATTTCCTATTTTCCTCTTTCACTACTAAATGTAGACATTCATCATTTATTGCTTTATGTATTATATATTTTAATAATTTTTTTTTGTACTTTTTTTTTATTGTATTTACTTATTTATTATTTGAGGGGGAGATTTTTTTATGTTGTTCCATACAGTTGCTATAATCCATACAACAGCCACAATTTGGTTTGAGGTTGTCGGTAGATGACCCTTTAAATACTGTACAGTCCAAATTGCTAGGACCCGTATGTAATGACGCTATATTGTGTCTGTCTCCCTTGCATTCCTTACATTTACCGTAATATCTCAATGCAAAGGCAAGAGCAGGCAACGTTCACATTGTACAGACAGCATGTCTTTCTCCTGACAACCTACCTTGGTAATTTAGATGAATTTTAGTCCCTTAGTAGAGCGTTTGGTGAAACCAGGAATGCATCGCTGTGAACCGAATACGTACACGAGCGCTGCAATAAGTGAGAATGGAGCAGGAGGCGTTGCCATTTGCACAATTGACCTCCTGAAGCTAAGTCCCCTTTAAGAAGCAAGCTTTGGGATCCACTACCTCTGATTTGCATTGATTATCTCCACTTGAAGGGATACATTTAAATTTTTCTGGCACGGCTGCAAAAGATATGGGGTTTGGAGGGGGGGGGGGATCAAGAATGAGATGTTGAGGGAAAACGAAGGAAAAAAATCTAACAAAGACAGTTTGCTGGGAAAGGTATCGCTGTCTAATGGAGAACAGCTGCAATCTGTAAAGAGCTAGAGCGCCCTCTACATGTCAGTTTTGGAATATAGGCAAACTTTTCACACAAATCCTTCATTTGCTGACATAGAAAAGTCGCTAAAATATTTTGTGTCTGATATCATGTAAATTAAGAAAAGCGATCAAGCCTTTAGCAATAAAAATAACTGATCAGACATAAATTGTAACTTTTTAGCGACTTTAAAAACAATATTTTATTTATACAGAATATTAACCTTTTATCATGCAGACCAATCAATACAAAAATAAATGACTTTTTCTTGGGGGTGTTTATTAGTTAATACATTCATTTTGCTGCAAGTTTCACATTTTGAAGCTCAGAATTTGCCCTAAAGCTGTTGTCCCGTCAATAATATTCTACAGTTTTCTAACCAGCACCTGGATCTAAACACTTTCATAACTGCATGTAATTAAAGCTTTAGTAGAGCCACTTATTCAATGAAATCTGTCTGTACAGCGCCACCTGCTGTTTGCTCTTTTTCCTATCCTATAGATAGGTCATCAGTATCTGATTGGTGGGTTCTGACAATGGGACCCCCACTGATCAGCTGTTTAAGAAGTCCCCAGTGCTTGCAGAAATGCCGCAACCTTCTCGCTGCTCACCAAGCGCAGCGTTGTACATTGTATAGCAGTTGTGCTTGGCATTGCATCTCAGCCACTTTACTTCAATGGGGTGAGCTGCTCCTAGGCCACGTGACTGTTGAACTTGATGTCACTTGTCCTAGCTAAAGCTGAGAGAAACCCGCGGCACTACTGTGAGTTGATCACCCGAGTTCCCAAATGTTAGACCCCACCAATCAGTCAGATTTTTAAAATCTCAGTAAACCCCTTTAAAGGGCTTCTGTCACCCCCAAGTGTGCAATTTTCAGTAGCTGACATCAGCTATTTGCTAATTTCAGCTGATTTCAAACATACCTTTCTTACCTTAATCTGAGCTTTATATTTCCTAAAAATCATACTTTTAAAACATGCTAATTCTCTTCGCTACCAGCAAGTTGGGCAGGTACTTGCTGGTAGCCGCCGCATCCTTGGACTGTAGGACCGCCCCCTCTGCTGTTGATCCTCCTCCCGCTGGCCCTGTCTTCTCCTGAATTCCCGCACCTGCGCCGTACCATTCCACAATCGGCGCAGGCGTACTGAGTGGAGGACGGGCGCTTGCCAGCTCCGTCCTCAGTGGCAAGTGCCCGTCCTCCACTCAGTACGCCTGCGCCGATTGTGGAATGGTACGGCGCAGGCGCGGGAATTCAGGAGAAGACAGGGCCAGCGGGAGGAAAAGAGAGCGCTGGCCCTGTCTATCAACAGCAGAGGGGGCGGTCCTACAGCCCAAGGATACGGCGGCTACCAGCAAGTACCTGCCCAACTTGCTGGTAGCGAAGAGAATTAGCATGTTTTAAAAGTATGATTTTTAGGAAATATAAAGCTCAGATTAAGGTAAGAAAGGTATGTTTGAAATCAGCTGACATTAACAAATACCTAATGTCAGCTACTGAAAATTGCACACTTGGGGGTGACAGAAGCCCTTTAAGATTATACAATTTTATTGCTTGATTTTTGGCTACTTTCACACTAGTGTTTACATTTTCCAGTATTGAGATAGGTCATAGGATCTCAATAAGAGATGAGCGAATCGAAGCTGACAAAGTGGAAACATTTCAGGAAAAATTTGATTTGCACTGAATCTGAATTTCCTCACACTTCGTGGTAAAGAATCAATTTTTTTCTAAATGCTGCAAGGAACTCTGGGAAGGCTGGATAACCCATGATGCCATGCATGCAGCCAATCAGCAGCCAGCCAGTCATGTGATGTCACAGCCCTATACATAGCCTCAGCCATCTTGGATCCTGCCATTTTCCAGTGTACTTAGTGCAGGGAGAGACGTCAGCAGGCGCTAGGGACAGTGCTAGAAAAAAGGTCATTGTGCTAAAAATATGATTTACAAGTTCAGGGAAAGATTATTCATGGTGTAGGGAAAGGATAGGGAGGAATCATTCCACCAGCATTTGTGTTGAACAGGGTTCAGTAGGGGAGGTTACAGCCTGGGTAATAGGAACAATCCTATTACACCTTGCTGCACTGACTGGGGATCTAAATTGCCATTATACAGCTCTGTAATTCCAGTTAACGTTCTTGTTACTGGGTTGCAAGTGCTGTTTGAAACGAGCATTAACAGGGTTTATTACAAGGAAATATTTCTATGTTTTATTTCCCCCTGTGCGGTGAAGTTACATGTTCTAAAGCATTTTTTGGCTTGTATTAGTGGGGAAAAAAAGGGCTTATTAGTCGTTGTGTGGTGAAGTGCTAAAATTGCAGCCCCTTTTTGTCGTGTATTAGTGGCAAAAGTAAAATATATTTGCCGATCAGCAGTGCAGTTATATGTTCTAAAGCCGTTTGTGGCGTGTATGAGTTCAAAAAGAAAAAATATATTTGCTGATCAGCGGTGCAGGGAGTCTCTCCGAGTCACTTGCACAAATGGCCCAATGCATGCTCACTTGCTTGTGTAGTGACAACTGAATTGTCACCATTCGGCAGAGGGATGACTTCTGGCTTTCCACCTTGTTGGACCCTTGCTACCGGTCCAAATGGGGGCCTTTTTTACACTCGCTGAGAGGGAGGATAAACTGAACTACTATAGAGACATCCTATCTAGTCAGTTGGCCATTGCCTATCTGCGCCATCACCCATCCTCGCGCAGGTCTGACTGGGGCGGCCCTCTGGGCTCACGTTCCTCTGCCATGGCTGCTGTGGCAGGGTAGCAGTGGGGGTGATGTAGGAGCAGTTCTATTTCCATCAGCAGCAACTTGAGTCTAGAGTCGCTGATGAGCAGCTTTCTTCACCCGCCTAGTGAAGAAACTACTCACCAGCAGCAGCAGGTAGACCTGGAGCAGGACCTGAACCAGCATGTGGTGGCATACCTGGACAGCATCCTTCCACCCCACATTGAAGATCCGCTGGACTACTAGGCACCCAAACTGAATTTGTGGCCAAAGTTGTTTATGGAATAGTTGTCTTGCCCGTCCAGTAGTGTGGCATCAGAGCACGTGTTCAGTGCAGCGGGGGCCATAGTTACCCCAATAAAAACTCGCCTATCCACCCAAAATGTGGAGAGACTGACCTTTGTCAAGATAAATCAGGCGTGGATCACCCAGGATTTCCACCCACCAATGCCTGATGCATCAGATTAAATCATCCATGCTGCCTCACCCAAACCTTGACAAAAGAGACCCTTTTCTTCTGCCTACTTTCCTCAGCTACTATTCTGATGCCACCTGATGCCACACATCTGATGCCCAGTGCTCCTTCTTTCATCCACCATCATCAGCGGGTACTGTTATTGATACCCACCTCCCCAGTTTGTCACCTGGTCTCTCTGTGGTCTCCTAATGCTGCTGCCACCTCACCACTATGTCACCTTGCCACTCTTTGGCCTCCTGATGCTGCTGTCACCTCCACACGATGTCACCTTGCCAATCTGTGGTCTGATTCTGCTGTCAACTCACACTATGTCACATTGCCACTCTGTGGTCTGATTCTGCTGTCACCTCAATACTATGTCACCTTGCCACTCTGTGGTCTCCTGATGTTGTTGCCAACTCCATACTATGTCACATTGCCACTCTGTGGTCTCCTGATTCTGTTATCACCTCCACACTATGTCACCTTGCCACTCTGTGGTCTCCTGATGATGCTGCCACCTCCCCACTCTATCACCGGGTCACTCTGTGGTCTCCTGATGCTGCTGCCACCGTCACACTATGTCACCTGGCCACTCTGTGGCCTCCTTCTGATGCTGCTGCTGCCGCCACCTCCACACTCTGTCATTGCGCCACTCTGTGGCCTCCTGATGCTGCTGCTGCCATCTCCACACTGTCATTATGCCACTTTGTGGCCTCCTTATGCTGCTTCCACCTCACCACTATTACATAGGGCCACTCTGTGGACCTTTTATGCTGTTCCCACCCTCCCCACTTCATGACTGGGCCACTATTTTGCCTTTCGGCCTGGGTGACATCATCATTTATCTGACCCTTCTTCTGATCTGTCAGAAGCAAGGAAAAATGAGACACACAATGGATTCTGTCTGTGTAGCAGCTTTGTATGGTCCCATCAGAATTGGCTTGTGATTTGGAAGCCAAAAGCAGGAGTGGGTACAAAAGACTGAAGACATGCAAATATTTCATTTAAGTGTCATCTCTGTTTTGGATCCACTGTTTGGCATTAGCAATACTGATGGATTACTGACCAAATGCTGACCGAGTAAAGGCGGATGCTCAACAGACAGGATCTGTTATTGTTCTGATGGATGAGAGGAAAAGCAAAATAATCAGTGACATCAACACAAACTTACTGCTGACACCCTCTCCCCTCTGTCGGAGGGCTCTACTTGTATAAGCGTTTAATAGAGCGTTTTAATTGGTTCTGTAGGCATCTATGTGGAATCAGCTGATGACGATGTAAAAGGAGTGTGCTTCTTCTCGCTAACATCGACCTGTAAGGCTGTTCATACTTGAGTTATTTGGTCAGTTTTGGCCCAAATAAGTGAAGCGTGCAGTGATTCTAAGAGCAACGCCTGTCATCTGCATGTCACACTGACTCACAGTATTATTTCACTACCAAAGCAGACTCACTATGCATGTTACTGCAAGGCACAGTATACTACACCACTATAAAGGCTCTCTGCAGCCAGGAAATATACGTTTTTTAAAGAAATTCACCGCAAATAAATTCAGATCGAATCCAATTTTTTTCCAAAAAATTCGCGAACTGGTAAATGGATTTTTTGAAAAATTCTCTCGTCTCTAATCTCAATGCTGGTAAAAAACTTTACCGTTCTTTCCCCATTTATTGTCCATGGGGACAAAAGGGAACCAAACAGAACGGAATGCTCCATAGAGTTCATAACAGATCCGTCTTGGCTATGTTAAAGATAATAGAACTAGATCCGTTCATATTGGATGCAGGTGGTTGTATTATCATTAAGGGAAGCATTTTTACTTAAAGGGTTTCTGTCACCAACTTTTGACATTATAAGCTGTCTGACATTAGCTATGTGCTAATGTCAGACCAGCTTGATAATGTCTTTTTTATAAAAATCCGCTGTATATGTAGTCGAAAACTTACTTTATATGTAAATTAGCCTCTAGAGCAGGGCTGCCTGCTCCTAGCGGCTCCGTCTGCACCTGCTGGCACGCCTTCACACTTTGATTGACAGTGCAGGGCAGCGATCCTCCTGCACTGTCTGCTTCTGAAATGCGCGCCCGCGCCGCTCTGTATTCGGCGCAGGCGCGGTGAGCAGAGGACAGCAGGCACCAGCGTCCTCTGCTCACCGCGCCTGCGCCGAATACAGAGCGGCGCGCGGGCGCGCGATTTCAGAACGAGACAGTGCAGGAGGATCGCTGCCCTGCACTGTCAATCAAAGTGTGAAGGGGCGTGCCAGCAGGTTGCCGGACGGAGCCGCTAGGAGCAGGGCAACGCCCCCCCTGCTCCTAGAGGCTAATTTACATAATATAAAAGTAAGTTTTTCAGACTATATATACAGCGGATTTTTATAAAAAAGACATTATCAAGCTGGTCTGACATTAGCACATAGCTAATGTCAGACAGCTTATAATGTCAAAAGTTGGTGACAGAAACCCTTTAACCCTGTCGGATCAGGCAAAAACGCAAGCGTGTAAGTAGTCTTACTTGGCTATTTTCTAAATATGAATTTTCAGTTGTTTTGTTTACGTTTATTTATTTGTTACATATGTAATCACTTATTTGTTTGCTTACCTATTAATTTATTATTTTGATTGTTTTCTTTTCAAGCCGTTTAGAGCTTGGTCTTCAAAATAATCCATATGTTCAGTATTTAAACACTGTACATAAAGGGGTTGTCTAATTTGAGTTGTAACTTGTCAAAATGCCATAAGCAGTCATGCATGGTCCTTACACGTGTACATGACTGTTTAGTGTCCCTCAATTGTCCCAAGGCTCTTTCACACGAATGATACGGATTGGCTCTGGATACGTTCAGTGCAGCTCGCACCATTTCGCAAGCAAGTTCAGTCAGTTTTGTTTGTAGTTGTGTTCAGTGTTTCAATTTTTCCCGCGCTGGTGCAATCCGTTTGGATGCGTTTTTCACTTGCGTGAAAGAAAAACAGAAGAATTACAATCTACATCACTTAGCAACCATTAGTGAAAAACACATTGCAACAACTTTTGTCACACAGTTAAGTACAAAGTGTCACAATGCGCAGTTAAGATACATTCAGTAAATATACAGTATATATGGGATGATGTCCTTACAACTGTATTGAGACACTGCATACATAAGGATGCAGACTGAGTACATTACTACAGGTCACAGAGCTCTGACATACCTTGTAATATTCATATTCCTGTATAGGGACATCTCTACTCATCATACCTCGACTGCTGCAGAATCTCTTTTTTAAAGAAAGAGGGCAAGTTTCCTGACCACTGGTTTATAGATATGACAAGCCCTCAATAGTTTGTGTTCTGCAGCAGCTGAGGTGTGTATAATACTGTTCTGCGACAGCCAAGTAGTAGACTATGATATGTTGCAGCACCTGAGATGTTCATTAGATGTTCTGCTGCAGTTGAGGTGTGTGTTATAATGCAGTGCACCAGCTGAGGTGTGTATTATGATGTTCTGCAGCAGCTGAGGTGTGTATTATGATGTTCTGCAGCAGCGGAGGTGTGTATTATGATGTTATGCAGCAGCTGAGGCATGTATGATGATGTTCTGCAGCAGCTTAGGTGTGTATTATGAGGTTCTGCAGCAGCTGAGGTGTGTATTATGATGTTATGCAGCAGCCGAGGTGTGTATCATGAGGTTCTGCAGCAGCTGAGGTGTGTATTATGATCTTCTGCAGCAGCTGAGGTGTGTATTATGTGGTTGTGCAGCAGCTGAGGTGTGTATTATTAAGTTCTGCAGCAGCTGAGATGTGCATTATGAGGTTCTGCAGCAGCTGAGGTGTGTATTATTAAGTTCTGCAGCAGCTAAGGTGTGTTTTATGAGGTTCTGCAGCACCTGAGATGTGTGATATGATGTTCTGCAGCAGCTGAGGTGTATGCCATTATGTTCTGTATCAGGTAGGGTCTTCATTATGACTTTTACTGCACGCAGCAGCTTAGTCACAGAACTGTATAATACACACTGCTGCTGTAGAACCTCTTTTTTTAGGAGTGGAAGAGTTACATAACAATCAGTGATTAACTGAAAAGCAACTTCCACCGAAAGTGATCTCTGACAGACTGTGACTACAGCAAGAGATAAGCAGCATGTGATGCTGCTAATCTCGATGTAATGAATCGTCAGACTGTGACATCAGACTGTGATAATTACACAAATATCATTTACAGACATGAAAATTCCTCTTGAAGTAAATTATTGTTATTATTATTCCCTTTTTCTGGGGATCCGGACTTTACATTTTTACTCTGTACCAAGCAGGAATCTCCAGCCGTCTATGTTTTTATTTCTATGACATTTCTACATTGTATCATGGGCAGTGATCACGCATTGTTATTTCCTGTAGCCTTCCGCCCGCACGCTGCAGTGACTGTATGACTCTTTCCGCTTATTTTCCCATTTAAAACATTATCATTTTTTGAATGCCAAAGAACTCTGCCCAACATTTTTTTTCTCCTTTTATCCATAATTATCGTGACCTTTTCTAAACTGTAATCAGAGCTGCAGAAGCCAAAAGCCTGGGCAATCATATGTACAGTTCTCCGAAAATATGATCTAGTATTTATGCTGCGACTTGAACAGGTGATTTAGCTTTTTGGTGATCAAATAATATTGGATCTAAATGAAGGGAATTAAAATTGTGCCAAATTTTGTCTTTTAAAGCGAGTGTCCCCCCACCGCTTAAGGTCTATTTGTATTTAGCAGTCTATATAGATCCATATTTTTCTGCTGTGCTGTTGTATCCTTGTAAGAGTCAGTCCTCTGTATTTCTGATGCAGAACTCAAAACCCACTGCTTCCTTTTTCCACAATCTTAGAGGTGAATGATACAATTCTGTCTGCCTTCAGTCACCACTAGGGGGAGTTTAGACATTTTTTGAAGACAGAATTATTACTGAGTTCTATGGGGATTGTGTATAACTATATGCTGAAGCTCCCTCTAGTGGTGACTGCAGACAAATAGAATTTTTTTTATCATTTAATCTAACCTAATCATTTAAAACCATCTAAGTGGGTTATTTGTTAGTGGCTCATGTTTTGATCCCCTCGAGCCCTGCACTTGGCAAAAAAAAAAAAAGATTTCAGTTTTTCCAAGTAAATTATTTTGTGAATGACCACCATTTAACACCGTATCAGGGTTTGCTTAGAAATGACGTTTCTTAATACCATTTTGGAAAATTAGTTAATAAATAATATTTTCATTTTTATTTTCAGCTGAACCAAAGAGCGGTTACATTTTTATGGGGCCCCAACAAATTGTGCATTACATGGGCAAGTCATTCATTTTAAAGGGGCGTTTTCCTAACTAATTTATAACATATCGACCTTTGCGACCTGCACATATGTCAAGAACCATGTCCTTCAGTTTTTGAACCTGAATATGATGACCGGGGTCAACCTATTTAGGCTAAACATGCTCAGCATAGGTGCAGGTCCTGGAGGGGAGATGTGCATTTGTGCAATATTTATGGTATATCTTGTCTCATTTATAAGGCATGAATTTCAGAAAGCTGCAGGCCAAACAGGAAGAAATGTAGTATTACCTGCAGGGCCATTCATATGAATGGCTGTCATTTTTAATACAAGGTCTGCCCAAATCTGCCAGCATGGTAGCCAGTTGTACAGAGTAGCCCCCGATTCTGTCTCGTAGAGGGGAGTTTAGAGAAAGGTGTCCCACCCTACATGATGTCCATGTGCCCTAGTAGGTCATATGGACAGAGACTGGCTTGATTACAGAAAACATAGAAACTGATAGGTAATTTAGATTGTGAGCTCCGCTGGGGACAGTGAGTGATGACAATGTCTGTAAAGCGCTGTGGACTATGTTAGCGCTATATTTGGAAGTAAAAATTGTTGAGTAGGAAACCTGTTGTTAAAAATTTTAATCCCACTCCTGCTTGTGACCGATGAATGTGACGTCACTGGCCCAGAAAGGGACCAAAGTCCCTTCAAAGAGTGAAACGGCAGGATTGCCGGGCATCAGATCTCAACTGATCTGATACGGCTAACCTATCTTAAGGATAGACCATCAATATTAAAGACTCAGACAAGAATAACATTCAAGGAAGGACATTTATTTCAAGCCAAAACATTTACCTTTCCATGCTTCTTTACGAAAGTTTTCATCACTCTTCCAAGAGCCCTAATGACTTCCACCAAACAATCCCTTCATAGCACTTGCACGTTGTCATTTCGGTGAACAGAATTCTAATAATGAAACATGTCTGGAGACATCAATGCAAATCATTGTGTAGCAATGCCTACATTAATTTGCAAGTGGGTCATTTCAAATCATGCCCTTGAAATCAAACACCTATGTCATAAATCAGATCCAATATTACACATTCTGTCAATCTCACGTCCTTGTCACACTTCTGCAATATTGCATTCCACCGAGATTAGGATATTTTATTGCTTAAATTGTCTTAAAGTCTTGGGAAAACAGGGAAGATCTGCATACTTTAACGACTTTTCCTTTTAGAATTGCACATTGTTACCATTCCTGAATAATGAGCAGGCAATTCACAGAGGTGCTTACTTTTCATCTTTATTTCAACTTCGAAATTCAAATGGTAGAGAGTTTTGAGTGTCCCTAATTAGTGAAACAAGTTTTCATTTTTTTCATCTCGATGTCACTTAATATGCAGTTATTATTACCGTCGACATTCTGTTCACTTTTATAAAAGTAGGGTTTCAATTACATATTAAAACAATGGCAGGTGTACATGTAGCAGAGCTGAGTTTGTACATTGGTACAATTTGTTTTACAGGTAACACCCCACTGAGTTCTAACGATGGCCCTATATATTTTGACTAAGGGCTGATTCAAATGACCATGGTAAGTCCAGGAAACAGGGGCCATGTTTTGGCTACATATCTCAGGACTGTCCATGACCCCCCTGACCTGAACGGACTGCATTTCATTGATTTAGGATCCTACCTAATTACAGGTCTTTTGTACTGTACTCATATCATCATGTAAGTACAGTACAATAGAGCCACCATCAGATAGGAACTGAATACATCATAAATCACTAGGATGCAGTGAGTTAGGTCCAGGGCTGTAGTCGGTATGGGAGATACGGCCGACACATGGCCCGTGTTTCTAAAATGGACCATGGTCATGTGAATCAGTACTTAGGGTAATATCCCATACAAGGGCGGACTGGGAACTTAAAGTGGTCCTGGAAAAAATACTAAAAGTGGCCCCATTTTGTAGTCCGGTTAAAATTGATGGAAGGCAAGGCCAGCAATGCCATATTGAGGCATATTATACCACCCCAACACAGCCAAATACCACAGTCCATCACAAAATACTGCCAGCAGCACAAAGTATGTCTCCAAAAACATCCACTGGCCGGCAGTGAGGAAGGCCCAGGTGGTCCCCTGGGCATCGGCCCACCGGAAATACTCACTGTAAGGTCTATGGCCAATCCTCCCCTGGTTCCACAGGGGATGTAATGCAAATCTGCTGTGCTTCACTGCAGCAGCAAAGTGGATTTAATTTGAGGTAACCAGACACTGCAAAAAATAAAAAATAATAAAATCACTTTCTAAATTTACCTGCATTGTGGATTTTAAATATGCAGTATGCTATTTCATGCTGTAGATTTGTACCACGGGTGCATTGGGCGAAATCTGTGGCAAATGATCAGCAAATCTGCAGCAGAATTTCTACTACGGAAACGTAGCAAAATCCACAGCAGAAAGTCTGCTGCAGAAAACCCACTCTGTATGGGAGTAGTAGTTGATTGTACTCACAGTTCTGCAGCTCCCTGGGCCGGCGTGCAGTGATGGGAAGGACAGCACTAAATCCTTCGGGGCACTCTTTGTTCTGCAGGGATCACCAGCCAGATGGCAATTGAGGTGTGGGTTTAAGGTGCCTTGGATCCCGGGTCCCCGGTTGTTCGTGACGCCAGCACCGCAAGGTGCAATGAGGAATAGTGACGAATAAGGAGAGAGTCAGCTATTAAACAAACTGGAACTTTACTTGAAATATATGCCTTGAGGTAGTTAGCATCCACACAAAATAATACCTTGGTCCACAAGATAATGCTGAGCTGCAACTCCAGACAGCAGGCTTGGTGGAGTAGTTTTAGACAGGTTCCAACTTGACCTAAATGAGAGAGTAATACTTTCCTTGGTTCTGGTCTCACTTTGATAACCCAGCCTTTCGGTACTTGGATCTCTGACTAGCATTCGGCAACCAACAAGGCTGTCTCCCTAGCGGCAGGCATTATACTTCTGCCCCATTATTTGCACAGGTTGCGTCAATACAATACATCCACTCCAGCTTCCTAGATATATGTATCGCCCTCCTGGGGAGTGCCCAGGGGCACATAGCAGAAGCTACATAATCTCCTCTACTTCACTAAACTCTTATCTGACTTCCTGTAACTGACCTGTTCTATATATATATATATATACTCTATATAATGTAATAGCACCACCTAGTGGTGACTGGGTGTAATGCAGTTACCAGCCTGTTGTAGGGAATTTGCAGCTTAATACATAGTAAATTGACATTATAATGAGATGACATATACAAAGGTTTTAAGTGTCCACTTTTAGCGCGTAGTGGGACACTGCAATACTAATGGCATTACTGCAGTAAAATGCCATTGCAACTTTGCGGTAGTTTACAATAATACAATGCTTTTACTTACACGGGTATACAAATTAAGTCATTAAATGCCTTTGCTCTAACTGGAGGTATCTGGCAGTAATACAATGCTTTCACTAACACAGATATGTTGACACACTTCAGTGAATTGTAAAAACTTGAGGTTTGTAGTTTTACAAAAAAAAAGAGCTGGCTGGCTGTCCGAATACAGAGTTTGTGGAAGGATAGAACATACTAGCAAGCTGCATGTGCACAGTCCCACTCGTGTTTATGGGCACTGCAAAGTTGGGGTATTTTATGTCATATTGCATTTCATGCCATTTATACATTTATATGTGATTTATCCTGTGAAATCCCTGGTAACAGCCTGTTTATGGTGCACTACATACATCCACCACTAGATGGGGATAGCACCATAGATTATAGCTTAGGTCAGGCCTAGTCAGTCAGTTCAGAGTCATGTTAGTAGTCAGTCTTGTAGTCTGCTGGAGTGAGGAGCAGAGGGAAGAGAGAGGCCCCCTCCTCTCAGCTCTAGGGCTTCACGGTCCAGAGTAGCCAAGTGTTCACATCCAAAGTTATAAGCCGAGGAACGAGGCTGAAATGAGACCTCCTTCTACTGACTCTTCCAGGGTGACAAGTGAAAAATTGCTTTTTAACTGCAGAAAGACATAGGAAGGACAATAGCCATTATATTGGCCTTTCTAGGGGCCTTTGTACACAGGTGTAGGATTTAAACCTCTGGCAGCCTCACCTACAATATATTTTACAGCCAGGACAGCTATTATTTGCTCTTATGTAAAAGGAAGGCTCAGAAGCCAGTATCTAGATACCAGTCAGCCATATCCTCACTAACTCAACTGAACTTAAGCCTGTGATATACCTAGCCACAAAATGTATGTTACCTCGGATTACAGCTTACTACAAAAGAGACTGTGTTATGTTTGGATGTTATTTCTACTGAGAACCCGCAGACAGTAAAAGAGAACCTGCAGACAGTAAAAGTTTTGAGTTAGATTCAACTTGTGTCTCATTCTTCAATTTCTACACTACTACTCTCATCCTTGTTGTACCGTAACGGTACTGGCGTCACAACTTTACTTTATCCAGGGGCCCAGCCGCCAAAGCACACCAAACCCAGGTACCATCAAGGGCACCTCGAAAAACCACCTGGCCCCTGTAACAGAGTGGGCCCAGGAGAATCCAGTGCTCTTCTCCCCCTCAACTGTGCAGGCCTGCCCAGTCATGACAAAACTGTGAGTAGCCAAAACTACTGTTTTTACCCTAGGCCTACCTATACTCACACCGTGACCTCACAGAGACATTTCCCCTGTTGGTCGGGTATACTGCACATGTACCTTGACAGAACTTGCTAGCAAGCTGTATGAATTATAAAAAAACACTCAACTCATAGTTATTAGTCCCTCACTTTATGCTAAGTTTTCCCTGATAAAACCATAAAAGCTACCCAAATATCTCCCTGTTTCCTCCGTATAAGGTGTCCCTAGTACAGCTTGATTACTTGCTTTTGTCTGCTTTGCAATTTTTTGGTAGATACAGCTAAGACACATGCTCTCTGGTCGCAAGTGAAACACAAAATGACGTTCTGTTGTGTCCTGCCAGAATTCTGCCCCTGATCGGCTGATCAAGCTGTCCGTCAGTCTCTGAGCCAATTAGCGTAAGCCCGCTTCCTCCCATGGTCATGTGATCCTCCATCTTCTTCCTGCCTGTGGTTTCCCCCACCAATCTTCACAATAAAATGGTGCTGAGCGCTGTGTTTCCATAAATTATCTGAAGCGAATCGCAAAGACCTCTGTTTCGTTTTGCAGACAAATTAATGAAAAATTTGCAACAAATTCAGTTTGTTTATAATCGATTTGCCCATCTCTAAATTGGAATACAACCTCAACTCTGAGTAGTAAGCAAACAAAAATGTTCCCATTCAGGGAGTTCAACCCAAGGTCCTTAAGAGTATGTTTATAGGATGGACGTAAGTCTGGTGTGTGCTGAGGAACACACAGAATAATTCCTTCCTATACAATATATAAGACCCCTTTCACACGAGTGAGTTTTCCGCGCGGGTGCAATGCGTGACGTAAATGCATTGCACCCGCACTGAATCCTGACCCATTCATTTCAATGGGTCTGTGTGCATGAGCGTTGTTTTTCATGCATCACTTCTGCGTTGCATGAAAATTCGCAACATGTTCTATATTCTGCGTTTTTCACGCATAGAAGTGAATGGGGCTGCGTGAAAAATGCATTGCATCCGCCACAACCAGGTGCGGATGCAATGCGTTTTTCACTGATGGTTGCTAGGAGATGTTGTTTGTAATCCTTCAGTTTTTTATCACGCTCGTGAAAAATGCATCAGAACGCATTGCATCCGCGCGGAAAAAACTGAACAACTGAATCGCAGACAAAACTGACTGAACTTGCTTGCAAAATGCTGCGAGTTTCACTGAACGCACCCTGAACGCATCCGGAGCCAATCCGTCACACTCGTGTGAAAGAGGCCTAAGATGTATTTACATAAAACTGGAGAACCCAGGACAGCAGGATTAGGTAATTATTCCTTTAGGAGTCTGTTAAACCTTCTCATGAGCAATTACTTTTATTATTTTAATCCATTCAGGGACTTTGGGAAGATTTTGAAATAAATTGGACTACCCCAGTTACTATTCTCATATTCTGATTGGCTCCTTGGTTTACCATCTTCTCTTCCCAATATTTTATTTTTCCATCTGATTTCTAAAACTAGAAGCTCTGGAAACCTACCATGTGCAATGTATAATACTGGTGTCCTAATATATGGTGAATGGATGAGGGTTATTATTATTATTTATTTTAAAAGTGCCATTAATTCCATGGTGCTGTACATCAAGAGAGGGTTACACATACATAGTATGAAAATACAATAAACAAGAAACTATTAACAGACTAGAACAGAGGGGGAGAAGACCTCCCTCACAAAAGCTTACAATCTGCAAGGGGTTATACCCCTAAGACCTCAGAGTCTAGGATGTGACCGATACCACTCATAGCTACACTCCTGGTTATGCTGTAGATATGAAAACAACTGGAGCTTTCAGGGCCCTTCACCTACCATGTGCCCTTTTTAATACTTGTGTCTTCATATATGGTGAGCAGTGGGGACTTTTGATCCTCGTTAAACACCAGGACTTGGGTGCTAATTATGCCTCCACATCACCTATCACTACACCGCTGGTTATAAGCAGTTTGGATTTGTATTAAGTTTATCATGACAAGTCTTATCCTGTGATGTATTACTTTTCATTATATACATTTACAAGTCAATAAGTAAAAGTATTTAAATGTTTTGGATCTTTTTGTTTCTGCACATGGATGGATCATCTTTTCTGACAGTCACATGTGCCCAGCGCCGCAGCCTCAACCTATTATGGATAATTGAATAGTGTTGTCTACCACCTCTGCTACTTCGGTCTCTGAAAGCCTTCCAACCTCTTGCAGATGCCATATAGCTGCGGGCTTCATGAGAGCTTTCGATTTATCAACCATGTATAACAGCCTTTGGGTGGATGTTGGTCCACCTGCTCAGTCTGTTTACATCCAAAACCAACAGGAAAATCTTTTCTGTGTCTGAATGGTTTTTAACCCCTAATTAGTTAAATGGATAACTGTCCACAATTAGCTGATGACTATGGAAGAACTTGAGTCTTTTGGAGAGCCCAAAGAGGGCCCATATAAATGTAAGGACTAGCTGTGTCCTTGGGCATCAAGCCAGTCACCATCCATAATGCATATCCTTGACTAGTTATCAAGACCTGTTACCTGTCCTTAGAAAAGGGGCATACCTAGAAGCACTTGGATCTAAACAGGCTCGGACTGGCCCACCCGAGTAAGAGGGGATCCTAAGGTGGTACCAAGCATTGACAAAATAATGGTTCCATTATATAACAAGGCTCCTAGGCTTAGCAGAAGATAATTTGGAGATGCCCTTGGAACCAATAACCACCAGTTATCCTATTAAGCTGTACTGATGAAAAGTCCACAATGTGCAATGATAACAAAAATTACTTAAAAGTTAACATGCATATGGTCTGTCTACACAGATAGTGGGCCCTCAGAATCATTTTCTCTAATGGGCCCAAGGAACTTTAGTCCGATGCTGGGTCCAAATGCAACATCTATAACATGCCCCCATGAGCCATGTGCTATTTAGGGATTGGATGTTTTTTTATGTGGAAGGGGTACCTCTACGTCCCCACAGTGGGTTTTGATGGAACTGTAGCTGCTACACCCCTGGCATATAGATTGGCATTGTCATACAGCCTGTTTAAAGTTGGCCATGCACTTGGGAATTGGTCCCATTTCCATGAGAATTTTTTCTATTAGACTGGGACATACATTAAAAAGTAATTTGCCACTTAAAGTCATTTATATGGTGAGAAATATTCTACCTTTGCAATTTTCAAAAATGCAGCAAAAATAGCATACTGTATTTTACTAGGATGCAAAAAAAAAAAAAAACTGCGTGGGGTTGGGACCATTTGTAACTGGTAGAAGAGTCCACTCATGAAAAGCTAATTAAAGGGTGTCTCACAGCAGGAATCCCCAGCGATCAGTTGTAATTAGTGGAAAAAAAACTGCAGCAAGTGTTCAATTTCTCTGCATTACACAGTTCTTACTGAAGTCAATGGTCTCTTAGTTTAATTTAGTGATATGTCAGGTCCTTCAGCGTATTCTTTGTAGCCATGCTTTGTTCTGGCTAATACTGTTCAAGCAAGATTCACTCTATTAACTTCGAATTATTCAATAAGTTATTTGAAGGAGCTTTTTCGGACCAGACATCACCTTTAAAAAATGAACTATAAGTATGTTGATGGAAAAGTTCTCTTTAAAACAAAGCCATTAAATGCTAGATTCAATGACAAACTGGCACTGAATCTCCTGATCTCACAGTGGGGGCAAGATATCTCAATGTAGGGATCACTAACCCGTCCAATGGATGGAGATGGTGCTTACTGCTTGTACTCAAGTTGGGTGCAGGTGATCCAATAGAAGATACTTATTTATGGTCATCTGAACCATAAATTAAAAGGGTTTTTCCAAGAACTGACAATTATCACCGATCCGATGGATAGGTGATGTCTGATTGCTTATCCCCCGTTCCTCTTCATTGACGAGGAGGAATTTGAATGGAGCATCGCTTGAGGATTGCTTGATGTCACTTCATCATTTATTTCTGTGGTGGTACTCCTATGCATATGACCTTAAAGAGAGTTTATCATCAGCGTATTGTTTTTGAATGTTAAGCATATTTTGTTTTCGAAATTCTGTTGATTTCTATTTTAATGTATACTCTATAATATACATTTGAAAAAAATACCTAAAATTGTGCAGTTTTTGCACCGGCTACTAGGCTAAATAATATGTCAAGTCTTCTTTTTCTGTATAGGTAACTTTTTAACAACCATCTCATTATCACTTCAGGCGGGATTACAATGACAGATATCTCCTTTATACAGATAACACAGGAACCACCATTCATTATAGGTGATATTACAACTTATCTACTCGCTCCTGCCCTATGCACAGGTCACAGAGCATGCATGTAGGTATCTTCTGTAAAAGTCTCCTGTCTATTGGGTCTATGGCCCATGTGGTTGCTCTCAAAGAACAGGAAGCCTTGAGATATTTTAAGCCTAGAGGCTAGTCCAAAAACTGACTCATTTTTAAGAAGATGGAAAAAAAATCACAAACACTTTAAAAATATATTAACCTAAACTAGTGATTTAAAGGGGTTCTCCAGGAATTAAGAAAATGAAAATACTTAAATATCACTTTATTATAAATATATTCCAAAATCCTGCTTATTAGTTATAATGGCTCATTTTGTCTAGGGAGCAATCATTAGGAAAAATAAAATGGCCGCCTTCCTATCAGTATACACAAAACCTGTGCTAATCACAAGGAGGACAAGTTACTTCAGAACACTGAGCTAAAGAGTTACTTCAGCCTCCCCTCTGCTCTACATATCAGCGATTGGAATCCTGAACACAGTTGATAAGATCTTTAGTAGAATCTCTGTAGGAATGGAATTTATAAGACATGAATTACAGAGAGGAGGTTGGTGGTGGCTTATGAGCTGCAGCACTAGTCTGCAGTCTCCATTACCACAGCCCCACATTACCACAGTCTGTCCTGTTCATCCTCTCTGTACTTCATGTCTCCTTATGAACTCCATTCCTACAGAGATTCTGCTGAAGATCGTATCACCTGTGTTCAGGATTCAAATCCCTGATATGTAGAGCAGAGAGGAGGATGAGGCAGCTCTTTAGCTCAGTGTTCAGAAGTAACTTGTCCTGCCTTGTGATTAGGGCACGTTTTGTGTGTACTTATAGGATGGCAGCCATTTTATTTCTCCAAATTTTTGCTCCCTAGACAAATTGAGCCATTATGACTAATGAAGGGTATTTGGGAATATATTTATAATAAAGTAATATTTAAGTATTTTAAATTGCTTAATTCCTAGATAACCCTTTTAAACAACAGATCATTTTCAAAAGGCACATTCACGTTAAAGGACTTAAGACAGGATTGGGGGGGGGGGAGTCTGCTTTTTTTGAGAAACAGCACCACTCAAGGGCTGTGTCTATCATTGCAGCACAGTCTAATTCATTGTATAAGCTGAGCTGTAATACCTTGCTTAGCCTATTTCCAAGAGTGGTGCTGTTTCTGTAAAAAAAAAAAATCTAAATCATCTTGACGTCCTCTTTAATAAGTCTATATCAGGTGAAAACAACACATCAATTGTATCCCTCCCGGCATGTCTCACCTAAGTTTTCCTCTCTATTTCGAAGAAACACACACCATATTAATTTGACAGCACAAGTGCTCACTGTCAACTTCACACCAATAAGATCTGACTGTGGCGTTTAACCTTTCCTTATTCATAAGCTTCATTTTAATAAACATCAGAACACCGGCATTTGACACTCTCAAAGATCAGCTTTCACTTGGTGGAATCAGTGGAAACCATTAAAATAATTATTTTTTAACCCCCACCTTGGTACTTAACAGGTTTATAATAAGGAAGGAAAGATTTTGAATTAGGAGGCAAATGTGCTCCCTTACCAGAGGAAGAACTGAGCCCGAAATTGTAATTTTTATTTAACACTTGGAAGAATCAATTATGTTAACGATTTAAACACAGAAGCAAATGATATTTGTTGGAAAATGACTAAAATATGCAGGGAACACGGCTGAGAATGGTAATGAAGGCATACCATTAGACTTTCAATCTTCACATGTAGCCCCCATCTCTAGATTCCAAATTCTCAGCCTCAAGCAGGGGAATTGGCACAAACAAACCAGTCTCCCCTTAGGACGCATGACTAATTAGACTCTGCAGGAGACTAAACGAAAGACCCCGGGCCACGTAAACTGGACTCTGACAGCAAAAGCGAAAAATCTGCAACATTAAAAACAACGGTTTGAAGGAAAGAGCATATGGGAGAAGAATTTTTAAGTGTATTTTGCTTCCAGATCACAAGATCGAATAAGAGAACGCTTACTAAATATTAAATAAGAAAGAGAAATACACTTGTAGAAAGAAATTTCGCTGCCACTTTATGGGGCACTTTCAATTTTTAATCTGTATTTGCCAAACAGTAATCTCCAGCGTTGGCTTTTGCACCGACTTTCTCTTTTGAACTTTGGTGAACTTTTATTAGCTGTAGTTATGAAAAGTTTATATTAGCAAAGTTACAATGGAATTCTTCCTGCTGTGGGTGATGGGTACTCACATAAATAAGGCACAAATATACAAAGTTGAAGTAGTTTTCCCTAAGAGACTGACTGTATATTCGTGGGCAGAATGTAACATCTGGGCTCCATTCACTTGTAATTCCCAATCTCTAATGAAGTCTACCGCACACATACAAAATACCTACATATAGAATACACATATACTGCACTCTAGAGCATAGGGTTAGGGTTAGCCCAGTAAACCCACTCTACCACCATCCGGGTTCAACAATTTCTACACCTCTAGTAGAAGATCCTTGGTTGATTCTTTGGTTTCATTGTAGATGTGGTTTTTGTGCTGCAGGAGAGGCTTTCATAATTGTTTCCATGGTAGCCAAAAAGGGCTCTCTCTGTGGTACTTATTGCCATGATCACACTTGAGGACACTGTCTCATTGACTTCTTCTGCAGAGATGTTTTACTAGCTGAACCCTCTTTTTTAGTGCTTATTCACTCTACCACCTCCCACCGCCTTCCAACCATTTCTGCTCCTTTAGTTGAAGATACTTGGTTGATTCTTTGTTTTCCTTGTAAATGCTGTGGTATTTGTGTTGAAGGAGAAGTCCACATAGATTCAAACCAACATGGTAAAAGGGGTGAAGATATGCCTTCTCACTATTGCTCCCATCATAGCCATAGAGTGTTCTCTCTGTGGTACTCTCAGCATGACCACACTTGAGGTCATTGTCTTGTTGGGTTCTTCTACCAAATTTTTTTACTGTCAGCAAACCACTTTGTTTGTATAAATTATTATCTTTCCATATGTATGATCCATATACTCTTTTTACTCTATAGTTTCCTCTCGTTTTGACTTTTCTGCTGGTTCTATGTACTTTTTTTGCATGTGCACAAAATTCTCCAACCATGTCTCCCACTCACACTTAAATTTTTTCCTACTTTTTCCGTATATGTACCAAACTGTGTGCTCAACAGTACAGGTATAGATACAGTGTCATGAAAAAGTTTTCATACCCCTTGAACTTTTCCACATTTTTTCATGTTACACCCACAAACTAATTGTATTTTATTGGGGTTTATGTGATAGACCAACACAAAGTACCAAGTATGTGTGAAATGAAAATAAATAAATAAATAAATAAATAAATAAATAAATGATACATGGATTTTCAAACTTTTTAACAAATAAAAATCTGGAAATTGTGGTGTGTATTTGTATTCAGCCCAAAGCACCCCCTCCCACCGAGTCAATATGCCTTGATCTTAACCATTCTATTGTAGCTCAGCCTGTATGTTTAGGATTGATGTCCTGCTGGAAGGTGAACCTCCACCCCAGTCTCAAGTCTTTTGCAGCCTCTAACAGGTTTACAGGATTGCCCTATATTTAGCTCCAGGGACCTAGCTAAATTAATGAGCACTAAATATTGCATATTCAACTGGACAAGTTCTTAATAATAATAATATTTATATAGCACCACCATATTCCGCAGCGCTTTACAAATTCATAGGGTTCATGTACAAAACAAAAGTAACTGGCTAATATACAACTGAGACACTAGGAGTCAGGGCCCTGCTCGCAAGAGCTTACAATCTAGGAGGAATTGGGGGTGACACATAAGGTAGTTGATTGTGATAAGTAGGATTCGAGCCATTATTGAACTGACAGTAGTGGTGCCGGCCGATCTGCTTCAGGTTTGGGACTACTAGAGGATCAAGTTTAGACCAGAGGAGTTCGTGGGGGAGAGGTTTAGTCAGGGAAAGGTCATTTTAGGACGTTTGATAAACCTGCCTGAAAAGATGTGTTTTTAATGCACATTTGAAGGTGGAGAAGTTGTGAATTGACCTAATATTCCAGGGCAGAGTATTGCATAGAGTAGGTGCAGCTCGAGAAAAGTCTTGAAGACGGGAGTGAGAGGTACAAATTATGGAGGTTATTAATCTTAGGTCACTAACAGAATGGAGAGCATGAGTAGAGTGGTAGATGGAGATGAGGGAGGAGATATATGGAGGTGCAGCACTGTGGAGAGCTTTGTGGGTGAGGGTGAGAAGTTTGAACTGTATTCTGTGGTGGATGGGCAACCAGTGCAGTGACTGGCACAGACTAGTAGCATCAGTGTAGCGGTTAGATGGATAGATGAGCCTGGCTGCAGCATTAAGGACAGACTGAAGGGGGGAGAGTACAGTGAGAGGGAGACTGATTAGTAATGCGTTGCAGTAGTCAAGACGAGATATCAAGATAACAACAAGAGTTTGTGCCGTTTCCACTGTAACAAAAGGGCGGATTCTGGCAATATTCTTGAGGTGCAGACGACAAGAGCGTGTAAGTGATTGAATATGGGGAACAAAGAAAAGATCAGAGTCAAATGTGGCCCCAAGACAGCGGGCATGTTACACAGGAGTTACGATAGTGCTGCAGACCGAAATTGAAATATCAAGTAAAAGGGGAAAGACAAGAAGTTCAGTTTTTGAGAGGTTGAGTTTTATATGCAGAGAGGACATGATGTTAGAGACAGCTGCCAGACAATTACTGGTGTTTTGTAGTAAAGCAGGGGTGATGTCAGGTAATGAAGTGTATAGTTGGGTGTCTTCAGCATAGAGATGGTATCAAAAGCCAAATCTACTAATAGTCTGTCTGAAGGGGGCTGTATAGAGGGAGAAGAGTAGAGGACCTAGTAAAAAGTCCTGAGTAACGCCAACATCAAGAGGAAGAGGAGAAGAACAAGAGACAGCGAATGAGACACTAAAGGAGCGGCCAGAGAGATAGGAAAAGAACCAAGAGAAAGCAATGTCCTTAAGGCCAATTGAGTGGAGCATGGTGAGGAGGAGTTTATGGTCTATGGTATCAAACGCTGCAGAGAGATCCAGCAGAATCAGTAGAGAATAGTTACCATTTCTTTTTGCTGTTAAGAGATCGTAAGACACTTTAGTAAGGGCAGTTTCTGTAGAGTGAAGAGGGCGAAAGGCAGATTGTAAGGGGTCAAGATGAGAGTTTGCAGAGAGATAGCTTATTAAGCGAGAATAGACAAGAAGTTTAAGGAGTTTAGAGATGAAGGGGAGGTTAGAAACAGGTCGGTAGTTAGCAGCACAGGTCGGGTCAATAGATGGTTTCTTTAGTAGTGGGGTTATAACAGAGTGTTTGAAATAGGAGGGAAAGATACCAGAAGAGAGAGAGAGGTTAAAAATTTTAGTTAGGTGAGTGATGACAGCCGGGGAGAGGGACTGGAGGAGGTGTGATGGAATAGGATCACTGCTATAGGTCGTGGTTCAAGAAAAAGAGAGAAGCCTGGAGACTTCTTCCTCTGTTATAGGGTCAAAAGAGGAGAGAGAGCATGTGGAGGAATTAGAGGGAGGAGGATTGAAATTATTTGGGGACTGGGAGATTATGTCCTGCCGGATACTGCCAATCTTGTCTCTGAAGTAAGTAGCCATGCCATCAGCGCAGAGGTCAGTGACAGGTTCTGGAGCTTTAGTGCTTAGAGGGGAATGAAAAGTGTCAAAAAGTCATTTTGGGTTATTTGAGAGGGAGGAAATAAGAAAGGTGAAGTATTTTTGTTTGGCAATGTTAAGAGCCGAATTGTATGTTTGCTGATATTCACGATTTTCTCCATAGGCGTTCTGCACATCTGGAGCAGCGCTGGAGAAAACGTGTTTTAGGTGTGTGCCAGGGCTGCGGTGTTCTGTGTCGGCAGGGTTGGATTGATATTGAAACAACTTCATCTAGGGTGGTTTTGAGCTCTTCTTAGAATTAAACTGATTCTAGATGATCTGACATTGTGGGTCTGGCTTCTTTAAATGAACTCTCTGTCCAATAAGAATAAACAATAAAAAATCTTGGAATGGTGTAAAATAATAGAACATTCACACTCACCTGACCAGTCCCTCACCCCTCCCTTTCAGATGCTATCTGGTCTCTCTCGATACACAGGAAGTGACTGCTCAGCCAATCACTGGATTGCCTCTGTAGCTAGTGATTAGTAGTGATGAGCGGAAGGTGCCATATTCGATTTCGAAATATTTCGCGAATATTCGATTGAATATTCGTCATATATTCGTCAAAATCAAATATTCATCGTTATTCTATATATTGCGAATGTTACGCGAATTTATATTCGCATTGCGAATTAAACTTAGAGCTGAGTTCCTAATCTTTGTTATATTCTAGCAATACAACCAATGGGAACTCAGATCTAAGTTGCAATTGCAATGCGATTAATACAGGTTATATTAATCGCATTGCGATTACAACTTAGATCTGAGTTCCTAATGGTTGTATTGCTATAATGTAACGAAGATGACGAATATCACGAATTCACGAATGTAGCACTATATTCTCAATCTTCGTTATATTCTAGCAACAACCATTAGGAACCCAGCTCTAAGTTTCATTCGTGAAGCGAACATATACTCGCATTGCGAATTGATCTTAGAGCTAAGTTCCTAATGGTTGTATTGCTAGAATATAACGAAGATGAATATTATGAATTCACGAATATAGGACTATATTCTCTATCTTCGTTATATTCTAGCAATACAGCCATTAGGAACCCAGCTCTAAGTTGATTTCGCAATGCGAGTAAATGTTCGCATTGCGAATTCAACTTAAAGCTGGGTTCCTAATGGTTGTATTACTAGAATATAACGAAAATCGCAATGCGAATAATTCAGGTTATATTAATCGCATTGCGATTACAACTTAGTCAAATTTGTGAAATCGTGATTCTCACATCCGACAGTACATTTTAGCATGGAGGCGCTCCATGCACACAGGAAGTCGGCAGAAGCGGCAACAGGCATTAACTGGAGCGGGCAGGAAGCCAGGAATCCTCTGGACAGGTAAGAACAGTTTGGGAAGTGGGAAGACAACCAGAGAGCAACAAGGATTAACAACTAAAAAAACTATTTTCGAAATTGCGAATATATAGCGCTATATTCGCAATATTCGCGAATTATCGAAGTTGCAATATTTGCGATAAAAATTCGCTATTCGAATATTCGCGCTCAACACTAGTGATTAGATGAGTGGTCATTTCCTGTGTGTTGAAAGGGGTACTGAGTGTGGGTCCAAGCCACTCTGCGCACCCCTGCTCCTCTGCCAACCCCCTCTTTCCTTCTTGATTGACAAGGCCAAGCGAGATAATTATGTAAAAACCTGTCCCTGTCAATCAAGGCGAGGAAGGGGCTGGCACAGGAAGCAAGAAGAGCAAAGTTGCACAGAGTGTCTTAAGTACACCTCTGGTGCACTTACCTGTTTATTTGCATATGGATTAAAAGTACTTTTTCTCCAGAATGAATCAGTGGAACGCTACATAAAAGGTCTCATTACATTCAGCTGAGCTAGCCCTACAAGACACCATGCTTGGGTTTACAGTGAATTTCCTGGTGACAGATTCCCTTTAAAATCTACATCATGTTCATTATTGCAATGGTTTAGATATCATACATTACAAAATCCACAGCAAATATGTACCATGTGAGCATAGCCTAACAAGTTGCTCATTCCTGTAGATGCTCAGTTATCCAATACATGTTTGTGTGCAACAAAGTGGGAGTTGCTCTTTGCATTGATTCCCATCAAGATTATAGAATGGGGTCCTGAGTTAAGGACCCTGTCTATGATGGCTGTATGCCCTAATAGGGTACTTGGAAAGGGTTTGTCCTAATGGTCAACCACTTCAAGAAAGAAACATAGAAACATAATAGTTATAACAATGATGATAATAACAACAGTACTAACAGAATAATAGCAATCTTGCATTTACTTAGCATGAGAATCAGCAATCCATCGACATAACCATGCAGCAGTGCTACAACCAGTGAAAAGAAACATGATTCTTAATTGCTAATGTTATTAGTAGTAATTCACAATGGCTGCAGACAACGCAAATTCTAAATAAAAGATGCAAGTAGCTGGAAATGGCAATGTTCTTCAAATCCCCAGAGTGGTAAGTAAACTAATAATATGCAAATTATTAATATGTACCCTGATTACATTATCACAATAACACTATGAGAAATCAGTTGATAATGAGCCGTTTCTTATTGTTTATAGGTTTCACAATGGGGGAATGCATTGACTTCTCAGCCACTAATTCCATTTTCTTGGAATAATAACTCTCAAAACTAAAAATAAGCAAATAAAAGCCTAACACAAGCCTACGAAGGAAATTAATGTTACAAGATCTATAGATTAATTATGTAAATTGCTGATTAAACTCACCTTGAAGCTGCATTTGATGCCACTCTGTCAATGAATGAAAGGTAATTAAGGAAATGGATAGAATCAGGAGTAAGACAGGTTATCAGAGTTAGGGGGTCATTCGGTTTGGGTATAAGATGGCTTACGGGTGATTTAATGACAACTTGCAAGTATATGAATGGATGGTACAGAGATCTTGCTTAAGATCTCTTTATGCCAAGGACTGTAAACAGAACAAAAGGGCATCGTCTACATCTAGAGAAAGAAGGCTTCACCATCATCATAGGAAGGGATTCTTTACAGTAAGAGCAGCAAAAGAAAGACAGGAGGTTGTGATGGTTGATTCATTATCCTGGATGTCTTTCTTGAAAGTAATAATATTACAAGTAGAGATGAGCGAATCGAATCCCACGAACTGGAATTCGATCCGAATTTCAGGATAAATTCTATTCGCCTCAAAGCCGAATTTCCTCGTGCTTTGAGTAAGCGAATCAATTTAACCTGAAATAGTTTTAAAAAAAAATATATCATACTTACCTCCTCTATTTGCTTGCGACGGCCCGCCAGCCACCATCTTGATTAAAGATCTTGGCTGAAATCCCGTACATGGTGACGTATGACGTCACCACGTCGGCCGGCGTGATAACTTAATCTCGCTCTGTGCAAAATTTCACGCCAGATCTTCAAGCAAGATGGCAGTCGCCTGCCCGTCGCGAGCAAATGGAGGCGGTAAGTTTAATTACAATTTTTTTTTATGTTAATTTTACACAGTATTTACACTCAGATGCCACGATCATGTATGAACATGGCATCTGAGTGGTACAATGATTCACGAAGCGAATTTTCGGCGAATGAGCTGAATCGAACTTTTGAAAACTTCGCTCATCTCTAATAACAAGTTATAGAATTTAAGGAGATCTCCAAACTGTGGTTTTATGACTTACAGCATGGGATATGCAACTGTCATGGCACACTGAGAGTTGTCGTTTGAGACCAACAGAGGCAGCACATATAGCTTTGCTAGTATTTTTAGGTTTTTGAGTTAAGATGGAACACTCATTTTTGAAATTACCAATTACAAGTTAACACAGAAGGTTCCTTGTTCAGGGCCCTTAGAAATTAGCAGACAGCAGTGACAAAGAGCACTCTCACTGTGAAGGACCTGACATATTAGTGTGTTACATAAACAGCCCATTGATTTAAGTGGGCATTATGTAATGCTTCATCTATTCTGTGGTGGCGCTGCAGGGAAATTGAACAGTTGCCACCAGGTTCTTCCAAGGATTGCACATGATTGCTGAGGATCCCTGGCCACTCTGTTAATGTCAGAGGAGCATTCTAACAATTTATGAAGGAAGACAACCCTTGTAACCAATTAATCATCTTTAAAAAAAACTTTAAGTTTCTAATATACATGCAATTTTAACTTAACCTTTTTGTAAAAAAAAAACTCTGGAAGCTTCATATATGAAAATTCCCCGTCTATGGTAGCCAATCGCTCATTTTTCATTTTTACATGAAGCTTAGAAAATCCAAACTTTGATTGGCTGCCGTGAAGATCATCCCCATGATTTTCTCGAATGCTGTTCTGATTCATGAGGTCCTTTCTATCCAGATTAATGGCTGTAACCTTTTTAGCTACACCTTCAGGATATATTACCCTCCTTTTATTCAGTTTGGTCATTCCCTTCGAAATCTATCTTTACCTTACTAGAACCTTTCTTACCGATTTGGTCAAATAGACAATTCTCGGTGTCCTCGTAAATTTGAGGCTGCATTCAAATGTCCAGATTCAAAAGTTCAATGTCCTGGCCAAGGGTTTACTAAGCCAAACTCATGGCATCATAGGAATGCATCTGACTAGGAATCAGTGTCAGAATGGCCCACTAGAGTACCAAAGGATCTCCAGTTGGCCCAGGCTCTGATACCATAGTGGGCCCCAAAAGTCCAGTAGATAAAAATCATTTGGAGCTGCTTTGTAAGTCAATCACAAAGAGTCTGGTTATTTGACTTAAAACCGATTTGACTTTATTGATGTCATGCAGGTTTGGCCCCAAGCTTAATTTCCTCTGGTCTGACACCAGGAACCGCAGTCTGACACTGCCGGAAACATGTCCAAAATACAGACTCCGGAATCTGGATGTGTGAATCTGGCTTTAGACCAAAGGGTACCACAAGGGGACAAAATTTGCACCCGCTAATTATAAGCCTGGTGCGTGCAAATGTGCAGCACTAGATAATTATAATTCAAAGATCACCATCCCACAAAGAAATAATGAAGACTGAGGTGTCTTAGAAGTTGAGATATCCTCACAGAACTCCTTTTTTAAATAAAATACAGACAGCAAACTACATACCCCAGAAACATGACCTATGCACCAAACCATCTGGAGATCCACAAAGGATTATGGGATTAGTCTTAGCACCTTGTCAGTGCTCTGTCACATATATGAATGCCACAGACCCGTGAATATAACACACTGATCTAATTATTGATATGTAGGTAAATAATTAGAAGCAGGTTTTCATGCACTTATTATATAAGCCTATAGATGTTTATCATCCAGAGCCTTGGAGTTCCTCCATTTATGTTGTTTTTATATTATGCAGCTGAACTTATATTATGTGAAATACCATGGCTTAGTATACAGTATATTGTGCAATGGATAACGCAGTTCATTACACAGGGAACATACAAAAATAAATCACAATTTAAAGAGGACCCGTTGTTTCTCTTAATAGGTCTTTTTTAATGAATGCTTGTATTCCCTATGTAGAAACAATTCTGGAGCATCTTTTCCAATAACCCTATGGAGTGCTGTTCCTCTGTTATTTCTCTGTTAAATTTGTGAATCAATTAGTAGCTGAGTATTACCAGTTTGGGGAGTATCAGACTGTTTTGGGACGCACCTCTTTAAGAAAGGGAATTTTATCCAAACCTCTTATAACAAAACCTAGATCACCTTTAGGTTTGGTGATGATGGGGTTGAATTCAGTAGATCTGTGAGGAGAAGTCGAGTGTCGCAGCTACAATATATACCATAAAATATAACAATAGGACTGGGAGAGGAGGACACTGTTTTTTGCTCCCTCTCCCAATTCTTTTTGTAGTACAAAGGTTAATATAACCCTCGTACTTGACATCACTCCAGGCCCACTAGACAGGGAGAACCCTATGGAGCTGTAATGACGCTTAAATGTCTATGTACACTTTGGGGGGCATTTATTTTTATTATTGCATTGTACTCATTTGAGCTAAAGATATATATATATTTTTTTTCAAATGGCCAATAGAGTCCTTTTCTTTATACAGAGCTGGAATGCTCTAGTAGCAGCCTCTGTATTTTCTCTCTTTTCCATCAGTTGGGGAGCTGACAGACTCCTTATCTCTGCTCATTTACATTATAAACACTCATTATAGCGCAGTTCTTATCTCACTGATAAGAATGTACCATAAATAAGTGTTTATGAGTGACATCTTAGTAGTTTAGAGATAAGGTTTATTAGATGATCGGCACAAAGTGAAAGTACCAGTTGTCACGAATCAGCAAGCGTGCACCCACTGTGCAACTGACCGGCTATACTCTGGAGGGGTTTGTCTAAGCAACTGCTTGGTTTTTACTAGAGCCTTTGGTGGTGAGGATAGACTTGAGCCATTAGGGTAGTTGCCAGGAGCTACTCCAGAGCAATTCTTGAGTCAGTGGCAGCTGGTCTAGACACCTCGGTAGGTACGGCAAGTGTAGTCAGGTGGCAGAGACGTTACCAGGAGCGACGATGCAGGACCGAAGGATTAGCCAGAGGCGTAGTCAGACAGGCAGAGGGGCAGGGCAGGTGGCACAGGAACAGGTCAGGCAATCTGGGTCGGCAACAGGAGAGACAAATCAAACAGGCAGGGATCAGACGATAAGCGGTCCAGGGACGAGATAAAGATCAGAGTACACATAAGTATCAGGTAATAGCAAACACAAGGACCTTGACACTGAGGCACTTGGGAAGGGGGCTGAGCCACTGAAATACCTACAGGAGAGCCAGATTTGGTCAACAGCATCACATGACCTAACCCTCACAGCCCAGAGAATGATGCGCTCCACCCTTAAAACAGTAAAACAAGAAACCAGCCGAACACAGGCTGTGTCCAGGGCAGAGTGGAAGCTGTGGAGCAGACTCCTTATAAACAATAGCAGAAACCCGACAGAGCACAGGACTGCAGCGTTGGGCGGGGGAACAGCGGTGCCCCGCCGCCGCTGTTACACCAGTCACACAGTCAGAAAAACAGTTAACCTTTTGTTACAGAACTGCTCAATATTTTTAATAAAGGCCAATTAAAAATATAATTTTTAGCCACAAATGAGTAAGATACAATCATAAACCAAAATTGTCTGCAAATGTGTACATAGCCTTTAATTTTCACAACACTGCAGAATTGAACTTCATCTATAGCAGTAGCTTTTCATGGGCACTAATGGTGTCTCCTGGTACTCAGTTACCCCCATGTCTTATAGTAGGGTCAACACTGACAAGCTCAGGCAACAAATATACAGAAGTAAACTTATCAATAGATGACAAGAACTGAATTATTATGGCAACATGATAACACATGATAACACAAACAGATGAAGGAGAAGACAGTTCAAGAAGGATCTAGGACCCAGAGACAAATCAAAAGCCAAACTCAACTAATAGACAATTAACAAAATCCACATGAAAACAACAAGCAACAAATATCAATGCAGCAGCAATTAGGGGCTACGAATGACTACAGGTACCAAGCTACATAGACAACACAAATCTAGGCTTGGAATAATGCAAGGAATACTAAGGATTTGCATACAAATGCACAGAACTCATGCTATATTCAGCAGCTAAGGAGTAGAAACCCTGAACATTTAAAGAAAGCCTAACCAATAAGGAAACTCCTCTCTATAATTAGCCAAACTGAGCAAGGTGAACTTCTGACCAGAAACGAGGCGAGAAGAAATTGCACAACACCTGCCCCAAACAATGTTAGCAAACAGGAGGATATGAGGCAATAGGTATTTTGCTGCCACTCATTACAGAATCTAACGTGAGCAGGAGCCACTTCTCTCCACGTGCCTTTTAGCAGCTGCCCCTGTTGCTGACTAGTGTTGAGCGCGAATATTCGAATCGTGAATTTTAATCATAAATATTGCCACTGCGAGAATTCGCGAATATTTAGAATATAGTGCTCAATATTTGTATTCGCTAATAGTGTTGATCGCAAATATTCTAATCGCGAATTTATCGCAAAGTTATCTCGAATATCGGCACTTAGCAACATCCCTAGCAACCAATAAGAAAGTTGCCTACCCCTTAGTGTTGATCGCGAATATTCTAATTGCGAATTTTTATCACAAATATATTACATTGCCGATTTTTGCAATCACGTAAGTAATGACTGGTGATCACGAATTCTCAAATTTTCTAATTTATGGTGAATATTCGGCCAAAAATTCGCAAAATATAGCGAATTCGAATATTGCCTAAGCAGCTCTTCACTATTGCTGACATGCTTTGAGGAAGATGGAATTAAAATAAACAAACTACACAGTGAAGCTGTCAAAAATGACAACTCATTGCCAGTGCTTAAAATGACTTGGTTGATTGACTGCTGGCAGAATTAAGTAATTTGCAATATATAAAGTAACCAGATTTCAGCTTGTACAACACTCTTGCCCTGCTGTTTTCATCAATAAATCCAGCTGTCTCATTACAGAAGTGTGGGAAGCTGCATATGCTAAATTAACCTGCATCTTCCACTTTACACTCGTTCCATTCACA
The DNA here is from genome assembly GCA_033119425.1 of Bufotes viridis. Classification (NCBI taxonomy): domain Eukaryota; kingdom Metazoa; phylum Chordata; class Amphibia; order Anura; family Bufonidae; genus Bufotes; species Bufotes viridis. The sequence continues at coordinate 143,815,100 of CM065596.1, forward strand.
ACACTCACATCAGTACCCCATTAGTCACTTTTCATATACTGTACTTAATTGTAACACTCATTAGCATGTTTTCTAGATGTGAAAAAAAAAACATTTTTTTTCCCTCTTTGGAATGTTAATGTTTAGAAAGCCCACTATGTAGTTGTCTGAATAGATATTTTTTAAATGACTTTCTAGTGAAACCATTACGATTTGTCAATCTCGAGGGATCCATACCACAGTCTTCATTAAAAGGTAGTCTCAAATGCCCATCTTTTTTCCACTGTAATAAAAGAAAACTTAACCAAATCAGAAACATAATGACAAACTCTTCCAGAGAACGAATAATAACTCCTACCAAAACTTTAGGAATCTGTTTACATGGCAGTGATCAGCAATTTCCATTCTGTTACTGATGAAGGCAAAGATCTATACTATAAAGATCTATGTAACATTAAAGCAACATCTAAGGCTAGCCAACACTCATTCAGCCTACACCTGTCACTTTAGGAACACCTTCCATGTATATGCGTGCTCAGCTTGGTCAAGTGTGCATGTTTTCTGAGTATGAAGAAGGGACAAAGCCACTCAAAGAAGCCAAGGGCCGGTGGCTTATCTGCCTTTAATAGAAAAGGACATGTAAAAATCTAACAGTCCGATCCTTCTTCCCCCCAACATCTGCTGTAACCATGAGTTAGGAAGCACCATGCACAATAGACAGTCATTCGGTTCTGCTGAGATCGACGTGTTCGGCTCAGAGAACTGCATTGATCTTCTGTAACTCCTACAATAGCTTTGTTCACAGGAGGTATTTCAAACTGCTAACTCATTGCTCTACCAACTGAGAACATATTGAAACTTTTACATATAAATTATTTAAAAAATATAAAAAAGTAAAGAAATATAAAAAACATCAAAATTTTTAAAAGGAACTAAGAACATCTGTTTGTAATAAACTAACTAGTTTTCCTTTAATCACAAAATATGTCAACTGGAACTCTGAGCAAGGCCCCCAGCTTTGAGAATTTTTGGTCAAATCTTTTTTTTTTTATTTGATGTTGATTGAGGGGAAGGGTTGCTCCTGTTTCAAAATGGATCATTTCTAAGTGTGTGCATGCCTGATGCTAATTTCTTTGGAAGGCAAATCATTATCAGTATCAAAGAGTTAAATGTAAAATACAAAAAACAAAAAATGGGTAATGCATTGCAGAAAACCAAACCTGGGGGTCGACACATGAGCCAGGATCTTCTCACACAGCTCTTCTTTTTTTTTTCTGAAATCATTTTGATTGCTGGATGTCAAGCTGGTGCACAAAGGTGTACATAACACAGAGACATACCACAAGGCCACTATGGGGCCCATGACCCCTTGCTCCTGGAAGGACTCCTTGTGAAGGACTCCCCATTCCAGAGGAACTACATTGTTTTCAAAAAAATGGAGTTGCGAATTGGCCTAAGGGTCAAGGAAAGGGTGTAGGGGGAGAAATAAATGCCAGATACTTCTTTCCTGCATAGCAAACCAGTACCATAAATATATACTTCATTGATCTAGAAGTGATAAAATAATGTATTCAGCTTCCAGCTCAAGAAGAATGAAGGTTTTGGGGTTATATTGATTTGAATATGAATTTTTATTTTTGAGCCAGTTGGTAGATAGATAGATAGATAGATAGATAGATAGATAGATAGATAGATAGATAATCAAAAGATATTAGATAGATATTAGATAGGCAAACGTGGGTTGAATGGTAGATAGATAGATAGATAGATAGATAGATAGATAGATAATAGATCAAAAGATATTAGATAATTCTTAGATAGACAAACATGTGGGTTGGATGATAGATAGATAGATAGATAGACAGATAGATAGACAGATTTAAATAGATAGATAGACAGATTTAGATAGATAGATAGATAGATAGATAGATAGACAGATTTAGATAGGTATGAGAAAGATAGTAAAGTAACAAAATATACTTAACAAAAAGCACATAGAAGAATGATTTAAAAAGGTTAAAAAGAGAGAACTCTCGGTGTAAATCTGTATAGTACAATGCACCGTGTGAAGTCATGCTGTGTCAAGGTCAGATGGGACAAGAGCAGTCTGTGTTTTAAAGTTAAAAGAGAAATCCAAAGTTCCCAACTAGCCAAGGTTTCAGCAACAAGGAATCCATGGGGTGCAGAAAGGAATACAAATAAGGTACCAGAACCAGAAATGAATGACAGGCCGCAGAACAGTGAGCTGAGGGCACGGGGTTAAACAGAAGCTGGACTTTTTTAAAGCATTTAGAAAAGGGGAAAAGGGAAGGAAATATGCTCAGGGGAAATATTGGAATGAAAGGTCTAGTGTAGTGGAGGGTTCTGGGAATTTATTGTTTAATTCTAGTTTCCTTAAGAAAACAGAAAATAAATAAGGTTTCCATTAATACATTCACTGTTTATATTATCTTATCACTGTTATTACCATAATATCTATTATTACCATCATTACTATGTCAGTACTAATAATACCATTTATTATTACCTATTATCCCTATTTTTATTATTACTAGCACTTTTACTCCTATCACTGTTATGATCTATATTAGTATTATCATTATTATTACTAAAATCATAAATGTAAAGTATAATAATAATCTGATGAAACAATTGACCATGTAGGTAGCTGCTGCGAATTTTTTTTTTTTGCATGGACTGACTATAAAGAACGGCACAACAATGGCCCACTGGAACCTTTGCAAAAAATACCAATTACCAGAAACAAAGAACTGGTGGGACCACGAGCCTGAGAAGGTGGTTGAAAACCAATGCACCGATATGCTCTGGTATTTTCACATTCAAACTGACAAAGTAGTGGTCCACTACACACCCGAATACCAGAATAGGGTGGGGCTCAACGGCATCGAAATAACAACACTGTGACAGCAGGGTTGATGAGAAACGAGAAGAAGAAATGTCTAAGGCTTCTTTCATATCAGCGTTATTTCCATTCTTCTCGGTTATAGGAATCGGCACATAACAGACAGGAACGGACCCTAACAGATCCCATTGACTATAATGGGATCTGTTAGCTCTCTGTTCAGGAGAACATGCAGGACTTTTCTTTCTGCTATTTTTGACGAACTCTGTGAGGGAAGCCCCTAACGGAGCCTCCGACACAGATGTAATTGTAGCATACATACTGAGATTTAAAAACTGAAGTGCAAAGATTCTGGCACAAACCAGCAGCTGTGGTGCCAGTGGTGATCGGCACACTGGGTGCCACCCCCAAAGACCTTGGGAGGCACTTAAAACAACTGATTGTAGAGAAAGTCACCATCTGTCAACTTCAGAAAGCCACACTGCTGGGAACTGCACAATAATTATTTGCCGATACATTTACCACGACCTAGATTCCTGGGAGAAATTTCACAAATGATCACAGTATGATTACAAACTGTGGTCTCGTGTTGTGCTGTATACCATCTTGTTAAGTAAATAATGATAACAAGGAAAAAAAAAAAAAAAATATATATATATATATATATATATATATATATTATTATTATTATTATTATTACTATTATCTAATTATCTTCTATTATTAAGACTATTATTATTACAACTATCATCACTATTATTATCCTCACTATTAAATTTATTACTATTAATAATACTATTACTAATACTACAATCATTTAGCCTGCCCTTATATTACTATTATCTTAGAATAAACATGTGTTGTTCTGGACATGTTTAACTTCACTTACTGTCGATTTCCCAACCACATCTGGTGGTAGTTTGTTGCTTGTTCCAAGCCTCAACTACTCTTTCAGAGTAAAAAATATTTCCTGTGCCCCCTTGTCCTTCTGTTTTCATTTTTCCTATTAAACACTTGCCTCCTGAACCTTATTTATGCCTTATCATATTTAAAGTTTTCAATCATGTCGCTCCTTTTCCTTTTTATAAAGATTAAGTTCTTTAAGTTTCTCCTGGTATTTTTTATGCTTAAGACTAGAGATGAGCTAAATTCTTAAAAATTCGATTAGGATGCTTCGCCAAATTTTGCTTTGTTCTAAATGAATTTATCACAGGGCGAGTTAAGTCAGCTACTTTATATCCGGCCTGCAAGGAGACTACATCTCGGTGTACATCACTGTGCATTGTAACAACATCCATAGCTAGTCCTTTCTGGTAGTGAAACAGTTAACTTGACTGGCAGGTGGACACCCCAAAAACAGTAGAACTAGACAGCTTATTCACTTCAATTTGAGAATCAAGGCCTAATAGAATTGATTATCTATTAAACATGAAGGACACTGTTTAGTCAGATAGCTCTGTGCTATCCTATAGATCCCTTCAGCTTTAGATTACAGTCCCTGCACTGTCCCTGTAGTCCTGCTGTGCTCTCCCTGCAGTTTGTAAAAACTCTCCCTACAAACTCCCTACATTGTCCCTGCACTGTCCCTGCACTCTCCCTAGCTAATATTTTACTGTTAAATTTTTTTAGCAACACTGTCCCTAGTGCTTGTCACATCTCTCCCTATACTCAGCTCAAAGTGAACACGGTGCGGGATGAGGCTTTTAAAGGGCTTTGACATCACAGGGGATGGCTATCAGCGAATTGGCTGGCTGCATGGCATAATGAGTGATCTTGCGTTCCCAGGCTTCTTACTTTCCCTTTGTTACATGTGTAGCCACTATTTTAGGAAAAAATGATTTGTTACCACAAAGCGTGATGAAATTCGGACTTATTGCAAATCAAATTTTTCTTAAAATTCTGGTTGAATTTCACTTTGGATGCTTCAATTCGCTCAGCACTACTTAAGACCCTCCTCCACTTTTGCACCCATCCCTTTTTATCCATGTCTTTTTGTAGTTGGGGTCTCCAGAACTGGACATATTATAGTACTGTCACTCTACCACAGCTGAGGGAATGTGTTCTTTCTGCTGCCGCTTTCTTCCTCTAGGGGTACAGACACACAGTTAGGTTTCTGCATGCAGTTTTGGAAGCCAAGACCAGTAGCAAATTCAAAAAAGAGGAAAAGATGTATCTGTCTTTTGGACTTTCTCTTCTTTTATGATACACTCCTGATTTTGACTTCCAAAACTGCATCAGGAAACCTTCTAAGAGTAAATACAGTTTGCTGCACCTGGAGGATGAAAATGAGTATGTCTGTCCACTTCAAGTTTTACTGAGGTGGACACAGAAATGGGAAAAGAACAAACAGCAGGTGGCGCTATACAGATACGTTTTATTGAATAGCTTAGTGGCTATACAAAATTTTTAAGTACATGAAATTACAAAAGTACTCAGATCCAAGTGCTGGCTTGTAAACCCATGATTCAGGTCCCAATTGGATGAAATTTTTATACTACTGGTACCAAATTCTTGAACAATTGTTTGGTTAGTAATTAAGAGTAAGAAATTATGATAAGCAGGGATATTAAAGCGGGAGTCCAGATTTATCATATATGCACCGGATGGGGGATCAATGTTAGAACTGTGTGGATCTGTATTCTGGAGCTTCCTTTTATTGCTACCCTAGTCCACTCCCCTACCCAGGCAACAAATAACAATGGTAAAGAGGAATTAAAAGGGGTTATTCAAACTCAAAAAGTGGTAAGAAAAATAAATAAATAAAAGGGTGGGATCAGGAAGCTCAGATGAGCAGGCAATCCAGGCAGCATCAGAATTGGAGCAGCAATAGAATGATGAGGATTTTTTTCAATAAATTTAATAATGTTTTAATAATTTTAATAATTTTTGGCTACATATTGAGCGGTGCTGCTCTCATACACATTTTGTATTTCTAAAAACATATTAAGTTTTAAGTTCTTTTACATCTTTTTGGTGCCCCATCCCCCATCCCAAAAGCAGATGGCATGCAATTTTGGCCCGACAGAGATGATGTTCCCCATATTAAAAAAATTCCATCCTGATCAGATAGTTTGATTCTTATCAATTTCTGAGCTATTATGTTCAAACTTTTTATAAACAGGAAAATATAGCTTAAAGTCACAACAGGTAGTGGCATTAAGGAACAAAAACACCTCTGGAATGAACTGAGATGAGAAGATGTCTATATATTAGCACCATTTCTAACTGTAAATTGATTTCCCACAAATATGCACAGAAAATGTAAATGTTGCATTAACGTGTCTGAAGGCTCTACTCATTGTAAAAGCAAGAGCACAGGAGAAACATACAAACTCAAACCTAGGTTAGACTGTGGGTCATCATTTGTAATATGTCTCCTGGAATGTAAAATAGGCCTGCAATATGGCGGTGCACGACCCTGACTTTTAGATCCAGAATCAACAAACATAGAAACAACATTGACAATAAACATTTCGGCCCTTTAGGGTCCGTACTTTGAAAACGGCGCCAGCTCGCAAGTGCAGCAGGCACCATAGCCACGGGGTTCCTGCTGTTTCAAACAGCAGACACCCAGGACTAATGTCTGCAATCGGCGATAACCCTGATTGCATATATTTAACCCTTCAAATGTTACGGTTAATTGTGACCACAGCATCTGAGGAAGCTTTTGCCAGGAGCATTGCGCTCCCAAGCCTTTAAGACTTCCCCGCACTGCTATTGGGGAAGCCAATTTTTCATTGTGGTAGGCTGGGTCCCTAAAAAAATCCCAGGCTGCCACAGCAGTACTTCCCTTGGAGGCCTGCGGATGGCAAAATATATCCAGTTGTGTGCCCAAGGCCTAACAAAGTAAAAGATTCTCTACTTACCTCATGAGTTAGTCATCACAGAAAAAATATTTTTTTTGCCTTTGAAGAAGCTTTCATCCACTGGAGGTGTCTCCCGCTAACCCTGTGAGTGCAGCACACCCAATATATCCTGAAGTCTATTTAGAGTTGTGCTTCTCAGCATAACTAAGCAAGGTGAATACTCAGGATATTGCTCTCTGATATCCACCTGTCTAAAATAGTGCATGCATACTGTTTGATGAGACGCTTTTAAAAAAAAACATTTTTGTTTCAGAGGAAAATCTGTTAGTAAACCATTCGATGGAGAAATCATGCATTCCTCTACTTGTAAGTATGTGGCTCAATCCTGCTTTTGCATTGCGTTGGGCTTATCCCTGTTGCTGGTGCCAATGGCATCACTTTTCCCTGAGGACCTGGATTGAATGGCCATCCAGCCCTTCCCTAGGCTATCCTCCAAGTCGGAAAGTTCTTAGAGGGGACAGCAGGCTGATTGTAACTACGTGCATCCTAGAGCTATCCCTATTAAATAGGAAGCAGTTGGTGACCTGGCACTTATGGCTTGTTATTGGCAATGACTGAGCTATTTGGTCACTACATGACGGTGATAATTCTGCACTGCATAGTAGTTTTGGCAAACTGTATATATTGTTTGGGCACAGTACTGTATAGTCATGATAAATAGGAACTGTGTAGACCTGTAGTTATTAATTAGATGGGTGTTACTAGTACAGGGTGTGTCCCTGTACAGTCCCATACTAGCCAATCAGTGCTACTAGTAGAAAACTGTGCAGGGACACCTCCCCAACTGGTAACACCAGGGGCATTGTTAGGTGAAAACACTCGGGGCTGGAGTCCCAGATGTTTTGTCCAGTGCCCCGAATGTTTATGCTGGTGGAATTTTTTTATTTTTTTATTAGGCTATTCTTAGCCCACTGGCCAATCCCACAGATCATCCCCCAACCCCCCTTGTACTTGTTCCGCTACTTGTAGGCTGCGCGGGCATGAGTTCAGAACTTTGGTCGGCAATTCTGTTCTGCGGCGCGTGATCCCACGACAACCGCCGCAGGAGGTCACGGGTCTAGCGGGATCACGAGCCGCAGAACAGAATTGCCGACCGAAGTGACTGAAGTTCTGAACTCATGCCTGCGTAGCCTGCAAGTAGCGGAACATGTACAAGGAGGGTTGGGGATGATCTGTGGGGTTTCCCAGACGGCTAGGCCCTTCACAGTAGTTATTAACCCCTTTCAGCAGTCCCCCATTCACTGAAGGGGGGACTGCTGAAAGGGGTTAATAACTACTGTGAAGGGCCCCACCAGTGGCAATGAGGGCGTGGCTGCACAGGGTGGAGGCATGGCATTCATGGGGCTCATGCCCCGGATGTCTTCAGACCCTGGCAACGCCACCTGGGTAACACTCATGTGGACCTTCACTGCAAACTGCTAATGATTCATTCATTTATTACTTCTAGCAGGAATAATAAAGGAATGGCACATCATAGAGTCATAGGAATAGATGTTCTAGAATTGTTATTACATGAGGATTGCAAGTAGTTACTAAAACAGGACACTCTTTAAGACCGCGCTCCTGTCCGATTCCCATTGAACGAAAGATTACCAGTACACAATGGTCTTTATTTCCAGTAGCAGCTCGGTTTTCCCAGATTCATAACATTTTGGGGAAATGCAGCACGCAGGTTTAAGTCCAATGGCCGTTAAATGCTCAGTTAAGTGGATAACCATATGTGCACAAGCCCGCACCGCTTCAGATAACATTTTATTGTATCGCTCCTGTTACTTCATGTCTCCAGCAGAACACATTTACAAAACCATTTAAAAAAAAGCAAGTCTTACCAAGCTTTCATGTTTTCGCCGCCGAAAAAAAAATCATGAAAAAAAAAGAAAAAAAATTTAAATATAAAATTTTCTCATCTCTATGAACTGTAAGCGCTACCAAGAGTGCAACTACTTTCCCCTCCACAAAAACAGAAAGCCACAAATTAGCCAGACTTCATGAATAAATAATAAAATGTTATTTGGACTTGTAGTCTCGAGTTATTCTGAACACCAAGGTTTAATTTCAGCCCCAGCAGGTGGGAGAAACATAGCTTCATATTAATATAACAAACTGCGATGAATGTCTAATATTTTCCTCTGTGAGCCATAGAACAAAGAAAACATATAACATGTGCTGTATCCTGCCATAGAAAGAGTCGTCAGAGACAAGCGCTGCAAAAATAAGAAAAGAAAAAAGAAAAAACCTCCTTGCTTAGTCAACACGGAACAATGTAATGTAATCAATACGGGGAGTTTTTATAAGCAAGGGGAATTGTAGTAAATTGTCGACCCTGATATGATCTGATGTCAGATTTCCTCATTACCAATTACAGCCCTGCCTCTTGTAATGGCTTTTCATTTCACCTAATAATGCCTTTCCTTTTTCGCAACTATTACCCAAAACCACAACACGTTCACGCCGGAATCTTTTTTTTTTTCTTTTTTATTAAATAAATTGCAAATATTCATTTTAATGCTGCCGGGGTTTTCAGAAATATGTCTCGCTGCTTACAGTGCTGTTTTATGCTGATGCTTGGAATAGATTCAACAGTCATTATGGAACTTTGGAAGTACAAGGGGAGACACTTAAAGGGGTTGTGCAGGATTTTGGGATAGATGCCACTATCATATCAGAGGGGGTCCGACACCTGGCACAGTAACCTATATGTTGTTTAGTTGTAGCTCTGGTGCCAGAAGTCAGCATGAGAACTAAACAGCTGCGTCCATTGTGTAGTGGATGGAGCTGGTTACCATTCACTTCAATGGCATCGGCGCTGCAGTTACCAGATCCATCCACTGCATAATAGATGGAGCTGTGGAGTTCTGGTGCTGTATCTACATGGTAACAGTTGATTGCCCGGGGTGGGGGCGGGGGGGGGGGGGCTGGAACATTGTACAGGGTATTAGAGTCACTCCTATATGATCTAAAAGATTTGTTATGAGGAAGGACATCAATAAAAAAAAACACCTGGACAACTCCTTTAATCCCTTGACAACCAGAACTATAAAGTCGTCTCTTTAAAGATAGTGCTTCCTCCAGAGCACAGCTAGGGCCATTGCCACCAGGTGCCTAATATTTCACATAGCAGATAACTGGGGCTAATGTCTGAGATTGGCGACATAGCCCATTGCAGTCATTTAACCCCTCAGATACTGTGGTCAAATATGAAAACCCAAGAGAACTGCACTCCCGGGTCCTGAACGACTGCCCTGCCTGGCAATCGAGGGAGCTATTGGTTGTCTGTAAAAACCATGGTCTCTCTGAAGAAGCTAGGCTTTTAGAGCTGCAGTTCCTATGGATCACAGTGGCAGTACAGGAAAGATGGGGCATTTAAAAGGTAAGTTAGAAATGTTAGTCCTCTGCTCTAGGGCAGTTTATTTTTTTAATACCTTTTCCCCTTTGAAACCCTCTATAAGAGAAAGAAGTTCAATTCCTAAAGGCAATCCTATTTTGAGTTATATTTTGTTTTTGGGGGTATATTAGATAAGATCGCCATCATTTTCCATAACTACCATAAGTAGTTGGGACAGTGTGGAACTGGTTCCTTGGACCCACCAGAGGAAATCTTTCTGAGGGCCACCCTCTTGTACAGAACATGATTGTGTCCATTTTTAATTTCATCTCTATCAATGTTATTATCATAGACCAACCAGGGCATGCCAGCAATAGGGTCAGATAGGATATGTGTGGATTTTTCTATAGAAAATAGTTGTGATTGGCTTCTGCAGTACCCCAGATACGGGGTACTACAAATTAACACCTTGGCATTGTTTCCTATGGCTATCTTTTCTTGTTCCTATTTAATTAATGTCCTTCTTATTGTATTTATGCAACTGTTAACTTATATTGCATTTGATGCTATGTGCCTGGTTTTCCAGCAGGTGGCGTAGGTCTGTCAGAGTCCTACACACAAGAATTGAACTAACTAATCCACCAAGGAAGGCTTTTTTTCAGGAAGCTGGGGTTAGTTGGATTTGGAGCTGGATGGTGGATGAGTGAACATCGTGCGGTGCGGGGAAGTGTCAGTCCGTCCTGCATCGGGAGCTTGGGGAATCAGCTCATAGAGCAATACTCTCCTCTTGTCCCTACAAATAGGAGGTGACAGTACTCTACGTGTGGAATAATGGCCTAAAGAAACCCCACTCTTTTGGGACACCAATCAAGTTGAAGCCAGTTATAAGAGAAGGAAGCAGTAGATAGCAAACCTGCCACCATATTACATCCTGCTAGAACCAAGTAAAGGAGAATTACACTAAACCCTTGACCTTGATTGTATTGTCAGAAAAGTCGGGCTCTGTGGCGAATCAAACTTTAACTGAAATCTGTATTAAAGTCAATTAGTTTTGATTCGATTTGCGTAACACTAATCATAACTAGTGTTGAGCGTGAATATTAGTGAATTATTGCGAATATCGCAAATTCAAAATTGCGAATATTGCAAATATAGCGCTATATATTCGCAATTTTGAATATTGTTTTTTTTTTTTTTAGATGTTAATCCTTGTTGCTCTCTGGTTGTCTTCCCACTTCCCAAAAGCTGTTCTTACCTGTCCGGAGGATTCCTGGCTCCCTGCCCGCTCCAGTCAATGTCTGTTGCCGCTTCTGCCGACTTCCTGTGTGCATGGGAACGCCTCCATGCTAAAATGTACCGTGGGATGTGAGAATCACGATCTCACAAATTTGACTAAGTTGTAATCGCAATGCGATTAATATAACCTGAATTATTAGCATTGCGATATTCATTATATTCTAGCAATACAACCATTAGGAACCCAGCTTTAAGTTGAATTCGCAATGCGAGCAATACAGGTTATATTAATCGCATTGCAAATTCAACTTAGAGCTGAGTTCCTAATAGTTGTTGCTAGAATATAACGAAGATTGAGAAAATAGTGCTATATTCGTGAATTCGTGATATTCGTCGTCTTCGTTATATTCTAGCAATACAACCATTATGAACTTAGCTCTAAGATCAATTCGCTTTGCAAGTATATGTTCGCTTCGCAAATAAAACTTAGAGCTGACTTGCTAATGGCTGTATTGCTAGAATATAATGAAGATTGAGAATATAGTGCTATATTCGTGAATTCGTAATATTCGTCATCTTCGTTATATTCTAGCAATACAACCATTAGGAACTTAGCTCTAAGATAAATTCGCAATGCAAGTATATGTTTGCTTCGCAGAATGAAACTTTGAGCTGAGTTCCTAATGGTCATTGCTAGAATATAACGAAGACTGAGAATATAGTGCTATATTCGTGTTATTCGTTATATTCTAGCAATACAGCCATTTGGAACCCAGCTCTAAGTTGAATTCGCAATGCAAGTAATACAGGTTATATTAATCGCATGGCGAATTTAACTTAAAGCTGAGTTGACAACCATTAGGAACCCAGCTCTAAGTTTAATTTGCGATGCGAATATAAATATGCGTAACATTCGCAATATATAGAATAATGACGAATATTCGATTTCGACGAATATATGACGAATATGGCACCTCCCACTCATCACTAATCATAACTAAAGTTTAACATACACTGGAGATAATTGTCAACCGAACACCAACATACATCTATTGTTTATAGCCATCTTCTGGCTGTAGTTGGGAGCATGTGCCACCTACTGCTTTAACTTATGAAGAGGTAACTTAAAACGGATGAAAGATATGAAACAGAACCTCTCACCTACCATGTGCAATGTACACCCCAAGTTATGATAACAGTACTATCAAAGGCTAAACCAGCTCTTTTTTGTTTGTACTTTTTTTTTAGTTGATATCACCAACACTTTAAGACTTAAAGGGGTATTTAAATGTTTTAAATAAAAATGGTGTTGGGGAGGGCAAAAATAACAAATGGTGGGTACTCTCTCTACAAATCCCCAACATCTACTATTTGATTGCTGCTTCAGTTCCCATTTCTCTCCACTTCTGCTTGACACACCTGACATGGCTTGGCTTGCTTGCTCAGCCAATCACTGGCTGCACAGGTGACTCATCTCAGCCAGTGATTGGCTATGCGTGCTGTCTAAGCCATTGCCAGCACATCAAGTTCATGAAGAGCAAGTGGAAAAGAGTGGGAACCAGAGCAGCAGCCTGGAACTGGAGCGGGGCCAAACAGAACTGGAAGGGGATTGGTAAGGTGAGTACTTGCTAATTTTGTCAATTTTTTCCTGAATTATCAGACAGGAATAACATGTAAATGTGCTGCTTCAAAGGCAGAATGTGGTGTCTCACAATAAAAGGACCCTTGGGTCATTAAGGACTTTAATTGAATTCCTCATAGAACCCTTATACAGACTTCCAGTAATGTTATACAAGGAATTTACACAGTCTAAAAAAACAAGTTTTGATAAATATATATTTGAAGTTAAGAAAGGAAAATGGGAGAGCCCACCATTATGGGTCAATTTAAGTAATGTGTTATTTGGTCGCCATATTTGTGAAGTGGAATGGGTGACAGTCTCTGAAGAGGCAGAGCAGCAGGCAGTCCATATGGCACCATAAAGAGGAGAAAACTCATCTGTTGAGTGCGCCATAGCATAATCCAACTGCTCGGTACAACCATCTGCTCAATGCTCAGCTAGCTCATTTCCTGATCCTTGATTAGTTGTAAGTTTCGGACAATTAAATGAAAAATATTTTAGTGATAGAAATCCAAAATAATGAAAAATGTTTATCTTAAAAAAAAAATCCTAATTTCATTTTATCAAAATTCTTCCGCTGTTTTTCCACCAGACTCTTTCAAATTGATTTCCCATGGAAAATATTAGCAGAAACCTAAAAATTAGAAAGTTGTCATTCTTATCTCTGTCAGTGGTTATGTTCATTTAGGTGTGTCTGAAGGTTGATTTTCAGGAAAGTTAGAATTTAATCATGCTGCAAATTGACATTGTGAAAACGGTAGGCCCCTGGGGGCCCTAACTGTGTGATATTTTGCAATTTATTTCCTATTTTGCTGCAGTTTAGGCTCCTGGTGTTATTTGAGTAACCGGGGTACAGTAAAGAAAATAAGAGTGTAAAAATGCTATTGGCAACGGGAAAAACTTTTTTCAACAAACTTCAAGTAACCCTGTTGTCCTCATCTTCTTCTTCCAAAGTCTAAAGAGTAGTTATAGAGAACCATTCAGATTTCCTATTTTGCACTATTTTTAAAGCACTCATCATGAAAAGCAGTATATACAACTTCAACAGCTGTTAATAGCTGGCCATAAACCTCCATAAGCTGTCAACTAAGAGCTCATTCTGTTGACAGCTATTCCAAAGACTCTCCAGTACAGATGCATAGTCAGCTTGGTTGAGAAGCTCATGTTCATCATTTGAGCATGCATTTGTGCTCAATGAGGGGAGGGGAATAAGCTGCTGGAAGATACTTCTGGTGGTGGCTTATCTCTCTTGAGAACAAAATATCAAGCATGACTTCTACTGTTGGGTGAAAAGTTGGGACACTGCCATCACACCCATTAAAGAGTCAGCCAGTCCCTCTGAATTTAAGGAGATGTTCAACTTATATCCCCCATAGCCAGATGTTATTATAGTGGAAACTATTGTGTCATCTATCTTAAATTAAGAATAATACAGTGTCTATGAAATCAGTGGATACCTATCAATTTCACTGGAGGCCAAAGGTTCTCAGAAGCTCAACAGAGTCAATAGGCTAGCTGAAAAGGCATTGCCTAAGAAAGACAACAGGTCTCAAGTATTCTCACAAAGAACAGGTTAATCCCTTTTGATCATCCTCACAGATTGTAATGAAATGTATTTCGCCTCTCTGACAGTCTGTGACTTCAGAACTGAACAATATCACTGATTAAGAGAAGCTTTTTGAATTAACCACCATATGGAACAATGTTTTAAAATTGATTGTAGGTGTTGTTTCATTTTTGGAAATTTGCATAACTAATTTGGCTTAACGCAGCTCATTAATTTTAAGATTTTTAAGCTTTTGTTTTTTGATGCCATATTTTAATTCCCCTAATGAGCGTACAGTTCATGAAGCATCAAAGAAGAAAACAAGAAAATAAAGCACTTAAAGAAGTGGAAGCACTCAAGTGTTTGTATCACTCCTGCATTAAAAAAGATGATCGGTGCATTTACAGTAATGATATACTTACTGAAGCTCTTCTCGTTAAAGTGTCCCTGCAGATAAAAGCTAGAAAACAAGCTTCGGTTCAGATAGAAGGCACTCACCCCACTACCAAAGTTATACTTACCTGGTGCCTGCCTCTCTGAAGTCCCATGGGACTGTCTTTATTTGAGCAGCTCTTCCATCATGATTTCCCATTTATATCCTGCCTAGCAGTTGCTATAATCCATTTAGGACTTTGTAGGTAGTAACTCTGTGCATAAACACCCTAATGCAAACTCTCTCCATGTGCCCTATTTTGGGGTATTGATAGGAGTTGTGTAGTTGGGACACAGATCCTCTCTGGAGGACCTAGCCAGTCCTTGCTTACTTTGATAACTTAATGATTTAAGAGGACATCATGTAATGCTTCTTTTGCCATGAGGCAGTGCTTCTGGATAATTGAACACATGCTAAAAGGTTCCTCTGCAGAATAGGTCTGATCGTTATAGGTCCCAGCAGTGGAGTTGCTTGTGACCAGCTAATTTTTAGAGAACTGTTCTAAAAAAGGAATTGCACAAAGCAGAATACCCCTATAAATACTACACTGAATTAAGATAAGATCAGCAAATCTTCATGGTGTCACAAGCAACATGCTGTAAAATTATATTATAAATTCCAAATTTATGGACACTTGGTCGGTGATTGAAAAGTGTGGTGTTTGCTTTCTCTCCTATTAATATTTCTATTGAGCTCAAGGCTTAAAATGACTGCGACTTTGAAGACAATTTTATTGCACTAAATAAGTCCAAAATGTATTTTAATATATTATAGCAATCTGAAATCCATTTCTCTTACACAAAACTCCATATTGCCTACATTCCACTATTGGGTTAGCCTGAGAGATTACTGCATACTGGGTTATTATTGAGCTCATTGTGTAAGCAGTATTCAGTAAGCTCTTAAGCGCCCACAAGTGGTGGCTTCAAGTAGCCTGAATTTTAGGATTTAATTTGATGGCTATGTAACGTGAAAATAGAAAATGGATTAATGGCCTTAACAAATCTTGATATTTTTTATTTTATTTTTATTTTTATTTAATTATTTTTGGTTTAGAAAATACCATCTTAAAAAAAAAAAAAAAACAATAGAGTAAGTCTATTTTAACCACAGTAATCAAATGGGACCTAGCAAGAAGATCTGACAGCAGTGTAAGTGACTGACATGTTATTGTAACAGCAGTTGCCTTGTGTTTGCATAAAAAGCCAATGTTCTCTCATAGGGATGAACAGAGATTTCTTCAATTCTTTTGTTACAGAGTAAGGAATCTCCAGAGACATTTTATTTTAATATGTGTTATTAATTAACAGTTTGATAGGAATGTAGCAATGAAAAAATATGTATTTTTCTTCTGTCTCCATAGACCGGTACCAATAAAGAAAATGTCAATTTGAGTCAGGTAATGGACTTTATTAATAGTTATTTGCAGTGGTGTAAGCTCACTATGACAACAAGAAACTGATTTGATAGGAAACTAAACGTTTGTGCAGATAAAGTGCATTGCGATTTTTTTTGTAAATTAATGTTAGGCAGTAGGTTTATCTGTAGTCTTGCATGAACTAGAGAACATATCGGGATGGGATATGCAAAATAGACTCAGCCTTGCTACATCTGCATAAAACCAAATATTTCCATATTGATTTTAATTTATAAAAATGTTATGATTGGACCTGGATCACAGTTGTCATGGCTTCTTTTAGAGTGTTTCATCAAGACAATTCCTCTCCATGTTAGGGCATATGGCAACAAAAAAAGGTGGAGACTGACCCCTTCTGTGAGCCCGACTAAAGTGACTCTGACTTGACCTATCCATTTTTTTTACATGGTCAGCCTTAAAACTAAACGAGCAGTAATACTAAAGGAAATGTGCCACCAAAAATGTTTTCTGTCCGTTAAAACCAGATAGTAACATTTATCTTTTATTTTTCTAATCAGTTTTTATTTTCTGATTACAGATTTTTAAATTCTGTTTTCTGAACATGATTATGGGGGCAGCCATCTTGCCTGAGCTGTTCTTAACATCATTTACACAGCATTAAAAAATATGACACAACGGTCTGGAGGGGACCTCATTGACTTTTATGGGAAAGTTTTCTAGGCATGCTCCGCGACCTGTGCAGAGGTCATTGTACAAGGAAGGAATAGATAAGCTCTGACAATCACCTATAGTGAATGGTGGATTTTATGTTTTTTTTTTTTTGTTTAAATATAGATGTAAAAATAACATCCCCCAAAATCTTTAAAATATATCAAACATAAAAAAATTATTTAAAGTAAACCTGTCACCAATGTTATGCTTACCTCACTGAGAGCAGCACAAATTAGTAACAGAAATGCTGATTTCAGCGGTGTGTCACTCATGAGCTAAAAGTAAGTGGTTGCTGAGAACCAGCATCATAATCATTGCAGCCCAGGCCTTGAAAAGAGTCAGATCTACCTGAGAAGAGTCAGATCTACTTGAGAAGAGTCCTGGTTATTTATAATCTCCTGCTCTCCCGCCATCTGCTGATTATTGCCAGTTCTCTCCTAGAGAGAAAGGGAGAAAACTAGGTAGAAGACTGTCAGTCATCAGCAGGTGAGCAGGAGAGCAGGAATATATGAATAACCAGGACTCTTCTCAGGAGGCCGGGACTCTTTTCCAGGCCCAATCTGCAATGATTGTGATGTTGTTTCTTGGCAACCACTTACTTTTACACCTGTCTCTACTTTATACTGCTGTTAGTATGGGCATCATAAAGTTGATGACAGGTTCCCTTTAAATAGGTGATTTTTTTGATGACACATTTCCTTTAAATTTCCCTTACAGCAGATGCAAAATGGTCAAATTTAATAGGAGCCCAACCTACAATATTCAGCAGATCCCCAGGGTAGCTGTGGCTATCTTTCTGAAGCTACCACTATAGTTCTGGGGCCTAGTCAGGAACAGCTGATAGACAAGGGTGTCGGGTGTTGGACCCCTGCCAATCAGATGTTAATGGCGTATCTTGAGGATAGGCCATTAATAAAAATCTCTTTTTTCCTCTCTTTTTTCCTCTCCACTGTGAAAATGATGCTGTCAAAAAAAAAAAAAATTTGTGGTGTTTTATGGTGAAGAGCAAGTCCTAAAATGAAAAGAAAACTCATGGTCCTATGATAAGATAAAATATGATCTATTGAATGGAAATGTGTTGTAAGCATGCTGTGTGCAGAGAGGGAGGAGAGAGGAGGAGCAGTGCTGTCCTCATGTGTCCATCATGTGATTCTGTGTTGTCTGACTCTAGCTTTATGATAGATGTGCTACTTTATATTCTTTTTTAATCTTATCATTTGATGATAATGAGATGACTGATGACCCTGCCCCAATGTACTGAGCACAGGCTCAAAAATTGACAGTAATTGTCATCCCATTTGGAGGGCTCAGTGCCCTAGTCTAGGATATCTTCTAATAAAGTAGATCATAAAATGAAAAATAATAATAACTTCTAAACAATTTTCCAAAAACTGTTCACGTATCACGTTCAATAGGTCGTTTTCTAATGATACATGTTTTTATATACTTGTATCTCTGTGGTCTAAATAGTCCAGTAAATTACAGACATCCCACTGCTGACAGCAATGTGGAATTTTTTTTTTTTAAAACTACCTTCAAAATTTGGGATGTTAAACAAACCATACCACTCATTCAAGTTTTTAATTAAGGATTCAGTGTTGCATCTCTTCTAAGACATTAAAATTCAGGTGCAGTCATTAATCTTTCTAAACGAATTCACCTGTGGCTAATACTGATGTATTTTCTATGAGACTTGTCATGGACGGCAAACTGCATGCATAACCACTCTACACTTAATTACACAAGGGATTATCGTTAGTGTCATAAAGATAAAACCCTGCTAGGAGCGCTACATAGATTTCTAAGCGATGCACCATTTCATTTTGGTTAGCAAGAACATAAGTATTTAAGAATATTAAAAGTTCATTTACATCGGAGCTGAACTGACGTGACAGGTCATGAAAAGGTCATGCTCTAATGATGCCTAATGAGAATATCTCAATTATCATAAAATGAGAGTGCCGAGCAACAATGGCATCCAGACCTTGCCCACCATCAGAGATGTTAACAGGGCGTTCAGAATTTAATATTAGTCCAGATATATATGGAGAATGCTGGACGGAAGTCCAACCCATCCAGCAAGGGAAAGACTCTGATAGGGCCCTAGGACCTCAAATAGTCTTTACTTGGAACCTATTGGTGAATTATCATTTGCAGAGTAGAATGGGTGAAATTAAACTCAAACAACCTACCCATAGACTTTATTATGAAAACGTTTGCTAAATAGGTGTCCTTTTGGCCTACATTTGGCCAAGATCCCATAGACCCAACTGCATTAAAAAGTACAGTTGACTGCCCTTTTCTGTAGGCATATCCATGGTTCTACCATATTTTAACATCAAAAGGGTATTATTTAAGACGTACAATGTCTTTCTAAAGTGAAATTTTGGAAATCATGGGAACCATTAGTTTTAAAGTCACAAGGTGCTCTTCTGGCAACACTACCCTTGTCTTGGCCAACAAGCAAAGTTTATCCTAGAGCTGATGGCAACCATGGAAAAAGGTAAGCATAGTTTATGGTTCCTGTATGTTAGAGCATTTTACCTGTGGAATCTTGAACCTGACTGGGCAACCTCGGCTGAGAGAACTTTGTCTTCTTGTATTTCTTCTCTTCAAATACTCTGAATTCCTGTGCTACTCAAAACATGTTAATAGGATACTTGACCTCTTTTGGGTTTTAAGATCATTGGTCCATGGATAGAGTAAAGTTACCCATATGCTTCAGAGAACTGTCGATCAAGCACTTATTCTTTCAAAAGTTATCCATGATGTACATGAAAGCCTAGCTCGGCCAAATTATGAATGGAGGGTGGGGAGGCTGTTGACATCCAAGAATTGGGAGGCCATGCACATTAAGTGGTTAGCCACCCCTGACAAAAGAAGCAGGTTCAGTTAACATTAATTTAATGTGTATAAATGGGTTGGCCCATCTGGGATATTGATGGCATATCGCTTGGATATGCCATCTATGTCAGACAGAACCTGGTCCCACCTTTGGGAATCACTCCTATCTCCAGAATGAACAGAGAGCAGCTGCACATGTGCAGCAACCCTTTATTCACTGCTATAGGAAACTCTGAAAATAGTCATGAACGCTATCTTAGCTATTTTCTGAACTCCAGTAGCTGTGATTGGAGGTTGACTGTGGTTGCATGGTGTGCTCTCCTTCTATTTGGGGAGCCCCGTTCTAGAGATAAGAGCCGGTCCCAGAGGTGGGACCCACAATATATGACACAATATTCCAGATAGGTCAACTCCTTAAAGTTATTTACTGTGAGAGGGTCAGATACCAACAAATAGAAGTCTACTAGTTGCCCACATTGTCTAGATCAAGTGGTAGGGAACAAAAAGTTCCTCAATTACCTTACCATTATGCCCACCATTGTTAAGCCAGAAGGTAATATGAGTCAATGCAGTCTGTGTAGAGCACTATGGAATAAGTTGGAGCTGGTCTCCAATGAAAAATGTATAGCAGATACTACCGACCACATTCAATTAATAATACTGGTGTCTTCTTCTATGACTGATCTACCTTTGGGTTCCTCAAACATCATGGCCCATACCAACATCTAGAGGGAATAAATAAAATATGAAGTAGTGTCCATATTACGATTTTGAGTCCTGGCTACAATAAGTGCATGGTATTATAATGTACATATTCCCTGAAATGTATTCTTGTTCTTTAATATTTGCTCGGTTAGAAATTCCATGCTTCCTTCCTCACAATTTTTGCAATGCAAAAACAATCACATAATAAAGGACAATTTGTTAGATTTACCGGTTCGTGCCCTTTCAGGGAAAATTATTCACAGAGAATATTACAGTTTTATTTGCAGCCCTTAAAATAATATACATAGAAGAAAATAATGTAGAGTTTGATTTTTTTCCTTGCTTTTTATGGCTAATACGCTGCATTCCATTACGCCTTTTACATTTGCAGCAATATAATTTCTAGTGCAAAATAGCCTATATTGCTGTGTTACATTTTTAAATAAACCATTATTAGCTCATAGGAATGTGTGCATTTGTCTTGTGCAAGTGTAATTTTGTATCCTGGCTGAATCCGACGGGAGAAAATATTGCCACCGAGAAAGCTCCAGACGGGTTGTTGCTATTAGGTTTGAAAAGGAAAGAGATGGATTTTGAGTACCACATGTTTTGGTTTTAAGGCCTCTTTTTGATTCTCTTTAAGGATTCTTTTAGTGGACTCCCTTATGAGCTTCTTAGGATAGCCTTTTTCCTCAAATGGTGTTTGAGGATCTGATACCAAAAGGGACGTTACTTCCTCGACCTCCACCTCATGGATTTTAAACACTGAGTGTATATAAAACCTATTGATAAGATATATATGTTTATGATGCTATTGCTGTCTGTATATTTATTTTGAATGCTCCTGAACAAGGGGGTATATGAGAACCTCTGAAATGCGTTGAGCCCACCTGTGATATCGATAAAAGGAAACCACCAAAAGTTTGGTACTGCCGTGTCTTTCCTGAGATACTACAAGTGATCCTGGCGGGGGAGGCTGAGTCTATGGGTGTCTTGAGTTTATCCCATTGACCTCCTCCTCAGTGAAGTGAGTCAACCTTTTACTTTTTGTTTTTAACAAGCTTTTTAATTGCATTTAATCCATCTCATTCGTTGATCAGCTTCAATTCAATTGTCAGAACTCAATTGTGTCTACTAATTAATTGTTCAACGATTCCAAAAAATGCATCTCTTTCCTGAAAGTGACCACCTGGAGTCTGGCGCCTTCTCGGTGGCCGTGTTCTTTTCTCCATTTCTGCACTTATTTATGTAGTAGTTTTATCTGCACATTCAGCCACTACCGGCAGCCACTCATTCCTTACACTTTGGCACTAGTTTTTCCTCCCTTTGGCGCCCTGCTGTTATTCCAAGATCTTTTGGATTATATTCCAAAAAGTTATTTGACTAAAACTCTTTTTAAAAAATAATAATAATAATTTTCTCCCCTTTTGAACATTGCCATTTTAGAAAAACA
Organism: Bufotes viridis; assembly: GCA_033119425.1. Lineage (NCBI taxonomy): Eukaryota > Metazoa > Chordata > Amphibia > Anura > Bufonidae > Bufotes > Bufotes viridis. The sequence continues at coordinate 143,837,060 of CM065596.1, forward strand.
TAATGGCCATGATTTATCATACCTTCACTCCAGAATTCTGGCATCAAAAAGTCCCAAAATTGGGCATTTGCGACTTTTCACACTCATTTGCGCATAATTTTGCGACTTTTTTACATGTGTACACCACTCACTCCAGGTTTGTAAAAATGGGCGTGGTTAGCCATGTTAATGAGTTTCACTCCAGATTTATCATTGGGACTTTTTTAAAAAGTCGCAAAAAAGTCGCAAAAAAGTCCCAATTTCACTCCAGTGAGGACCATGCTTATCTTATGCGACTTTTTAATAGAACATGCGACTTTTTTGTAAATATGTGCGACTTTTGTAAAGCCGCTTACTGAAGGATGAACTGCTACCGTCAAACCACATTTATCACATTATTAAAGGACCATTAATAAATCTGACTGAGCCAAAAGTGACTTTGGGCAGATGGAAAAGTGGAGTAAGATGGAAGTGTAATGATAAATCAGGCCCAATGTTCATATATTTGGGATGGCTCTCCTACCCTTATTTTGCTATAGGGGTAAACCTTTATCTAATCTCCATGGGGGCTCCACAAAAATATTAGGCATGTTGAACCTTCTTTCTCCAAGCATTTGGGAACTGTTAGGTTACCCCCTACATGGTTCCTCTTTGACCTGTCCTGCCATAATGCAATTCTGCTCCAATGCCTATGATCAGGGGTGTAGCTAACAGCTCATGGGCTCTGGTGCAAGAGTTCAGCTTGGGCCCCCCTTCTCTCAGTGCTTGGTGTGTCTTCTTATGCGGCACAAGGGTCTTTGGGCCCCCTCAGGCTCCTGGGTACGGTAGCGATTGATACCTCTGCACCTTCTATAGTTATGCCCCTGCCTATGATTACATTACTCAGTGAGGCATTTTTATTTAAAAATAAAAAATTCATAATGATAGTACTAATAACACATTAGAAGACTAATAAGAATTACTTATCAATATTTCTAGATGCTTTAATGGCTTTCCTCACTGTACATTAAATATCAATTCATTTTTCTGGCACAGCAGATCATTGAAGCGAGGATATTGAGACTAACCTGTGGCGTGGTACAATTGATGCCTCAAAGCAGCAAGTTACCTAGAACAATCAGTTCTAATAAACAACATGTTGTCACATTGTAAAATATATTACTGCCACCGATGTCACCGAGCCTGAGATTAAAACATGAGCACAACCCTCTCTAGTATTGCAATCAACTTTGTCATTATGGAGTCAGATCATCGCCTGTAAATCAGCATGATCCCTTTGAAACAAAATGAATCATTGCGGTTTTCATCTAACCTTTCTGTCTATTGGAAAACACTTTTGGATACACTTGACATATGTACAGTTAAATATGGTCATTTCATCTCACAGCGCAGAAAGAATTGCAAAAAAAAAATCTCTACACTATTCTGCTTTATGAAAAATATGCAATAAAGATGATTGTGGACGGAGCCATTGATCTGATCAACCTTATTATTTACTGACATAGCAGACGCTGGCTAATATATCTAGACCATCTGGATAGGAAGAAAGGGTAATACAGTGACTGAAACTATAAAAATTAGTGTTGAGCGCGAATATTCGAAATACGAATTTTAATCCCGAATATCGCCACTTCGAGAATTCACGAATATTTAGAATATAGTGCTATGTATTCGTATCCATGAACAGTGTTGATCGCGAATATTCTAATCGCAAATTTTTATCGTGAATATATCACATTGCCGATTTTCGCAAGGAAGTAAATAATGACTGGAGATCATGAATTCTCGAATTTGCGAATTTATGGTGAATATTCGGACAAAAATTAGCAAAATATTGCGAATTCGAATATTGCCTATGCTGCTCATCACTACTAAAAATACCACCTACCTCATGGCTATCTGTATCACTATTATCTATCTATCCATCTACTCTATCTATCTATCTATCTATCTCATATCTATTCTATCTATCTGTCTGTCAATCTATCTGTTTATTTGTTTTATATCTATCTACAGAGGCAGCCAAGTTAAATTTGATGGTTAGCGCGTTAAATAAAGAATAGCAAGAAAAGGTTAACTAAATTTTTTATAGATTTCAATGGCTTTTGTCACGAGATAACTGAGATAACACTGTGACATGTGTCATCAGAGTCAATTTTAGCTTGGCTACATCTGTATCTATTTGTCTATCTGTCTGTCTATCTGTCTCATATCTACAGATATAGCTGAGCTGTTATCTCGTGCCATCATTTGACAAAAGCCATTGAAATACATTGAAAAAGTTAGTTAAACTTTTTGTGATAGTTTTTACTTAACGTGTTAACCATCAAGTTTAGCTATCTATCTATCTAGGCCTGAGGAAGGCTCTAGTGGTGAGCCGAAACATTGTGTCCTGTATGGGTGAATAAACACTTTTCTCTTTTCTTTTATCATTAGGTGTGCTGCCTATTTGCATTTTTCATTTATTTGGGCAATAGTCGTCCCATTGGTATTTTCCCCTCTTTATTTTTTTTTTTCTTTGTGTCTAGTGCTGCCATTTTTCTTCTATATCTGTCTATCTATCTATCTATCTATCTATCTATCTATCTATTTATCTATCTCATATCTATCTATCTATCTATCTATCAATCCACCTCATATCTATCTATCTATCTATCTATCCACCTTATTTCTATCTATCTATCTATCTATCTATCTATTTATCTATCTACATTGTTTAAAAAGGATAGTAAATATTTTTTAAGAAAACAATTTAATAATTATTAATAATAATAATAATAATAATAATAATAATTCATTTAATACCTTAACTTGTTTAGCCCCCAAAATACTCTCTTGTTTGTCTGTTTATTTATCTTCTTATCATTTTCGAGTAGCAACTGAAAGAAAGTTTAGGCATTGCAGGAAATATTATTACATTTTGTTCCTAAGTTAAACACTCTGGAGGAAAAGGCAGCATTATACACTGTGGTTTTACTGTTCATTACCAGGATTACGTGAATTATCTCCAGTCTGTTTTTATCACACCAGAGAACAATGTAAGGCATATTAACGTCCATCTTCATGACATTCAGCAGGTCTATTTATCTTGATGAGTATCCTACCCTGGTAAAATTACGCACAGCATAGACCGAAAAGGGCCATCCAGTGACAACAGCCTGAACTGATATCCCTTGTTTCTCTCAGACTCACTCTGTATTTTAAGAACATAAATGGTTTCCTTTTATTACCGAGGTCAGATTGAGATCACTAACGAACTCAGCCTGAAGGAGAAACACGGAATGTATGATGATCTGATTAATTACTAGAAATCAAATGCCTTGCAGTGAGGAGCTATGCGGTTGAAAGAGACACCAGCCTTATAAAAATGCTGCACATTAACAGACATGCCTGGTCAGACAAAAACACCATAGGGATACAGTTTCACTTTAGCTTGAAACCAAAGGATTCGAGAACGATTGTTTATCCTTGACTGTGTGACCTATGTCAGTCTTTATTAAAGGCTGACATTTTGGTGAGGAAAATCAGCAATAGCGGATTCTTTGAAGTGGAACATCAGGTGCTTTTAATTTAGATAAATCGCAAATTAAAATATTGGAAAATAATGATTTTTTAAGTTTTTTTAATTAAATACTATTTATTTAATAGATTTATTAATACATTTTGATTTTATTATATAATTTTCACTTATCTATTATACACAGTCAAATCACATTATTATGGCCACCGGCTAATATCCAGAGTATTCGCTGTGTGCAGCACGGACAGCAGCTAGATGGGCTGAGAGTGACGGAATAAAGTCCTCGTAGGCTGTCACCAGAATCTGAAGCCGTGCTGACTGCAGTGCCTCCTACAGCTGCTGGAGGGGGTTTGGGGGAGGATCCATAGAGCGATCATGATGATTGAGGTGGTCCCAAAGATAAACAATTGGGTTCATATCTGGGGAATTTGGAGGCCAGAGTAGTACTTGAAAGTCTTGGTCATGCTCTTCAATGCTGGACTTTTCTAGCCATGTAACATGTCCCATTGTCATGCTAGAAGATCCTATCCACGCCAGGGAAGACAATCAGCATGTAAGGATGTACGTGATCTGCAACGATGGATCCTCCCCAAAATTCGTTGAGAATGCCTTCTATATGGATGAGTGGGCCCGGAGAATGCCACAAAAAATTCCCCACCCTAACTATGCCACGACCAGCTTGTGTTCTTCCAGCAGTGGTTGCAGGGTGTTTGTTCTCTGATGTTCCTCACCTGACACGGCAATGTCCACCTGTTCAATGAAGCAGAAAATGTGGCTCATCGGAGAAGGCAACACTTTTCCAATCAACATAGGTTCAGTTCCAATACTGCAGCAAACATTGAAGATTGTTCTGCCATTGCAACCTTGATAGCAGAGGTGTAGAGACCATCTGTCTACTTTGGGGTCCCATATGTAATATGGTCCTCTAAACCAGGCATGGGATTCAGCCAGTTCCCTCAGGTTCTCCAGATCCGGTTGTTAAAATTACAGCTGCAGCTCGCCATGTGTCCGCTGTTGAGTAGGGAACCTGTCGTTAAAAATTTGAATTCCATCCCTGCTCTTAACTGCTGTGTTAGACACACGTCTGGTGGCCCCCTGGTTCATTTTGGTGGTGAGCTGCTCCATTGTAGCGTGTTATCTTCCCTTGCACACCGTAATAGCTGACATTCACCTCTCATGTCGGTGGAATATGGTGCTACACAGTTTCCACTTCGCTGATTTGTGAATAGTGCCTTTTGGTGATGTCACTTATGATACACTTTTACCACAGCAGCCTGGGAACAATTTTTAAACTGAGCATCTATATATATTTGTTATAATGTTTATGTCAAATATTTATTCTATCATTTTTATATATTTTTAGTTTAGGGTTTGTATACTATTATTGACTCTTTCACACTATATGATGTACACACCTGTCATGAGAGAGAATTACGACACACACTCTGAGCAGGGCCGGCGCATCCTATAAAGCGGACTAGGCAGCCACGTAGAGCACCTCTTGGGAAGAGGCGCGGCTAGGAGCGCCGGCACCCCTCATGCTGCAGCTGCCCGAACGCTCTATATTGAGCCTCTGGTGGCTGCAGCACTGCCTGGGCTGGTGCGTCCATGAGGGCGCACGGCTCGGGCGCAGCATGAAGAGAGGGACTGACAGGAGGGAAGCACTCAGCGCTCCCTCCTGTCACTCCATCATTGTAGCGTGGCCGAGTCCTGTATGGTCTGCGGGTAGAGGGAGCATCTGTCTCCTGTACCCGGCCGGACTGCCATGAAGTGCGCACACAGTGTGCACTTCCTGTTAGTCCGCCCGGGTACAGGAAATGAAAGCTCCTGTACCCGTGGACCATACAGAGCTCGGCCACGCTACACTAGAGGTAGCAGAGGGGGAGAAAGAGAATGACAAGGGGGGAGGACAATGACAGGGGGGAGGACAATGTCAAGGGGACAAGAATGACAAGGGGGACAAAGAGAATGACAAGGGGGGGAAGAGTGACACAAAAGGGAAAGAGAATAACAAGGGGGGTAAAGAGAATGACAAGGGGGGGAAGAGAATGACAAGGGGGGGAAAGAGAATGACAAGGGGGGGGGAAAGAATGACACAAAAGGGAAAGAGAATAACAAGGGGGGAAAGAGAATGACAAGGGGGGGAAGAGAATGACAAGGGGGGGAAAGAGAATGACAAGGGGAGGGGGGAGAGAATGACAAAGGGGGGAAGAGAATGACAAGAGGGGGAGAGAGAGAACTGGCGTTAGTTAAAGGGGTTCTGCAGTTTATTTAAATTGATGATCTATCCTCTGGATAGATCATCAGCATCTGATTGGCAGGGGTCTGACACCCGGAACCCCCGCAGATCAGCTTTTTGAGAGGGCAGCGGCACTGGCCGTAGCTCCTTGGCCTTCTCGCTGCTTACCGCAGGCGCAGTGACGTCAGACTAGTATCACTGGCCTTGGCGGGGTTAAGCTCTGTTCCCTTGAATGAAGCTTAGCCCCACCCAGGCCAGTGATACAAGTCGGACTCGTGACATCACTGGGCCAGTGTTTTGCTTACAGTTCGGGAATAGTTAAATGACAATAAAAACCAGACACATAAAGAATAAGTAATTTATTCAGTATGTATTAAACTCAAAAATAGCATATAGCACTTATATAAGGTCAGCATATATAAGAATAGCACTTCAGCAGAAACAACACTTACTTCACCGTCAAGCAGTCAATGATTATGACGCATCGGCATATGCTTCAGGGAGTCTCCCGAGTCCGATGTGACGGGAATCTTCAACTAGACAAGCGTCCTCATCTAGTGAATCAGATTTGTGCACCCTTGACCAAGGAAACCTCCCAAGGCTATATACCAGTTCTCGTTACACAACCATGACTTGCATCCCACATGCCCACCGTGGGCACCTGGGAGGCGTTGTCAGTAAACAAGCCATCCATCCAGTCAGGAGGGGCCAACTCCCGCCAGGATGTTTTGGCTCTTGATGTGAACCGCGTCTCATTGTCTGATAACCAACATTCCATTAAACATTGCAAAGGTCAGCATCTCTATTAATATTATTCTAAAATATACTTATAATACAAGAGAGACTCCATTTTAGAATCCCATTCACGTTGCATTACAGCCAGCGGTAAACAGAGAGAAGCCTGAGGCTCTACAGCCAGCGCCGCTGCCTTCTCAAACAGCTGATCGTGGGGGTCCCGGGTGTCAGACTCCTGCCGATCAGATGCTGATGATCTATCCAGAGGATAGATCATCAGTTTAAATAAGCTGCAGAACCCCTTTAATTAACGCCAGTTCTCTCTCTCCCCCTCTTGTCATTCTCTTCCCCCCCCTTATCATTCTCTCCCCCCCTTGTCATTCTCTCCCCCCCCTTGTCATTCTCCCCCCCCCCCTTGTCATTCTCTCCCCCCCTTGCTCCTGAATCAACTTCCAGCATCGAAAATTACTTTTATCCCACAACTTACTAACTTAACTTCAGTCAATAGCAACCACAGCATCTAAGGCCCCTTTCACACGAGCGAGAATTCCGTGGGAGTGCAAATCATGATGCGAACGGGTCTGTGTACATGAGCAGTGGTCTTCACACATCACTTTTGCGTTGCGTGAAAATCACGGCATTTTCTATATTCTGTGATTTTGACGCAACACTGGCCCCATAAATGTGAATGGGGCTGCGTGATAAGCGATTTTCATAGATGGTTGCTAAGAGATTTGTTTGCGAAATCGAGCAGTTTTCACTGAACGCATCCGCAACGCATCTGGACATAATCCGGACACGCTTGTCTGCAAGGGGCCTTAGTACTTAGACAGAGGGAAGGGACTCCCTCCATTAACCCAGTGGCCCACCCACAATGGCAAAAATTAAATAAGAAATAAAAAAATATGGCCTTTTTTTAAATAAATAAATAAAACTTTAAAAAACACAAAATTGAAATTCCCTTTTCTTTGTAGATTGTAAGCTCTCATGGGCAGGGTCCTCTCCCCCTCTAAACCAGTGTGTTAATAATTTCATGCTTATTACAGTTGCCTTTTTACATTATATGTGTGTAGATTTACATGGAATTAATGGTGCTTCCAAATAAAATACTACTAATAATAATAATAATTATAATAATAAATGCATAATGAAAAATACTACTACTAATAATAATAATAGTAATAATAATAAATTGCTGTTACACTTAGAGGCTCATTTGCATATCTTGAAACCTTTTTCTCAGCAATGCGGACACATATGAACATGGGACCAACACAGATGCCCTTCAGCTGCCAAGAGCACATGTAACAGGTCAGCCAGTGTCATAGGTTCAAATCTGCTGACAGATGCCCTTTAATTCCAATTTAATTTTTTGTCTTTATTTTCTAAAACCATAGAATTGAATGGTAAGTCACATTTTTCATGGAGATGCATAAATAGTCCAAAAAAGTAAAAAAAATAAAAAATGTAATTGTTGCCTTTGGTTAACTAAAGTTCAGCTTTCACTGTTCTGCCATCATTATTTTTACTTCTCACTTTTTTATACACTACTTTGCCAGTTTATTTGTCCATGCCATTCTTTGTTGATTTTTCCTTTTTTCAGTTATTGGAAAAAGTTATCTGTTGTCAAATTACTAATTGTTTGGCATTTTAAGATTATAAATTACTGTAGTTATAAGTCACCTCCTTCTTCTGTGGACTGTCTCTGTGTGAGCAAGTGCAGGGCCGGCGTCAGCACCCGGGGCTGGGGCCCACTGCTCCTGCGGGGGGTGACTCAGGTCTATGCAGAAGATCGCTGTACAGTCGGGAATCCCCCAGTGTAACTGAAGAGTCAGGACTCCAGTTTCCGGCTTAGGAGTCCTTGCTTTGACTCCATATACACCTATGTCATATATAGAGTCAGTACTGTGAACATGAAGGTGATATCCCCAAATGTTGTCAGTATGCTTGTGGACACCCATTGTATTTAAGTCTAATTTAGCCTCTATTTCTGAAATGTTTCTGCTGGGATTTGAACTCACAAGAAGCTTAACCACTGAGCTCTAGAGCTCAATGCTAAACTGTGCAAGAAAATCATCATAGTAGTTTCTCATGTATTAGGTATTGATCAAATATTGAAGTTTGATTTTATATATTTTTTTAGTAATTGTAAAAAAATGTATGGCACAAAATAAATGTATAATTACTATATATATAATATATATATATATATATATATATATATATATACATAATATGTGGGAAACTACTACTGAGGTTTATAGCCATAATATATTCACAGCAGGTTAACATGAAGCTCTATAGCTCAGTGGTTAAGGTTCTTGACTTTAATGTAGATGGCTGTGAGTTTGAATCCCAGCAGAATCATTTAAAAATAGAGGCTAAATAAAACTTAAATACATATGCCAACATTTTTTTATTTGTGTAACCACTACTTTTGGCTGGGAAAGGTGGCAACTCTAACAGAACCCCCGCTCTCCGGTGACTCCCATAACTTTTTTACAGTTATGTCTATGGAGATGTGTAGGGGATCATTTGAGGGACAATCTGTCTTTTTAGACAATAACATTTTGGGGTGTGTGTGACTTGATCACTTTTTAATTAAATTTTCTTGGGAGATAAAGTGATGAAAAAATGGCAATTCAGCCTTTTTTTTGTTACATCCTTCACCATATGGGCTAACATTTTTAATATTTTATATTTTAATAGTATGGCGATGCCCATAATTTTATTTATTTTGTGTTTATTTATATTTTGGGTAAAATCAGGTGATTTTACTTTTTTTTTTTTTTTTTTTATTATATTTTCAAAATTTTTATTTACTTTTTTTAATTACTTTCTGTTAGGTCTCCAAATAGACCACAACTTGTAATCATCAGATTCCAACTTATACAGAATAATGGAAATTGCTCCATTATTCTGTATAGAAATCACTGTATCACAGTTCAGTGCTGCCACCTAGTGGCCTGAACTGGGAAATACTAATAATGAGCCTGGAAGCCTAGTACAGGCTGTAGCTCATTTTTAGAACAGGGTAATTTCCCCGATCTCCGCTAAAGGAAAGTGCGTCTGAGCAGGAAGCCTGTGCTTCCGTTTTTTAACCCTCTCAGATGCCATTTGACCACAGCATCGGGGTGGTTAAATGTCCAGGTCAGCAATACCGCAGATTGTGGACATTTGTAGGGGGTGCCTGGTTGCAGAACAGAGCCATCTTTAAAGACCTGCTATATGCCGTACATTTACGACGGATGCTGGAAAGTGTTAACTTGTCACATGACCAAACTTGTATAGGAGAGAGCTTTCTTTCTGCACTGACACTGGAGCTCATGCAGGTACTTTGGGGGAGAAGGGTTGTGTATTCCTGCAAGCGGCTGCTGAAGGAGGGTCTAGTGCTGTGCAGTCCTGGGGTACATGCTGCATTTCCACCGGGTGAGGAGGGGTTTAGTGCTGTGTAGTCCTGGGGTACATGCTGTATCACCACCAGGTGAGCGGGGGCTAGTGCTGTGCAGTCCTGGGGTACATACTTTATCACCACCGGCTCCATTGCTGTAGCTTTTTATGAGGGAGGGGAACTCATTCCTGTGAGGGGAGGGGCCATGTGACATATTCTGGGGGCCATGAGGGTGCAGATCTGTGTGTGGGGCTTAATGGGGTGTAAATCTGTGAGGGAGGGCCTGGAATCGACAAAATGTGACTGTGTTAGTACATTACTACAAGATTTGGGGCTCCACTTTTGATTTTACCCAGGGCCACATTTTATCTAAAACCGGCCCTGTGTCCCCAGTACAGTGGCGTGTTAAGGGGGGGGGGGGCGTTAGACCCCGGGTGCAGGCGATTATAGGGGTGCCGGCTGCTATGAGTGCTTCCATCTCATTGCTGGAGAACAGGAGAGTCATCTCCCTGTGCTCCTTCTCTCCTCCAGGGCCAGCCCAGCAGTGATGTTATGACATGTGTCTCACTGCTGCGCCGGAGTGTAGGGAGATGAGCTGCAGTGAAATGAAAGGACTGTGCTCCAGCAATGATAGCTAGGGGGCCCCTGGGGGGTCATTATACAATATAATGGCCCCCTCACACAGAGTTATTATACTGTGTAAGGGGGCCATTATATTATGTGAGTGCCTCTCACACAGCATAGTGTGTAGTGCCCACACACACAGTGTAATGATCCCCCGTGCCCCCATTCAGTATGATTCCTCAATGACCCCCTATACTGTATAATGACTCCCAGTGAGCCCCATACAGTATATTGGGGGTCACTAGGGGTTTTATACTGTAGCGGGGTCATTGGGGGTCACTATACTTTCTGCGGGGTACTGGAGGTCATTATACTGTGTGGGAGCAACAGGGGACATGTCACTGTAAAAAAATGCCACAAAGGGGCCCACTAAGATTTATTGCTCAAGGGCCCACATGAAACTGGAGCTGGCTCTGAGCAAGTGGATGAGGTATTTTTTTCTGCTCTTTCTAAGACAACTTTAGGAAAAATCATTGGTTACCATGATTCGATTTGTTAAGGAAATTCAGCTTTGTGGCAAATGGAATTTTTCCTAAACTTAAAGAGGACCTTTCACTGGTCCACAGTTTATGAGTTAGAGCTATGTTCATTGAGAGCGGCACCCAGGGATGTCCCTGCACTTACTTTTATCCCTGGGTGCCGCTCCGTTCGTCCTCTGTAGCCCCCGGTACCGACACTCCTGCTGCTGTAATTTTGCCTGGGGCGGAGACTTCTTCTTCAGCCCTGGGCGTCTCCTTCTCCCAGGGCTGGAGCACTGGCCAATCGCAGCGCTCAGCTCATATTCAGGATATAGCGCTGCAATTGGCCAGCGCTCCAGCCCTGGGAGAAGGAGACGCCCAGGGCAGAAGAAGAAGTCTCCGCCCCAGGCAAAATTAGAGCAGCAGGAGCGCCGGTACCGGGGGCTACAGAGGACGAACGTAGCGGCACCCAGGGATACAAGTAAGTGCAGGGACATCCCTGAGTGCCGCTCTCCATGTAAATAGCTTTAACTCATAAACTGTGGACCAGTGAAAGGTCCTCTTTAAGATCAGTGACATAACTAGAAATGACTGGGCCACGCAGCAAATTTTTGAATACCCCCCTTCCCCCTAGCAATGACCTCTCAACCCCCTCATGCAACCCCCACTCCTATGGCTAGTCAAGTTTGCACTCTCAGACGAGGCCTGGCAGTCACTTGGTCCGTTTTCTGCAGTGTCACTGCATATAATGTCATTGTATAATACTGTTAAGAGGGCGCCGACAATAAAAATCTTTTAGTCTTCCTCCTGGGTGTGCCCCTTCTGAGTTCGGGCCCCAAAACAGCTTCTTCCCCTATAGCTGTGCCCCTGCTTCAGATTGAATTCCGCTTTGGATGCTTTAATTCCCTCAACACTAGCTAGAGCATCTTAAGATTTTATTTAAAAAATGCTAGTGAGGGTATAAAATGCTATAAACCATTTATATTCCCTTATTGACGGACATCAAACATATCGCCGATGTGTTTTAGTAGCCAAAAAATCCCACAAAAACCTGACCTGTGTATAAATGCAACAATAAAGCATTGTGGTAAAGCTTAAAGAGGTTGTTTGGTTTAGAAACCCCACTTTCAGAAACATTATGGTGAGATAATAGAGGCGGACACTCATTTCTAAAGCTACGTCATTTAGCCTCAGCAGGAAGAAGATCCAAAGGTTTCTCTTGATCTGAAGGACCCGATGCATCCATGTATTACATAGACAGTCATTAGTTTTCCAATAAGCATAATGTAAATGTTCATTTCTCCTGTGTTGATGCTAGTTGGATAATTTAAAACTTGGTTCCCCTAGAGGTTATACCTTATCACTGTAGAACTCAGAAGCAGAATACCCATGATAGGCTTATTTCTGGGTGCCTTGTCTAACAACTAGAAAGTGAGAATGCTCAGTTCAGTTACTTTTCAGTTTTAAGGTGTGTTTTTTTTTCTACCAAGCACAAAGCCATTTGCGTGTATTCAAATTCTCTAAATTGAATGGAAGTAAATGAGAGTTATTCAGACAAAGTTCAGTGTTCACTGCCTCCATTATCCTAAAAGTCACGTACAGGTGCCTACTGCATGAAAACTCTTTTCTTCTAACTCCTTGAGACATGTTCACCTCTTACAATAAGTTGCTTTAGATTTCTAACACTTGCAACATTTACAGCTTCTTCATATTACCTTGTCAAATGTTTTAAACGTTTTTTTTTTAATGGTGACATTTGCATAAACAAGGAATCAGCATGTCGAATATTAAAATTAACTTAGCAAAATATTACAAATTAGCATATGCAACATATAAACCTATCCTTATGGCACCAACGATTGCTACTTTCAGACTGCAAGCATAAGTATAGGGACATATAGTATAGGTAAGTTGTACATTGCATTTTATACTTATAGGCTTTTAAACTTAAATTAAGTAATTAAACCATAATGAGAAGAGATGAAGACATTTTCAGGTTCTCACCAATTTGCTGACTGTCCGTTTTTTTTTTCTTAATATTTATCACAGGAATTTATTTACGCAATAGAAGATATTGGAGGATTCTTCGCATAGTCCTTACTGCTTTAAAGGGAGTTTGTCACCACATATTAACTTTTTAAACTGTACTTGGTGCCCTGTAGTTGACAAGCACCATATCCATCTGTCCATGGAGTCTGTGGACAGGCGGGTCCGCTTGTCAGTGACCACCCCTCCTGCCGAGCTGAATATCCACTCAGACAGTACGCTGGAGGGGGGGCAAGCCAGTACTTCCAGCGCATTCTGAGCGAGCTCACAGCAGGTGTCCAGTCTGGCAACCCAGTACTCCATGGGGTCGTCTATGCTCATGCTGTCAGAAGCACCGACAGACCCCATGTAGTCTGCCACCATGCAGGCCAGCCGCTGGTAGTGACTGCTGCTGCTACTGGATCGCGCAGACTGGTAGAACAACCTCATCTCACCCATAAGATCACCTACTCAGATGGAGCTGCTTGGGCCAGCCATCTGCTGGGTGAGATGAGCGGGGAGAACTGAAGTGCGAGGCTGAGGGTTTGCCTGCTCCGGAGGAGCAGAAAGGCCCGCAGGTTATGCATACGGGCATACGTCCGGCTGGCTGGGATGAACTGCTCCAGTTTCCACTTGAAGCGAGGGTCTAAAAGGGTGGCTAACCAAAAATCATCCTTCTCCTTAATTTTACTGATCCCGGGTCCCTCAGGAGGCATCGCAGTATGTGGGCAGCCATGGGGAAGAGGACAGCCTGCTGTGACTCTTCTTGGCTGCCCAGGACCGTGACATCTTGGTCCTCCTCCTGCTCCCTGTGGGAGTCGCCCCACTCCTGGACTAACGGTGCCCCCAGCACCGGCTCTCCCTACTGGCCAGGCCCAGACTCCTGGACGTCAGCAAACTCCTCAACAAATTCTTTCTCTTTCTCCTCCTCGTCCTGGGCCTGGTCTTGGTGGAACCTCTTCTTGCTCCACCAAGGCACTCTCCCCAGCATCGAGCAGGGGTTCTAGTGTCCTGTCCAGCAGGAACACTATGGGGAGCACGTCATTGAGGCCAACATGCCCCCTGAACATCTTTTTTGCCTGCTCGAATGGGGCCAACACATGGCAGACCTGGTGTATCTGCCCCCACTCTGCATTGGCGATGTAGGGGAGTGGGTGTGATGACCTGGAAATGCCTTGGTCCAGAAGGTACTCTTTCACCGCTCATCGCTGCTCCCACAACTTCTCCAACATGTGGAGGGTGGAGTTCCACCACGTCACGCTGTCCACAATCCGCCTGTGAGGTGGCAGGCTATTGTCCTGCTGCAGTTTGGACAGGGACGTGGTGGCGGTTGGGGAGCATCAGAAGTGGCTGGCAATCCTTTGTACCCTTTGCACGATGTTGCTCAACCTTGGATATGTGAGTAGGAACTTCTGGACTACAAGGTTGAGGACATGTGCTATGCAGGTCATGTGTGTTAGACTGCCAGCATGGAGAGCAGCAAGGAGGTTGCTGCCATTGTCACAGACAACCATAGCTGCCTGGAGTCTTGGGGGTGTCAGCCACTTGTGGACCTGAGCCTGGAGTGCGGCCACAACATAAGGTCCAGTGTGTCTCCGTTCCCCTAATCTCACAAGCTGGAGCACCGCCTGGCAGCGGATGTGCCCCACACTTGTGTAGCTACAGGGATGCTTGCTGGGGGCTCAGCATCGGTGGAGACAGTGGCTCAAGGGAGAGCAGCAGTTCTCCCCTGGCGCCTCTGAGGGACACCTAATTGGCTGTAAAGCTGATGTATCGTGCCTGCCCATGTTTGCTGGTCCAGGCATCCATTATCAGATGCACCCTGTCGCTGACAGTGTGATCCAGTGACAGGGATACATTCTGCACAATGTACTGGTGCAGGGCAGGGATGCCGGTCCTGGCAAATAAATGGCGGCTGGGGACACGCCATCTGGGTGTGGCCTGCACCAAAATCTGCCGGAATGGATTGCAGTCCCCAGCAGATGTTGGGCAATAATCCTGGCCAGGTGCCCATTGAGTGAATGCACCCGTTGGTCCCCAGGGGCGTAGGCCGCTGTGTGTTCAAATGCGTTGGCAACCGATGACTGGCGCCGGACCACAGTGGAGACGATAGAGGAGGGTTTAGAGGAGGCAGAAGTCTGGCTTCCGGTACCAGTACCTCTGGGAGAGGGAGTGGGAATGCATTGTTGGAAGGGGGTGGGGTGCTTGCAAGCCAGTGGCAGGAGCTGCTGTCCCCTGCGCACTGCTGCTGGCGCTGCTGCGACGATCCTTCATCTGGTCCCACTCCTGCCAGTGGTTGACTCTCAGGTGCTGGGTAAGGGCAGTGGTACCCAGCCAAGCAACAGTCCTCCCTCTCCTCACTCTGGCATGGCACAGCTGATAGATGGCAATTGTCTGATAATCTGCTGCCAATGTGAAGTAAGCCCAAACAGGCGACTTATGCACGACCTCCTGTCAGATGGGGTGGTGCTGGCTTGCGCCTGTTCGGGTTCGGTGTGCAAAGGTGGGGCCGACACCTGCTGCTGCTACTGCTGCCTCCTGCTGCCATTACCAGTGGAGCCCCTGCCCCTGGGCTCCCTGGTGACCTGGCGCACCGTTTGCCTTAGGTGCTTACCTTGCTCATCAGTGCTGCTGTCTCCTGACAAGGGAGGTGGCACCCATTCTAAGTCACCCTCCTCTATATTCCCTGTAATGTCAGACCCAAGGTCGACCAGTGGCTCTGCTGTCCCCTCGCTGATGCCTGGGTCTGACTAGGTGCAGGGGTTCTGTGGCTGAAACCACAAGCACCAGTTGGAAGAGATGTCACTGCGGTACTGATGGGCAGTACCCCCTCCTCCTCCATCCTTTCCAAAAGGTCCAGAGCATCTGGACCAAGCTCTAGCTCACTCTCCTGCATTACCACCCCAAAGATGTCCCTCTCACTGTCGCTGTCAAACAGCATCAGTGTCGAGTGTGTTTGTGTTTTTTTTCTTTTTCACAGACAAAAGACACATAATCCCCCCCTAGCACATGAAACCCTAAAACAGTAACACTAAAACACAGCCAAATACTTTTTTTTGTTTTATTCCTGTTTTTTTCACAAACAAAAGACACTGACAATAATCCCTCCCTATAACACGAAACCCTAAAACAGTAACACTAAAACACAGCCAAAGACCTTTTTTTGTTTTTGTTTTTTTCACAGACAAAAGACGGTGACAATAATTACTCCCTAGCACACAAAACCATAAAACAGTAACACTAAAACACAGCCAAATCCTTTTTTTGTTTTTTTCACAGACAAAAGACGCTAACAATAATCCTAGCGCATGAAACCCTAAAACAGTAACACTAAAACACAGCTAAAGACTTTTTTTTCACATACAAAAGAGGCTGACAAAAATCCTAGCACACGAAACCATAAAACAGTAACAGTATAACACAGCTAAAGACTTTTTTTTTATTCACAGACTAAACAGACAGCACTATACTAATTCTCTATCTAACCTACAAAACAACACACTGCACTGGACCCTTTCAGCTACACTATTCACTAACTAACCTACACTATCTACCACTAACTATCTGGATTATATATATGAGGTATCAGATGTAATATGATACAGGAATTCAGCAAAGCACAAAAATCACACTCCTCTCTCTCTCACAACTGCATGAAACAGCACAAAATGGCAGCTGGGGACGTTCTTATATAGTAAGGGGTAGGAAACATCCCTTGGTTGCTAGGGATGTTGCTAAGCTCTGACAAATATATTGCAGCCTTCTCATTGGCCCACAAGCTAGAAGCAAGGAGGGATCATGTGCACTGTTAAAAAAAATTAATATTCGAAATTACGAATATATAGCGCTATATTCTAAATATTTGCAAATTCTCGAAGTGCCGATATTCGCAATATGAATATTCGCGCTCAAAACTAGTGTTGACTTCACTGATTATTTTGCCCTTCCTCTGATCCGTCAGAACAATAACCCCCAAAAAATGGATCCTGTCTGCGGAGCATCTGCCCTCACTCGTTCAGCATTTGGTCAGTAATCCATCAGTATTGCTAATGCCAAAAAAACAGGAGTGGATCCAAAACAGAGATGACACGTGAATGGAATATTTGCATGTCTTCTGTGTTTTGTACCCATTCCTGTTTTTGTCTACCAAATCACAAGCCAATTCTGATGGGACCATACAGGCCTTACAGCTGCTACGCAGACAGGATCAGTTGCGCATATAATTTTTCCTTCCTTCTGATTAGAAGATCAGAAGAAGGGTCAAATAAATGATCATGTCAGTGAGGCCGAAAGGCAAAATCGTAGCCCAGTCATGACGTGGGGGAGGGTGGAAACAGCAAAAGAAGTCCACAGAGTGGCGCTATGACATAGTGGTGACATGGAACCAGAATTAAGAGGCAACAGAGTGGTACAATGACAGTATGGAGGTGGCAGCAGCATGATGAGACCACAGAGTGGCAACGTGACATAGTGTGGAGGTGGAAGCAGCATGAGGAGGCCACAGAGTGGCACAATGACAGTGTGGCTCTAATTTTTTTCTACTTTTACACAACACAAAAGGCTTTTTAAAAGATAAGTGCAACGCTGAACGGCGAGTAAATTTTTATTTTGCCACTAATACACAGCAAACTGGGCTTTTGAATATATCACTGCCCCGTAGAATGGCAATTAGGCCCCAATTTTTTTCCACTTTTCCACAACACAAAAGGCTTTTCAACAGATAAGTGCAACGATGAACGGCAAATATATTTTTATTTCTACTCTAATACATGGCAAACTGGGCTTTTGAAAATTTTCCTGCACCGCAGAACGGCAATTAGGCCCTAACTTTTTTCCACCACACAAAAGGCTTTTCAACAGATAAGTGCAACACAGAATGGCGAATATATTTTTATTTCTCTACAAATACATGCCAAACTGGGCATTAGAATATATCACTGCACCGCACAAGGGCAAATATATTTTTCTTTTGCCACTAATAAATGGCAAAAAGGGCTTTACAACATATAATTGCACCGCACAGGGAAAATAAAATGTACTGTAGAAATATTTCCTTAATAAACCCTGTTAATGGCTGTATCAAACAGCACTTACACCCCAATAGCAAGAACGGTTTGTGGGAATGACAGAGCTTTATAATGGCAATTTGGATCCCCAGTCAGTGCATCACGGTGTAATAGGATTGTTCCTATCATCCAGTCTGTAACCTTCCCTGCTGAACCCTTTTCTACATAAATGGTGTGGAACGATTCCTCCCTATTCTTTGCCTGCACTTATAAATCGTTTTTCACCACAATCCAGTCTTTCCTATCACTGTCCCTAGCGCCTGCAGACGTCTCTCCATACACGAAGTACCCTGGTACATGGCAGAATCTAAGATGGCTGCCGCGATTTATAGGGCTGTGAAATCACAGGGTTGGCTGCATGCTGATTGGCTGCATGTATGGCATTGTGGGTGATCCCGCGTTCCTAGAGTTCCTTTCTCCATGTCCTTACAAGTGCAGCAGCCAATTTAGGAAGTTTTTTTCCTCTGAAATTCTCATCAAATTCCACTTTGTCAACTTCGATTCACTCATCTCTAGTAATCACATTATACATAGCTAGGAGATCTTAATATTTAAGGAATACTTCTCTTAGTATGTATTTATCTTTCACACTTCATTGCATTTGGGGATACTGAAAATGGTGGTCATTTTGGTGATGGAACAAATCTAGCATGAGATTCTGGAAACTTCAAACCAGATTGTGGAGATCCAGTATACACTAAACCCCTGCTCTTCTTTTCTGGTTCTTAACTTAGACAGGGTGCTGAATCTCTTTAAAGAGATCTATCCTATATGGAGACTTACTGAAAGTACTACATAGTGCGGAGACTTACTGGCAATGCTCCATTGGAAATAAATATGCAAAGAGGTATCTCGCAAGAGAGAGAATCATCTTGCTCGCATAACCTATTTGAAGTGTCCTCCTATGATTCAAAATACAACTTTCCAACAAACCTTGGGATTTTTCAATGGAATATAGCTAAGGCACATTTCTGACTTGGCTTTATTCCCTTATCAAATCCCAAGGTTTGTTGGCAAGTCGGCTCTTAAGGGACTACGTCCAATGGGTGGGGCTGGTGAGATGTTCTCTTTAAAGAGCGATACCTCTTTTCAAACTAGTTCTTACCAAGTATTCGTCCAACTGCCTTAAATAGCTAACCATTGTTGGTCCTGCAGTGGAGGTGAGTGGGATTGGGGCTGTGATCTAGATATCTGCACCTTTCAGACCCTGTTCACACACCATAGTTAGTCTAATGGCCCCATGCCATGCTGAGAAACCTAGACGTGGTGCTCTGATATGTTGCTGACTGGGAGATATTGGCGAATGGCTCAGCTTTTAAAAAAAGCTTGAAGGATTAGCCAGTGTTGTCAGGTACTTATCTTTGTGGTGCACTTTTTTAGTGATCTAACCATAGAATTCAAAGAAGTTTCTTCTGTTATTTGTAAATAGCAAATTAAAATAAATTAAAATCCCCAGGGCATAGAAGACATACCCTACAATGGTAAAACAACAAACAATGTACTCAGTACCCAGGATCAGACAGAGGTCAAGAGAGAGAATTACAAATAGAGGGTGAGCAGAATGACTGAGGACTCTTGACAATAGCTGGACCTTCTGAGTGATAATCCTGATAACCATATCAATCATGCAAAGGCATTAAATAATAGGAGTGGGAGTAAGACCTGACAGTGGCCAGGAGATATTATAATTTGCAATATAATTTCTCAATACAGAAGCCTACTGTGTAGTCATGCTACCCCAAAAAGATTAGTGAGATATAGTGCCGGAGGCGCCAAGTTGGGAGGTGCCACCCTGGGACATTCCTGAAAGGCACAGCAATAGTGGATTCAGCTCTAGTTCCACCCCAAGAGGAGGTGGTGAGAAATGTATATGTTGTTCTTCAGAAGAACCTAATTCAAGAATAAAAAGATTTGACTACATTCTTTACTTCTAGTACTAAACTTGCTAACTTGCTAAGTTGAAGCTATAGGGGTTCAATTTACTAGGGTGTGCCAGTCCCATGTACCATTCATAAAATAGGTATCTTCTTATGTAGCAGAGCCCCCAACATTTACAAGGATCTAAGTATGACTGCTACCTTGGCAAACTTTATAGCTACATTATATTAATGATAATATTATTAATATTTGTGTAACGTCTTGTATCATGAGAATAACAGAAAAATAAGTCTGCAAAACACAAATATTTCCAGTCTTCTGCAGTTGTGCAATCTCGGTAAGTCTTCCGTAGGAACATTGATCACCAAGTCGGTTTGAACTCTGAAACAGTATTTTGAAGTTCTGGATGCCCCGTGAAACTGTTTTGTTTCTTTCCTTGTATATTTGTTTCTAGTGTTTTGCTGCTATTTTTTTTTGAAGACCATTTTGAGAAGTGATTTACACCTCCAGCGATGATGTTCTGTCTGTTACCTGTAGAGAAGGCTAAACTTGACACTGTTCTTTTTTGTACTAAAGAGTCTTTTTCCTACGTTAGTAATGTTGGGGTCATGCTCTCAAAAGATACAGCTCAGTGTGAAGCTTATTCAAGGAATATAAGAAGGCCTAGCATTCCATATCTAGTGGAAGAATATTATATGTAAAGACAGCATAATGTCTAGCATATTGGATCCACTGCTATAGACTACTCATATAACGTAGAAGATAATCTCGTAATTATAAAATTGGCTACAGATTTAGTGTGAGATTAGGATTATATGGGCTATATAGAGGAAATTGTTATGAAATGACACCCTCCTTCTATGTAGAACATATATATGAACTGAAGGCTTTTAATTGCATTGCAATCTCTGGTGTAATATTTGCATACACAGGACATAATTGACTGAGTGCGCATGTTTATGGTGGAGTCGGAGAAGAATAGCTCTTGGCTATTACCAACAAATTTTGGGTGCAATAGGTTTATTTTCCCTCAAAGTTTAGTCATAGACATATGAGAGCTTCTGTTTTATGGAATGAGTTGGCCTTATAATGAGAACCATTTAATTTTCCATACATTGTACTGAGAAAAAAAATTGTGTACATGGAAAAAGACCTCTGTTTAGGGGGTTTTGTTTTTTTGACATTTTAAGTTTCTTATTGAATTGTTTTTGTAAGGCGAGGTAACAAAATAATGACAATTCTGGTATTGGAGACTTTTTAAAATCTTTGCCATGTATATTTAATAACTTGATATTATAATATTTTGGACCTTTTCTTACACAGCCATACCATTTATGTTTATTATAGATGAGCAAATTTCTTGAAATCCATTTAGTCTCAAAAAATTTGGGTCAAATTCAATTTTACCTGAATCAAATATGCTCCATCCAGTTGCTCTGAAAATCGGGATATAACAATCTAATGTCTCCTAGGACTCACATTTCTCCTCTCATACACCAGAGAAAAATATAACTCATAGAATGCGACAAAGAGAGAGAGACCCATGCATAATAATTCAGCATAATACTTTAGCTGCATAGTGGTTTCTGAGAAAGATATTCAATTTAGATTTCCTTCTAAAATGAAAAGAAGACTAAGCCCATCTGATGTCAGCAGATATAAGATATGTCTGCATATATGTTATAATATGTTGCATGGCCATACTTCTCATGCATATTAGGTGGTCTCCCTAATGAGAACACTCCAAAGAACACTGCCAAGCCTCTTTCTGTCAAACTTTTTTTATTTTAGTCCCTATAGGGGGCTTGAACTTGCAATCTGTAATGCTGTAAACAGAAATTTTGCTGTCATTCTATTATAACCTCCTAGATATAGTGTGCAATAGTTGAGATAATTTGGCAGGCCTTGACTGGCATCGCTAACTTTTGCCACCCCACAATTATGTCATGGTGATTGTGAGATTGAGTAAGCCCCATCCTTTGTCTAACTACACAGATGTCATAGTCTCTATTGACTGTAGCATCTGAAGAGTTAACTGGCAGGGATTGGAGTATACCGAAGTTTGGATGCTCTATGTATGGAGTGAGCTCAGTTTGTGAGCCCTTTTCATATCCATTCCTTAGCAACCAAGGACACATGTACATTTATTTGTCATTTAAAGGTTAAGCTAAAATATTTAACATTATAATAGATTGATGGGATTAACTATAATCATATAGTCCTTTATTAACAAAAAAATGAAAAAATTAAATTAAAAAACACAAAATAAATAAATGCATTCATAAATAAGTAAATAAATAAGTAAATCAATAAATTCAAATAAACATAATTATTTTCCAGGATTTTCATTTCCATGGTAATCTCATTTAATGGTTAATTTTTGGCATGTATTAATTGATGAAATTGTATACATTAGGACATCACAGAAGACAACCCGCTGTTTTAATTTTTTCCATGTTTTCGATAGCTCATTAATTCCTCTTTTAATGTGACACAGAAATCACGAGTAGAAAAATTAATAATAACATTTATCATAAATTACCTTTAAAAACGGTTCCTGTTCTACTACTGATTATAATTTTCAACCTCGCCTTCTCTGTTTCTATTTTGTCTAATTTAATACAATTTTTGCAAATACATTTCTGAACTTTATGCCCAACAGGGGCAAAGGTTTTACTGAAAAACAATCGAGCAGCTCAGAAAATGATTGATGTGTTTTTAAATACATCTAATGGCTGACGTAATTTGAAAGGTTACGGTTTCAAATGTAAAAGCACACAATTCCAATTGCCGAGGGAAATAATTTTATAAATATGTGAAGCCCATACTTCTTAAAAATAAAATGTCTAGTGTGCACAAGCCTGAGAAAATCCACACAAAATGGAAAAATATAAATGTCAGTTTGACATATTGATAATATTTGGTTGACACTGACATTTACCGGTATTTCTAATTTCTTGGCATAAGAAATTAATTTATGGGAAATCAATTTAGTTATTTGTATTTATTTAGTTATCTTTCTTTCTTTCTTATTTTTTATTTTTTTTTGCAGTTTGGTATAATTCAACTTCAAAATCTGTAGGATCATTTTGGGTTTAAATTTGAAATTAAATTAAAGGTCTTGCTTCATTTTGAAGAATTGAATTTGAAAATAATTGAAGATATCCTATTGGTTGTTTTTTTTGGACCAGCTTCATAAACCTATATTGAGCTCTAACATTTCATTTAGAGGGGAATGTCAGTATTTACTAAAAGATACAGAGATAAAAGGTTTTTGTTAAAGATTTTATGCTACAAATATATATTAAGGATAGCCGAGCAACAGTCAAGTTCCAGAAACCCCTTTAAAGGGGTATTCCCAACTCAGACATTGATGGCATATAGATAGGATCTGCCATCAATGTCAGATAGGTGCAGGTCTCACCTCTGGGTTTCACTTCTATGTTTCAAGCAATGCCCCCGAAGAGAACGGAGAGAAGCTGTACATGGGTGGCCTTCGCTCACTGCTATGGGAGTTCCGAAAATAGCCATGCACTGGCTCAGCTAATTATTAGTGATGCATAGGCAATATTCGTTTTTCCGATATTTTGCAAATTTTTGGCCTAATATTCACGATAAATTGGCAAATTCTAGAATTCATGCACGCGCAATACAGGCGTAGCTCACTTTTGCTACATTTTTCAAGCTGCTAGACACTAATCCCTATCACAGCACAGTAATTCCTATCACACTACCTAACACCCTGCACTGGATCAGCTACACTATATCACTATCTAACCTACACTGACTATCTCCCACTAACTACTTGTATTATATATATGAGCTAACTAATGTAATTGAATAAGGATCCAGATGACTCAGCAAAGCACAGAGAACAGCAATTACCTTGCTCTCTCTCGCTCTCTTTTCTCTCTCTCTCTCTCTCTCTCTCTCTCAGTACTGCAAAAAACTGCAGAAAATGGCTGCTGGGGAGTTTCCTATATAGTAAGGGGTAGGCAACTTTCCTATTGGTTGCTAGGGATGTTGCTAAGCTCAGACAAATATATTGCAGCCTTCTCATTGGCCCACAAGCAAGAAGCAGTGAGGGTATTGATGAAAACAAATCTAGGATATTCGCGATTACAAAGATATAGCACTATATTCTAGATCTTTGCAAATTCTCGAAATGCTGATATTCGGGATAAAAATTAGTGATTAGAATATTCACGATCAACACTACTAATTTTGGCAATCCCATAACGGTAAATGGGGCGGGTGGACTTAATTGTGAGTTGCATTGTCCATTCACCACTATGGAACTTCTGAAACCATTCTAACATGCATATTCTAGCAATAGGCCATCAGTGTCCGAGATGGGCCAAATCCTTTAATTCCAGGCACACAAAAAAAAAAAAAGGTTTGGCCAAATTATACTAGAATGGGGAAAAATGAAAAAAAATACTGTCCTACCCATTCACATAATTCATCCTTCCAGTAACTGAGAGAACATGACTTTTTTAGGGATGACAGGTCTCTACACATTTTATATATGTAGTAAGATGCTATTTGCCGTCCGTACGACACAGGCCTTCAAAGTAAAGTAGATGCTCCATGAAAGCACAGCCACCCTCCATTAATTGCTGTTGGACTTCTGAAAATAGTCAAGTGCTGGCTCAGCTGTTTTCATCAGCCCTATAGGGGTGAATGGAACGGTGGCCATAGAGAGCGGGCCATCACTGCTTTGGGAGTTTAGTGTACTCTCCTTCACTTTGGGGACAATATTCTGGAGATAGAAGCAGGTTCCAGAGGTAGGATCCGCAACTATCTTACAAGAATGGCCTATCTAAGTGATATGAAATCAAAATGTGAGATGGGTAAATACCCTTTAAGCAATCAAAAAGTGGTTAAAAAAGGATTCCTACCCGTTAGAGTTCAACCCAGCATTTGCAATTGTTTTAAATCATGTCTAAAAAAGAATTGACTTTTTTGTAATATCATTTACCCGTAATCTGTTCATCCATTCTTGTTGTCATGTTCTTGAATGTTCCAATTTACTTTAAAAAAATTTCAGAGCTGAAACAATGATAATAAAATGTAATTTGACAAATAACATGATTGTAGTAATGCAACAGCCATTTCACCTGACACATGCTTAATTCTTCTGCAGACAGACTGCTAATTTAAAAGTTTTATCTGTCGCTGAGATAAATACTTAATGAAACCCCAAACATTATTAATATTAAAAGTGATGTATCCTGATGATGCGCTCACAATGCTTCTCATTTTTCTAAGAGCGGAACATTTTGGCAAATGGAATTATCTTTCATTTATAGGACGTAATTATTTGAAAAGAAAGATATCTGATAATTAAAAAGAACAGAGCAAAAATAAAGCAAAAAAATCCTTTATTCATAGAAAGGATCAATAGTTGTTTGCAAATAATTATGTGCTATAATCGAGAAGACGCTAAACCTGACGCCGGCGTCTGTCTCCTCATAATACACACTGCTTCTTTGTAGCAGATTATCAAGACATTGTCTTCTAACCTGTCGACGGCACGTTACTGATCCGGTAATAAGACAAATACTTAACGAATGCTTTCTGCATAGATTTATGTTACTCGTACATTAAGGAGCCCGAAGGAGCCTCAGACTCAACTCAAAAGTGACTGAAGTGAAGTATTTTCAAGTAGAAATCAATGAAGCTAATCAGAGAATCTCCCTTCCGCATTTCTCATTCAGCACTCTTGGAAATGCATGAATATCACAAATGAAGTAGTCATTAGGCGCTTGCCTGTTTCTAATCTTAAAATTGATTATGCAACTTAGTTTTGTTGAATTCAAAGTTAACATTAAAGGGAAACACTGGATAAAACTGTGTCTACCACATTGGAGGTTTGCCTAGAATTATGTTGTCTGGTTTTACTGCTGTCAAGTAAATCAAGAATATTAAATAAATTGCTCCTGGGTTATTGCATAGCAACTAGGGAGGAGCGAATCGACTTTGGATGGAAAATCCGAAGTCGATTCGCATAAAACTTTGTTCTAATACTGTACGGAGCAGGAGCTACGTACAGTATTAGAATGTATTGGCTCAGATGAGCCAAAGTTATTGCTTTACGAAGTCTAGTGAAACTTTGCGCAATGACTTCATAAATTAATTTGTACTGTAAAAAAACATTTCCCGAACTCGGGTACGGTTCCAAATTGGAACCGAACCCGAGTTCGGGAAATGTTTTTTTTTACAGTACAAGTTAATTTATGAAGTGATCACGTGAAGTGATCTACTGTTATTACTGATTCCTAGTTTATGCAGATGATGTAAAGTCTTGGTGAACCAATCATCTCTGCTGGTCCCTGTGGTGAGAGAGAGCCTAGTATGCTACTCTAGGTTTCTTGGAAATGTATATGTGTTATTGGGGGTGGGGAACTATTTCTCATTATGGAAATAATTTTCTCAGCTGCAAATTTAAGTTTACACACCTTTTTTGACATGCATTCTGCTGCATACATCTGCAGCTTCAACTGTGTATTATTATGTGTAAAGGGCTCATTCACATGACTGTGCCGTGTTTTGCGGTCTGCAAATTGCTGATCTGCAAAACACAGATGCTGTCAGTGTATGTTCCACAATTTGCAGAATAGGCGGCTCATTATAGAAATGCCTATTCTTGTCCACAAAACTGACAAAAATAGGACATGTATCTTTTTGGCGGGGCCACGGAAAGGAGCCACGGATACGGACAGCACACGGTGTGCTGTCCACATCTTTTGCGGCCCTATTGAAATGAATAAAGCAAATTAAATGAATACATTTGTCTGAATGAGTCCTTACACTGTATGTTTGGCTCCCTAGCTCTGGATTACAAATCCACAGAAAAATCTAATTTTCCTAGTGTACCAGACAATTATGCAATGGGAAAACCTAGAAGCCCTGACTAATGTCTGACAAGACACAATTACAATTTAGCAAAAGGACATTCAAAAATAGGAAGATTTAAACTTTCACTTAGGGGGAGATTTATCAAACTGGTATAAAGTAAAACTGGCTTAGTTGTCCATAGCAACCAATCAGATTCCAAATTTCATTTCCTTTGGACAATAAAAGGTGGAATCTGATTGGTTGCTATTGGCAACTAAGCCAGTTCTACTTAACACCAGTTTGATAAATCTCCCCCTTACTGTCCAACAGCAGGGAAGAGTGAATTCAATGCAAATTTTCCAAAAATTCTGGTTGAAATTGTATCTGAAATTTCTCAAAAAGGAGTCAGACATTTTTCAGATCAGAAGACAGGTAAAATGAATAAGGAGGATCACCTGACCCTAGATTTGTCTGTGTATACACACTGGCAGGAATTTACCAACAAAGAGAGATTTTTTTTTGACTATTTAAGAAAAATGTAAACAATTTGATACTAAAGAGGCTAATTGCTTATCGAATATTGACTATGCCGTTCATCACTAATAATCACTACCTGAGAACTTGGGTACAATGTCCTCTTCTTTCATTGCTAACATCGTGGCTAGAGAGGAGCGAAGTTTTTAAAAATTCGATTAGCACGCTTTGACAAATTATCCCCCAAAAATTGATTTGATCCAAATGAATTTGTGATGAAGCGAAAAATCTGCTATTTCCAGGCTTCAAGGAGCCTGCATATCGGTGTACATCACTGTGCATTGCAGAAACATGCATAGCTAGTCCACTGTGGTAGTGATACTGTCAGTATGACAAGCAGGTTACAGGCATCACTCTTAGGGCTGGTTCACACGAATGTAAGGACTCCGCAATGCATGGGCACCGACCGTGGGCCACCGCATGCGGATCATGGACCCATTCACTTAAATGCTGACCGCGATCCATCCGTTCCGCAAAAAGATAGAGCAAGTTCTATCTTTTTGCGGTGCGGGGGAACAGAACCCCAGGAAACACATCCGCCTTCACATGGTCAAGATTTGGTCTGAAATGAATCAGTATTTCTAAGGCCAAAAAAAAAAACAGGAGTGGATCCAAAACAGAGATGACACATGAATAGAATATTTGCATGTATACTGTGTTTTGTACCCACTCCTGCTTTTGGCTTCCAAAGCATGAGCAAATCCTGATGCAAAATACTGACTGTAGGATAGAGGCCTCATGCTCAATTTGCATTAGTTTTGGCTATTTGACTCTGAAATTGGTTTTATTCAGATGGGAAATGAAGTCCTGCATGCAGGCCGTTAATAGTCTCTATTACTTGGTTAGTATTTGTTAAATTTTTTAGTAATTGATCAGTATTGATAAAACAAAAACAAGAGTGAGTCCAAAACAGATATAACATGTAATGGAAATATTTGCATGTGTAATGCCCCAGAGTGACATTACTATTCCTAAACCCTGCTACTGTCTCTAGGGGGCTAACCATAATGTCATCTGTGTATTTATTCCAGGTCAACTCTGTGCATTAATTGTTCTGCTATGTAACTGTTATTTGTTGTATTACATGTTATATGCCTGGTTCGTCAACAGGTGGCATTGTATATATAAGATCTTTAAATAGAATGGAAATTACCATTCCATTCTCCCCCTTTTGGGCAGAAGTGGGCCAGTAGAGTTTCCTACCAAGGGAGAGGTTGCAGGAAGTTCTTAGGAAGTCTTAGTCTAGTCTAGTGTTGTAAGTAGACATTTTAAGATGTAGCAGCAGAGGGAAGGTCCCCCTCCTGCAGCAGGAGTCTTTCCAGAGGGAAGCAGCTTATAGAGCACCATGACACCTTACAGATTTACAGACAGAGTATCATGAGGGGGTCAACAGCCAAAGGCACCCCACTCTAAAGGTACCAGACAGAAACTGAGTTTAGCATGGCAGAAAGGTAAAGCAGAATATTCAAGATTGCCTGCCAGTTTATACCAAAACCTGCTGGAACCAAGAAAAAGTCTGAATATTGTATGGATGCAAGTTTATTCCAGTAAAGCTGTTGAACGTTATAAAGTCTGGACTTGACTTATTCTTCACCTACTCCATTACTCTCTCCTTTATTGCTTCGGAGCCTAATCCTGGGGAGCGACGGTATCCCGGTAGGAGCCCTGTGACACACACAGAGACTATTAAGGCCGCACCACACCACTCGGCATCCTTTAAACCTGGGACATGATAGGCCCCGGGGGGCAGCATGTTGCACGTATCCTCCGTGTTTTGTACACACTCCTGCTTTTGGCTTCCAAATCATGAGGAAATATTGATACAAAATACTGACTGTGTGATAGAGGCCTTATGGATGCTCCAAAGACAGGATCCGTTTTTCCATTTTTCTAACAGATGAGAAGAAGGGTAAAATAAACCATGTTGTCGACAAGGCCAAACAGGGACACTAGTGGCCCTGTCACAGAGGGGGAATGGTGTCAAGAGCGAGAGGAGTCAACATAGTGGCCCAGTCACAGAGTGGGGAGTGTGGAAACAGCATGAGGAGTCAACACAGTTGTCAGTCACAGAGTGATGAAGGTGGCAACAGCATGAGTGGGCCAGTCACAGAGTGATGAAGGTGGCAACAGCATGAGGAGTCAACACAGTAGCCCAGTCACAGAGTGGTGAGGGTGGCAACAGCATGAGGAGTCAACACCGTGGGCCAGTCACAGAGTGGAGAGTAAGGGGGGGGGGCAACAGCAGTGGCAGAAACAGCACAAGATAGTGGCAGTAGGAAAATATGGCAGCAGAGGTAACAGGTGTGTATCAACAGGCGGGTGGCAGCATCAACATAGTGGCTGTAGCACGTAGCCAGAAGTAACAGGCCATTTTTTTTAGAATGTTCTGGTATGGCAGCACATTGTAGTCAGAACATTACTGCCAGAATGATCTTGTCTGATGAATCAAGCACTGGTGTGTGGAAATCCTGGCTGATCCATGCCTGATTAATCTTTACAAAGGTTAGTCTCTTAACATTTTGTGTTTAAAGGGATTTCTCTTTGGGGTAACCATGTCCCCCGCCGCACTAAACACCCGCTTTGATGCTACACTACTGGCCGGGCAGGAAAGCTCGTCTAGGGCAAATCGGCCAGTTGCAGCCGCAAATGAAGTTTGGCTGCTGAAAAGTGGAGCCGAGCCTACAGTATACAATACTTCCCAAGCAGAAGGAACAGAAAATTAAAGAGGCAGGTTCAGGACAGGTGTGGACACAGAGCTTCCTAGGTCATGCCAACTAAAAGCATGGTGTTAGAGGAACCCACCGACTCCTGGCTGAGGGTTCTTATGTCAGTTGGTGTTGCTGTTGAAGACCAAGTAATCCAATCAAGGACAGCTGCTTTGCTGGTCAAAACCCGACTGCTGGATGACACTCGCAGCTCTGGTTTGTTGCTGCAACTGCTTCTACCACCACCCCTTCTTCTGCTACTTCTACTAGTTCCAGAAACATGTTTGTCACTGCCCTTTCCCTTGGAAGGTCCTGGCACCTGTCTGCCGGATATACTGTACTGGACTGTAACTGTAAGTGTAAAATAGCAGTAGTATTAGAACTAAATTTCACCCCAATTACAGAATCAAGGATTAACATATTTACTTATGTATAAAAGAAAAAGTGAACACCCCAAAATTGGTAGCATCAGGCTGCAATTTCACCCCAGCATCAAGGATGAATGGAATTACTGATGTATATAAAAACGTGAAACTGAACACCAAAAAATCTGTAATATTAGGCTGCAATTTTACCCCAATTAAAGAATCAAGGATTAGCAGATTTACTTATGT
Source organism: Bufotes viridis (assembly GCA_033119425.1). NCBI lineage: Eukaryota > Metazoa > Chordata > Amphibia > Anura > Bufonidae > Bufotes > Bufotes viridis. The sequence goes on from CM065596.1 coordinate 143,867,668, forward strand.
TTAAAAGAACATAAAAACCCCAAAATCAGTAGTATCAGGTCGCAATTTCACCCAAGAATGTATAGTATTACTGATGTATAAAAAAAAGTAAACACCCCCAAAATCAGTACTATCAGGTCTCAATTTCACCCCAATTACAGAATCAAGGATTAATGGAATTACTGATGGTATAAAAAAAAGTAAACACCCCCAAAATCAGTACTACCAGGTCGCAATTTTACCTCGGGATCAATAACGAATAGAATTACTGATGTATGAAAAAAGTAAACACGCCCAAAATCAGTAGTGTTAGGCTGCAATTTCACCCCAGAATCGAGGATGACTGGATTTACTTATGTATAAAAGAACGTGAACACCCCGAAATCAGTAGTATCAGAATTCAATTTCACCCCAATTACAGAATCAAGGATTAATGGAATTACGTATGTATAAAAGAATGTGAACAGTAGAGATGAGCAAAGTGAGCTTCGGATGTTACATCCAAATTAGCTTTGTTCAAAACTTCGGATTAATACTGTATGGAGATCCATCAGAGCCCATACATTCTAATAATGTACGGAGACGGATCTCCGTACAGTAATAATCCGAAGTATTGAATGAAGCGTCTTCAGATGTAAATCCGAAGCTGGCATTGCTCATCACTAGTCAACAACCTAAAATCAGTAGTATTAGAACGCTTTTAAACCCCAATTAGTGCAGCAATGTGTAATAGAATGGCTCTTATTAGCCAGGCTTTACACTCTTCTATTGGCCCCTGCACTCTCCCTATAGTGTGGATAAATAATCCCTATTATATCCCTACACTCAGTGCTGTCCTTGAACTTTTGAAAAATTTATATTTTTCAAGTAAAGTCTTTTCTATCTACTTTCCCTAGAATTTGTCACATTTGTCCCTATGGTAAGTTCACTGGAATATGATGGAGACCAGGCAGGATGAGGCTATTTATAGGGCTGTGACATCACGGGGGCTGGCTATTTGCTGATTGCCTGGCTGCACAGCATAATGGATGATCCAGTACCCGGCTTCTTACTTTCACTTTTTAAAATGTGCAGTAGCCATTTTGGGAAAAATCTGATTTGTTACCACAAAGCGCAAGGAAAATCGATTTTGGATCGAATTCCACTTTGGCAACTTCGATTTGTTCAACCCTAATTGTAGCCACCATGGAGACTATACTGTCCCCTGTGCACATTCTCAACTCCTGTGGAGACCGACCTAGAATGTCCACCCTATTTCTAGTGTCCCCATAGCAGCTGCCTGCACTGCCTATATGCCACGCAGGGCAATGTATCAGACTTAAAATGGTTGACATGACATTTTTTGTGTTTTACAATAACTGGAATCTAAGAACCTAAAGTCACAAAATGCTATATTGATGAATTGACCGCAGACGTGATGTTCATTTTTGTTTTTGTTTTCTTCTGTAGGACCTTTCTAACCCTATGGAGTCAGTGGGGACACAATGTGTCAAGTACCAATGTTTTGATGTGTCCCACATGTATATTACGCTGCTTAAGATTGACAGCAGTAAATAATGTAAATAAACAGCCCCCGAGCGCTGTGCAGTTGAAGCGGGCGTGAGAAAGAGACTTAAAGGGGATTACATGTGACCTAAACAGGGGAGATAAAGTTTCAACAGGTACAATTTTTGAAAGAAATTGACCTCATTAGTATTATGTTTTTGTGGTTCGACAGATCTTAAGTAGTATGAAGTGGTATATTATACGGCCAATTAGTTGGCACTTCAAGTTGGAAAATGTCTCTGTAATGGTACATTCCTCCCTGGTAGTACAGGGAATTTAAAAACAGAAAGATATGTCTCCAAATCTTTGTACCTTGTGCCGTCACATAGGTTGCACACCTCTAAAAGGGATTTCCAGTAAAGGAAAAATTTGATATGTCACCATTCAGCCAATAAATGTCTACAGTGCGTTGGTAAGATCTTTATGAGTTATTCTTTTACAACAATCTACTCTAAGCTGTTTTCAAAATAAAATAAGGCAACTGTAAACAAATTGTGAACAATACTCCATAAATTTAGCCCAGGGTCATTAATGTGACAACTCAATAATTGTGACACATTTCAGGATGCCCCTGCACCAAACTGAAGATTTCAGGTGTAATAAGAGATGAGCGAATCGAAGTTGACAAAATGGAATTTGATCTGAATTTCAGGAACGATTTAATTCTCATTGAATCCGAATTTCCTCACGCTTCACGGTAACAAATCGCATTTTATCCTAAAATAGCTGCGGCACATGTGTGGACATGGAGCAAGGAACTCTGGGAAGGCAGGATTACCCGTAATGCCATGCATGCAGCCAATCAGCAGCCAGCCATGTGATTACACAGCCCTATAAATAGCCTCAGCCATCTTGGATTCTGACATTTTCCAGTGTACTTAGTGCAGGAAGAGACATCAGCAGGCGCTAGGGACAATGCTAGAAAAAACTTCATTGTGCTAAAAAAATGATTTACAAGTTCAGGGAAAGATTATTCAAGGTCTAGGGAAAGGATATGGAGGAATCATTCCACAGCATTTATGTTGAACAGGGTTCAGTAGGGGAGGTTACAGCCTGGGTAATAGGAACAATCCTATTACACCTTGCTGCACTGACTGGGCATCCAAATTGCCATTATAAAGCTCGGTAATTCCAGCAAACCGTTCTTGTTATTGGGGTGTAAGTGTTGTTTGATACAACCATTAACAGGGTTTATTATAAGGAAATATTTCTATGTTTTATTTGCCCTTGTGCGGTGCAGCTATATATTCCAAAGCATTTTTTGGCTTGTATTATTGGGAAAAAAAGGGCTTATTAGCTGTTGTGTGGTGAAGTGTGAAAATCACAGCCCTTTTTGGTGTGCATTAGTGGCAAAAGTAAAATATTTTTATATTATTTACTATTCAGCGGAGCAGTTATATGTTCTAAAGTCTTTTGTGGCGTGTATAAGTGTAAAAAAGAAACATTTATTTGCCGTTCAGCGGTGCAGTTATATATTCTAAATCCTTTTGTGGCGTGTATAAGTGGAAAAAAGAAAAATATATTTGCCGTTCAGTGGTGCACTTATGTTCTAAAGCCCTTTTTGGCATGTATTAGTGGCAAAATATATATATATATATATTTGCCGTTCAGCGGATATGTTCTAAAGCACTTTTTGGTGTGTATTAGTTGGGAAAAAGAAAAAGGGCTTATTAGCCATTGTGTGTTTAAGTGAGAAAATTACAGCCCTTTTTGGCGTGTATTAGTACCAAAAAAAAAAGTATTTGCCGTTCAGCGGTGAAGTTCTATTGTAGTACAGCCATTTACGGGGTGTATTAATAGGATAGGTACTTACCTCTTATTAGCCATTCTGCGGTGAATTGTGATTGTTGTATTTATTTTTTTGGGATGTATTAATAGGAAAAAGAATAATGGAAAATTGATGGGCGCTTGTAGACTTTCTTCTGTATGAACCAATTTACGTCGATTAGCCATTTATTGGTGAAATTTATTTGTGAAACAGCCTTTTTGGAAAAAATTTGGGTAGACTTTCCTCTGTATGAACCGAATTACATCGATTAGCCATCCAGTGGTGAAATTTGTTTGTGATACAGTCTTTTTGGGGAAAATTGGTTGGTTGCTATAACTATGGTCAAGGACAATATATGTCCTTTATGGCCCACTGGGTAAATGTGGTTCCTGCACAGCCACACCTGCAACTTGCCCAGGTGATGCCGCCTCCATGTTCTCACGCCGTGGGTCCTGCGACAATGTCTACCTCTGCCTCCTCATCCTCCACCGTGTCCTCAGCCTTCACTGCAGAGACAATTCACAGTGCCCCTCCAGCATACCACATGTGCAGGGCAAGGCGGTGTCATGCTGTTCTGCAGCTCGTTTGCCTGGGCAGGTCTGACTGGGGGGCCCTCTGCACTCACGTTCCTTGGACATGGCTGCAGTGGCAGGGGGTAAGAGCAGTTTCACCTCAATCATTAGCAACTTGAGTCTAGAGTCACTGATGAGCAGCTTTATTCATCCGCCTAGTGAAGAAACTAGTCACCAGCAGCAGCTAAATCTGAAACAGGGACTAAACCAGCAGATGGTGGCATACTTGGACAGTACCCTGCCACCCCACATTAAAAATCCGCTGGACTATTGGGCAGCCAATCTGGATTTGTGGCCACAACTAGGAGAGTTTGCCCTGGAAAAGCTGTTCTGCCCAGCCAGTAGTGTGGATACAGAGCGAGTTTTTAGTGCAGCGGGGTCCATAGTTACCGCAAGAAGAACTTGCCTGTCCACCCAAAATGTGGATTGACTGACCTTTGTCAAGATGAATCAGGCGTGGATCAGCCAGGATTTCCACCCACCAATGCCTGATGCATCAGTCTAGATCATCCATGGTGCCACACCAACACTTTGACAAAAGAGACCGGTTTCTTCTTGCTACCTGCATCAGCTACTATTCTGATGCTGCCACCTGCCTGATGCCACACATCTGATGCCAAGTGCTCCTTCTTTCACCCATCTTTAGCTGGTACTCGTATTGCCACCCACCTCCCCACTCTGTCACTGGGTCACTCTGTCGTCTCCTGATGCTGCTGCTGCCTCCTCACTATGTCACTATGTCACCTTGCCACTCTGTGGTCTCCTGATGCTGCTGTCACCTCCTCACTATGTCACCTTGCCATCCTGTGGACTCCTGATGCTGTTGTTACCTCCTCACTATGTCACCTTGCCACTCTGTGGTTTCCAGATGCTGCTGCCACCTCCACACTATGTCGCCTTGCCACTCTGTGGTCTTCTGATGCTGCTGTTACCACAACACTATGTCACCTTGCCAATCCGTGGCCTCATGATGATGCTGCTGCCACCTCCACACTCTGTCAATGTGCCACTCTGTGGTCTCCTTATTCACGTCATCTTTGTTTTGGATTCACTCCTTTTTTTTTGGCATTAGCAATACTGATGGATTACTGACCAAATGCTGACCGAATGAAGGCTGATGCTCAACAGACAGGATCTGTTTTTTGTGGGTTATTATTCTGAAGGATCAGAAGAAGGGCAAAATAATCAGTGACGTCAACTCAAACTTACTGCTGACACCCTCTCCACTCTGTCAGGGGGGCTCTACTTGTATAAGCGTTTAATAGAACAGGCTTTGTTGACATCTATATGGAATCAGCTGACGACGGTGTAAAAGGAGTGTGCTTCTTCTTGACACTAACATCGACCTGTAAGGCTGAGTTCATACTTGAGTTATTTGGTCAGTTTTGGCCCAAATAAGTGAAGTGTGCAGTGATTCTAAGAGCGACGCCTGTCATCTGCATGTCATACGGACTCACAGTATTATTTCGCTACCAAAGCAGACTCCCTTACTGCAAGGCACAGTGTTCTACACCACTATAAAGGCTCTCTTAAAGCCAGGAAATAGCCATTTGTTAATCCGATTCGCAACCTAATTTTTTTTAGAAAATTCTGGGAACCAGCTGAATCAAATTTTTCTAGGTGTAATGTCTGACATATTGTTAAATGTGTTGGATCTCAGAGGTACTGCACATGACTTATCTCTTCTCACCCATGCCACACTGTTTGTTGTTGTTGTTGTTTTGTTTTTTGTTTTGTTTTTACAAAAGTCGCCAGGGAGTAGTAAGCAGTGGAGAAGTTGAAAATTTGACTAAAAACTGGGACTTGCGACAAAGTTTGTGACTTTTCAATGAATCTCCCCAAGTCAATTTTTTGCATGCCACTTGTGCATTTTTAGCATGTACTGTAGATATGTTTTTTTTTAGGTATTTTTATATGGGAATTAATGTTAAGCAAATCGAACTGTCTGATGTGGATTTCTATCTGAATTTCAGGGATAATTTGATTCACCGCAAAGCGCAATTTCCTCATGCTTTGTAGTAAAGATTTTCACAGAAATGGGGTAACAAATAAATAATACTTCCATTTGAGCACTAAGAGCCAGCCTCTGCCATCTTGATTGAAGATCCCACGTGAAATCTCGTGGGGGGTGACGTATGACATGACCACGCTGGCCGACGTGATGATGTAAACATGTGCCACGGGAGATTTTGTGCTGGATCTTCAATCAAGATGGTGGCGTGCTCTGCGCAATCAAATAGATGAGGTAAGTATGATTTTATTTATTTTTTGTTATTGTATCCTTAATAATAATGTCAGATGCCGCGATCATGGATAAATGCGGCATCTGAGGGGTACAATACCGGGGAGCGGCGTAATCGCCATTCCCTGTCATTGCACCCACTACTTGGGACGAAGCAATTTGTTAAATTCGACGCAGCAGCCCAATTGGATTTTTTCAAGATTTTTGCTCATCTCTAATAGGAATCTCTATGGGAGTTAAAAAAATTCTTCAAAAAGACTATCAAAAAAAGTATGCAAAAAAAGTTGGAAAAAAACCCCTGTAAATAATTTATGGCAATTCTTCCCGCAGGAAAAAAAAAAATTGCACACAAAATAAATAAATAAATAATGAGAGTCATTTATTAAAATACTAATTTTAGTAAAAGCCCTGCTGGATGAAGATCTGACCAATTTATTAAAATACTCATGCCTCTTAATACATTTTTCACATCTTATGCTGTTTTTGAACCAGAAGTGAAATCTACTCCAGCCAGAAGTTGGAGCAGTTTTCTGGAGCGAATCATGCTGCGGAGGTCCCTCATGTGCCCACTCTTTGTTAACAAAATCTAAAAAAATATTAGCAAACTGGCACATTCCAACTTTTCTCTCCATAGAGCTATAGGTGACCCAGGATGTGTAAAGAAACCCTAAGTCAATTTCTGCCCGCACTTGTACCAAGACATCCAGCGAGGCTGCTTGCCTTGTCATTACTTCAGTGCCCATTAGTACTTAAACTGTTAAGAATAATTCTGAATTATCATTAGCAGTCAAATTAGAAAAAAAATCTCTTTTTTTTAATCCCTTTTGTTTAATTTAAATGTAATGTCCGCTTATTCTCTCATGAGCTGAACACTGCCATAAATAATTCTGCCGCATGCCTAAACATCTCCCTTCACAGCAAGGTTCTAATTTGATCTCTGGAGGCCCTTCTTGGTAGCTGCATAAAATATTTTCATTTACTCTATTCGAGCCTGTACAGTCGTACATTTTTAATCTCCTGTTGCCCAGTAATGCCTTTAGAAGAGGTCCTCTGCAAATCATTAAACTTGTTCAATAACACCGTTACAAAACACAAGAGATTTGTCGTTAACGAAACAAAGAAGTTTCTTCAACAAAAAAAAATAAAAAATATAAAATAAAATAAAATTGGAAAAGATAACTCGAGTTTCTAGGGCAGTTTCACAGATTATTTAATATTTAAGCATTTCCAGAGGAAAAACTTTTAGAATCGCCTGTCAGATGTGTTTTTGAAAATTATGTACTTTCAAGTCGGGCCCCTTTGCTGATCTAATAATGTTTATTATTTTTTTAAAAGATTGGGGTTTGGGAAAAGGTAAATATATAACCATTGTAATTTTTTTTCTTTTGCTTCTGAATGCATGGAGTGCTATGAGAATTCTGACTATTAAATTGAAGATCTGAGGCTGTAATACAGTATTGCTGCTGCTCTGCCACTGTATAGTCCAAGGACTCGTGCACATGACCTTCATATCTCTCCACACAACCTTTGAGTTGTATTAAGACATATTCCCTCTATGATAGAGGTCTATGGGGGCTCTTCCATACTTCTATGTGCCCCTGCTATGTTCACCATGGTTATGGCACACAAAACATATTCATAAAGTCCGTGCTCCAATCCGTGAGAAAGTTGTCAGTGATGCATCCGTAAAGCTGTCAGTGAAGAATCCGTGTTGGGTCGGTGTGTCCATTTTTTGCTGTCATCTGTGTTTCACTGACCCTGCACAGCTGAAAAATAATTTTCAAATCATTTCTTTCCTAATGATCCGGGAAACACAGATGCAATGTGGATGGCATCCGTGTTGCATCCGTGGTTTTTCCGTTCTTATAGACTATAATGGGTGTGATGGATCCGTGAAAACGACCAAAATAGAGCATGCATCCGTTCTACAAAAACGGACCTACGGACTGTGCTAAAACACTGATGTCTTAATACACACATTAAAATGAATGGGGACGTATGCTGTGTGTGGACAACACGTACAGCACACGTCTGTAAAACACCGACATGTGAATGAGGCTTAAGTCACCATTTAACGGATGAATGCCAAAGAAATGTCTATCATTTCCAATAGTGGCCCTTGTGCCCCTGCATAAATAATAACACACAAAAACCTGTGTGTGATACCAGCCTATGGTCAGTTTTATAGGAAGCTATTCAGTAAGTTTTGGATTATGGCGAGCCCCATTAATTTGTGTGGCCTCCACTGCCCAGTGTCGATGGTTGAGCTGACATTCCACTGACACTGGAGAATCTGTACCTGATAATTCACTAGTATCAGGTATCCAAACTAGCAGCATAAATTGTGTGTTAATTCTTCCAGCCCCCTCTCTTTCATCCACAATTAGTGCTATTAGTTTCAGCACCTGATATAAGTTAATTGTCAGGTGGATGGCTCATTAGAGTCAATGGAATGTTATGGTTCACTAGAATTGGTTGGCAAAACCAATGGCACCTATTGTACTGGGGAATACGGAGGCTAAAAGATAAAAAAAGTGCCAAAGTCAGTGAAGGTATGCAGACAGTAACAGAGCAAATTGTGGCAAATTTATCAAGTCACAGGATCAAACTTAAAGGGGTTGTCCAAGTTATATTTATTGATGACCTATCCTCAGGATAGGTCATCAATATCAGATCGGCGGGCGTCCGACACCCGGCACCCCCGCCGATCAGCTGTTTGAAGAGAAGGCGAGCGCCGTGCCAGCGCTGCCTCCTCTTCATTGTTTACCTACTCGCCGTTGCATCTGCAGCGGTGAGTAGGTGTAATTACACCCAAGCCGTTCCATTCATTTCAATGGGACGGCTCTGTAGTATACACTTGTATAGAAACGAGCCGTCCCATTGAAATGAATGGAGCGGCTTGGGTGTAATTACACCTGCTCACCGCTGCAGATGCAACGGCGAGTAGGTAAACAATGAAGAGGAGGCAGCACTGGCACGGCGCTCGCCTTCTCTTCAAACAGCTGATCGGCGGACCCCCGCCGATCTGATATTGATGACCTATCCTGAGGATAAGTCATCAATAAATATAACTTGGACAACCCCTTTAATACATTTGGTATAATTTGTTTCAGTTTCTGTGTTCACTGTGACAGTGTTGCCTGTTGCTCACGTTTGTGCTCTGGTGTACTGGCTTCCATGTAGGCTGGTTGTCAGGGGCTGCGTGTAGTTGAGGCAACCTGTTTGTGTTCTGTCTCTTCCTTGCTTTCTCCTCCCTGTATAATGGTTTGTGTGGGGTTAATGTCTTGGTCTGGGTGTGGTTACTGCTATATATTCCTGTTAGCTGTGGGCCTGAGGGTCAGTCTGTCTCCAGCTTTGCTGAGTGCAGGAGCTATGCACCTGACCTGGGGTTATTCCATCTGCCCTGTCTCTGTGGCCACCTAGTAAGACATCAAGGTCACCTTGTCTAGTTCCGTGTCTGGTCTGTTACCGCCAAGTGTCATTCTGCATGGGGTCCGGCCTTTCGTCTGTCTGGCAGGTCTGCCTGATACCTCCATGCATCTGTTCCGCATGGGGTCTAGGCAGCTGCTTGTGTTCTGGTTCCAGTTTGTCTGTCTGTACTGCGTCCAGTGTGGTTCTTTAGGGATCCAGTATGTGTGCCTCGGTTTCAGTCCTTGTTTGTATAGACTGCTGGTGCTTGTACCATCAGTCTCTGCAGGTAAGTGGCCAAGTGCACAAGGACCATCCTGGAGATACAACCAGTGAGACCACGGCTAAGTTCATCCCCACCATCTGGGGTTCTGTGAAGTTCAGGGCTCACTGAGTCTCTGACCTCTGGGTTTGGCCTCAAGTAAAATGGGTGCACTTAGTCTTGCTGGTCTAGTTTTCTTCCATGTCTGTACCTTGTTATTAAAGTATTCGGTTATGCTCACTGTCATGTCTTTGTTTTTGGTTGCTTTTGTATGTTTGCCTGAGACGTTCTAGCAGTCGGTAAGTCCCTCGCTAGAACATGATAGTTTCATAGTCTTGTAAAATGAGGAATCCTATAACTACATTGACAAGTTTACCTGATGTTTCTGAAAAGCCACTTCCCTTTTTTATTTGCAGGACTAAGAACTCATTTTATAAGCTATATGATTGTTTTATAATAACTGTGTTAATTTGCGCTAGCCCCTCTCTGCATAGACACATACTTTTAATTTCAGTGGCAGCGATTTTATTAAATGTAATTGGGTGGCCTTAGATTGGTTGCTTGGTGTCCCATGTTGTATTTTCTATTTATACCCCCCCCCCCCCATTACAGTATACAATCTGGAGCCTATATAACACACTCATACAGTTCCCATAAAATAATGCTCCATTAATAAACTGGGCAATGCAAAGGCCCTTCCATAGATTTGAACACCAAATGTGGAATCGATTGTTAAAGATGAGGGCGCACACCCCTAAGGCCGTCACTGATTGTTACTTGCTTTATATCATCATTTGCAAAGTGTTTTATATGATAATTCATTTGAAAAATATAAAAGTACACATGTTCTAGGCTGTGTTCAGGCTGTGTTCAGGCTGCTATTAGGCTGTGTTCCATCAGGTTTCTGCTTCTTTCAGATAGCATAGTCATTTGTGCTATTATTTGTAGTAAACAGGAAAAGAAAAAGATAGATCCATTGCAGGTTAAAGGGATCTATTGGGCTCCATTAAGACTGCAACCTCTGTCATGGCTCCAGTAATAAAGTGTAAACGGGGTCTAATATACATGAAATTTATGCTCCAAGGACTGTTCTCCAGCTCTGAGTACAGTAACAATTCTTTGACAATATAATATTTGTAGAATCTGTCAGTGCCTTGATCATAAATCACTTTATCATCACTGCTTCCAATAAAATAGCTATTGAGCTTTCATATCATGACATCATCTATAATTGTGTCAATGTCATTAAGAATTGATGACAATGTAAATTGCACATAGGAGCATTAGCCGAACTCCTGCTGCTTGTTCACTTAGATATGGCAAGGCTTTAATGGAGATCTGAGAAAGGCAGATAAAAAAGGCGCAATTTGACAGATACCCATACAGTGAAAGATACATAATTGTAACAAGAAATTCAAACCCATAAAATAACAAATATGTGCACAGAGCCTGGACGCACCGAAAATTAAAGCCGCATGACTATTGACAGATTGATGCAGTGTGCCTTCATCTTTGTGAAGTCAATAACTCATTCGAATAACACTATCAAAGACAATCACGAATTCAATGAGCATCACATAAAGTGTGAAATAGAATTGGACATTAAGCAGCTATTCAAGTTTAACTCATTATTTAACTACAGGCAGAGGCAATGATGTATTCATAGTGGGAACATACTACATATTCATTCATGCTCCCCACCGAGCCACTCTGATCTGTTACATGACAGACAGAACCCCTGGTGGTCAACCGTAGGTCCTGCATTAATCTAGAGGAACAGGGCGGCATTGAAAGAAGAAATGGGTGAAGGATAGAAATGAAAATAGTTTTGAAGTTGTGTACAAGGATCTAGGATAAAGTACTCGTAACACCCTTGAAAGGAGACTTGAATGTGTTGCAAAACTTAGCACTGGGCGGAGTAACGACATTTGCAAAGTCAACACTGGGTCCTTTTCAGTCGGGATGAACATGAGGCATTGAGAGAGGACAATAAGGCAGCACAAGGAGGAATCAAATCTATCATCTATTTTTTCATGTTTCAATGGCCCCAAAAGGTCATACAAAGAGGAGACCAAGTTTTGTCAATGCCATGTTTGAATAGCATTGACTAAGTTAGATATTCAGTTTTTTTTTTTTTGTTGTTTGTGTTTTATTTAGTTTGTTTTTACTTTTAGTTTTTAGTTTTTACTTTTACTTTTTATCTTTACATTTACAGGAGTTTGTTTTTATAGATTGCTTTTATAAAGCTCTGTGGGTAATTTTGTTGTGAAATGTTAATGTGTTCTAATCTTGAAGTACATTACATTGATCAGTGTCTATGACTATGTATAGCTCCTCTTAATTACCTTGTATACATATACTGAAGGTATTGTTAAAGCTAACCAGATGACCTTGATGGGCTCAATTTAGAGATGAGCACACTTTCTAAATTTTCGTCCGATGTATCAGAATTTGCCAAGAAATTTGATTCAAGTATGAATTGGATCTACCTGCATCAGAAGTGCTTTCTCTCTCCCTCCAGAATCAGAAGCTTGGTTATAATAGGATAGTAACATAGTAACATAGTATATAAGGCCGAAAAAAGACATTTGTCCATCCAGTTCGACCTGTTTCCTGCAAGTTGATCCAGAGGAAGGCAAAAAAACCCTGTGAGGTAGAGCCAATTTTCCCCACTTAAGGGGAAAAAATTCCTTCCCGACTCCAATCAGGCAGTCAGAACAACTCCCTGGATCAACGACCTATCTCTAGATATCGAAGAGGATTTTAAGGCTAGGTAAAAAGTAATAACAGATTTGATATTTCTGTGAATTATAGTTTAATATCCAACATATTTTCTTTTTACCTTCTGTTTCACAACTTAGCACACCAAATTAGAATTCTAATCTAATAGTTGGTCCTGGACACATGGGGCCCTTGGGTGAAAGAATGTCTTTGAGCACCCTGTCTACCTAACCATTGACTTGGAATGCATAGAACACATTTCCCTAGACCACCTTAAAAAAGTAGTATGTTTCTCCTGAGGTTTGCCTGTTGGTGACACTGCCCCAGTTGGAACAGAATTGGTAGTGCACGTATGAAATGAACTTTTGTTTATTTTAGTAGTAAATGTCATTGTCCATTTTTGACTGGGCTGGTACTGCCTTTTTGGCAGGGAAAATAACCGCCTTTCTCTGGATCAGCTTGCAGGCTGAACTGGATGAATGTACTGTATATCTTTTTTTTCAGCCTTACAAAATTATCCTGTTAATTTCATAAGTATCTTCTGATGATACACACCCATATACTTTCTCTCACATTTGAAGAAAGTTTAGAGCAACCATATTTTATTTTTACCCCTTTTTGCAACCCTAATTGCCCCCTAAGTCCTCACCTTTAAGCCAACATAACAGTTTCTATCATTCATGGCTTTGTCCTGCCTATCCTTATATGATGAATAGAAGCGAGAGAGGCGCTTATAGAGTAAGAGTATGTCATAGGTGTCCCCAAGGGGAGTATATAATGTGCTCACCTAATCTATGGTGATTGGTGTAGTAATGTTGTAATTTTCTTAATTCAATATGGGATGTTCGGCGCTGTGGGTGCCGTTCTGTTAGATTCCTCCAGGTGATGGTCGCCAACCAACTGGGGGAATATAACATGAACTGGAGAACATAAGAAAAGATGGGCATTTGTTGGTCCTTTCACGTTTAGTTGGCTCACAGTCGCAAGAACAGGACCAGTAGGAAAAGATTTGTACTTTATTCACAGTTAGATAACATGGGTCAGGGATCCAGGACCCCTTTCTCAAGTCTTTGTTTTTGGTGACAGGTGGGGGACACTTGGGCTTTGGGCCAGCATGACTACAAGCTCGGGTGTTCAGTGACTGTTGGAATAGGCATCTGGATGCTCTCAACACAGGCTGGCAGCATATCCTTATATGATTTTCCCTCCAATTATCAGGAACATTTTTACCCTTTGAGTCCGTTTTTCAATTCTGCTCATTCCCCGAGAATACATCCCAGTGATATTGTTCTTAAATCTAATTGACACAGGCCATTAAGTGGACAGATTTTTTATTTTTACGGTAGTTTTGGAAATATCTGCCTGTAATATCACAGGAATATGTCACAGAACTTGTTCTGAGCAAGCAATGTACCAACTCTACAGAGCTGCTCAATATAAGAATTGGTAGAAACTAAGTTACATTTAATGGTGTAACTGGGTCAAGAGGTGCCTGCTGCTCAGTAAGTTTCTTGTCCGAAACAATTAAACTCAGAAACTGCCTATTTAAAAAAAAATCCAGCATATCTACTAATATTATCTGCAGAAGCTCAGCAGGATGTGTTGAATATATTAAAGTCTTATTCTCTCCTTTTCAGCTGTTCTTTTTATCTTACTTTTTAATCAGTTGATTTTCTTTTTTATACAGTATATGGCTGTTAATAAAATATAGGCATGGCTTTTTAATCACGGTGATACTAATGTAGCTGGCTGTTTAAACGCACCCTGTGGAGTGGTAGGTGTTAATTAAGTAACCTGCCCTATGCCTATTTCTCATATGCTTAAGAGATACTTGTTAAATCTGAAATAAAAACTGTCTTATGCCAGAGAGATTTGATGAATATTTGCAAGTAAATGTAATGGATTTAAGATATCATTGGTGTGTCAGACTAGAAGTGTGCATACTCTCATCTAGAGTGCATGCGTTGTGTTCCTTTCCTGGCTAGCTCTTGATTGACTCTGACCTTGACTTCAGCTACTTTCCTGGATATCATTCCTTCCTCTTGCTTGGGATTGTTCACCTGGTCTACTCCTGGCTCTGACCTTTGGCTCCGGTTCCTCCATTCTCCAGTTTCATCCTCTAGCCTATCACATCCTGACTGCTCTCCTGGTGGCATCTCCTTTCTTTATTATCACCATTACTTCTGCCAATCTGTGACTATTCTAGGGACTTTGATCTGGGAATCTGACCAGAAAAGCCCACTGTTTTGCAAGGGTTTGGGGTAAAGATGCCTATATCAGTCTAGTCAGCTACAAATCGACTTGGATTAGAAAATCCGCATTTTGGTGAGAAGTAGAAATGACCGAATTTCTTAAAATTCGTTTTGGGTCTGATTCTTCCTAATCGACCTTGTGATTCGGTTCGGGTATGAACCGATTTTACCTGAATCGAAAGTAACTTAAATGTCAGGAAAATTTTCTCTCTTTCCTTTCTCTCCTCTCTGTTCTACTGAATTCAATTGAACCTCAAGGAATCTGAATTTATTATTTTAATTTGGATTAAATTTTGAATCTTAAAATTAATTTCACTTATTTTTTCTTAGGAGATATTAAATTATTACATTTATGTTCTGTAGTAAAGAGGCTTTCCTGGACCTAGTGGGTCCCACAAATCTGCCTTAATTAAACAGTAACCACCTACCAGAGAAAACTTATAATATACTTACCATTCCAAAGTTCCATGGGTAGGACTTCCAGGAACCTGGTCACATGAAGCTCCTCTTCTGAGAATCTAGCTTTTGCCAACACAACATCCTATACCATGTTCCTGGACTAGGCTATAGATTGGATGTCACTTCTAACTACCTTCTACTGCAGAAGGTAGTTAGATAATGTACAGTACATTGGATGGATGAAGTCTAAAAAGAAATCCTTCTGA
Source organism: Bufotes viridis (assembly GCA_033119425.1). Lineage (NCBI taxonomy): Eukaryota > Metazoa > Chordata > Amphibia > Anura > Bufonidae > Bufotes > Bufotes viridis. The sequence goes on from CM065596.1 coordinate 143,883,082, forward strand.
CCTCCATCAGGCTGTAAGTTTATAGGTGCGTTTAGTGAGTAAATTGTGAGTTTTCCATATTATGTTTTGTTCATGCTACTGGTATAACTCCTCAACTTTCTCCACATGGTTGTCACATGCAAACCAATCTACCCTCTGTGCTAGCACTATGCTGGCACCACTGGCGTCACTTTATTGCTACAGCAATGGACAATGCTGAGGCTTTGGCTGGTCCACCTATCAAGTGTCACATGCTACCTGAGGGTGGGCTATCTGAACAGACAGCTGCTGGCCTTAGTTACATGGGATTGGTATTTTTACCCCACTAGCTAGTTTTGTGTTTGTTACTCTAGATTGCTGACCTTTTGCCTGTTTCTGTGACTTTGCCACTGTATTCTGATTTTGCCTCAGACATGACCTTCTGGTATTTGACTTTGCTTGTTTTTTGACCTTGCTTTATTTTGGAATCGGTTTGGTATTATACTGCTAGTTTGTGATCTTTCTTTTGCCTCTGACATTATCTCCTGGTTTCACCTTGCTGTGTATTTAGCTTTTGGATTCTGATCTGGTCCTGGTCAGATCTTGACTTTCTGTCTGGCTTGTCTTTTACCTATTTAAGTTTAGCCTCTTGGACTTAGTCAAGTCCGGGATCATTGCCAATTAATGGGATGCCATTTAGGGCGGATCATGCAAGTAGTTTGGGATAGTGGTGCAGGTGGAGTATAGGGGTCCACTGTTAACTACCTTTCATGTCAACAGTCCTACACAACTGGACTTAGATTATTATAAAAAAGACCCTAGATGGATCAAGTTCAATTCAATAGAACCACCAAAGGACTTTGGTCTTGACACAATAGATTGAATGCTAAAACATGGCCAAGTTACAGCTGTATCAAGCCTGTCTAGCGACTGTACTTTAAGCCCATCTACAATTTAAACAAATGCACTTGATAACTTGGGAACAAATCCAACACCTTGATTTAACTTTGTATCATAAGCAAGATTATCATATAAAGGAAAGAAACCTTGCACTTGCAATAGCTGTTTAGATAGCACCGCATCACTGTGCCAATTTAGAGCAGTGTACTGGGAGTTAGTGATTACATTAAAAATGTAAGAGTGTTTTCTTTAAATGTGCTTAACTTAAATTATGGCAAATTTTGGACAATTATTTTGATGAAATAATCATGCACACAGCTTATTTTGCTCCCATTAAAGGCAAAAAAGAACACATTAAAAAACTATTAAAGACACAACGCTAAAACAACACGCATAAAGCAGAAGAACAACAATATGATCTGAGATTAACAGAACACGAATAATGAGAGTGTGATGTACTTACACATTACATTACATTCTATACTATCATGTTCCTTAGAGAAATATTTGCTGAGGCAGAGAGGTAAAGCCAAGCACAGAACAGACAACTTTGGGCATAATTTACACTTCTCTACGTGTTTCAGTATTTTATATATATATTTGATGGAATGAATCATTTTTCATGGCCCCATGATTACATTTTTCCAAGATGTAAAGGAATAGAGAGCATGAATGGGGCAATAGAGCCCATAATTGTCCTTTACTGTCAAACGTTCATTAAACAGAATGTCTAGCTAAGAAAACCCATTTTCAAATATTCTATGGGCAGTTCACGGGAAGAATGGGTCCCTGTTTTAGAACTTTTAGCATCTAATCAGAACAGAGAGTGAATGCAAAAAGACCCTTTCTCTCTGGAGGACCCAATGAATCCATGCATTACATGGAAAGCCCATTGATTTTAATTAGACATTTGTAATGCTTCACTTGGCCTATGGTGGTGCTGCAGGGAAATTAAACACTTGCTGTCATTTGCCTCTGCATATTAAATCTGATCACTAAACGTCTCAGCATTAGGACACCTTGCAGGGCAGAGGAGCCTTCTAACTAACTAATATTGTGAACAACAACTTTAAAGGTGAAGGGAAATTTCAGAAAGTTTCCGATCATCATTTCAGCACTAGGCTAGTTATAATATTAACGTCAGTTACACTAGAATAAAAGCCATATCTCTAGACTATATCCTTAAAGGGGTTGTCCAGTTTTGAAAATCTATATCCATTTACCATTCTATTTAATTGTAACTGAAGAGGGTCTTCGTCTCTTGGTCAGATTGGAGAGTAGCTGCAAAGAGTGTCTCTCGCCCTGGAGGACCTTTCCTGTCCAGAATTCTTCAGACATTCTCCTGTGGTGGCGCTGCTGGGAAAATAAGCTATTACTGCTCAGTTTTTTGACAGCTTGCAACTGATTGCTTCCCAACAGAGAGACACTTTAGTTCTCAGCTTATTGTCAATTGACTCTTCCAATAAGTAGAGATTGTTGTAATGCCCGGAACTCCGGCAGGCATGATCGCTGGCAGGCAGTGCTGCCGGCGTCCAGTTTCCAGTGTTGCTGTGGAATTCTTGCCTGGAGTTCTGACTCTGTATCTGCTTGAAGATTTGGACCCTGATGTGACTTCTTGGTATTGGTCTGGCATTGTTATTGTATTGCTCTTGGTTTCTGATTTTGCCTCTGATTGTCTGTACTGGTTTGACTAGTTCTATCTGTTTACTCTGTTGTAGCTGTGTATTTTCCCTGGTGCCTATCTGTCACTTTGTTATTTTATCCTCACTTTGTTTCCACTTAGACCACTGCACTTAGTTAAGTAGGGATTGCCGTCCAGTTGTGAGCCATTGTTTAGAAAAAATCATCCAAGTAGGTAGGCAGAGTGGTGCAGGTGGAGTTCAGGGCTCACTGTTTCCTACTGTGATAGTTGTCTAAAGGGAAGAACCCCTTTAATAGACATTCTCTCTTTTACAGGGGCTGTCCGGCCTATACTATGTGATGGTCTATCTTCACGATATTCCCAGGATGGGACTTCACTAGCTGTTGGGTGGGGGTCTGACACCCTACAACTCTGCTCATCACCTGTTAAGGTGTAGCTTCCTCACTAAATTCCAGGCTGGAACTATGCAGCTATGTCAACCTTGTTGTGGAGGAAGCTCATTACTACAGCGCTGCTTTATGAATGCGTCAATGGGAGCAGCTTTACAAAGTTGACGGAGATGAATAGTTCTGGTGCCAAATTCTGATTATGGATCTATACCCAACCAACTGTTCAGCAGAGGTGGGGTCTGCTGGACTCCCGCTGGTCAGCTACTGAAATCCTACCCCTTTAATATTCAATATGGCTCAACAGAATCAGCCACATTTCAAACTAACTTTCACCTTGTACAAATTTGGAGACCGCTGTCCCAATGGCTCAACCACATGGTCTTTATTATGGCTCCATACATTTCTTGTTCTACAGATTTGTAATACTGCACCTATAGAAGTCTATAGGCCATATTGCACTGGGCCACCATTAATTCAGTTCCTACGGTCTCCGACAGATGAAAAAAGGCAGTACCATGTTCCACTTGACACCATATTACAGAGGTATTCTTCCCTAATATGACAGTACCTTCATCATAGTCAACTATAGATGATACATTTTACATATGGATTTAGATGTGGATCCTACTTTTTTGTATTTGTTTTTCTCTTATCCTCTTATCCCAGTAATACCTATTCATGCTACTATAATTATCCCAGGTTCTTATGATGGCCTTGAAGATATTGGGGCATCCAAACAGATAAAATATATTTGACAGTTAAATAAATCTCACCATTACCCATTTTTCCATCTTATCTTATGTTTGTTTGCAAGTTCAGAAGCCGTGATGAAAGAGCAAGAAAAGGCAACAGGAGATGCCTTCAGATGTGGAGTCTGTTGTGCCTGTTCAGCATGGAGCCGCTGTGCGATCTGAGGGACTTGTCAACTTTCACCACCTAATGAACTACTCAAAGGCCAGCCTGACAACAGTGGATCAAGGCTAAAGGCCATTGACTCCCAACAGTAAAATCACATGGTCTTCTCTCCTTGGCTGTGGCTGCTGTTCACCAGCAGGGGGCACCTCTTTGTATAATGCACTTTCAAATAATTCATTGCGGTCTACATCTCATAAATAATAATATGAATATTGGTGCGTGAGCTGGTTCATCAAGCTACTAGGCAGCAATTCTAAGAGCCAAGCTGAAAACAACATAGCACATGAGGGGCATTTTTATAATCTTTTATACAGCTTTAATGTGAACATCCACACTTGAATATTTTATTTTTCTATAAAACATTAAAATTTTGGCCAATTAACATCTATCTCTATCACAACCAAATTGTGTTTTTTGATATTGAGCCTAGAATCCTTCTTAGGGTAGGTTCACACCTCATTTAACTGATCCAACAGCAGAGAACAGAGTTCATTGGATCTGGCCTAGCTGGATACTTAGGGCGTGAAAAATGAAAAACAGAGAGTAAAAAACTCCAAAAAATGAATTATTGGAGAGAAGATGTAGGGCGCCAGAGGATGGACAGGAAAAAAGTGCTAGATCTTGAGTATATACTGTAATTGGTAAATAGAGTATTACTCAAAAAGGGTTAGGCAGCCGGTGGTACAAAGGTGGAGACGTATGTCACAACCAAAATGTGAGAACGAGCAAAGGAGGGAGAGAGGGATTTTTACCACGAAACACCAAGAAATGGTGGTTGGCGCCACACCAAAAGTAAGTACAGGGTAAAGTTAGTAGGTAGTTAGTAAGTACAAATGTATATACATGAATATATATCTCGAGCCCTCCAATATAGTGGCAGCAACCAAATGTATCAGGACTTACTTCACTAGGGAGGGAACCTGGGGGACACAGTGTCAGTGCTCTACCAGGTTACACCCCCCCCCCGCCAAGGTCGCAGTAAGGAGATCGTCAGATCAGCAATATCGAAATCGCAGTAAGGAGATCGTCAGATCAACAATATCGAAAAGTAAGTCCTCAGATAAAAGGCGAATAAACACAAGGAATAATCCAGGAGACTTACTTCACTAGGAGGGAACCTCAGAGATAAGCAAAAACACTCTAGAGGTTAGCCTCCTCGCCTGGGTCGCCTGGAAGTTGGTGGGTTCAATCAGCAGGTCCAGTAAAGGTCTTCTTGAAATTACCTTTATTGATTCAGACAGGCAGTGCTAAAGGCTCAACAGCGTTTCGGGGTTTAATATACAGATCCCCCTTCATCAGGAGCATACAGAGGTGATGTCCAGAGTGGTATTTAACATTAAAAAAGGCGCTAAAAGTTTCTGAAACGTCACTAAAACATCACTTCCGGTTTGTGTTCCACAGTGGAACGCACCGGAAGTGAGAGTGCTAATCAAATACATCACCTATAAAATTGTCATTGAAATATATACAAAATGGTCATAGATAAAAGATAAATATTCATACAATATTAGTACAATGTTAGTGCAGGAGTCGTATAGAACCGGGCAGATTCTCTTTTCCAGTGCCGAACGTCACATCCGGTTTATTCTTTTCTCCAGTATCGAGCCCCACTTCCGGTTTGCGTTCCACAGTGGAGCGCACCGGAGGAAGAAGACACATTGGAGGTGAAGTATAGGTTTTGCATATCATAGCAGTATTCATGTATGGGACAATCTATCGGCAATCGAGAGGGGAAGGGATAACATATATGTATACTCTTAAAGTGAGATGCTGCGAGACGTAACTTCCGGTATGCTCACTTCGTTTTGCTTCACAGTGGAGCGCATCGAGGGAAGAAGACATTGGAGGTGAAGACAGGTTTTGCATATCATAGCAGTATTCATGTATGGGACACTACGGCAATCGAGGAAGGATAACATATATGTATACTCTAAAGTGAGATGCTGCAGACGTAACTCGGTATGCGTTCCACAGTGGAACGCATCGAGGGAGGAACAGTCAAACTAGTTATTTACTACAGAGCTTATACAAAGTTACATTAGAAAATAAATAATGAAACTTTTTCTAATGTAACTTTGTATAAGCTCTGTAGTAAATAACTAGTTTGACTGTTCCTCCTTCCGATGCGTTCCACTGTGGAACGCATACCGGAAGTTACGTCTCGCAGCATCTCACTTTAAGAGTATACATATATGTTATCCCTTCCCCCTCTCGATTGCCGATAGATTGTCCCATACATGAATACTGCTATGATATGCAAAACCTATACTTCACCTCCAATGTGTCTTCTTCCCCTCCGGTGTGCTCCACTGTGGAACGCAAACCGGAAGTGGGGCTCGATACTGGAGAAAAGAATAAACCGGATGTGACGTTCCGGCACTGGAAAAGAGAATCTGCCCGGTTCTATACGACTCCTGCACTAACATTGTACTAATATTGTATGAATATTTATCTTTTATCTATGACCATTTTGTATATATTTCAATGACAATTTTATAGGTGATGTATTTGATTAGCACTCTCACTTCCGGTGCGTTCCACTGTGGAACACAAACCGGAAGTGATGTTTTAGTGACGTTTCAGAAACTTTTAGCGCCTTTTTTTAATGTTAAATACCACTCTGGACATCACCTCTGTATGCTCCTGATGAAGGGGGATCTGTATATTAAACCCCGAAACGCGTTGAGCCTTTTAGCACTGCCTGTCTGAATCAATAAAGGTAATTTCAAGAAGACCTTTACTGGACCTGCTGATTGAACCCACCAACTTCCAGGCGACCCAGGCGAGGGAGGCTAACCTCTAGAGTGTTTTTTGCTTATCTCTGAGGTTCCCTCCCTAGTGAAGTAAGTCTCCTGGATTATTCCTTGTGTTTATTCGCCTTTTATCTGAGGACTTACTTTTCGATATTGTTGATCTGACGATCTCCTTACTGCGATTTCGATATTGCTGATCTGACGATCTCCTTACTGCGACCTTGGCGGGGGGGGGTGTAACCTGGTAGAACACTGACACTGTGTCCCCCAGGTTCCCTCCCTAGTGAAGTAAGTCCTGATTCATTTGGTTGCTGCCACTATATTGGAGGGCTCTTGATATATATTCATGTATATACATTTGTACTTACTAACTACCTACTAACTTTACCCTGTACTTACTTTTGGTGTGGCGCCAACCACCATTTCTTGGTGTTTCGTGGTAAAAATCCCTCTCTCCCCTCCTTTGCTCGTTCTAGCTGGATACTGCCATTCACTACTGGATCCCATTGACTAAACTGGGATCCCCACCGGTAGGACCCTGTGAACTTCGACAGGCTGTTCTCTACTGTAACAGTCTGTTGGATTAGATCAGTTAAACTTAGGTGTGAACCTATCTTCATAAACATTTAATAGATAATATTTTGGCTTCCTGCACCTGCCACTAGAGGGAGCTCACTACATACTGTGTCGATATGGAGTTCTATGTAAAAAAAGTATGCAATAATCTGTTGAGCTCCCCCTAGTGGTGGCACCTGGAAGTCAGAATGTTATCTTGTAAATATATACCTATTTAGAAGATTTGGAGCTCTGAATTAAAAAAATTGAGCTTTGGACACTATCAAAATAGATTAGGAAGTCGATGACACCACCATATTTTGTGTCTAAATATAACATGGTGGACAGTCATGTCTATTAAACTTAAAGGGCTTGTCTAGTTTCCAATATTGATGACCAATCCTCAGAATTGGTCATCAATATTAGATATGCGGGGCTCCGACTTCTGGCACCCTCACAGATCATATGTTTGAAGAGACTACTGCATGCGTTCCATTCTCTTCATTGTTTACCTGTACGCAGTTGGCATTGCAGAGGCGAGCAGTGTAGTTGATGTGATATTGATGATCTATCCTGAGGATAAAAATAAGAATTCACTTGAAGACAGCACCACTACCCAATCCTCACTCCAAGGTGCACGGCTCCTGGTGGACAGGCTCATGACCACCAAATTTGCTGAAATTTAGAATATGGAGGCAGCATCTTCTCCTTGCCTCCTTCATTAGATACCCATCAGTAGACGACCAGGCAACATTTCAGCTTATTAAAAGCCTTATTACAAAATTGTCTGGCTCGAAAAAAGGGTTGTAATAGGCAGAAACATTTATATAGGAAACCTGACAACAACCAAAAGTTGAGATAAAGATGAAAATGGAGAGGAGTATAGACTGTCAGAGAACACAGTGGAGAGACATGGATGGAAGTGGGGAGTGTGAAACAGATAATTAGAGATGGGGAAAAAAGTAGGAAAAGGGCAAGGTGAGAAGAGGGATGGAGGCAAGGATGAAAGGTCATGGAAAATAAGACAATGGACGATAGGGAGCAAAGTAGTGAGGGAAGAATGGATAGAAAGAGGGATGGATAGAGGAAATGTGTAGCACATATTTTATTACCGGAGAGAGATGCTATGAGCTTGGGATCAGTTAGGAGATGAATACCTGGCTGGAGCTGTCACTTGGCAGGAATGCAACCAGCTCACAGTATTTTGTAATGTCTGAAACTGAAGATTCAACCTCTGAGCTGAAAGTTCTGTTTCCATGATTACAGATAGTACTATGGAATGTCAGATATGTAGCCAGGGCTGCCAACCATCTTATCATCGTCCCACTGTAAAGCTGGAGGACTTATCAGAAGCCATTTCAACTTGAGAACACAGCCAATTTTTCTTTTTGTGTTTTCTTTTTTTTTTCTCCCCACTTTCCAAGAGCGATTACTTTTTTTAAAATTTTCTTTCACACATAAAAGTTTATTTTGTGCAGGACGAGTTGTATTGTTTGAATAGTACTTTTAATTTACCGTAGCTTTCATAGGAAAAAGAGGGAGAAAACTCTCTGAGAAATGAAATAAAAACAAAACAAAAACAATTCTACCATGATTTTTTGGGGTTTTGTGTTTATGGTAGTCATTGTGTGCTAAAAATGATTATCATGTCAGTTTTTACAGGGCGAGCTGTATCTTTTATTGCTACCATTTTTCTTTGTACAACTTTTTGATCACTATTTATTCATTTCTTTTTTCGGTGATATGTGGGGGTGACCAAAAAAAGCTAAATATATATTTTTTTTTTAACTGTTGCAGTGTTTAACAGCACAATGAATAGTGTAATATTACACTACCTGGGTAGCAGTGTGTCTGCCGTAGCTGCTCCCGAAGATGAATTTAAGCATCTGCAGTGGAGCAGGCAGGAGACTGATATAACTGGCCAGAAGGTAAAGAACTTTCAATCAATTGGCAAGTGGGCGCTTCTTCACCTGTGGGGACAGCCCCCAACAGTTTCTAATGAGACAAATTGATTCTTTGTCATTGATTCGCTCATCTCTATTGTACAGTTTTGCTCCATTGTTAAGTCTCTTTTTTATTCTCTTTGTTCGTCCCATTTTGATTCTTAGCGTACTGTGCACAGTGCTCAGATATTATATTCTAATGGATGCTGGTCCTATAAGTCCAATACAGAGTGCCCTGGCCAGTGATATTTATCCATCCTGCAAGGTTTAACTTGGCCAACATGTAGCTAGTGATGGCACTGCTCTGTGAAAGTCAATGTAACCCCATAGTGAGTTCAGTAGCTACAAGTCAATTCTCTCTGATCTTCTTTGATGAGGGGGTAATCACCCCTAAACAGTTGTCTGCTGATGTACTGGCTTGGGTCTAATCCTAAATTATGGCTCATCGTATGTTTAAAACAGGCATCCTCAAACTGCGGCCCTCCAGCTGTTGTAAAACTACAACTCCCACAATTCCCTGCTGTAGGCTGATACCTGTAGGCTGTTCGGGCATGCTGGGAGTTGTAGTTTTGCAACAGCTGCTGGGCCGCAGTTTGAGGATGCCTGGTTTAAAAGGTCAAACATACCTTAACAGGTGATGCTGGAGGCATATATTTCTTTACTTTTTTGGAAATAGAGTTAATTTTGCCTCCCATTTTAGGCAAAGAATATTTGAGATGAGCTTAATTTGTGAAGACGTCCTTGCCTCTTAAAAAATTTGGAGCATCTCACTTTAGTTCAAAATGAGTGGCGTATGAAAATGCCAGTCTTGATAAATCATTCCCCCCCCCCCCATAGTATTTGTGCAGATAATTTCCACTCTAATAATTACTCCTATCTCAAGAATTGGCCACTTCAATAATGGAGAACAAGTCACGCATGTGCAGTTTTCTCCGTTCATTGCTATGAGACTTCTGTTAGAGGTCAATGGAGGGGTGGCCACACATGCATGGTGTTCTCACATCCACTACTATGGAACTTCTGAAAGTAATCAAGACTGCTTACTAGTTATTTTCAGAAGACCTATAGCAGTGAATGGAGAAGACTCAAGCATGGTGGAACCCAACGCACCCCTATCAGATATTTATGGCATGTCCCATTAATATGCCATAAATATCAATATGGGAAGACCCCTTTAACTCAAGTTTCTCTAAAATCGTATTTCAAAATGGATTTGCTAAACCAGACACCTAAAAACAAATTGTAATTTAGTTTCTCATCCAACGAAAATGCTTTATACATACATATGCCCTGAATTACATGCAAGTCTACATCGACAACTTTGTGGATTTTGATAAACAGCCTCCAATGGAGAATTGCCTGCAACTAGAAGCTCCTCCACAGCCTCCAGAATCAGACATAATCTCTTGTTATCTTATCCAGAGAAGATGATCCTTTAGCATTTTAACAATTTTCCTTGTTTGATTTTTTTGTGTTTACTACTTAAATGAAGTGCCAGGACACCGCTGAGTGTACAGCTGGTATACAACCATCGCAACGGGGATATTTTATCCAACTGTTTAATGCAACTAGTAAATTGCTTAATAAGAAGATTGTAAAACATTTATTAAGTGCTTCCTGTCAAATCAATAATTCATTATTTTTCTCAGGGTCTTGCTTTACACTTCCCGTTTTAAGAGCCAAGGTCACCTTTTTAATGTTTGGGGTCCACGTGTTTAAATGGATGCAATTAGCAGATCATGGTGTACATGGCACAATAGCATTTGGAAACCAAGCAGTTATCATTTTATTAGTATTTTTTTTTTCTAAGCCGTAGAATTTTAATTGAATAAATAATTATGTCAAATGAGACAAATTAACCGCTAATTAAGTTATTTGGGTTTCATTCCTGTATCATGCCTTTCTTAGACAAGGTACTTTTTGCCTTACAATATTTTTGGCATTTTAATTGGTGCTGAGAAAATAACTAATGTATCAAATCAGCGCAGAACATGATACATACAATTACGCCACTCATGTCAAGTATCTTCTCTGCAGACATTTCTTATTGCACTAATTGCTGCTGGAACAAAAGAATTTTGCATACTGGCTTTCGAGATGTGTGCATTCTAATTAACACAACACTTCAAAAGAAAAAAAAAACAATACAAGGAAAACTTCTTTTCCTCAGCTGCCAAAGTTTATTTTTATTTACAAATCTTTTTGGGCTTGTTGATAAGAAAAGACTAGAATTTTCATCACCTGATTGCAGTGCCCCCCCCCCCCCCTCCACACACACACAGACATGCCTATTATAAATTTGACAAGTGCAAGTATGGACTGTCCACCTGACAAATATTGCCTGCTGGAGTCAGGAAAGAGATAACTGAGATGATGTCCTTGTTACTGTTTATCCAAGACAGATGGGAAGGTCTATTTGGTAAAAGAATGTCAATTCCGGTTTGGCACGGAACATGATACACTATTTATGAGGTGGGATTGTGGGATCAAGCCCGCCCTGCAGGTAGGGTATATAATAGGTGGAGCCCCCCATCTGGGTGCCTCACATAACGAGTTGACAGTGTCATATATATACTTATTATTGCATGAAACGGCTTTGAACTCTTCCTTGTGAGTAAGCTGGTAGAACATGTTGGAGCCAGAGACTTTACATCAGGATATGTTTGCAAGCCCCAAATGAGTTCCAGTGTTGATATTTGTAGTTTATTTTGTCACAGTAGCTACCCTGCCTCAAACCAGTAATAGAGAAAAGTCCCTTTAAGCAATCCTTAGTGAATGGTCAAATGGATATCACTGTACATTAAAAGAACACTGCCATCAAAGTTTTTATTATCACATATGCTATATCCCATAAGCCCATATGTGAATATTTAGTAATTTTATTTATATAAAACAGGTGGTTGGTTTTCTGGATATAAAGTCCAGAAAACCATCCACATAGTGGAGTATGAAAATGCCAGTCTTGAGAAATCACTAGTGAAGATTTGCAAGCCAATAGATACTTGCATATGGGCTGTCACAGCGGGGGCTTTCTGGGGTCTGTATATACCCTGCAGTCCGGTCCTAGGTTTATATTGACTTTGACTTTGGGTCTGTATTTTGGGGTGCATTGCGGGGTTATTCAGAGAGCTTCATTTATTCTAGGTCTGGTCTGATGTCTGTTTTTTTTTTTGAGTGTCTGGTCTGAATTAGTATTTTCTTCTTTTTTGGTTCATATTGATGTTGGGGTCTATATTTACTCTGCAGTCTGGTCTGAGGTCTGTATGAATTCTGAAGTTTGGGTTTGAAGGGTGCATTACAGGGTTTTTCTGGGGTCTGTCTTTATTCTGGACTTGATGGCTATTTTGAGGGGTTTGGTCTGAATCTGTATTTATTTAGGAGCTTTGGGGTCTGTATTTACTCTGTAGTCTGGTCGGAGATTTGTTTTAATATTGAGGTTTGGGTCTGAATTTTGGGGTGCATTACTGGTCTGAATTTATTTTGGGAACGGTACTTATTTTGGGGTCTGTATATTCTGGTGTTTGGTCAGGAGGTTTAATTAAATTATGGTGCGCTGAAGGATATTGGCACTATTTGTGATGGTAATGGAGTAAGTTAGTGGGGTTTAGGGGAATTAGCCTACGTTAAAGGGTTTTTCAAGGTCCCATAAAAGTCCAACAAGGTTCTCGAATAAAAAAATAAATAAATAAAAGCTGTACTTATCTGTTCAACCCTCTGCGATTCCCATGCCTCCACGCCAGTGGTCTTTCTTTACAGCACTGCAGTCATAACCTCACTGACTAGTCCATGTGAACACTGCAGCCAATCACTTTCCCAAAATGCCCTATTCTGGTGATGCTTACCCACTATCCACAGAATAGAGAATCAGGGTCTAAACGTTGGTTGTCTGACCACTGGAATGTCTACCAAATCATGAGAACAGGAGTCCTGTGTGAATGGAATGGTGGTCGCACATTTATGCTGCTCCATTCAACTCTAAGGAGCTACCGAAAATAGCAGATTACTGCACTCGGTTATCTGTGCCTGTCCCATAGAGATTAATGGATTGACATCTTTGACTGCCATTCCATTCAAATTAGGGAAGACAAGACCCTTGTTCTTGTGATTGGTAGGGGCCTGACTCCCACTGATTAGACATCCGCTATCCTGTGGAATATTTTTGGGAAAACTTTTGAAAACTTTAAAGGGTCTTTCTGGTTTGCATCAACAGCCTTTAAAATAAAAATGTATGAAGGTATCTGTAACTGGGTAATGTTATCTTTTACCCTCATCATTCTTATCTCCTGTTCTGGGCTGTGGTCACATGACCATGTCCATGCAGCTCACTTTTATATCCTGTGATGTTCTGTCCATGGTCGGGACAGCGATAGGGGAGTGTCTATGTCACTAGTTGGGTAGGAGGAGCTATAAACTACCTTGGCATTGTTAGGGCAGAGCTGGAGCTGAGATAGAGGAAGGAGAAGTGCATCATGGGTTTGGTTGGATAAAGGAACAGGAAGTGCTACATACAGGATGGAAGCAAACCAGAGGGATTGGTTTACATGGTGAAAACAGGTCAGGGGAATCGAAAAAAAAAAAAAAAAAGGATAAAGAATATGTACATGTACAATTAAGCAACTACATGAGCATTTATAAATCATAGTAATCCCCCCAAAAAAATACTTTAAGAGAAGCACCAGACTCTCAGGAATCAACTGAACAGCTTCTATACACTGCATTATTTTTTATTTTCTTCTTTAGTTTAGGTATGCTTTAGCAGTTTTTGTTATTTATCTCTGTCATTTTTAAGTATATCTCTAAAGGTGCAAATGAGTTGTGTCTCAATGCTAAACTATACACAAGTATATACTGTACAATGTGGCATTTCTCCCTTTTAACTTTGTGTCTTCGCAGCATGAGTGCGTTACCTTGTTTTACCGTTTCAGTCGTCATCTTCTGTTACAATTCTTCCTCTGTTTGTTCCATCAGCTCCTCGATGAGGCACTGCACATAATCTCCTCTCCTCGGTATCAGTTAAACTACATTGCGTTTTTTATACATTTTGGTTTTGGAAGCTTCAATAGTCACTTACTAAAATGAAACAAATGGAAAAACATTTTTGCACTTGTCGGGCCAAAATAAGAAATCATTAATCATGAAATCGTACTTAGCCCATCTTACGTGATTGCTAAATACACTTTGATTTTCGTTCGAGCAGCTTCTCTTCTCCGGCTGCTGCAGGAGCCAACTCAAGACAAAAATTAGAAATTGGATAAGGTCCAACACCGGAGTAAATTGCTCGTCTGTAAAAATACTGGGCATTGTTAAAGAAAAATAAATATTTTTTATGGCTTCTTCAGGGTTTGTCATTTTAACCGCTTTCATACAAGGTGTAACCAGATATTTCTCTGCAGTAAGGACTACGGTGAGGAAAACACTTGAGGTTGCTCGTACTAGGACATAGAGCGAAAGATAACAAAGCGGAAACTAATGCAGATGTTTGTGGGACGTTATTTATGAAGTGCGCTGATATGAAAGCTGCCTATAATACTCTGCTCCGTATTTCACTTGGAAAGTATTTTAAGATCTTCAAATAAAAAAATATGTTCTGTTTAGACCTTGGCTGTAATTTTAAACATATGACTTCATTGTCTTGAGAAAAAGAAAGTCCTTATATCTACAGTAAAAGAAATGTGGATATTGTTAAAGGAGTTTTCCAGGACCAAGCAGATCCTGCAAACCCACATTATATACACAGTACACACCTGTAGGAAAAAGTTCATAATATACTTACTGTTCTGAACTTGTGTGGATCGGCCTTGCGGGAATCCGGTCATGTGACTCTTCTCTTTTTTTAACGTCTTTACCAGGTTTTCTGGCCTGGGCTATGGATGTGACATCAATTCTGCTGTTGATGGGGCCAGAGTTATTCACATGCTCAGACTCCTGAATCCACCTCATCTGCGCATGTGCCAAGGAAATGAATATTTCTGTATAGTAATTTATAAACTTTCCCCAAGTTGCGTGTTAAGGTGGATTTGCTAGACCCTTTTGAGGCTCTGTTTACACTGGGTGTTAAAGATTCACTTTCTGATGGATCCATGGCAGATATATTGGCAAGGAACATGTCTCTAGACTTAATGTTTCTGTGGATAGATCAGTGCATCATTGATAGGTATTGGTGCACTGAATGTCTGTAAGAACCTGATATCAGGCTAAACGTAGCCTTCAGCTAAAATGGTTGATTTTGGCAGGATCGGCTGACCTCCTGCTTGTGGAACTTCCCAGTTGTCTTCCAATAGAGGCTGTTGGGGAAGAGAATGATGAGGCATAGATTTCAACATGCCTGATACTTTAATTCTCTAGTAGATAACCCACCTTCTCCCCATAGGTGCCTGGCAGCTGCTTTCTCTCCATTCACAACACATCTTTACTCCGTTGAGCATGCATGTTTATGGGGAATGGGGGGATCGGTAAAGATAGCTGTCAACTTAATGAGATTTTGCTGCATCTTCTGTGCTGACATCTGCATGAAAAATGTTTTAAAAAAATAATTGTCTCATTGTTTTAAATGGGAATATCTGCAATCCTTACAATGAATGCCAATGGTCAGCTGTATATTGCTGCGCAACCGGAGCAGGCCATCACTGCGAATGTACTGTAATTGTGCAGCCGCTCTACTTATTACAGTACAGATTGAAAAGGGGCTAATAGTAGAGATGAGCGAAGTATTGGAAAATTCAATTTGGCTGCTTCCCCAAATTTAAAAAAAAAAATTTCTTTGTGACAAATTACTTTGTCACTAAGCACATTTCTTTGTAAATAGCATGTGCAATGACAGGGAACGGCGATTGCACAGCTCCCCGTCGTGGCACCCCTCAGATGTCGTGTTCATCGCTGACTGGTATCTGACTTTAATATTTAAGTCAATAATAAAAAATAAAATAAAATCATACTTAACTTATCCATTTGATTGCAAAGAGCCCTCCTCAACTATCTTTATTGAAGATCCAGCGCAAATTCTCACGTGGCTCGTGATGATGTCATACGTCGGCTGGCACAGGATTTCACAGGGTCTTTAATCAATATGGTGGCAGCAGGCTCTTCACACTCAAGCGGAAATGGTAAATATGATTTTTTAAATATTCTTTTTACCCCATTGCAGGGAAAATCGATTAGTTACCATGAAGCACGGGAATTTTGGCTTCATAGCCAATTGAATTTCCCCTTTAATCTGGATCGAAGTCCCCTTTGTCTAACACTGACGGATAAAAGAAATATCTTGTTTGTGTTTTTATTTCACAGCACTCTAACAGAATACAAGTACATCGTTTTGGTCATGAAACATGGACCTTCGTTAGGAACATGGACCTTTCTCAGAGTTTTAAAGCAGTGTAACATAGATGGGAATGGGTCAATCGTCCATCAGATTTCCTTTTTTCTTGTTTTGTCATTTTTTTTTTGTTACTGGGTAAAATAGCATAGCAGATTACCAACATTTGCTTATGTGACTTAACTTTAGCATATACATTTTTTTTATTTCATATTATTTATACCCCCATTGTATTTACTGAATGTGAATATACAAGCAGAAATGTGATTTATTGTATTGTGTACATAAAATGTAAAAAATTTTATTTCAGTGACTAGGGATAATGCGATGCTAAAAGGTAAAGTACTAAAAGCGAATAAAACACATAATGTAGCAATAAACACTGGGTTCGGAATAAGAACTGAAGTCTCTACAAAGCCCATAGCCATGAAGAAGCTTTCACATTACAACCCAATACACACCTTGCAAATACCAGGAGAACATTGACTCATTCCCATCAGTGTGAAGCACAAGAGGAGGAAAGAAAACCACTGATGTTATTTTCCTAGATGCAGAAAGAATAACGTATCAATCTGCCTGGAGAAAGAAAATAATTGGAAACTATGTAGCCAGCAAAAAAAAGGGAAAAAACAAAAACAAAATAAGGATCATTCAGGTAACCTCAAAGTTTTCCTTCTATAATAGCCAAATAGATGCATAATAAATAAATAAATAGTGTTAATGAACTTCTAAAGGCAATGGAGGAGCAGCTCTGAATGCTCAAGACTTTAAGCGAAGATAGTGGAAACATCAACGGCAACTGATTTGGTAGATTGAATGATACTACTCCCATCTTCCCTCCGCTCTACCATTGGTGGCCGTGGTGGAAATCAAGTTTTGCATATTTATAAAAATCCTGGCACTGACGCTGTGAGGGACAGGGCAGCCATTTTCTTTTCTCCAACTAAATCCATAAAGGCTATGCATTTTACTCATTATGGGGTAAATTTTTTTTTTTTTCAATTGGTTCCTGTTAAAAATATTCAGCTATTCTGTCACAAATGGTTAAGTGTCTAACTTTGTGAATCGTACTTTCACTTTGTGCAGGTCATCTAATAACCCTTATCTGTAAATTACTAAAAGGTCATAAACACCTTTTTTAAAGGGCCCTTTACATGGGCCAAGCATCTGCAAGATAATCAATAATGAACAATTATAGGAACGCACAATTATCTGGCAGGGTAAAGGCGCCATCAATGAACAAGCAAAAGACCAATTGATTTTTTTTTTTCTAGCTCAAAATGAGTACAATGCAATAATAATAATAATAATAATAATAATAATAATAATAATAATAATAATAAATTACCCCAAAAAGTATATATAGTCTTTAATTGTAGTCTTCTATACATTTAGGATTGATGTTCTAACAAAATGGCCATGGAAAAAATACTAAAAGTAGCCCTGTTTGGTAGTCGGGTACAAATTGACAGAAGGCAAGGCCAACACAAATATTTGGGGCCAGCAATACCATATTGTGGCACATTATACCACCCCAACAGAGCTTAATACTACAGCCCATCACAAAATACTGCCAGCAGCACAAAATACATCCCCAAAAACTTCCACTGGCCGGCCGTGAGAAGGGCTCAGGCAGCATCCTGGGCATCTGCCCACCGGGAAATTTCCCTGTAAGGTCTATGGTCAATCCTCCCCTGCTTTTAGTTCTGCTTCATCGCAAGAAAAATTACTTCATTATTTAAAGAAAATCTGTCCTCCCCTCCTGCTATAGTTATTTGATATGAAACTACAGTTCAGAATTTTTTGTTTTTGGAGTTTCTCTGATATTCCTCTTTGAAATGTATGAATAAATTGACAAGTGGGTGTTACTATTCTCCTTGTGAATGGGAGTGTGTCTGACAATGTCTTATCAGTAGGGACAGATAGTGTTGAGAGAATCAATGTTTACAAAGTGGACTTCGATCCAAATTTCAGGAAAAATTAGATTCACAGCGAAGCCAAATTTCCTTGTGCTCCATGGTAACAAATCAATTTTCCCAGAAATGGCGGTAAAAATTAAAAGTAATCATACTTACGTCATCCATTCGAGCACAAAGAGGCCGCCGCCACCACTTGCTTAAACATCCCACTGTTTACAAAGAAATATGCTTGAAGCAAACTTTTTTTGTAAAATTCGGCGGCTGAATCGAATTTTAGAGAACTTTTTTCACCAGTTTGCATTACAGTAGCTCTGTTTTGGGATGAAACCCGATGGCCTAGCTTTCCCTTCCCACATCAGCGAGCCTAGGGCCTCCATGACCCTGTCACTGGTTCATCAGTTGTCCTTTCTTGGAAAACTATCAGTACGTACTAGGCATTAACCACTGCACTCCGCACAACCTGCAATTCTGGAGATACTCAGCGCCAGTCGTCTTACTCCCAATGTGGCCCTTGTCAAAATCACTCAGATTCTTACTCTTTCCCATTTTTCCAGGCTCTACCACCTCAACTTCATTGAGGTGAATTGGCTATTCACTTGTTGTCTAATATATCTCTTCCCTTTATATGGGCCATAAAGACAAGATAACCAATGTTAGGGCTTATTTAGACTGCTGTTCTGATATCTGCCTGCAAAACATGGATAAAGGTAAATCCGTGAGAACATCTGTTTCACATCCGAGTGTACCACTTTTTTACCTTACCTATTCACTTGAATAAATGAGTCTTGCATGGAAAACAGACAAGAATGGTTCATAATGTGAGTTTATCCATACTATTACACCATTTACTTTAATTGGTCCATGTGCTAGGAAAGTGTGGGCTGGATAGCACATGGATAGATAATATTGTGATGTAAATCAGGCCTTATTCACCAGTCAGGGGTTTTAATTTGATGACGGATTAGAGTCTATACAGATAATATACACAGTCAAGTCATATTATTATGACCAAAAGTTAATATCCGGAGTAACCACCATGTGCAGCACGGACAGCAGCTAGATGGGCTGGGAGTGACTCAATAAGGTCCTGGTAGGTTGTCCCAGGTATCTGGAGCCTTGCAGACTGCAGTGCATCCCACAGCTGCTGGAGGGGGGGTAGGGGATGATTTATAGAGTAAACATGATGATCAAGGTGGTTTCACAGATGCTCAATTGAGTTTGACTCTGGTGTATTAGGAGGCCAGGGTAATACTTGGAAGTCTTGGTCATACTCTTCCAACCAATGTCACACATTTCTAGCTGTGTGACATGTTGCATCGTCTTAAGCCTTTCCTTTTCTTTGTAAGGATGGACTCATACCCAAATCGGTGGAGAGTGCCTTCCACATGGATAGGCCCAGAGAATGCCAAAAAAACATTCCCCACAGCATATCGCTGCCCCTACCAGCTTGTGTTCTTTCAGGAATGGTTGCAGAGTGTTTGTTCTCTGAAGGCAATTCTGATACTACCGCAAAAATTGAAGCCTTTCCTGTGGCTGCAAATTTGTTAGCAGAGGTGCAGTGATCATCCATTTTCTTAGGAGCCCCATACACAGTAGGGTTCACTGAACTGTTGATTTACGCACACATCTGATAGCCCCTTGGCTCCTTTTAGTGGTACACGGTTCCTCTGTAGAGTGTCGGTCTGCCCTCACGCACCTTCGTAGCCGACTTTCGCCTCTCACATCAGTGGCGCGTGGTGCTGTGCAGTTTCTATGTCACTTATTCACAATGCTGCCATTTGTTTACTCACAATACTCTTTCACCACAGCAGCATGTGAACAGTTCACACTGTGTAGTTCAGAAATACTACCACCCTTGGCCTAAAAGCCAATAATCATCCCTTTTTGCAACTCCAATAATTTTTACCTATGACAGCAATAAGGGAAATATGTGCAGCTAGTGTATCACACACTTTATATACCCACCAAGCCAGCTCAGGACTTCCTTCAATAGCTAAGTGCTGCCAACATCGAATGTAGGAAAGGGTAATAATAATGGTACTCGACTGCGTATATACATACAGTATGTGCATTGTATATAGGTAAATATTAAAGTTAAAGTACAAACCTACATATACTAAGCTATCCTCATTTACAGTTAAAACAGAATTTTATTTAAAAATTGCTTGGGTCAGAGTTTTAAGGGTTTATGCATTATTTATTCATTTTCTGCAGAGATTATTTGGATCTGTGGAAATGATAAAAAGTCATGTTCTCTTCTAACTTGAAATTTCCCGTCTTATACCAGTTTAACCCACTTATAAAGTGTACACGCTGAATAACAACAGAATTATACGTAGCCTACAGCTTCTCCGAAACACTGAAAATGGTCAGAGAGAGTTTTAAGCGATTCCCTCGAGACGTTATACAAATTAATTACTCCCAGTGAGAAGTAACTTCTGGGAAACACTATATACTTGGCTGGCTTCTGAATCATTGTCTTAGGCACTGAGTATTCAGAGCATGACACAGGGCATTTGTAAGATACATTACAGACAGTGTCACACTTATTTAAACTCATCAGTGAAAAATAACGGCTTTCCATTGGGCATAGAAAGCACGATAGATAAGCTAACCAAACCCGTAAAAAGTACAAAGAATGTAAATTCATTCTGAAAGATAATATGCAAATCTTTCGCTGAAAATTACATTCCGAGGGCATTAAACAACCAAAGATTGAGGCCATTATTTGCTAAATGTGCACCATCTGCCCTCTCAAATACAATTTTACAGAAATCAATTCTTCTAAATAATAGCGTAGCACGAAATCAGCAACTTTAAGTTGCTCCATGTTAAGGCCCAGACTGATGAAGATGGGTTTGGGTGCCTTTCTTGATAACACCAAGTTTATGTACAAGATTTCTGATTTTCTCCATGTTAAGGCCTAGACTGGATGGAGACATCTGCTGTAAAATGACTAGTATGGACAATAAAGAGATCTTTCTAGTAATGATCTTTACAAGGGGGACCATCTCCTAGGTCTAGAAGAAAGAAGGTTTCACCATCATTTGAGATGAGGATTCTTTACTGTAAGAGCGATGGGACCATGGAACCCTCTGTTGCATGATGTTGTGATGGTTGGCAAATTGAAGTTGAAGATGGGTTTGAATAACTTTCTTGATATCACCAAGGTTATGTACAAGATTTCTGAAAATGGGACGTTGATTGGGGTATTTATGGATCACTTTGCCATATTTGGAGTTAGAAAGAAATGTTACCCCTAATATGAGGCCGTTAGTATGTGCCTTCTCGGCATTTACCTTCCTCTGCAGCCATACTGTTGGATTATACATTTGACTTCATGGGCTTTTTTTTTTAACCTTATTAACAGGATCATCTTGAGTTGCATAGTTGATACCTTAGGCCTGGAGAATTCAAGATGGGATAAGGGAATTCTCTGTTGGTGGACCTTCCCACAAAAAGGGTAGAACCCTCAGCAATCGTCTGAACTCTGCGGCAAGTATTACATTTCCCTGAAGCTCTGCATACGTCCAACGGAAATCAATGGGCTGTGTAATGCACATACATGCTGGGTTCTCCAGGGTGCAATGCTCTTTGGATTTGCTCTTTTGACTAATAGATGAGGGTTATGAGCATTACTTAATAGTATAATTAAAGATTTCTCAACCAGACAATCCCTTTAAATTGTGTTGAGGAAGGACAGCATCTTGAGAGAGTGTTCTACTGATAAAACGCTTAAGACAGTGACAATTAAAATGTAAGCATCTATAAGATGCCTAATGTTGGTTGGATGGAGGTGATCAGTTGATGGACATGGCTCTCCTCCAGAAGCTTCAACCAAAAGTCTTTTTTAGAGGTGTGAACAAGTGGCTAAACTCTGGAGGTCATTATGACCCCTTCAAACAGCTAAACAGCAAGGGTGTTGAGAGTTGGATCCACACCAAACTGATATTGACGGCCTATCCTGGCAATATTCTGATCCCAGAAAACCATTTTAAAGGGATATTCCTATCTCAGACTTTTATAACATTCTCATAGGATGTGCCATAAAATTCAGATAGATGTGGGTCCCACCTCTGGGACTCTTATCTGTTTTGAGAATGGAGCCCTGATGGCCACACATATGTTTCTCTCCATTGACTTTTATGAAAGTTTAAAGAACAGTGCAATTGCTCATTTTTCCCATAGAAGAAAATTGAGAGAGAGAGTGCATGCATGGCCACCACTCCAAACACTACAGCTAGAAAGCAGGCCCCCATTCTCGAGATATATGTGGTTCCTGCTATGAGAGGCAGATGTTATCTGAAGAGTAATTCCCATGATTATAGGTGTAGAATTGGGATGCTGTTATCTGACAAATAGTTTTCATAATAATACTAAGTGTAAGATTTGGACAACAGTTTGACAGCTATATTGTCCTCTTCATAGGCCTAGGTCACTGAAGAGCATTGCATTGATTAGTGTAATGTGTGATGTTCTAATTGAGGGGGTGCTCTCTCTGGTCAGAGTGATGGTCTGACTGAGAGACTTAAGAGAGACTGTCTGCCATGCTAAAAGTCCAAATAAAGAGGAAGTTATAGAACCAAGACAGGAAGTAATATACAATATGGAGTGACTTAAAAAAATGTATATCCATTTCTTTTTGATAAAAAATCAAAAACATTACATAGAATATTAGAGGGGTTATCCCATGATTAATATTAAAAAAATAAAGCTAGAACCAGCCCTGTACCATACATGGATCCAGAAATCTCCCAATTCATTTCTCCAGTTGCTCTGCTAGATTTATTTCAAGCCTGATTCTCAAGGGGCATGTGCTTTCTCATGGGGTGTGTCCTTCTTCAGAGGGTATGTCTTTTCTTAGTGGTCATGTCCTTTCCGCTGCAACTCTCTCCCTGTAACTATTACAACTTTCAAAAAAACATAAGGCTGGTTACAGTTGAAGGATGGAACTGAACATGTGCGTCCACCTCAGCAAAGGTGGACAGAGAAATGAGTTAAATGTCAAACACCAGGTCTATACAGATACATTTTATTAAATATCTCAGTGGCTATACAAATGTTTTAATTACATGCAAGTACAAAAGTATTCAGATCCAACTGCGAGTTTGAAAAATGTAGAATTGATTTTGTGGCCCATAGGATATTAATACATGATTTTAAATAAATTGACAGAAGTGTTTTTTTAAACAGTATAAATAAAAAAACATTCTAATTCCATTATTCAGATACAGCTCTCCAAAATAGCAATAATGTTCAGAGCAGACGCCCCAGCGCCTTGTTCAGTCTTCATCCACCCCCCCATCTATCCCCGCAGAACTGAAATAAAATATAAAATATTGTGTTTCCTTTAAACATCTCAGATTTTATACATGGCTGAAATAAAGATGCAAATCACCCAACAATAAATTCAAAGCTTTGTTACAAACACCCTGAAGAAAACCTGAACAAATCATAACTGTCAGAGCGATGGATGATGAAAGTTTTTGGCACGGAAAGAGACACAAATCATTTCACTGTTTTGAACATTCCTCCGTCTTTCCTAGTTGCAGGCACATCATCAACCTTAATGATGGGAGCCATCCACAAAAATAATTCCTGAGCCTCAGGAATACACACCTACCTGACACCATTAGAAAGTATTCAGCAAACAACATCAATCTCCTTGTGAGTGTGATTTGCAGTCTATCCTTCAAGATTGTAGTGGAGAATTCTCAAGCAGATCCAACATTGTCAGGCTGGGATCTCGCTCCAGTTTGCTCTCCAGCCATATAAAAGTCATGAGTGTTCAATAATTTATTTTATTCTAGTGCATAATATACTACCTAAATGCAAATCAACTATGAACCTTCCACCAGAGACATAGCTAAACTTACCTTCACCTACGGGCAAAGATTTAAGGGGCAGATATCCAATTATCTAAAGTGTATGGAGGTGTCTCAATTCGTTGGATTTTGTTCATCCACCAGCTATCGAAAGTGTATGGATCAAACTATGTTCATGTACAAAACCTATTAAACCAGGCATATTGCCAAATAGAGTTGACCCTGCTGATTAAAATGATACCTGTCTTGTGAAAATTTGGTTGTGGCTGAGAAAAGGACTTTCATTCGTTATGCAAATTAAGGGTACAGTAGACTTGAGGTGCACTGAGGGCCTAGACCCCGTCCCTTGGTGCACTGCAGCCCTCATTTACATACAGTTTTCTTTTGTCACAAACACCACAACCACATGGTACAAGACAGGTATTTTAATCATCAGGATCAACCCCACCAACCAGTATGCCTGGTCTTATGAGGTTGATTCTGCTCTGTCTTTTTACATAGAAAAATAAGAAATGATGCTCACTTCTTGTGTATTTGCAAGCAAGTGAGTTTTTTTGGGGTTTTGATATGGATTCAAAGGTTGGGCCAAAGTCTTATAGTCTAGTGGGTAGTAAATCTCTTCAGCATTCACTTGGCTGTAGACCAGCTCCCATACCAGACACAACCCATCGAAAAGCCTGACGCTATTTCTGGAAGAAAGCATCCACATTTTTTCTATCCCTGTACAGCCCCTTTAAGAAGAATCTTAAATTTTCGTCTACCCCTACGGGCAGCTTGTGTTTTCTTTAACTTTAATGTAGCAATGAATTTGATAAACCCGTGGCAGCTGGAATTTAATTATTGCCTCACCTCAAAACCAGAAGCACATTTTACTTAGTAGAATTTGCAATGTACTGTTAAGGGAAAAGTAAGAAGAATATGTCATTTATAGAACTCCTGACCTACTTTTAACATCTTTTTTTACAAAAAAAAAAAGTGAGTTAGATTCTATGGAGCATAATATACTCCACCAGTAGATCAGATTGCAATTTTTTTACAGTCAACTAATTGCTCCATTTAATATCCTGCAATATTTTTTTTTCAGGCAGAGCAGGAGATGTTCCGGAGATTTTCCATATGCACAAGAGGCTGGAGGAGAATGATAAACATACGATCCGTCCATAATAATGTTATAGGTTCAAAAAATATCTCATAACACAGGAAAGAAAAAAATCCTGTAAGCTACCAATGACGCCAAAAGATTCTCGGTTTGACAGCCCACTTAAAGATCAGCTTCTGCAATAATCGAGTTTCCGCATTTTTCCTTTTCATTTCGACAAATGATGACATCCGAGAACAGTCGACTTTGTTTCAGAATCCCATTAGGTGCCATTATAAGATCTTATTTCCAAGACTTTTAAAATCTAATTGTCAGTCAATGTGTTACAGTAAACTTAGCTTTTCTTTTGATTCGCATGGCTGTATGCTATGGGGAAACACAAACGAAAGACGCTTTATCATTCTGTCAAGGAGGTTTCTTAAGAAATTACTTTTTTTTCCATAGGAAACCTCAAAGATATACGTTTTTGTGGCTCAACCAATTTTCAGAATCCATATCAAGAAGACAATTCCCTTTGCTTTAAATAGAACATGCGGACATCAGACTTGGCAGAGGCTATTATTATTGTGGAGATAGGGGATTGTTTTGTAGGGTAAAAAATAATAAAGGTAATTTTAATCAAATTTTTTTTTAAAAAGGATGTTAACAGCGAACTGATAAAATCCAGTGTGATGTTACATCATTGACCAACAAAATCAAGCACAATGCAACAACAGTCTACATACACAACATATAGGACCTAATGCTATACTCGCTATATAAATAAATGAGAACAAATATATTTTGACCAAAGTCATTTGTGACCATCCACCACGACAAGGTAACTTCTTTTAGACAGGAACCTACGCTAATTGTTACCTCATTGGGTGCCAAATGGCCTCCAGTGAATCTAGGAAATGCATATATACTTAGATCACTGTGTATTTTATCTCTCTTGGTGCCAAAATAGCCTCCAATGAATACGGGGAGAGCAGGCTTCTACTTTATGCTAGACTAATTAAAATAACCTTTGAAAAACAAAGATTAGTCCGGAGTACATAACCATAATGGAAGCAGCCACACCTCCAAGTGCATATACCATTTTTTAAAAATTCGATTCGGCCGGTTTGCTAAATTTTTCGGAAATATTTGCTTCGATCCGAATTTATTTGCGCCGAATATCGTTAAACAACATCTATTTCTGGGCTGCAGAGAGCCTTTATTGGGGTGTAGAACACTGTGCCTTGCAGTAACACGCATAGGGAGTCTGCTGTGGTAATTAAATAATACTGTGAGTCAGTATGACATGCAGATGACAGGGGTCGATCTTAGAATCACTGCATCCTTCACTTATTTGGGCAGTCACGGGGCCAAAACTGACCAAATAACTCAAGTATCTACCTTACAGGTAGATGTTAGCATCAAGAAAAAGTGCAGTCCTTTTACACCCTCGTCAGCTGATTCAACATAGATGTCTACAGAATCTGTTCTATTAAACACTTATACAAGCAGAGCCCCCCGACAGAGTGTAGAGGGTGTCAGAATTAAGTTTGTGTTGACATCACTGGTTAATTTGTCCTTCCTCTGATCCGTCAGAACAATAACAAAAAAGGGATCCTGTCTGTGGAGCATACGCCTTCACTCGGTCAGCATTTGCTCAAAAATCCATCAGTATAGCAAATGCCAAAAAAACAGGAGTGGTTCTAAAACAGAGATGACACGTGAATGGAAATTGCATGTCTTCTGTGTTTTATACCCACTACTGCTTTGGCTACCAAATCATAAGCCACACAGGCCTTACAGCTGCAACACAGACAGGATCTGTTGTGTGTCTCATTTTTTCTTGCTTCTGACAGATCAGAAGAAAGGTCAAATAAATGATGATGTCAGCCAGGCCAAAAGCCAAAATAGTGGACGAGTCATGAGGTGGGGAGGGCGGGAACAGCATGAGAAGTCCACAGAGTGGACCTATGACTTAGTAGTGAGGTGGAAGAAGCACGAGGAGACCACAGAGTGGCCAAATGACAGGGTCTGGAGGTGGAAGCAGTATGAGGAGACCACAGAGCGGCACAATTACAGAGTCTGGAGGTAGCAGCAGCAGTAGCATCAGGAGGCCACAGAATGAGGAAGAAACAGAATGGCACAATGACAGAGACTGGAGGTGGCAGCAGAATCAGGAGGCCACACAGTGGCACAATGACAGAGTTGGAGGTGGTAGCAGCATGAGTAGGCCACAGAGTGGCACAATGACAGAGTGTGGAGGTGTCAGCAGAATTAGGAGGCCACTGAGTGGCACAATGACAGAGTGTGGAGGTGGCAGCAGAATCAGGAGGCCACAGAGTGGCACAATGACCAAGTGTGGATGTGGCAGCAGCATGAGGAGACCACAGAGTGCCACAGTGACATGGTCTGAAAGTGGCAGCAGAATCAGAAAGCCACAGAGTGGCACAATGATAGATTGTGGAGTGGCAGCAGCATGAGGAAGCCACAGAATGGCACAATGGCAGAGTTTGGAGGTGTCAGCAGAATCAGGAGGCCACAGAGTGGCACAATGAAAAAGTCTGGAGGTTGCAGCAACATGAGTAGGCCATAGAGTGGCACAATGACAGAGTGTGGAGTTGGCAGCAGCATGAGTAGGCCACAGAGTGGCACAATGACAGAGTCTGGATGTGGCAGCCGCATGAGTAGGCCACAGAGTGGCACAATGACCAAACCTGTTGGTGGCGGCAGCAGCATCAGGAGGAGGCCACAGAGTGGCACAATGACCAAGTGTGGAGGTGGCAGCAGCATGAGAAGACCACAGAGCAGCACAATTACATAGCCTGAAAGTGTCAGCAGAACCAGAAGGCCACAGAATGGCACAATGACAGAGTCTGGAGGTGGCAGCTGAATCAGGAGGCCACAGAGTGGCACAATGACCGAGTCTGGAGGTGGCAGCAGCATTAGAACACCACAGAGTGGCAAGGTGACATAGTGTAGAGATGGCAGCAGCAGCATCAAAAGACCAAAAAATGGCCAGGTGACATAGCGTGGATATGGCAGCAGCATTAGGATACTGCAGAGAGGCAAGGTGACATAGTGTGGAGATGGCAGCAGCAGCATCAGGATACCACAGAGTGGCAAGGTGACATAATGTGGAGATGGCAGCAGCAGCAGATACCACAAAGTGACCTTGTGACAGAGTATGGCGGTGGGTGGCAAAATCAGTACCCGCTGATGAAGGTGGGTGAAAGAAAGAGCGCTTGGCATCAGATGTGTGGCATCAGGTGAGTGGCAGCATCAGAGGCAGATAACCAGAAGAAACATGTTTCTATTTTCAAGGATCGGGTGAGGCGGCATGGATGATCTTTTGAGATACATCAGAAATTGGTGGGCGGAAATCCTGGCTGATCCACGCCTGATTCATCTTGTCAAAGGTCAGTCTCTCCACATTTTGGGTGGACAGGCGAGTTCTCCTTGGGGTCACTATGGCCCCCGCCGCACTAAACACCCGCTCTGATGCCACACTACTAGCCAGGCAGGACAGATTTTGCAGGGCAAACTCGGTCTGTTGGGGCCACAAATCCAGTTTGGCTGCCCAGTAGTCCAGCTGATCTTCAATGTGGATTGACAGGGTGCTGTCCAAGTATGCCCCCACCTCCAGGTTTAGGTCTTTCTCCAGGTCTAGCTGCTGCTGCTGGGGAATAGTTTTTTCCTTAGGCGGGTGAAGAAAGCTGCTCATCAGCGAGTCTAGACTCAAGTTGCTGCTTATGGAGCTGGAACTTCTCCTACACCCCCACTCTTGCCATGGCAGAGGAATGTGAGTGCAGAGAGCCCCCCAGTCAGACCTGTGAGAGGATGGACAATGGCACAGATAGGCAGCGGCCAACTGACTACATAGGATGTCTCTGTAGCAGTTCAGTTTGTCCTCCCTCTCAGTGGATGTGAAAAAAGTCCCCCATTCTGGACCGGTAGAGAGGGTCCAACAAGGTTGAGAGCCAGAAGTCATCACTCTGCTGAATGGTGACAATTTGGCTGTCACTACAGAAGCAAGTGAGCATGCACCGGGCCATTTGTGCAAGTGACTCGGAGGGACTCCCTGCCTCCATCTCCACTGCATACTGACACGGTGTGTCTGTGTCCTCTGTCTCGTCTTCCTCATCGTCCTTTAGCTCCGCTGGCTGCTCCTGCTCCTCCTCTCCTGTCAGCTGAGTAGAAAAAAAAAACATTTGGCTACACATTGCTTGTGCTAGAATGTCCTCTTCCCCCTCCCCCTCTTCCTCCACTTCCAGTTCAGCCCCCAAAGGGCTTATGTGGCCGTGAGATCTAGGCGTCACGTCTCCAGTCCCCTAACCAGCCATTGTTACCACCATCTGTTCCAGAACATGAAGCAGTGGAATGACATCATTCATCCCATAGTCCTGGCGACTGACAAATAACGTGGCCTCCTCAATGGGCCTGAGAAAACATCGGGTGTCAAGCATGAGCTGCCACTGGCTGACATCGAAGTTACACAGGGGAGTACTATCCGCTTGCATCATCAAGAAATCGTTGATGGCCTTTCTCTGTTCGTTGGTTCAACATATGGAGGGTGGAATTCCAATGGGTGGAAACGTCGCATATCAGTCTATGTTGGGGGATGCCGTTCTGCTGCTACAACTCAAGGAGGGTGTGCTTTGAGGTGTATGAGTGGCTGAAGTGCATGCAAAGTTTCCTGGCCATTTGTAGGATGTCTTGCAGATGGGTGGAAGACTTCAGGAACCGCTTGACAACCAGATTGAACACGTGTGTCATGCAGGGCGCATGGCTCAGCCTTCCTTGATGCAGCACTGAAACAATGTGCTTCCCATTGTCGGTCACCATGGTTTCGATTTTTAGTTGTCGTAGAAAGCCAGGATTCGATTTCTTGATGAATCACACAGAGAAGTTCCTCCCCTGTGTGACGCCGTTCACCCAGGGAAGCGAGGTGCAGAACAGCGTGACACCGCCGTTCTCTGCACATGTGGTATGCTGGAGGGGCACTGTGACTTGTCCCTGCAGTGGAGGCTGAGGACATGGTGGAGGATGAGGAGGCAGAGGCGGACATTGTCACTGGACCAACGGCGTGAGAACGTGGAGGCGGAAGCGGCGTCACCTGGCGAAGTTGCTGGTGTGGCTCTGCAGGACTCTCTACCTCGGCTCGGCACAAGCTATCATTTCTCTGAAAGGTGCAGAGTCCACCACATGAAAAGGGAGGGACTGCAGCACCAGCAACTTGGACAGGAGCACATTCAGCTTCCGCGCCGTTGGATGCCTGCACGCATACTGCTGTCTCTTGGCAATCGCTTCAGTGATCGATTGCTGCTGACGGAATGACTGACGAGGAGTAGGAGGAGCAGAAGATGGGAATGACAGACAGCTCCTTTCGGCTGAGGTGGTGGAGCCTTGACTCAGTGCCTGAAACCTGGTGCATGCCACTGGGTGATGCAGTGGTTGCTGCAGCAGGCTGGACCACCACATCGGAGCCACGGTTCTCCCAGGCCACTGTATGGCGATGCTGCATATGTTAATGCAGGGCCGTAGTGCAAACTTTTGCACCCTGGCCACGCTTAACCTTCTGCCCACAGATTCTACATATGGCCACATTCACCTCCTCTGGTGCTTTGAAAAAAAAACTGCCACACCACCGAGTAGCTGATTTTCCCCCCAACAGTCCGCACTGACTGACTGCTACCGCTGCTGCCTCCGTGAACCCCTGCTCCACTACTTCCTGGGCAGGTAGGCTGCTGCGAAGCAGGTGGTCTACCCCAGGCACGTTTGGCTCCTGACCTCCCACTGCTGCCACCCTGCTGACTCCCAGCCATGCTACCACCTTGATGGCTCCACCGCTGCCTCACGGGCAAGCTGCCAGCCTCTTCTCCTAATAATGATGAAGCCCCTTTTGCACCCGGCTCCCAAGTGCGATCGGCTTTATCATCATCGAATAATGTCTGCACGTTGCTGATGTCCTCATCACCACCACCCACGCCACTCTCCTCATCACTACTTGCCCGCCTAGCTGAGGAAGGGGCGGATGTCTCCTCCACATCTTGGCTGGGCAGTAGCTGCTGACTGTCGTCTAGTAGCTATTCCTCGCTGAAAAGTGCAGCTGAGCCCACAGCATAAAATACTTCGGTGGCTGAGAGAACAGCAAAGAATAGAGGCAGGTTGAGGACAGGTGAGGGCACAGAGCCATTCCAACTAAGGGTTGTGTCTGACGAACCCACCGACTGTTAAATGGGGGTGTCTGATGTCACTAGGGATGAAGTGGATGACCAAGTTAATTATTCAAAAACCACTGGGTTGCTGGTCAAGACTTGACCGCTAGATGACACCGGAAGCTCAAACCTCTCGTTGCAAATCCTGCTGCCATGCTCCATTACTCTGCTGTGACCTTTGCCTGCACCAGAAATATTTAGGCATCTGCCACTCCTCTGTGCATGGCCTGGCACTTCTCTGTCAGAAATACTTTTAGCTGATCAAAAGAAATTAAAAGAAAATTGCTGTAATAGGCCACTAAACGCTTTCGCCACAAATAATGGCAACAGTGAACTGCGTATATATTTTTCTTGCAGTAAAGAAATACGTCACTAAACTCTTTTAACCCCAAATAGCTGCAGAAGTTAACTGCATATAAAACATTTTTTTGTAATCAAATAGGCCACTAAACGCTTTCACTTCAAATAACGGCAACAGTGAACTGCATATATATTTTTCTTGTAGTACAGAAATACGTCACTAAACGCTTGTAACCCCAAATAACTGCAGAAGTGGACTGCGTATATATTTTTCTTGTAGGACAGAAATACGTCACTAAACGCTTTTTACCCCAAATAGATGCAGAAGTGACCTGCGTATATATTGTTCTTTTTGTAATGAAATAGGCCACTAAACACTTTTACCACAAATGACGGCAACAGTGAACTGCGTATATATTTTTCTTCTAGTACAGAAATACGTCACTAAACTCTCTCAGCACATATAGCTGCAGAATTGAACTGCGTATATATTTTTCATTTTGAATTAGGCCACTAAGCACTTTTACCGCAAATAACGGCAACAGTGAACTGCATATATATTTTTCTTGCAGTACAGAAACGCGTTTAACCCCCAATAACTGCAGAAGTGAACTGCATATATATTTTTCTTCTTGTAATGAAATAGTCCACTAAATGCTTTTACCGCAAATAACGGCAACAGTGAACTGTGCATACATTTTTCTTGTAGTACAGAAATACGTCACTAAACTCTCTAAGCACATATAGCTGCAGAATTTAACTGCGTATATATTTTTCTTTTTGTAATGAAATCGACCACTAAACGCTTTTACTGCAAATAACAGCAACAGTGAACTGTGTATATATTTTTCCTGTAGTACAGAAATACAGTACGTCACTAAACGTTTTTACTGCAAATAACGGCAACAGTGAACTGCATATATATTTTTCTTGCAGTATAGAATACGTCAGTAAACGTTTTTAACCCCAAATAACTGCAGAAGTGAACTGCGTATATATTTTTCTTTTCTAATGAAATAGGCCACTAAACGCTTTTACCACAAATAACAGCAACAGTGAACTGCGTATATATTTTTTTTGTAGTACAAAAATACGTCACTAAACGCTTTTAACCCCAAATAACTGCAGAAGTGAACTGCATATATATTTTTCTTGTAGTACAGAAATGCGTCACTAAATGCTTTTAACCCCAAATAGCTGCAGAAGTGAACTGCGTATATATTTTCCTTTTTGTAATGAAATAGGCCGCTAAATGCTTTTACCACAAATAACAGCAAAAGTGAACTGCGTATATATATTTCTTGTAGTATAGAAACATGTCACTAAACGCTTTTAACCCCAAATAACTGCAGAAGTAAACTGCGTATATATTTTTCTTTTTGTTCTGCAATAGGCCAGTAAACGCTTTTAGCGCATATAACTGCAAAAGTGGACTGTGTATATATTTTATTCTTTTGGTACTGAAATAAGCCACTAAACGCTTTCACCATATATAGCTGCAGAAGTGAACTGCGTATATATTTTTCTTTTTCCACAGATATAAGCCACTAAATGCTCTTCAACATAGCACTTGCACCCTAAGAACAAATTGCTGGAATGACAGAGCTATATAATGGCTATTTGGATCCCCAAATTATCTTTCCCTGCACTTGTAAATCACTTTTCTAGCACTGTCCCTAGCGCCTTCTGACGTCTCTCCCTGCACTAAGATGCTGTGAAAATATTCCTCCCTATCCTTTCCATGCATTTATTAATTGTTTTTTCAGTTTTTTTTAACAATTAGCTTTTTCTAATTGCTGTCCTTAACGCCTTCTCAAGTCTGTCCCTACACTCAGAACGCTGGAAAATGGCAAAATCTAAAATGGCTGCTGTATTTATTGGGCTGTGACATTATAGGGCTGGCTGGTTGCTGATTGGCTGAAAGCATGCTTGTCAATCTTGGTGATCCCGCCTTCCCAGAGTTCTTTGCCCCATGTCCTCAGTCCCCACACGTGTGGCTGCCATTTTAGGAAAAAATGTGAGTTGTTGTCTATAATATCTATATAATGTCTTCTGCTGAAAACTAAAGGTGTTCTCCAGGACTATAAGTCTATAACATTAATGGCTTAGCATTAGGGCATTAGGGCAGGTCATGTCCACTCAATGTGGATCCCAAAAGACCTCCAGCTGTCAATCGAACAAAGGGAATTTGAGTGTTACTTACTACAAATGAGCAAATCGATTCTTTAGAATCAAAATTCAAACTGAATTTTAAAAAAAATTGGATTCGTCAGCATTAGAAGTTCTTGAGAAGAAATTTGCTCATCTGTAGAGTCTTGGTGCTCTCATAAAGAGAAACAATATAAAATATTGTAATTTGATAACTTTTAATGGCTAACTAAAATAAATGATGTTAAGCTTTCAAGACTCTTAGTCCAATAAGAAGGGACCTGAGAGTCTCAAAAGCTTGCCTTTTAACATTATTTATTTAAATTTGCCATTAGCGGTGAGCGAATCGAGCTTATGATCTCAGATCCGAAGTTGATTCGTTCCCCAACTTCGTTTTAATGTTGTATAAAGACCTGTCTATGTATGGACTTCGGGGAGGCAAAGTTCGTTAAGTCCGAAGTTGCACAAGACTTTGGTAAAGAACCCTAGCCTTCGATTATACAACTTTGAAAACATTTTAAAACAGGAAACTGAAGTCAGCTTCAGTATGAAGATATTAGCCGGTACCAAAGCCAACTTCGGATTCCTGTTTTAAAATGTTTTTAAAGTTGTAGAATTGAAGCCTGGAGTTCTTGGACTTAACAAATTTTTCCTCAGACCACACATTTTAATGTGTATGTTTTGGATCCAAAGCTCAATTCGCTCTTCCCTATTAGCCATTAAAGGTTTGAAATTACAATATTTTATACTGTTTCTCTTTTTGAGAGCATCAAAGACTTCTTACTACTGGCTAACATAGTACCAAACCTTTGTCTTTTAAATAGATACAATGGCTTGTCTACAGACACAACTGAGCCTGTTACTGCCACTCATTCAATTTACTTGTTCTCATCACCAAGTTGTCTCCAATGGAGATCAGCGAACTGATTTGAAAGTTCAGAAATTTGACCCATTTTTTTTTTTAAAAGTTTTAGATTTGGGTTGAATTAATTCAGACCCAAATCAAATTGGACGGTTGAATGGGTGAAATAGAACATATTAAAGTTCAGAAATTTGACCAATTTTTCTTTTTTTAGTTTCAGATTTGGGTTGAATTAATTCAGACCCAAATCAAATTGGACGGTTGAATGGGTGAAATAGGAAATAATTCGAATTTTAAGAAATGTATTTATCCCCAGTCCCTAAGATAAAACCAATATGAATAAATCAATTATCGCCTATCTTTTCTGACTCAAGTAACTAGTCTCAATGCCAAGTTTATCTAAAAGGGCATTACTTTCCCTCCTCAACTGTGGGTACAATGTTAATCTAACTAGTTACTTGAGACAGACTGGTTACTGGATACTAGAATATCCTTGCCAATCACTTTGTCTCAAGTAACTCAGATGTTCAACTCAAAGCTACATTTACACTATACTAATAGAACACCCATCAAGGAATTTAGCTACTATGAGTAAACTCTTTGAGATGACAATCCAAGATTTAAGTGAAAAACTGGTCTTCTAGAGCAGTGTTCCTCAACTCCAGTCCCCAGGGCCCACCTGTCTGTCATGTTTTCAGGATTTCCTTAGTATGGGGCCTTGAGGACTGGAGTTGAGGAACATTGTTCTAGAGGAGTGGTTAAATAAAAGAGGACAAATAAATGTAGAGAAACTCAAACAAAATTCTAATCTAGCTTTAGGTTAGCTTTGGGACTGGTCTAAGGAGGTCCTTTAGAGAGTCTTTGAATTATATACAGTATATGTAAGAGTTGATATCCACTTTCTTTCTTTGCATATAAATGTAGGTTCAACAAAGGTAAATGCTTTAGTATGAATCCTTAACCAGTAATGATGCCTTCAAAATAATTGAAGATCATTATCAGGCAGCCTTAAAAGTGCCTGTCATTTGACTAGTAGAGTCACTAAAACACAAGATAGCTGTCAGCTGAATGCTCCTTTTGCCGATAGCAATCTCCCCGACTTCCCAATATAAATTGCCTGAGAGTTTATTTCAATAGGGAAAGCTTATCTCCTGAGGAAACAAAAGATCCAACATGTTGAAATTCAGCATGACCTACCCTTCTTGTCCTCAGCTGTCATACCATCTCAATATACTGTACATTAGTTCTTTGAGCAATCCTGCAAAAAATACTTGGTTTGGCCCACATTTATCTGATCTGTTTGTCTGTGTTATATCCAGTCTAAAGGTCACAACTAGTACAAGCAGTCAAGTATTCTCAAGTCTTGCCACTCAACTGTAATAACCAAATCAGATGTTATTTCTATGGCTCAGTCTTCCATCGTGTAGCATAATATAGTCATATTGTTATCAGCTAAGAAATCTGTAGCCAAGAATAAAAAAATACAGAAGCAGGGTTTTTTTTACATTAAATTTTTTGTTTAATTTGTATCCCAATAAAAAGAGACCCAGGTTTACTTATCCTAAAGATGGCATAAGCTAAGACTGGTTATCTACACCTACACCATATTTATCACAGGAACTGAGGCTGGATTATAAATCTAGTGCTGGGATGGACACTTTATAACGCAAATGTTATACTAACTATTGGTGGGCTTACTTTGAGATCCCTTTGATAACACAGAAAAAAGGAAAAAAATATGTTGTACGCATATATTTTGATCCCTGCACACTCCATTGCAAATAAAATGTTGATCGCAGTTTTCTCTTTCTCTGGAATTTCACAATTTATTGCCTGTCCTTAGGCTTTTCGATGTATGATCAGCAGGAATTCAACCCCACGGACCATCAGAAAGATCTCACTGGCTGGTTCATTGCAGATCATTATCTGGCATCATAAAAGTCTATTAAAATGAATGGGACTGAGCTTCAGTATCAAACAAAGTCACACATGAAGATATTAGTGATCTAGTTACAGCCTTGAGGAGACCACAGTGCTCCCATACTAGGATTGGTTGGGATAATCATCTGATTTTATGCCTGCAAAATCCACTGTGGGGAATAGAGATTTATTTCTTAATCTTTAAGCAGCCCCGGCTGGTCCCTCACACATAGTAGTACTTTTTTTTAGTGTTGGTCGAACACCAAAGTGCTCGGGTGCTCGAATAGAACACCTTAGGATGCTCGGGTGCTCTACTGAGCACCTGAGCACAATGGAAGTCAATGAGAGAACCTGAGCATTAAACCAGGCACCCCCTGCTCTGAAGAGGGGAGGGTGTCTGGTTCACATGAAAAGGTCCGAAATTGATGGAAACACCACTGAAATGGTTCGGGGGGGGGGGGAAGTGTGGATGCATCTTGGACTCCCAGGTCGCTGCTGGGAACGATGTTGTCTGAGTAGTACGCCACTTTTACAGACTAACAATAATACGCACAGAACTGACGATAAAATCACTTTTAGAGGAAAATTGGTTAGGAGACATTCTTTTGTGTATATTTACATATATATATATATATATATATATATATATAGTGTAAATGCTGCCAAAAATTACAAGGAAGAGGCACTCCAATAAAACCTGTATATCACATAATGGAGGGTCTCATTCACATTGTAGTACAATTGTTCAGGTAGTGGGACTCCTACACTTATAAAGCTTATGCACTAAGTGAAAGGGCTGCCAAAAATTACAAGGAATCGGCACTCCAATACACCCTTTATTACACATAAAGGAGGGCATCATACACACCCTTGAAATTATGATTAATGGCCAGCTGGTGACCATTTAAAACATTAGGAGCGAGGGCCTGCTGCTGATCTGACCATCTAAAACATTAGGGCCGAGGGCCTTCTGCCGAGCTGACCATCTTAAACATTATGGGCAAGGGCCTGCTGCTGAGCTGACCATCTAAAACATTATGGGCGAAGGCCTGCTGCAGAGCTGACCATCTAAAAGATTAGGGGTGAGGGTCTGCTGCTGAGCTGACTCTCTAAAACATTAGGGGTGAGTGCCTGCTGCTGATTTGACCATCTAAAACATTAGAGGCGAGGGCCTGCTGCTGATCTGACCATCTAAAACATTAGGGCCGAGAGCCTTCTGCCGAGCTGACCATCTTAAACATTATGGGCAAGGGCCTGCTGCCGAGCTGACCATCTAAAACATTATGGGCAAGGGTCTGCTGCAGAGCTGACCATCTTAAACATTAGGGGCTTGGGTCTGCTGCTTAAATGACTCTAAAACATTAGGGACAAGTGCCTGTTGCTGATCTGACCATCTAAAACACAATGAGCAAGGGCCTTCTGGTGACCCTCAAAAACATTATGGGTAAGGGCCTGCTTGTGACCCTCAAAAACATTATGGGTGAGGGCCTGCTGCTGAGCTAACCCTTTAAAACATTAGGAGTGAGAGCAGCCTAATAAGCATGTTGATATGAGGAGGAGGAGGAGGATGAGAAAAGGGAGATTGAACCATATACCCTTTCTAATGGTGGAAGGGGTGCATGGGAATATATTGTATTCAATACACCATAAAAGCCACATGTAGAGTACCTTTATGTTCAGCCGCTTTCTTCTGGTGGAGTAGAGAAGTCAGGGTCAATCCAGGCCTTGTTCATTTTTATAAGAGTTAACCGGTCAGCATTTTCAGTTGACAGGCAGATGCGCTTATCAGTTAATATGCCCTCAGCAGCACTAAATACACGCTCTGACAAAACGCTGACGGCAGGGCAGGCCAGCACCTCCAAGGCGTAGAGCGTCAGTTCGTGCACGTGTCCAGCTTAGACACCCAATAGTTGTAAGGCACAGAGGGATTACTGAGGACGCTGACACAGTCTGCTACGTACTCCACTATCTTCCAAAATTGTTCCCTCCTTGTGACACTAGGCCGCGCATCAGGTTGAGAGTGCTGGCAGGGTGTCATAAAACTGTCCAAGGCCTTGGAGAGTGTAGCCCTACCTCTGTTGGAACTGCTGTATGTTTCCCTTGTCTCCCCTCCTCGGTTTGCCAAGGAACTACGTACTCTGAAGCCAGTGAGGTCAGCTGTAAATTCTTGGAGCAATTTTTCCACAAGGAAAAATTGCGTAGGTGGCGGCAGAAACCCTGATGGAAGTAGGGCCTTGCCGTCGGTAGCACCTGTGCCATCCCAGAGTACAACTCGCTCCCGGCCTCCACAATGTTCACCCAGTGTGCCGTCAGGGAAATGTAGCGTCCCTGGCCAAAAGCACTTGTCCACATGTCTGTCATTAAGTAGACCTTCCCAATAACTGCGTTGGACATGTCACGGGTGATGTTACGGGACACATGATGGTGTAAGGCTGGGACTGCACACCGCGAAAAATATTGGCAGCTAGAGATTTCCTGAACTATTCGCATGTTCGCTGCGTTGGGCGAACATATACGATGTTCGATTCGCCCCCTATACGTCATCATTGAGCAGACTTTGACCCTATACCTCTCAGTCAGCAGACACATTCCAGCCAATCAGCATACCCTCCCTCCCAAACCCTCCCACCTCCTATCAAAAAGCAAGGACAGCATCCATCTTAGATTCATTCTGAAGCTGCAGTGTTATTTAAAGCAGAGAGAGTGTTGTTGCTGCTGAACTAATAGGGAAAGCGTTAGCTAGGCCAGTGTTCTATGTCCACTCTAGTCCTCAAAGACTAGATCGGCCACGTTCACACGAGCGTGTCTGGATTAGGAACCATTCACACGTCTGTAGTGTGTTGCGGATCCGCAAATTGCGGATCCGCAACACACCATGGCGGCACTCCCCATAGAGATGCCTATTCTTGTCCGTAGGCTAAGGACAAGAATAGGACATGCTCTATCTTTTGCGGAAGCACATAGTGTGCTCTCCGCATCACGTCCGGACCCATTCACAATGAATGGGTCTGCATACATTCCGCAGAACTGCAGAATGGATGCGGACGAAAATTGTGAATGTGTGAATGGGGCCTTAGGTCCGGATGCGTTGCGGATGCGTTCAGTGAAAACTGTGCGATGTCACAGGCAAAGCCATTCAGTTTTGTCTGCCATTGCGTTCAGTTGTTCAGTTTTTTCTGTGCGGGTGCAATGCGTTTTTAAGCGTGATAAAAAATGAAGGTTTACAAACAACATCTCCTAGCAATCATCAGTGAAAAACGCAACGCACCCGCACTTGCTTGCGGATGCAATACGATTTTCACGCAGCCCCATTCACTTCTATGGTGCTAGGGCTGTGTGAAAAACGCAGAATATAGAACAAGCTGTGATTTTCACGCAACGCACAAGTGATGCGTGAAAAAAAACACTCATGTACACAGACCCATTCGCCTGGCTATTGAAGTCTATGGCGCCCATTCACGAACATTTGCAGAAGTTCGCATTCGCCGTTCGCGAACAGAAAATTTTATGTTCGCGACATCTCTATTGGCGGCTAGGGACAGGGTAATGTGGGACGGCCACCGCCGTCAGGCTGTGGAAACCCTTAGTGTCCACAAGCATAAATGGCATCATTTCCAGGGCCAGCAATTTTGAAAGATGAGCATTTAGTGTTATGACCTTTGGGTGGCTAGGTTTTTGCACTTTCGTTTAAAGGCCTGGGGTACAGACATCTGTACACTGCGCTGGGACACAGAAGTGGATGTGCTAGCTAATGGTGCTTGCGAAGTCCAGGTGCATGGTGGGAGGCATCTGGGACTGCGTCTTGGACAGGGGATTGGCCAGCACATAACACAGGGGAAGAGGATGCAGTGGTGTGAGCCGCAGACACTGATTGTGGACCCAGGCGTTTGGCACACCTATTAGGGTGCTTTGATGCCATGTGGCGGAGCATGCTGGTGGTGTTGAGGTTGCTAGTGTTCACGCCCCTGCTCATTCTGGTACGGCAGAGGTTGCAAATTACAATTCTTTTATCATCCGCACTTTTCTCAAAAAAGCGCCAGACTGTAGAACACCTACCCCTTGGCAAGGGAGATTTCCGCAAGGGGGTGCTCCAGGGAACAGTTGCGGGCCTGTTTGGTGTGGCCCGCCTTCTCCCTTTTGCCACCCCACTGCCTCTTCCAGCCTGTTGCGGTGCTGCGGATCCCTCTCTCTCTGTACTGTTGTCCTCGCTTGGCTTGCCACCTTCCCAGGTTGGGTCAGTGACTTCATTGTCCACCACCTTCTCTTCGACTTCCTTACTCTGGTCATCCTCCTGACTTGACAACTATTGATAACTGTGTTTGATCCTCTTCATGAATCTCTTGAGACACTAATTGCGGTCGACTTATTGGCAACTGTGTCTCATCATCATCATCCCCCTCGTCAAACACTAATTGCTGTTCCCCACTGTCATCTTCTTCTGACTGTGGATGCTCAAGAGTTTGGGAATTAGGGCACAAGATCTCCTCGTGTCCCTCTTCAAGCGGGCTTGTCTAGGAATGGCGATGAAAAGAGCTCCTCTGAATATCCGAGCAAGTAAAGTCGCTATCACCACCAGCTAATAGGAAATTACACTGAATGAATGTCACTGATATTTAGGATGCACACATGTTATACAGGAGGAATAGCGCAAGTAATGCATGCTCGTTCAATACTACTTTAGTTAGATCCGGCTAAAGATTTCAACAGTGTT
This sequence comes from Bufotes viridis, assembly GCA_033119425.1. Classification (NCBI taxonomy): domain Eukaryota; kingdom Metazoa; phylum Chordata; class Amphibia; order Anura; family Bufonidae; genus Bufotes; species Bufotes viridis. The sequence goes on from CM065596.1 coordinate 143,924,427, forward strand.
AAGAGGTGCTAATTATGGGCCCTGCTGGAGAAAATAGGATTTAGAGTAAACAATATCAAATGAGTGAAGTTAATATATGTGGCTCCATGGGCCCGAATCCATGGAAACAACACTTTCTTCACTTAGAGAGGGATACCCATTAGGGCTGACCTCCATGACTGTTATTGTTTAATAAAGTGTTCCTCCAGTCTTCCAGGACCACCATCCAGGATTTCAGGATTTCATGAGCAAGTGATAATTAGTGTCCATTCATATTTATTCTGTGGTAAATTCTAAAATCTTGACCAGCAGGTGGGCGCTGAGGACTGGAGTTGAAGAATCAGGTTTAATTTAGCTATTGAACCTTCAGCTTCCCTTCTGTGCTCTGCCAATGATCTTTGTAGTTGTTGCTATTGGAATTGGGAGGATCGGATAGCACTATATGCTGATGACCTTTCCAATATATAATCCATACTAAGAGTATTACACAGGCGTGTCTCGTAGGCAAGTTATAAGTATCTGCATTTTGTATGAAACTGTTATATATAAATCATAAAACAGTTATTTATACAGTAAACAAATGGCCAATTAAGTTAAAGAGGCAGCAACGATTATTGGAGGCTTTTGGATGGGAGGGTGTGTCAGGGGGGATTTTGATGATGTTAAATTTGGTTATTTTGTTTATTGTATGTTATTAAAAGCCTAATAAAATTCTTTCAGATTTAAAAAAAAGTATAGGCTATCAATATAAAGGTTTTTTCCAAGACTTTAATATTGATGGCCCATCCTTAGGATAGGTCATCATTATCACGTCCGTTAAGGTTCAGCTCCTCTGCTCTTCAAAAAGGCAGCAATGCAACTTTGAGAGCTTTGGCCTCTTCCTTGGCCAGTCACTTGACTTGCATTAGTCACATGGCCTAGGCATAGCTTAGTCCCATTGAAGTTGGGCTGAGCTGCAATACCAAGTACAGCTTCTATTCGACGCATAGCATTGCACTTGGTAAGCTGCAAGAAGGCCTTGCGAGGAGCTTTCTCAAACAGCTGATCAGCAGGGATGCTGGTGTCGTTCCCCTGGTGATCGGTTTTTGCATACTCTATCCTGAGGATATCCAAAAGATAAAGAAACTTCAGCAGTAAAACAAGTTGATCAAGAAACAGTTTTGTTTCAAAACGCATAGTATACCTGTTTTTATGTGACATCAAATAAAGACTATTGCGCTTTACTGCTAAAGTTTCTTCATCTTTTAGATATTTCACTTCCATGGCCAACAGTTTCTTCAGCATTTTGGTAACAGAAAATGACTACATGTGGAGTTTAAAGTGGTGAGCATACCTGGAATTCTATTTATACTTAGTAGGGCTGATAGAATCGAGCTTCGTTTTAATTCTGTATGTCTCTGTATAGCATTAAAATGAATGTGCTTCACCAAGGCAAAATCGGTTAAGTCCGAAGTCTCACGAAACTTCGGTGAATAACATTTGGCTTCTATTCTACAACTTTCTACAATTTTAAATCAAGAATCCAAAGTCAGCTTTGGTACTCGCTGGTACCTTGGTACCAAAGCCAACTTCAGATTACTGTTTAAAAATGTTTTTAAAGGTGTAAAATAGAAACCCAAAGTTATTCACCAAAGTCTCATGGGAATTCTGACCTAGCGAATTTTGCCTCTAATCAACTTCGGAGTTTGGAGACAAAGCTCGATTCGCTCACTCCTGATCCTGAGGATAGGTCCTCAATATCAACCACCTTGAAAATCCCATTAAAATATCAAGGACTTAGACTTTGAATGGTCCAGTATGAGCAACCATCACTCTTTATAAATGCCAGTCAAATGAAGAAAATCGCAGCACTCCAACGTCTTGTAATACAAACTTCTTTATTCCACCTCAGAAAAGCGACGTTTTGACTTACTTGAAGTCTTTATCAATGCTTGATAAAGACTTCAAGTAAGTCGAAATGTCACTTTTCTGAGGTGGAATAAAGAAGTTTAAATTACAAGACGCTGGAGTGCTGCGATTTTCTTCATTTGACTGGAATTCGCTGGGGGTTCAAAGGCCGGGATCTGACATCGCTCTGCACCGCCACTAAACGGACTTTTGGTCTAATGACCTTTGATGGTGCTGTCTCAATCTACTCTGTCTATACAAATGCCTCCACCCCCATTCTAGTGAGCGGTTGGGGTCCCAGAAGTGGAACTCCCAGTGACTATGCATTTACCATCTATTTTCCTGAATATTGTATGTAGACCACCAGTGGCAGGAAATTAAAATGGACTTTCACTTTAAATTTTTGCTTATGGGAAAGCTTTAGGTTTGAAGCTTTCACTTCTGAAGGAAGAAGATAACTTATTTTAGCCACATATGATTTATGTCCTCTATCTTTTTACTTATCCTCCTCCTCTCCATCCCTTAAAAAGTGCTAAACAGTGTTATGTCAGCAAAAACAGAGCCAAAATTGTCTGCGCAAATTCCACAACGTACAAGCCGATATATTTCAACATGTCACGCGGTGTCAGTTCCAACACGTCTAAATATAAATAGACTATGCCGTGTATTTTAACATCTGGAGAAGATATATATTCCCATTTATCTTGTCATTCTCACATCCCCAGTGAATGGGAACAGTCTCTAAGACACTTTCAGGTAAGGAGAGGGTTTAGAGAATCTTGTACTAATCTGTCACTTGAGGATGGGTCATGGCAGTGTCAGATTACGTGGTCTCCGGGGTAAAACAAGAAATTGCTAAACAGCATTTTTGTAATTCTCAAGAATGCATAAGAAGAAAATGACAGTAGCATTTCTGTCTTAAGAACTTCATTGATGGTCCTGCTTTTCTGGAATGTAAAATATGAGCACAGAACAGAGCAAGTCTGAAGTCATAAGCTATAAAATTTAATGGGACTGACCTCTTTTATTAGAAGGGCCCCCATTAAAAAGCTGATCCCTAGGTTTACAGCCAATGAGTGCGCAGAAAAACATATAAACTATGGGTGATCTGGGAGTAAGTGTTTAACATCCCTGCAGCTCCTCCACAGGAGAATTGAAGCATTGCAGAGTGTCCAATAAAAGCAATGTCCTATCTGTGTAAGGCATCAATATGTTGGGTCCTCCAAAGTGAGTAACGGTCTTTCTGGCCTACTCTAAACAAGGGACCTCCTCTATTAATTCTAATGCACAAAATCTTTCCTCCTAAGTCTGGAAACCCACGTAAGGTTCCTGTAACACGTTCAGATGAAGCAGGCGATTGTTGGTAATCCTTCCTGGTAATCGCCTTCTTGCTAGCGGAAGAGACTGTTGCCATTAAATGCAGCTATCTCCTCCTCAGTATGAAGACAAGTGATTGCAAATGCAATCACTCATCCTTATACTGAATCACTGTTTGCTGGCAGCAGATCGTGCTTACATGGGTAATCGATGGCAATATTATACTGCAAGATCATGGGAACTCGGTGATCTTCACGATCATCTTCTTAAATGTCTATAAACATGCCTACTAGAGATGAGCGAATCAAAGTTGACTAAGTGGAATTCGATCCGAAATTCAGGAAAAATTAGATTCACACCGAATCCAAATTTCCTCACGCTTGGTGGTAACGAATTGCATTAATATGGCTGCTGCACATGTGAGGACATTAGTGTATTAGCAACTAGCAGAATTTGCCCAGGAAAAGCTGTTCTGACGGCCAGTGGTGTGGCATCAGAGCTGGTGTTTAGTGCGGCGGGGGCCATAGTTACCCCAAGAAGAACTCGCCTGTCCACACAAAATGTGGAGAGACTGACCTTTGTCAAGATGAATCAGGTGTGGATCAGCCAGGATTTCCACCCACCAATGCCTGATGTATCAGACTAGATCATCCATGGTGCCACACCAACACTATGTCTCCTGATGCTGCTGCCACCTCCACACTATGTCACCTTGCCACTCTGTAGCCTTCTGATGCTGCTGCTACCTCAACACTATGTCGCCTTGCCACTCTGTGGCCTCTTGATGCTGCTGCTGCTACCTCCACATTGTCATTGTGCCACCCTGTGGCCTCATCCTGATGCTGCTGCCGCTACCTCCACACTCTGTCATTGTGACTAGATCATCCATGGTACAGTACCACACCAACACTATGTCTCCTGATGCTACATTGTCATTGTGCCACTCTGTGGCTTACTCCTAATGCTGACGCCACCTCCAGACTCTGTCATTGGACCCCTCTGTGGTCTCCTCATTCACTTGTCATCTCTGTTTTGGATCCACTCCAGTTTTTTTTGGCATTAGTAGTACTGACCAAATGCTGACCGAGTGAAGGTGGATGCTCAGCAGACAGGATCTGTTTTTTGGGGGTTATTGTTCTGATGGATCAGAGGAAGGGCAAAATAATCAGTGAAGTCAACACAAACTTACTGCTGACACCCTCTACACTCTGTCTGGGGACTCTACTTGTATAAGGTTCTGTAGACATCTATGTGGAATCAGCTGACGATGGTGTAAAAGGCGCGCTTCTTCCTGGCGCTAACATCGACCTGTAAGGCTGAGTTCATACTTGAGTTATTTCGTCAGTTTTGGCCCCATGACCGCCCAAATAAGTGAAGTGTGCAGTGATTCTAAGAGTGACGCCTGTCATCTGCATGTTATACTGACTCACAGTATTATTTCCCTACCACAGCAGACTCCCTATGCGTGTTACTGCAAGGCACAGTGTTCTACACCACTATAAAGGCTCTCTGAATCAGTTTTTTAACGCGATTCGCCAGGAATAAATTAGGATCGAACCAAATTTTTTCAAAAAAATTTGGCGAACCGGCTGAATAGAATTTTTTTAAAATTCGCTCATCTCAAAAGTCTACTAACATCTTTATTACCATACAGATACAGTACCAGGATAGATAAGGTCAAAATGTCTCCATTAAAGGTCATCTGTCAGCACAGTAGTACCTTGGAAACTGGCTGACCAGGACTGTCTACATTTGACATGGACAAATAAACTGGCAAAATAGTTTATGAAAAAGGGAGAAGTGTCAATGAAAGAGAATAATTAAACAGATTTGAGACTTAACGTTCAATTGTAAGGTTTTGCAAAAAATTAAATAGGAATTAAAGGGCATCTGTCCGCAGATTTATACCTATGAAACTGGCTGATCAGTTACATGTGCAATTGGCAGCTAAAGGCTGCAGAGGAAAAATATATTTTAATATATGTAAATGAGCCTCTAGGAGCAACAGAAGCATTGCCGTTACACTTAGAGGCTCAGCTTTCTCTGCAACTGCCACGCCCTCTTCACTTTGATTGACAGAGCCAGGCACTGAAAACGTTATTATGACTGGCCCTGTTAATCAAAGTGAAGAGGGAGTGGCAGTTGCAGAGAGAGCAGAGCTTTTAGGAGTAATGGTAACGCCCCCACTGCTTCGAAAGGTTCATTTGCATATATCAAAAGATAATTTTTCTCAGCAATGCGGGCACATATGAACATGGGACCAACACAGATGCCTTCCGCTGCCAAGTGCTATAGGTACAAATCTGCTGACAGATGCCCTTCAAGACCGTTTTTTCGGCAATCATCTTTAAAGTAGCATTTACAAGGCCTACCACATAATATAATCTCTGTCAATTAAGCCTTGTTGACGAAGTTCAAATGGACTAACTAAAGCCTGTCCACATTTGGCTCCTTCTTGATATCTAATAAGTGTCATGTCTTAAAGTGATTTTCCCATTATAGATATTTATAGAATATTCCATATAGTCACCCCCATGTGCGGCCACTTTACTCCCAACAAGAATCCGATCACTGGATGCGCCACCACCTATAATCTGTGCGAGACCTGGTAGCATGTGTTTAATATCCCTACAGCTCCCCCACAGGAGAATTGAAGCATTGCACTCTTTATGACTCCTTCTGGAGTGAAACATTAAGTACAAGATAGGACATACAAATGGAACTTTGAAGTTTGTTTTTCCAAACCTGGTCTGTGATGTTAAGCTTGGTGCCGGGTTTGAAGGCTGGTGCACGAATACCAAATTTTACAGAAAAGGTCCTTATGTCATGCTTCGCCCCCTTTATACTAGCATAACACATTGGATTAGCATTACCTGGACTTTTTCTACAGTGCTGTCTCTCATCTCTTGAAGGAGAGAAGGAAGCCGTGCTCCTGTGTTAATATTATGAAAAATATGGGGTCCATCTGAAAGGAGCATGGGGCTAGCTTGAGATTTCACCCCTGTCCATAAACCCCATAACTAGACTATTTGAAGTTTTGATACTTGCCTAGTTTGGGGACAAAATAGCTACAACATGTTTGGCGACCAGTGGTGTAACTTGAAATGACTGGGCCCCACAGCCAATTTTTGAATGCCCCCGCCCCCGCAACTTCTTTGCAACCTTTACTCCTGTGGCTAGTCAGACGAGGCCTAGCAGCCACTCCATCCATTTCCTACAGCTCACTGTATATAATGTAATTGTATAATACTGTTGAGGGGCCCATAACAATAAAATATTTTAGTCCTCCCCCTGTATAGGCCCCTTCTGAGTTGAGATCCCAAAGCAGCCGCTTCTCAGATTCCCCTGTTGGCGACGTACGGTATATTCTATACCCTGTATTCATCATTTAAATATGTATCAACATGTATCATTACATTACAGCCGGCTAGTGGTTTCCCTGTTTGTAAATGTGTGTGTGTTTTGTGGAATTTTCTACCTGTAAATGCCACCCCTTTTTATGTCTGTATGAAGCTATAAAACAGTCATAGGAACCCTTTACCTTTTATTGTTAGTCCAGGTGCATTAGGAATCTGTATCCTACAAAGAAACCTGCGCTGAGTCATGCATCTTAAATGTCAAACGCCAGGACTGTCTTTGTAAAGCAGGGACACGTGTGTACCCAAGTTACATAATGTCTCATAACCCCAGTAACAAGTTTCACTGTAAACTTTGGGACAAGTTTTATATTCATGCCATGAATGACACCATGCAATTATAAGACATTTCTGTGTAAACAGCGCCTTTAAATGCATTCCACAAAGTAGTATGTATGGATGGAGGAAGGCGTCTGGACACGGCTAAGATGTACTTAATATTTTTTTAAGGTATGAAACAATGGAAAAGCATTCAGTGTATACACTGATCAGCCATAACATTAAAACTGCTCATAGCTGTAAGTAATAGCTAGAAATGAGCAAAGTACTGGAAAATTCATCAAAATTTACAAAAAATTTGCTTCGTGATGAATTACTTCGTCACGAAGCGCATTTCTTTGTAAGTAGTGGGTGCATTGACAGGGAACAATGATTGTGCCGCTCATCGTCATTGTTCCCCTCAGATGCCGCGTTCATAGGTGATCGTGGCATCTGACAGCAATAATACAGTGTAAAATAAAATAAAAATTAATCATACTTACCCTCATCCATTTGATCGCGAAGAGCTGGCCACCGCCATCTTGATTGAAGATCCAACGCAAAATCGTGCATGGCCCGTGATGACGTCATTGGAATTTGCGCATGATATTCAATAAAGATGAATAAAGATTGCAGCAGCTCCATTTTGTCCAGAATTATGGAATATTTTTGTTCAAAATGTAGCATCTAGTGTTTTTTTTTTCTCCAGGCGTAGAAAGGGGCATGGTTTCATTGAAAATGGGGCAGGAAAGGGTCATATCCTAAACGGGACTTTTTAAATCAAAAAGTGCCAACAGAAAACTGGAAGTTGATATAAACTATAAACAGGCCATCTATAGGTTTACCAAATTTATCATTTAACCTCTGCAAGAAGTTGACCCTAGAGATGAGCAAATTTTTTCAAATTCAATTGTGGTCTGAAATGGCCGAATTCGGGTTCAAATAAGTTGTACCCGAATCAAAAGAACCTATATTGCCAGGAAAACAGTCTCTCTTTCTTTTTCTGTCTCTCCCCAAATTAAATCACACAATTTTTTTCTTGTTAGTATCAAAACTTTTTGGGAAAATTCCAGTCAAATTCTGAACATGATTTGCTCTTCTCCAGTAGAAAATACAATATTATTTAGACACCATCAGTTTTGGTTATTCAGTATTGTTCATTCATAACACGTTTCGGGGTTTACAACGTTCCCCTCTCATGGTAATAAATGGATTTCAGGTGGAATGATACTTCAGACATTAAAGGGGTTGTCAGCTTATATTACTAGCTGCACATGTGCTGGTAAAAGCAAATGCATGCAGCTAGTAATAAGCATTATTAAACTATTAGAACAGATATACAATAGTTTAATATGTATCATTCATGTTTACATGTAAGTCCCCTGACTGGGATGCTGGTGCTGTGCTGGGAACATGGCCGCTGATGGAGGATTCCAGTGTAAGTGAATGGAGGGGATTGATGGATGAAATTCTTCATCAGGGGCCATGTTCGCAGCTCCAGCACGCAGGTCAGAGGACCTGAGTGTAAACATGAATGATGCATATGAAACTCTCAGATATCTGTGCCAATAGTTTATTACTAACTACCTGCATGTGCTGTTACCAGAAAATGTGCAACTAGTAATATAAACTGGCCAACCCCTTTAAATATATACATTTCACTACATATGTAGATGCAGAAGGGGAGGAGAGGGAAGGGGCTTAGTAAAAGATTGATGTCTTGATTGACATAAGAGCGTCTTTACTAAAATGGATAGAAAATTGTATAAAAATAGATACTTTTAGATGTTTCATAAAAATTAGATACAGATATGTCCTACGAGACAAAACAAGCTAGGTACACACCAAGAAGCAAATAAATGAATAAATTAGTAAATAACTAAATTAAACATTAATAATTATAGATACATTAGCAGAATTATTCTGTTGCTATAAAACTACTGGATGTCTGGCTGAAGTGAAGGAAATGCTGAGAACATGGATACATTGTAGCCACGGACAAAAGGCACTCCAGAGTATCAGTGTATGCAAATTTCTAGGATGCAAGGATAGAACCACAGAGTTGGGCCTTAATTTCTTCACCAAGGAGAGAAGCCAATGGATTCCAATCCACTGGCTACTAGAACTAAGATGCTAAACTACTGGACACCAGGGAGTGGGTGAAGAATGTATTAAACTTCAGGACCAAGGAAATAAAGTTGCTGAACACCAGGGTCTAGTGAATGGAACAACTGGACACCCTTCATGAAACTAATGTACAAGGGGACAGATAGTTCCACTAAATAAGCACCAGGTGTTTCACTGTTTCACTATCAAACCATTTCACACCAGATACTAAAGCACTACACACCACTGACTCAGACACCAAAACACTTACCACCAGGAACTATGGCAGTGGACTACTGGAATATAGGGATGTAGATATATTCCCATTGGACAGCTATGAAGGAAACACAAAACCACTGTACATGGAGTCTGAGCACCAGACCATTTGTCATCAGGGACTAGGTCTTTAAGAGAATTTAAAGCACTGGACCCTGCTGACTTACTCTAAGGGGTTCTAAGGGGTTGTCCGAGTTATGTAAAAATAAAAATAAAGCACTGTAAATCTGATGGTCAGCAATATATACATAAGGTAAGCAAGTTTAAGACCAAAAAATATAAATATTTCCTTATTTCTGTTATGGCCCTTTTGCTTACATGCAGTTGTAGAGCTGTGGGGGTTGTAACAGTAATCTCTGAGGGTGTCAACAAAGACTGCCTCCTTCCCCCCTTCCTGCTCTGCAAAGGGAGCAAATTAAAGTGCAGCCCAGCCTACAGTCTGACTGCTGGGATACTCATGTTGTATGTGTGGGACTACAAGTCTCAGCTATACAGTACAATGACATTGCTGATACACACAAGATCTTCCCTCCTACTTGTTCTTGTGCAATGCTCTGCAGACACTTCCTCACAGCCAGCAGAAGAGTACAGGGTGAGAAGATTCTGGGCAAATCATTTGTCTCTTCAGTGTCTGGAGAAGAGGAAACTCTGTAGCTTCTCCCTACCTGAGGCAGAGCCCCCAGCCCATAGTCTGTGCTGCTTATGGTAGAAGGATTTAAACTTTGCTTAAGAGTCCAGTGGGAGGGCAGACAGCTCAGCCAGGAGATGGGTAATGCAGGGGGGTGGCTTGTCAGTCCAACCAGCACAGCCATCACAGTGATGTTCAGTGCATAGAGGCAGACCTGCTCCCTCCTACAGCCCAGGCTTGTCCACAGAACATCATCAGAGCAGGAAAAGAACCTAACATCACGGTTCCTGTGACTCTCAGCTAATTAGAAGAACAGGACCACCGTGGATGAAGTAAGTGAATTGAAAACCCCTTACTTTTGGTTAGTCAGAACTAGAGATGAGTGAATCGAAGTTGACAAAGTGGAATTCGATCTGAATTTCAAGAAAAACTCGATTCGATTTTTTCCTAAAATGGCTGCTGCATGTGTTAGGACATGGAGCAAGAAACTCTGGGAACGAAGGATCACCCACTATGCCATGCATGCAGCCAATCAGCAGCCAGCCAGCCCTGTGATGTCACAGCCCTATAAACAGCCTCAGCCATCTTGGATTCAACCATTTTCCAGTGTACTTAGTGCAGGGATAGGCATCAGCAGGGGCTAGGGACAGTGGTAGAAAAGACTTTCAAACTTTTATTTTGCTGCATAGAAGTTCAGGGAAAGGATAGAGAGGAATCGTTCCACAGTATTGAAGCAGAACAAGGTTCAGTAGGGGAGTTTACAGCCTGGGTAATAGGAGCAATCCTATTACTCCATGCCGCACTGACTGTGGATGCCGTTCAGCAGTGCAGTTATATGTTCTAAAGCCCTTTTTGGCATATATTAGTGGCACAAAAAATGTATTTGCAGTTGTGTTATGAAGTGAGAAAATGACAGCTCTTTTTGGTGTGTATTAGTAACAAAAAATATATATATTATTTGACGTTCAGCGGTGCAGTTATATGTTCTAAAGCCCCTTTTGGCATGTATTAATGGCAACAAAATATATATATTTTACATTCAGCGATGCAGGTATATGTTCTAAGGGTCCTGCATCAACATATGCAGCATCACCATCAAGTGGCCTGGGAGAACCGTGGCTCCGATGTGGTGGTCCAGCCTGCCGCGGCAACCACTGCATCACCCAGTGGCATGCACCCGATTTCAGGCAGACAAGGCTCCACCACCTCAGCCGAAGGGAGCTGTCTGTCCTTCCCATCATCTGCTGCTCCTGATGATTCTGCATATTATTATATTTGCATTTTTTAAATCAGAATTGGCTTATCATTTGGTAGCCAAAAGCAGTAGTGGGTACAAAACACAGAAGACATGCAAATATTCCATTCACGTGTCATCTCTGCTTTGGATCTACTCCTGTTTTTATTTTTGGCTTTAGCAATACTGATGGATTACTGACCAAATGCTGACCAAGTGAAGGTGGATGCTCCACAGACAGGATCAGTTTTTTTGGGGTTATTGCTCTAACGGATCAGAGGAAGGGCAAAATAATTAGTGGCGTCAACACAAACTTACTGCTGACACCCTATCCACTCTGTCGGGGGGGCTCTACTTGTATAAGTGTTTAATAGAACAGGTTCTGTAGACATCTATGTGGAATCAGCTGCCTACGATGTAAAAGGAGTGCGCTTCTTCTTGACGCTAACATTAACCTGTAAGGCTGAGTTCACACTTGAGTTACTTGGTCAGTTTTGGCCCTGTGACTGCCCAAATAAATTAAGTGTGCAGTGATTCTAAGAGCGACGCCTGTCATCTGCATGTCATACTGACTCACATTATTGTTTTACCACCACGGCAGACTCCTTATGCGTGTTACTGCAGGGCAAAATGTTCTACACCACTATAAAGGCTCTCTGCAGTCAGGAAATAGCCGTTTTTTTACGCGATTAATAAATTCAGATCGAACCAATGGCTGAATGGAATTCTTGAGAAATTCGCTCATCTCTAGTCAGAACCATAGAAAGAACAAAAAAAAAGAACTCGGACAACCCCTTTAATATTGATGGGGGGGGAAAGAACCCTGAAAAAGCGGTCTACAGATGGGTGTCTGGTTTGACTAATATCCCTAGTCAAGTTTTAAGGCTCCTTCATGGGTCAAACTTTGACTTTCAAAGAATGTACCCATAGTTGGTACAAAAGAGATCAATCTGTTTCCTCTGGAGAAGATCTCATTTACATATTTTTCCTGTGGAGCAATGCTTGTGAGACTGCAGATACCAGATGGATCTCTTCAACGAGAACCAGTAAATGCACACAAAATTATTTAAAATGTGTAGGACCTTAATTACAGACACTTTTTACTACGAACTCCCCTTCTCTGCTGTTTCCAAGTAGGATACAGTTTTTGTGTTGCGACTGTAGTTAATAATTTATCAAAATGTACCATATGAACACACACAGAAGAATGTGGTTATAAATAGTGTCGGGTCCCTTGATAAAATCAACGGGTTTTCACATTTTAAATTTTCAGGCATCCATCAGATAATTCAATATCTGAAGAGTCTGAGGAATGTCATATAAAAATTTGATAAATGACTTTGTGCCTGTAAATGAGAAAACAGACTTGTAAATTGTGAAATGAACCGTTCTGGCAAAGTCGAATTTGATCTTAAAGTGTAAACAATTGAGTTAATGGCAAAAGATAGTCTCCGGGCCTCTGAAGCTGTGCAACGTTGGGAGGGTGAACGAGAGGTTATGGAATCTCTTCAATATTTAACTTTGAACATCCTTATAGACTTTAATTAGACAGATTACCTGTTATGCATGGTGCGGTGTGCTGAGCAGTTCTAAACTGTCTTGTCCTTAAGGCAAATGGAAGGAAAAGTCACATAGAATTAGAGTCTTGCGCTGAATAAGAATGGATGTTCTATTAAGGACAAGACAAAATTAAACATTTCCAAGTAATGCACAAATTAAACTTAAACCTAACCAACTACAGCAAAGAGAGTGAAATATTTAACAATTGCTCTTCTATTTTTAGGGAAGATTATGACCTATATGTATTTAAAGGGAACCCATCATCGCTCCTGAGACATCTGTACAGTAAAAATAAATTGTATTTCCGAATAATCGAGATGAGAGTATCTCTTGAAATTTGTTTCATGTCCGATTCAACAAATTGAAAAAAGAAAAAATGCTCCAATGGCTCTGAAAATTGGCATATAACAGTCTCTGGTCTCCTAACACTCATATATTTTTTTTTCTCAATGCTACTTTACCAGAAACCCAAAGTTATTCAAATTATCCGTAATTTTTGCTTTTTAAGACGCACCTGATTATAAGACGCACTTAGGTTTTTGAGGAGGAAAATAAGAAAAAAATAATTTTGAACCAAAAGGTGTGCTTTTGATGGATTTTGAACTAATGGTGGTCTGGGGATGACTTTGTTATGGGGATCTGTGGATAACACTGTTATGGGGGATCTGTGGCTGACACTGTTATGGGGCTCTGTGGATGACGCACTGTTATGGGGGATCTGTGGATGACACTGTTATGGGGGATCTGTGGATGACACTGTTATGGGAGATCTGTGGATGACACTGTTATGGGGCTCTGTGGATGACGCACTGTTATGGGTATCTGTGGATGACACTTATGGGGGATCTGTGGATGACACTGTTATGTGGGATCTGTGGATGACACACTTTTATGGGGTGGGGTAATCTGTGCATTATGCACTGTTATGGGGGGGGGTCTGTGAATGATGCACTGTTATGAGGGATGTGTGCTGTGACACATAGGGCCATGAGGGGGGCCAGCATGCTATATGTGTGGACGACACACATATAGCATCTTATGCTGGTCCCCTCTCATGACCCTATGTGTCACAGCATTACGGTACTTTATTAATATATCCCCGTATGTGTTCCACAGAAGTCTGTTTGTATGCAAAGTTCTTCAATCGCGAATCAATCGCTATCCTTTTGTCAGTCATGCTCCTCCCATTTCATTAATGAATCAGGAGCGTGACTGACTTTCATCACGCGCCGGCCGGATCGCACGCTACATTTATAGTGAGTACTAATGCAGGTGAATAAGCATGTTTATCAAAAGGATAGCGATTGATTCGGGATTAAAGAACTTTACATGCAAACAGACTTCTGTGAGCGGGGCCCGGTGTAATACAGTGACTGCACCGGGCCCCGCTGTGATTTGCCTCCAGCCCCTCCTCCCTCCCTCCCTGCACTGTAACTGATGTATCGCTGGCTGCTATGCTGCAAAGCGCGGCCGGCGATATATCAGTGTCAGCCCTTAAAAAACAGTCAACCATCGCTTTATAAGACGCACTGCCATTTTCCCCCCACTTTTGGGGGAAAAAAGTGCATCTTATAAAGCAAAAAATACGGTAGCTTTCCTTCAAAAAAGTAAAAAACACTATGCCATTCTGATGGAAGCAAATGTAAAATACAAAAATTTGTCTAAATGTTTCCCAGAAAGGCGAAGCAGCGATGGCTAGACTTCAATACTCCTCACACATACTTGTTGGTCTCCCTAATGAGCAAATGTCTCTTGAAACACTCAGTACTTTTGTCCTTTTGGAAGGAGAACAGGGTTTCATGTCTATTTCAGAAAAGTGTAATACTGGGGCACCTAGTGCTCTTTTCTTTTTGGAAGCAGAACTAGCTTGTATTTCTCATTCAGCAAAGTGTAATACTGGGGCACCTAGTACTCTTGTCTTTTTGGAAGGAGAAGTGGCTTTCATTTCTCATTCAGTAAAGTGTAATACAGGGGTACCTAGTACTCTTCTCTCTTTGGAAGAACTAGCCTGTATATCTCATTTCCAGTGAAGTATTACGTGTAGGTCACACTCCCTGTTTGATTCCAGTGTAGGACTAATGTACCTTGGACCCACCCCCTTGTATACTGAACCTTAATGTCCCTATTTCATTAGGAATCTTTTATTGTCAGTACTTGGGCCCACCAGAGGATCCTCTGGTACTCTGGTGGACCAGTCCGACACTGTTTGATTAACCTTTTTGCCAATTTAGGATGAATTCCAAATTGGAGGAATCAATTCACTCATTTATGTTCTTGTGTATGAGTTGTGATTGTCACATCTCTCTGTAAATAGGCAACTGGGCATTACCTGTATCCCTATCAATAGCGGTATGTCTGGCTACAAGGATAGGAAAGTTGGGAACCTGAAGCCAACCTTTATACCCCCCAAAGTTGCCCCCCCCCCCCATTTTGTTTTTCGGCATGTCAAGACTTTGTTATAATTGTGCTTTATACAAGCTCAGAGCATCGCCGGCTCTTCCAATCTGCAGAAGTGACGGACTGTGCATGCACAGTTTCATTACTTGCTCTATTGCCTCCTCCCAATGAGCTTGGCGGACAATCACTGTGTATGATAGCTTGGGGGGGAGAAGTTTTTTGTTGTTGTTGTTCAGGTGAAAGATTGCTAATCTGGAAGTGATTATACTGTGGTTTTATGAGTTAGAGGCAAAAGGGAATATTTTATGTAAATTAAATTTTTTTTCCTTGTTTAAACACCTGAATACTGGGCACCATAAAATGTATTCTAAGTTGCTGCCCCACCGGGCTTGAAGGATATGTAAATCACGCAGAAGGGAATCTTTTAGGGGCAGTTTGAAAACATTAGAGGTTATAATGTCTACATTCAGCAGAAATTACCATTTACTACGCAAGCTAAGCTTTCTCCAAGTATAATGTTATCTGCTTTATAATGTGACTTGAAGCCGATGCATCAGTCAGCATGAAGATGAGCCTTGTTATTTAAACAATACATTAGAATAAATGTATGTGCACCAACGAGCACGCAACCCAATGGGAAATTTAGAGGTGACTCATAAAATTAGCCCATTTAATTGCGAAGCTTACTTAACATTGCACCAATCTTCAGCTTATCACTGCCAGTAAATCCTGCCTTTTTATCAATTTCCTGAGTTATGTTCACCTTTACAACCTTAATTTATTACCATAAATCCAGTGCACCTCGAATAAAGCAAAATTTAACTCTTTCCTGATGCAAAGATTTTTGTGTTTCCATTTTGGCGAATCAGCCATTTTTTCCCATTACGCCATTCACGATATGGGATAAGTTTTTTTTTATATTTTAATAGCACAGGCATTTTCACATGTGATGAAGCCCATGATGTTATTTTTTTTTTATTGTTTGTTTTTACTTTGAGTTTGGAGAAAGGGGGGGGTGATTTGAATTGTTATATATTTTTTATATTTTTCAAGACTTTTTTTTACTTTGTATTTTTTATTTTTATTAGGTCTTCAATTGGACCCCAAATTACAATCATCAGATTGCAATTTGTATAGAAAAATGGAATTTGCGCCATTATTCTACAAAGAAATCACAATATTACAGTTAAGTGCTGCCACTTGCTGGCCTGAACTGCAATATTCAAGTAATGAGCCTGGAAGCCTAGTACAGGCTCAGGCTCATCACTATGAATTAATGCCCTCCCTGATCTCCGCACAGTGGAGGTATTCCTTACCCGGAAGTGCGCTCGTCCAGGTTTTAGCCCTCTTAAACGCCATGGTCACTTTTGACCATGGCATCTGAGAAGTTAAATGTCTGAAGTCAGCATTATGCCAATCATAGTCGTTAGCCATGGGTGTGAAACAGCCGGCACCTGGTGGCTATGCCGCTCATGCCACAGTGGGTGCCATCTTTAAAGACCTGACATCCACCGTACATGCAAGGCGGATGTCGTGAAGGTTTTAAAATCTGCTGGTTCCTGTGAAGCCATATGTTTTCATGGATACAGACTACAGACAACCTATGAGCATATCAATTTAGAGAAAATTGACGGCACTGTGCTTTTATTGAGGTCCGGGTGCACGGTCAGCAGGTCGGATCCCCATCAAAATGAAATGAAAGGACTGGCACTCCGTAATTTCTTTGCAAAAAAGGCTTCTTTATTCGTCACCCATATGAAACGCGCGTCACATATGGGTGACGAATAAAGAAGTCTTTTTTGCAAAGAAATTACGGAGTGCCGGTCCTTTCATTTCAACCTATGAGCATAGTCTGGTCTTGTAGTCATATTTCTTTCTTGGTGTCTCCTTTTACAGAATGTATGTTAGCAAGAAGTAAAGAACAGATAAGAAGTAGCCTACAATTAGCGATGAGCGAAGCGAGCTTCAAAGCCTAGATCCAAGTTGTTTCACTCAAAACTTCAGATTAATGTTGTACAGAGATTCGTCTCCATACAGGGTTAAAATGGACGGCCTCTCATGAGCCGAAGTCAGTTATTCCCGAAGTCTCACAAGTCTTCATTGAATAACTTCAGTATTTGATTTTAAAAGTGGAAAACCATTTTAAAACTTGGATCCGAACTCGGCTTCAGTTCCGAGGTACCAGTGATCACTTGGTGTTTTGCACCACAGTCTTTGTCCCCCATGAGTATGCTGTAAACTACACCAGGATTATCCCAAGAGGTAGTGGCCTGGTGCACCCAGGCAGCAATGACCAGATCCCTGTATAGGCATTGAAGGGGACCACCAGAATAATGCTGTAGGGAATAGCCCATAGTCAAACCGGTTGGTGTGCCCAGTGGTTCTACAACTATTATCAGTTACAAAAGTCCAGACCTTGACTAGCTACCTCCACTAGGTGGCAATGCAGAGACAGCTTTCTTTCACTTGGAAGATAGCTAATCTGCACATTCATGAGACCCAAAGTATATAACCTCCAATATTTACAATTCTCAATGCTATACCTATCATGTAGGCAATCCATGAAACTCGACAAGATGAGTCCCAGCACTGAACTGCTTCCTCTCATAGCTTATACCTGCAGTCACCACTAGAAGGAGCTAACTTCAAAAAGAGTAATTCAACTCTTGCAAAGTTCAGTACTAGCTTTATAAATAAATGTACAGTTAGCTCCACCTAATGGTGGCCACAGGTAGCCAGAAATGTATCACTGAACACCATGACTGTATGAGATTTATTCTAACATCAATGAATGTTGAATTTGTGAGTGTGACCATTAAACAGAACGGTGGACATTAAATTCCATAAAGACATAGTACATTTGGGGGAATACAGTTAAGCGTTACATTATGGGACCCTATGGTTTCTTTGAACACGCCTGTCACTTACTTACCACCATTTTTCAATAATGATGTAAAGTACACAACAAAGGAATGACTTGATCAACATGTTCCTTATCATTAGTAACTCAGTAATCCTACAGGGGTCATGTTCTCGCTGGTTTGAATGCATTCTGCAGATTGCTGAAAACAGAATTCAGCGAGCCTGTTTGACTGTGAAGTTGAATTGCCCCTGAAATACTGCAAAGTACAAAAATTAAGTGTATTCCTTTCATTTTACTGAGATTTCAATAGGTAGCGGTTTTATTCACAACAGGAGTGCAAAAGCAGAAATTTTAATGTCAGCCAGAATAAAGCTTAACAGCGTTTTGGAAGCTGTCACCTCAATTAAATGCCATCTCATTAACTGTATATTGTTTCCTGGTATAATAAAGGAAGTGAAATACGTTGTCATTCCATAAAACAGAAACACAAATACATTTTTCATTGGGAAAACTTCAGCCATGTATGAAAATTGCCGACACTGCAGGTAAAAGTGGCATTCAATAGGATTCTGTAAGCCAAAATAATTACAAACCTCAACAAGAAGAACAGCTGAGGTAGTCATATCAGACAGGAAGATATTGGAACTTTTGATATGACACAGGCATACCCCTCCTTCCTCCCGTTGTGCATTTATATGTCCCAACATCAAGACAAACAGATGCAAAGTACACAGGTCCAGGACACCTACTACTACTCATAGTCGACCAGACGCGTTGCACTTTTATTTATTTATAATGGAATACTTGGAGATACAAGGTAGACATTTCTGCAGACTTGGCTGATTGTTGCCGGCAACGTTGTTCAAGCGACATTTTATCCATTGATACAAATTGATTTTCTTTTTGAGTTTTTTGTATTTGCAGCATTATGCTATGTGTTATTTTACCTGTTTTTCTAACTAGTTGGAAATCTATGAGGAAGATTGCAATTTTGAAAGTTGATTTTTTTTCTCTTGATATCAGATCTTACTAGAGAAAAAGAAAGATTTATTACCATTCATGGGGCAGCCAGAGATTTCTTTATGAATGAGTTCAGTAAATGTGCATGAGTGAGTGGTAATTCATGCTAACTCGAATTTAAGTCCGATTCATCCGAATCGGGCAAGAAATTTGATTTGGGTATGCAGTGATTGTACCTGAATTGAAAGTACCCTTGAACGCCTAGAAATCTCTTTCTCTGTCTATCTTCTAGAAAAATTCTCCAAAATTATTCCCAAACGAATCTAAAGAATATGGCTGTAGAGAAAATCATCCTCTAAACTGTATGATAATTAAGAAGTAAGTGCACTGTGGGCAGTGCCATGCCATTCACTGCACCATTGCCCTACCATATTTGCCTCCAAGCACCTCCCACTGTGGCTTGATTGACAGTTCTAGGGTCGATGGAGCAGGTTAAGCCTGGTCTCTTCAATCAAGCCACATGATTTTGGAGATGATAGACTCACTTTAACTACAAAGTTTCCTCTACCACAAACAGAAAGCTTGTCATTCTCAGTTTGAGTAAAATAATAAAGTTATTTTAGCTAAATTTTTATCTAGTTGTCAGCAGGGAGAAAGTAAAGTGCTCCAGTAATTGTAGTTTCTTTCTAGTTTGTCCCATATTGAAATGAATGAGTGTCAGGCTTGCAAGTTTATGTAACTAATACAAACCATAGTTAGGAAAATGAACATCCTTGAGTTATACGAGCAAAAAATTTAGTTAATTGTGCAGAAAGTCAGGAGGTTGCTAGATATCCTGAATTTACACATACACTAAAAAAAGATCCTGGTAAAGCATGGCAATTACAAATATGAATGCAACTGTGTGTGAGCAGCTACCCAATGGAGTAAAGTGAAGACAGGCTTACAATATTTTTTGTTAGTCAAAATATAAAGGAAAAAATTGAAATAAAAGCAGAAGGCGTAATAAATAGTGATGAGCAGCAAGGGCTATATTCAAATTCGCAATATTTCATGAATATATGGGTGAATATTTGGCATATATTCACAAATTCGCAGTTATTTTCTTGATTGCAAAAAAACGGCAATATAATTTTCTCGTAATGCGCGAGCAATACAGGCGTGGGTCACTTTGGCAACATTTTTGAAGCTGCTAGAAGTTTACTGAGACTGGAGATAATGGTTCGCATGGCAGAACATTACAATAGTTTTATATGCAGGTAGAGGGCTCCAATATACATTAACGATTGTGAAAATCGGCAATTAATGATGCACATATTTTTGCGCAATACGTGCAACTGGGTGACATCACAGCACTATGTATGTATGGACAGCCGAACTTATCACACTACCTAACACCCTGCACTCGAACCTATCAGCTACGCTATAAATCAATGTAACCTACACTGACTTATTTCCCCCTAACTATCTGAATTATATATCTAAGGGCTCTTTCACACTGGCGTATTTCTTTTCCGGCATAGAGTTCCATCGTCGGGGCTCTATGCCGGAAAAATCCTGATCAGGATTATCCCAATGCATTCTGAATAGAGAGAAATCCGTTCAGGATGCATCAGGATGTCTTCAGTTCAGGACCAGAACGTTTTTTGGCTGGAGAAAATACGCAGCATGCCGCAAGGCCGGATCCGGAATTAATGCCCATTGAAAGGCATTAATCCGGATCCGGTCTTAAGCTAAACGTCGTTTCCGACGTTTAGCCTTTTCTGAATGGTTACCATGGCAGCCAGGACGCTAAAGTCCTGGTTGCCATGGTAAAGTGTAGTGGGGAGCGAGGCAGCAGTATACTTACTGCCCGTGCGGCTCCTGGGGCGCTCCAGAGTGAAGTCAGGGCGCCCCACGCGCATGGATCACGTGATCGCATGGATCACGTGATCCATGCGCATGGGGTGCTCTGACTTCATTCTGGAGCGCCCCGGGAGCCGCACGGGCGGTAAGTATACTGCTCCTCCGCTCCCCACTACTACTATGGCAATCAGGACTTTAATAGCATCCTGGCTGCCATAGTAACACTGAAAGCATTTTGAAGATTGATCAGTCTTCAAATGCTTTCAGTTCACTTGCGTTGTTATGGATCAGACGGGCACTTCCGGCGACGGAAGTGCACGCCGGATCCTAACAACGCAAGTGTGAAAGAGGCGCCTAAGTTAACTGTCTAATGTATATACAGCAAAGCACAGAGCACAGCAATGACACTGCTGTCTCTCTCAGAACTCCATTACACTACAGAAAATGGCGCTGGGGAGGATCTTAAATAGTAAGGGGTAGGCAACTTTCCTATTGGTTGCTAGTGATGTTGCTAAGCTCAGACAAAGACATTTCAGCCATCTTATTGGCCCCACAAGCAAGAGGGAGGTTACTGATGAAAATAAAAAGTAGAATGTTCAAAATTAGGAATACATAGCACTATATTCTAAATATTTCAAAATTCTCGAAGTGCCGATATTCGCGATAAATATTCGCGATTCGAATATTCGCGCCCAACACTTATATGGTATAATATCCCATTACAACATCACCATGTAGGTGCTGTTTTCAACCTCTCGACCCCTAGAACTTCTCAAGCCACATCATCTTTACTGCATGCTAAAACAAATCGTCCTCTCCACTTAAAATAATTGTTAAGCACCCATTTACTTACTTTCAAGTCGGTAAAGAGTATATCAAACGTAATAGTGCTAATTATTGTAACAACTGTGACGGTTTTCAGCTGTTAGTGAATATGTGTTTCAGCAACCTCAAAGACTGGCTGTAGAATCAGGTTACACTCTGGAGGCTTCTGTTTGACTTTCAGAGCTATAGATCAGGTTAGGAACTACAATAACAATTAGCAATTAGTTGGTTCATCTCAATTTACTTTGTTTGAAGGTCAGATCTCCAGAGTATTTTCTCCTAAGAGGAGGAGATGTGGAGGGAGGGTTCTATTGAAAGAGCAAGTAAACCATTGTGAGGAACAGTAAAGAGTTCAGATAGACCTTACATAAACATTATCTCATTAAAATATATATAAAGTGCTGTAAAACGTCAAGATTTATGATTAATCCAGATAATGGGAGTCATCGGTTTCCAGTGATTACAAAGGGACCCATGTTGTTCTTTGTCTGTAGAGGATATAGGCATAAACATTGATAATTTACTCCTACAAATGACTCAATGGCGAGGCTTCCATCAGCACGATAATCCTTTCTACCAAATATTAATTTCCGACCTGAAGATGCACAGTATGAAGCATAGCTGTTCAATCTAGAAAGTATCATAAAAGCATAATTTTCTGATTCAAATAAATTAAAACGTCATCAAAGTACACCATTTACCCATTGATAATCATCCACCGCCATTATACAGTAAGTAATGCCCTTCTCTGATCTGTACTAAAGATGTGTCCTTCCTTACCTTTGCTCCTGGCTCCACATATTTCAAGAGGAGTGGTGCAAGATGACCATTTTTGTAATATATATATATATATATATATATATATATATTGTGATCCTCTGTTGTTACTGTATTGATACTCCATGTCTATGCTGTATGCATCTTTATGTGGCCCCCACCCCAATACATTTGATGCAAATTGCAGTCTGTCAAAGGTTTTGTTAGCATGTCATTCCAATGAATTGAATTGACATTGTAAGAAATTAGAGACCTTAAAGGGGCTGCACAGCAAGTACATATTGATGACCTATCAAGTCACTAATATCGGAACGGTGGGAGTACTACTCCTGGCATCTCTTCTGATCAGTTGTTTGAAAAGAAGGCAGCGCTAGTAGAAGCGTTGCTTTCTCTCTACGATTACACTGCATGTCATCTCACTTGTCTCGGCAGCGCAGTGTAATTACAAGTGCTCGTCCCATTCAAGTGAATGGAATGAGCACTTGTAATTACACTGTCCCATCCCTGCAAGCGAGAAGGCACGCAGTGTAATTTTGAAGAGGAGGCAGCATTTGTACGAGCCCTACTCTCTCTTCAAACAGCAGATCAATGGAGTTGCTGGGAGTCTGACCCCTGCTAATTAGATATTGATGACCTATCCTAAGGTTGGGTCATCAATATGCACTCGTTGCATGGCCCTATATGACAAAATTTCAGAAAGTAACGGTGGACACGTGTATAAGCTCAAAGATGTTCAATATTGAAGGTTTTAGTTTACAAATGGCAGGTGCAGTGTATTTGAAAGAAGGAGGCATAACATGGAGTTTGTCACATGACCCTCCATCAATAGCGATTTTATGGACAGGACCTCTGTGTGGACAGCACAAAATATTTGACAAGAGGACAAACTGTACCTTATGAAATATCGGAAATGGTGCAGAATTTCAACAAAGGCTATATTAGTAAGTGCCATATAATCATCTTACAAACACATTGGTCAATAGTAGCCAGAAAGTGGCTAACCTTTTTAAGGACAATTTGAGTGGACATGGCAAGGCCCTCTATGTCCTGGTCAACTCATAGTACTGTAATAGTAACCATAGCAGAGGTAACCCTAACTAAAGTCAGCACAAACCCTTTCCACATGGGGGACCTACAAGTGTGTTTTTGTCCTCTTGTTCTCTTTTCTGGTAAAATGTTTATGAAGGGAGCACCGAAGGCAGATTTGGCCCAGTAAATGATCACTAGGTGGGTTTATGGTAAAGCCTACCTATCGTTCTGGCCCTGGTTAAATGTGATTTGCTCTCCTCTGTAGGAGAGACACTTTCAGGGCAAAATAACATGGCAGGTTGACTCCCTAATATGACTGTTAGAGATCTCTACTGATCATGATTAAGATTTTCTTGTATTGCCACCATTGCCACCAGAAGAGCTAATCTATTGCAGAGATTTCAAACAAGTTAAAGGGGTTCTCCCATGATTAATGTAAAAAAAATTGAAATCGTGCATCCAATAGTACATGACAGTCTCTATCTAACAAAGCTAGAACCAGCCCAGTACCTCACATGGATCCAGAAATCTCCCCATTCATTGTTCCAGTTTTTCAGGAGGTATGTCCAATCTGTAGCAGCTCTTATTCTATCACAGCTCAGGAGGCATTTGTAGGACGGAACTGAGCATGTGCATCCACCTCATTAAGAAATAAAAAGCAGCAGGTGTCACTATACAGATAAATTTTATTGAATAACTCAATGGCTAGAGTACAGTTTTTATTATGTGGAATTACAAAAATGTTTAGATCCAAGTGCTGGTTTCAATGCTATAGAATATTCTTTTATGTGGGACAACCCCTTTAAAAGAAAAAAAATACAGTTAACTTTCATAAAATTTAAAACAAAAAATGTATATTTAATATTCTGAAAGGAGCAGTGTACCTCTATACTGCTTTGACAGATGCAAATCTGTATTCAAGTGAAAAAAGACACATGTAAAAAAGTGCACTTTCTCCTAACTCTCCTTACATTGAAATGAAGACGCCTGACAAGAAAAGAACCTTAAAAGAGCATCTGATTTTGTATGGGGTTTTTGAATAGTCATTTGAATGTGAAAGGAAATAATGTTAACATGCCACCAAAAGTATTCTGGTGTTCAGCAGTCAAGTGTACTGAACAACTGATAAGATTTATAAATTAGACTTGAGAACTATGGAAATGTGCTTTTTTTTTTTTTTTTTTTTTATGCATTCTTCCACAGATACACAATGAGGATGATTTAAGGAGAATTGCTCCGGCGGAGGCATTTCCAGTGATTTTTGATATAGAACTGTGCACACAGTTAATTAAGAGCAGGTCAGAGGTGTTGCATTGCCTTGTTGATCACTTGGGGTCTGACTTGTGTGGAAATTAATTTGGCATGTCTAATGCTATTATAGGAAAGATTATTCTGTCAAAATTCATCTATGCCCCTTTCAAAGAAAACCGAGCTAAAGGAAAGGAAAAAAGAATTGGCAGAAATAAAGAGGCCTTGAATAATGGACCTGTGAAGAGCAGTACTAAGGTTATTATTTCTTAGAGTAACAGTCTCCAAGCTGTGACCAAGCTCGAAAAAAAAAAAAAAACTACAACTCCCAGCATGCTTTTACAGCCTGTGCAATCCTGTCGCATCTAATCCTCCAGCAGTACAGTACACCTTTTTTTTGTTTTCTCATATATACTCCATACTCTGTTGCTAAGGAGAGGACTATACTGATTGCATCCCAGTCTGCACAGAAAAGCTAAAATGTGAGCTGCAGAAAACAGGAAATATTTGGGCACCTTTAATCAGGGGGAAATAAAACTATAAAATAAAAAACACCCTTAAATGATGTGATAATCCTAAAAAAATCTGACCAAGTTCAACATTTTGCCACCTATGGGTCATGGTACTACCATAACACAACCTCAATGTTTCCCAATGGAAAATATGGTCACGGGTGACTGCCTAGAGATGAAAAAATTTCTTAAAATTTAATTGTGATTAAATTTTGGTCTGATTCAGCCAAATCGCCTATCCAATTTAGTTTGGGTTAAAAAATTTGATTTGAAAGGACTCCTATTGCCAGGAAAAGTGTCTCTCTCTTTCTGGCCCCTTTTAGATGAGCTGACATAATGCTGTCAGTGTTATCCAATACATTCCAGAACTGTAAGGGTTACATAGCATCATAAATCAATATAATGCTGTAACAGGGAGACGGCGACGCGCTTCCTTCTTGCCGCACCGCCGGGATCCCGCATCTGTGCAGGAGCGAGAACGCGGCCTGCGTCCTCGTCTCCATTGGGACCAGGGGGCAGGAGGATCCGGCCACGCACTCCTCCTCGCTGAAAGAGGTAACTGAGCGCTGATCGCAATGAATCGGTGCTCAGATGGTATGGGCTGGACTTGGGTCACGTGACGCTGATCACGTCATGTGATCCACTTGTTCTGGTATTTAAACAGGCAGCCTGCTGGTCACAGGTTGCCTGTGAATGGTCTTTGCTACCCTCACCAGCGTTCTCTTGAATTGGATCTCTTGTATGTATTCTGACCTCGGCTTGTTTTTTGACCTTGACCCTGCAACCTCTTTGGTATATTGACGTGACCTCTTGGCTTTTGAATTTGGATTGTATTTGACCTTGTATTTTTGATAACTCCTTGTGTACCTGCGTGACCTCCTGACTTGATCTTGCTTCCTAGACTCTGTTTACGATTTTACTATTTGTCCTTAGGCCCTTGCACTTATCTAAGTTAGGGACCGTCTCCAAGTTGTACACCATTGAGTGGGACGGGCCGTGCAAGTAGGTAGGGATAGAGGTGCGGGTTGATATTAGGTCTACACTTATCTCTCCCCTCCGTGACAAATACTGTGTGACCCCGGCAGTGCTCGCTCGTCTGAAAGGGGCCTCTCTCTCTCTTTCTCTCTCACTTTTTTTCTCTCTTGATTCTCCATAATCAAATCACTCAAAATTCTGATTTGTTATGATCAGAGTTTTGGGAAAGATTTGGGATGAATTTCCAAAATGTCCAAATCAATTATCTCTACAGGTGACATTCCGACCATCAGTTAAAATTCCTCTATAGCCATGACCCTAAAAAGCAGGTGCCATAACAAAAAAAAAAAAAAAGATAAATCTATTCCTGTGACTTGTAAGTTGTTAATTTACAACACAAAGCTTGTTTTGAGAAGTAACAATTATTTCCTCTGTGTTATTGTATATTTGAATGTTTTCTATTTTTTGCCAAGAGTTTTAATTACCTTTAATTTTCTTACTGCGTTGTTTTGACTTTTTCTGTCAGTAATTCATGAAAGTAATTGAATGTTTTTATGTTGATATTACAATAGTTTGAGCACTGGATAAAGTGCTTGATTATATTGGTGTCATGAATTGTTAAAAAATGATGAATTGGTTGACCTTTGAAATTCTTTCGCAAATTATAAATCGTACATCAAGTTCAATGTCATGTTATAGTCATTGGGTGGGAAAGGTATAAATCGGACAACTAAGACTGTTATAACACTGAAAATGAATAGTGAATGTTTTTTATGGTGGTGCATCCAAGGAGAATGAGGATACTTAGGTAAGCTTTAGGATCCTTTCAGTATTAAGCTTTTAAAAATGTACTGTCAGAAATGTTCTATGTCACTATGGATATTCAAAGAATCCTGAAATTTTGTATTTTTGGCATTGCACTCACACAATGCTGACACTTTCTGTAACTCTACATCTTTGTGCTGTCTACACTGGGGTAGAGATCAGTAGTCATTGATGATTACAATGAAAGTTAGCATATTAAGTTATGATCACGCTATTGGTTATCGGTGATGAACACAGCTTGCATCCTCCTGCTCATCCATGAACAGAAACCCAAAGAGCAAGTTACCCACACTCTCCCATGCAAGCCAATAAAGGAGATCCAATAAATGTTTCCGCTGTACATGAGCCTTGAAAAAGCCAAAACGGTGTATCTACTGAATTATTTCTAATGGATTAAAACTTTTCACCAATTGCATTGCACATATGGGGGCTGCCTTCTCTACTTTTTAGACTTTCAGTTTGGAGGTGATACTGACTCAACTTTGGGGTGCACCTGCTTTCTGGTTGGAGTGCTGATTTTCAGTTTTTTCAATACAAGTCGATTGGCTCTTTTCTAACTAGTTGTAGTTTCCCTGTGGTAAGGTGCCTTCAATATAACATTTAGAGGCATTTAAAAAATGTATTAAAGAGTAACTAAACTTTTATTAAAATTTATTTAAAAAATATAAATGGCCAAAACATCCTCAGCATAAGCCAAGCTAAGAGGGCATAGACAGCTGCAACAATGTGTCCTCCTGCCTGTCAGATTGTCCCCCCCCCCCCCATTGCTGCAGTACAGTAGATTCTGTACATCGCTGACAATTCAGCGATGTACAAATACTGACTCTAAAGCGCGATAGGCACCCAGGTGCCTATTTGCTTAGACCACTTTACACTATTTTAAATGAAATTTAATAAAAGTTTAGTTACTCTCTTAAGCACAGCTCTGGATAAAACTGATGCATTGTCCCACATTTCTTAAAGGGGTTGAAGGGGTTAAAGGGCTGAAAATGACCCCTCCCCCCCATACGCCCTGGCCCCTCACACTGATTCTACTTACCTGGCTCCCCACTCCATGTGCCGCTTCTGGTCACTGCACAGCCACCGCTGCTTCTCCCCATGCGCGGATGACAACATCCAGTTTTGGAGGAGAGCAGCCAATAGCAGGGGACCAGGAGCGGAGCAGGGACCGGGGAGCCAAGTAAGTAGAATCAGTGTGAGGGGCCCGGGCATATGGGGGGGGGGGCATTTCCAGCCTCAGATAACCCCTTTAATTTCTTAGTAATTAAATATCTGTACCACAATTGAATTGGGTAGGATAGTTACTAAGAATATAGCTTGCACCCTTTATTTCAATTGCATTTGATAGCTGACGCTAAAGTTATGTTTATGACTTGACTACCACTTGAAAATTTTACACAAAAAAATGATACAATATTGGTGCAGTTCTAGACATAACTTTTTAACATGTGGACTGTTTTTGAAAGTCAAGCATAAAATAAATAGTGAATGTGGGCAATTGTGGAATCAAGTTAGTTCAGGATCTGACGGGGGTGTTCTTTGGATATTTACTCTTCATGTTGCACCCTACAGTGGATCCAAGTTCATGTATGATAACTTCCCTTAAAAATGAAGAAACCCCCAATGACTATAGAGCTTTGATATGAGTAATGACTGGAATATTAAGACTTTGAGGTGTTTACCCAAACTGTATGCAAATAACTGACCTCTTAGATCATTCATATAAAGAAATTAGCCATTAGAAACTGCTATAGGTTTCTGGTGTTACCTACACCTGAAAACTGGTCCAAATAATCTTAAATGTGTCAGGATGAGCATTCCCTGACCCCTCTATCTATGCCCACTAAGGGGCCACTTTTTAAAAAGTGGCATGATCAGCATCAAAAAGCAAGTTGTTAAAAAGTTTTGGTGCTACTTCTCTGGGAGTTTGATATGAGCCTCTATGAATCTAAATTATCTTACTTAGGGGGCAGGACCAGTGTCACATGGTGCTGTGACACCAATGGTATGTGCTCACACCTAAATATGAGTCACTAGATATTTATAGATACACACCTGATTTGACTGGCAACCAACAACATCTGTCAGCTTGACCACACCAAAGCACTGGTAGCAGTGGGTTGAGGCTGCAGACAGCAATTCAAACAGGAGAATTATAAATATTAACTTTTATTCTGCCAGGTTCTGTTCCTTAAATGAGTTTTCCGAGACTTTACTGATCGTTGGTGGTCAAAAATTGGGACTGATGCTGAGCAGCAGTTTGTGAAGGCATCGGAGCTCTCAGTAGCACCGCGACCTTCTCTCTGCTCACCAAGCACAGCGCTGTCCATTTGATAACAGCTGTGCTTGGTATTGTAGCTCAGCCTCATTCACTTTCATGGGGCTGAGCAGCTCCTAAGTCATGTGACTGATGAATGTGATGTCACATGGCCTAGACTAAGCTGAAAGAAGACCGCAGTGCTACTGCGAGAGCCAGTGCTTTCTCAAAGAGCTGATCGGTGGTGGGTCCTGGGTGTCAGATGCCCACCGATCAGATACTGATGATCTATCCAGAGAATAGGTCATCAGTAATAAAGTCTCAGAAAACCCCTTTAAGTGCACAGGAGGTGGGGCTTCACTGTGAAATGCCTTTTGTTCTCTGCACTGAGCTGCCTCACAGCTCCTTCTTTCTGTCTGAGTCACAATTATAGTAGTTCTCTGGTTGGATACCACAGTTATGGTTCAGAGCGTAGTATCCGTCACCTCTGCACTTGTTTTATTGTCCCTTTCAGTTATTGTATTTTTTTTAGGTCCATAAAGGTACAAGAGTTTAACAGAGGTCCATGGTTGACGTTCTTCTCTGCTTCCCTAGGCTTGGCACATATAAAATACTTTTTTACCCTAGCCATATGACAATGGCTGAATGCACCATATCCATGAGGCCAGTGGGTAAACCTGTAGTTTCCTCTAGTTCAGTTTGTTTAATTTGAATATACAGCATCGTCCAAGTAAAGGACAGATAAAACAATCACAGAAATGTCTCAAGATGACAGTTTATTCAGCTTTGCTGGAGCAAAATGTGAGAGGCAATTTGCATTCATTGCATTTTATATGCAATAGAACAAAATCAGAATTTCTTATTTTCTGTTTTTTAATGCAGAGGTTTTATTTTTTTTAAAATGACATTTAAATGGTGGCAGGGCATTCTCATTTCTGACTTTCTAAAAAATGTGCAATTACACTGTCATCCTTAGCACTTCACGTTGGACACAGATTAATTATTAATGTGTATCCCTCAAAGAATGACTCGATCATGTCACAATTCTAGACAAATAAGGCTAATGCAAAATCATAAAATATTCAATTGACTACTGCTGAACTGACAGGAAATTAATTCTACGAACACTTTTGATATTACCAGAAAATGAGTTTGAAACTCACGCGGCTGAAATAAATGTGCTGGTAATTTGCTCAAGGGTACAACTCATCTTTCAGTAGGTTAGTGTCTTTTTCATAAATGCTACAAATGCACAGTTTGGAGAAGAGAGGCTTAAAATACGTTATTTTAAGACAGTTTGTTACTTAGTAACACAATGAGAATTTTTTTTCCCCTAACTTTATGGTTGGAATTACTTTTTATTTGCAGTTCTTAAGTATTTTAGGTTGCAGGAATTTATTTGAAAAGGTTGGCATTGTAAAAGCAGATTATTTCTGTCTTGCAGGGAAGGATTTTTAATTATCACCGTTTTTCGGTTTTTCCACAGGAAGATGTTTCAAGCAATCTTCTGTTATAATTTTATTACTGAAATTACTCCAAAATAATTTTTCGTTTGACATGACCGATCCATGATATTCAGTAGACACAGATTTTCTGGCGCATGACCTCAGGATAGGTTATCAATATCAGATTGACCGGTGTTTGTTTTTTCAACTGACGTTCAACCATGAATCAACTTCTGTCTAATGTGTATGGCCACTAGTGACGAACGAATTTTTGAAATATTTCATTCGGCAGCTGCACCGAACCTCGTCAAGAAATTTGATTACTTACGAATTACTTTGTCACAAATTGCCTTCCATTGTATGGAGCCGAAGCAATGATGGGGACAGGGATCGTGCCTCCCCACATCATTTAACCCCTCAGATTCTGTGTTTAACTCTGATTGCTTAGGGGTTAATCCAGGGTTAAATATATATATATATATATATATACTCCCCTCATCCACTTGATCGCGGAGAGACTGTCCGCTCCCATCTCGATGGAAGAAAACCCATCAAAGGACCTGCGTTGTGCATGAAGATGTCACCACGCAGCCAGCATGATCACCTGGTGACGTTTTCCCACTCACAGCAGGTCCTTTGGCAGGTTTTCTTCAATCAAGAGTAGAGCTGATGGTCTTTCTACAATTAAGTATATGAGAGGAGCATATATTTTTTTTTACTTTTAGCCACCATTTTTGGAAAAGTTGATTCATTAACACAAAACATGAGGAAATTCGTCTTGTAGCATATTGAATTTTCCCTGGAATTCCGATTGAAGTCCACTTAAGATATTTTTATTCGCTCAACACTTATGGTCACCTTTAGTTATTTATAAAGCAGAGGGCTCAACGTTCTGTGATTCCATGGCTTGGAGAAGAAGGATATGGTACAAACACACTTTTCTAAATGATTTCTACTGTAGGGATTAGTAAATTCAGTCCATCTGGTAAGTATGCAGAACCACAGTTAATGGTGAAATGGAGAATCTCTCTGGATGCATGAGAATTGTTGGCATACCGCTACATTTACCATTAAAAGGATCAAGACTTGAGAGCTCCTACCTCCGAAGACTCATTACTAAAGTGAATGTTATAGTTTTAGATTCCACATCAAGTCATAACTTCCCCATATTTTTCCAGCACTTTGAAAGAAGATATTGTGGAGAAAGGCAAACATTCCAAATTACTAGCCTAAACCAAGACTTTCATTTATTACAGCAGTTTGTAGAATATCAGTTAACATTCACGATCAGAACATATCCACATTATAAAGATCTTATTACAGGATTATAAAAACATACTGCACCTTTATGATATTTCAAGAGTTGATCACAATCAGCTACAGCAGCAAGTACTCATTACCAATTACCTGATCCTACAGAACTAAAGCTGAGCGATTTATATAGGAAAATTCATTAGGAGACATCACGAAAACTGTCTTTTAAATGTTGCAGTTCCTAGTGAAATTATTCATATTGTCTGCTGAATGACCATTTCAGCAGTGCCCAAGAATCCATTGGTGCCCATTGATGTCTTATGACGCCTTTAGGTGTCTTAGTCTGGTACAATAATTACAGTATAAAATTCCTTAGATGCAATTTATTAATCAAAACCAGTGCCCAGAGCTTTTTCAGTCTGGTCCTTTTATAAAAACAGGGAAAAATTAAATAATAAAATGTAACATTTTCAAAATGTTTATAAAGAGAAACTGGTCAACCTGACTTACCCGTAGTCCTTACTGATAACCATAGTAATTAGTAAAAAGTGGCTACGAGTAAGGACCATGTCCAAAATGTGTATTCCAGGCTTGCTGGTTTTCTTTTTAAATGGAAGATAATAAAGTATGGGATTTTATTGGAGTCCTTTCTGATCTTCCCAAGTTTGCTGCTTTCGTGAAACCCTACCTTCAGCTCTTTCCTTACACATGTGAATTGCCTTCATGGCGAACTGGTGAGCTGTAGATATGAATTTTCTTGCTTCTAGAATGATAGTATAAAGTTATTAGGCAACGTTGTAATACTTCATAACCAACTGGATGATCCATGAAGCTAAATGTTCCTGGTTATCATTAGTGTTGAGTGAATTGAAGTGTACCAAGTGACTTTGATCCGAATTTCATGTAAAATTTGATTTGCCGCATAGCTAAATTTCTTTGTGCTTCGTATTAACGAATCAATTTTCCCTGAAATGGGGTAAAAAAAAAATAAAATCATACTTACCTCATCTGTTTGAGTGTGTAGAGCCCGCCCCCGCCATCTTGATTGAACATCCCGCAAAATCCAGTTCACGGTGATGTATGACGTCACCACGCCAGCCGACGTGCTGGATCTCCAATCAAGATGGTGTTGGTGGGCTCTTCGCGATCAAATGGATGAGGTATGGATTTTTTTTAATTATAGACAAATATTAAAGTCAGATGCCACAGTCAGCGATGAACGTAGCATCTGAGGGGTACAATGACTGGGAGCAGTGCAATTGCCATTCCCTGTCATTGCACCCGTTATTTACAAACAAATGAGTTTGTGACAAAGTAATTTCTCAAGAAGCAAATATTTCTGTAAAATTCGGTAAAGCAGCCAAATCCAATTTTAGAGAACTTCGCACAACACTAGCTATCATATTTATTAACTTATGTAATAACTTGAGGTCAACATATACTTATGTCTAAAGGTAACATAAGGGATAGTTTCAACCACAAAGTTTCAACCTTTTTAGGTGAAATTTAACAACAAACGCTTGTTTTAGCCGACTAATGATACTTTGTCATCTTCTGGAAAAAAGTTGGCCATTTCTGATAGTTGCTAGTCCATAAGCAGACCTTCACAGAAAGATCATTCTCCTGCTGTCATTTAACATGTATGGGCAGTTTAAATAACTATAGACGCCAATATGGACTAAAATGTGTATGGTTGTATTGGCATATATTTCATTCACCACACAGTCATTCGTTCAATGGTTGTTCAACTGACAGCCTTTTGTTGGTTGAATGTTGTTCAACCAACAGAATGTGTACCCACCTATGACATGAACAGACATCTCATAAAATGTGGGAAGAAGAACTAACCTTATCATAAAGGAGTTCTTCAAGATAAGAAAAAAACATGGCTGCTTTCTTCCAGAAATAGCACCATACCTGTTCATGGGGTCTCCAGTGTTACTGCTCAGCTTCATTAAAGTGAATAGATCTGAGATGCGATAGCACATGTAACCTGTCGACAGGCGTGATGCTGTTTTGGGCAGAAAGCAGCCATGTTTTTCTAATCCTGAACAACCACTTAGGAGGATCTGTGTCTCTATTAGTCAGGTTAATGATAGTACAAGTCTTGAGAGGTTCTAAGATCTGTGCAAAGACTTTTATGTGCCTATAGAAAGCATAGGCATGCGCACGGGGTTTGTCGGTGTGCCTGGGCACACCCTAATCAGGGTGCTGGCCAGCGAATGCTAATGAAGCGCTTCCATTTTGGAAGCGCTCATTCGTACCGGAGGACCAGGAAGCGGTGAACTTACCGCTTCCTGGTCCTCGGCTGTCGGCTGTGCACGGCTGCGCACAGCTGCGAACAGCGTGACATCACACTGTGCTCGCCAGTTCAGAGCCCACAGCCGAGAGCTGACATTAGGAGGAAGAACGTGCTGCGAGGAGCGGCAGTGTCCAGGAGCAGGAGAGGTAAGTGTTTGTTTGTTTTTTATAAAAAATGAGGCTGCTGGGGGCATAATGAGGCACAATGGGGGGCTAATGGGAGGCACATGGGGACATAATGAGGCACAATGGGGGGCTAATAAGGCACAATGGGGGCTAATAGGAGGCACATGGGGGCACAATGAGGCACATGGGGGCATAATGAGGCACAATGGAGGGCTAATAAAGCACAATGGTGGGCTAATAAGGCACAATGGTGGGCTAATGGGAGGCACATGGGGGCATAATGAGGCACAATGGGGGGCTAATAAGGCACAATGGGTTGGAATGGGGGGCACATGGGGGCATAATAAGGCACATGGGGGCATAATGAGGCACATGAGGGCTAATGAGAGGCATAATGGGGGGCTAATGAGAGGCATAATGGGGGCATAATGAGATGCATGGGGGCATAATGAGATGTACGGGGGCATAATGAGGTATATGGGGGCTTAATGAGGGACATGGGGCATAATGAGGCACATGGGGGCATAACGAAACACAATGGGGGAAAAATGAGGCACAATGTGGGGCTAATGGGAAGCGCATGGGGGCATAATGAGGCACAATGGGGGCGAATGGGAAGCACATGGGGCATAATGAGGCACATGGGCGCATAATGAGGCACATGGGGGCATAATGAGGCACATGGGGACATAATGAGAGGCATAATTACGGCTTATGAGGCATATGGAGTCTAATGAGGCATATGGGGGCTAATGAGGCATAATGGGGGCTAGATAGGCATAATGGGGGCTAAATAGGCATAATGGGGGCTAATAAGGCATAATGTGGGGCGAATGAGGTATAATGGGGGCTAATGAGGCAAATGGGGGCCAATGAGGCATAAGGGCTGATGATGGGGGCTAATGAGGCATAAGGGCTGATGATGGGGGATAGTGAGGCATATGGGCTGATGATGGGGGATAGTGAGGCATATGGGCTGATGATGGGGGCTAGTGAGGCATAAGGGCTGATGATAGGGGCTAATGAGAGGCATAATGGGGGCTAATGGCAAAAAAGTCTGATATGGGGGCTAATGAGAGGCGTGGGGGCTGATATGGGAGTGATGAGAGGCATAATGGGGGCTAATGAGAGGCATGGGGGCTAATATGGGGGTGATGAGAGGCATGGGGCTGAGGTCTGATTGGGGGTCAATTACATTGGGGTCTGAGCTGAGGTCTGATTGAGGGTCTGATTTGAGGTCTTATTGGGGTCTGATTAACATTGGGGTATGATTGGTGGTCTGACCTGAGGTGTAATAAAAAAAAAAAATTCTTATTGTCCCCCTCTAAAACCTAGGTGCGTCTTATGGGCTGGTGCGTCTTATATGTTTCCTTTCTGAACGGCAGAGCGGTGCCCACTTCCAGCCCTGAGCCCAGCTGCCCAGAGCACTGATCCTGAGCCTGCTGGAGTCTTCAGAACTAGTATTTACAGTCATTCACTGTAAAGTATATTATATATATTACTTGTTTTATGTGAGTAAGGGTGCTGGTTCGTTAGAAAAGGAAGGGAGGGGTACAATGCAGGGGGTAATATAACTTGGGGCATCAGGGTACATTATTATACAGGGGTTATTTAACTTATTTTTGTTTATATTGATAATTATATGAGTGCGGGTCTGTATGCATGCAGAGTGTATTTGTGTATATATATTTGTGTATGTGTATAATATATATATTACATACATACATACACACACGCGCGCAGCGTGTGTTTGTGCTTTAGGGTGCACACCCTAATGCAATAGGCTGTGCACGCCTATGATAGAGAGTAATAGAACTCCTAGATCACTTGGCCAAATGTCTGTGCACCAATGTTTAAACTTATTTTGTGCTTCTAGTAGTGACATAATCACATTGCAAGTTATAGGAGTATTTGTTGTAAAATACCTGGCACTCCTGCCATATTTATAGAAGAGCTATAGAATAGTCAGAAGTCACTTGTTCCATTTGCAAATTTCTCAGCAGTATGCAATACCCATTTACGTTTCTCACTTCTCTCCATTGTCATAACAGAAGTAAAAAAGCTTTTAGTTCCTCTTTGTGTTTGATTTTTGTTACATATTATTTAATGGAAATCATGTCCTTTTGAGCAGTAGTCGACCATTAAGCCTTGCAGTTTTGTTTAGAAACAAGTAATCTTTAAATCATTGTTGACATTGAAATTAAATCATACTTCCAAATAATGGATGGGAGTTTCCTAAAATAGACAGAAATCTCTCCCCGGCAGGAGGATCAGGTTACTTCCACCACAGTGCGTCACCTTCTTACTGCGAGAGCTCATTACCAGCATTCCAAACACTCTTGGCTCCTGTAGAGCTCATACAGACTCTTGTACATTAGGCTGTTTCTTATCTGATGAAAAACTGTAAAGTATAGACTGTTTGTGTATGGAAAGTCCTGGTTATAGTGCATCATGTGTCACGGTTCTTGAGTTGAATGTCATATTGTGGTTGTCATTCGGTGAGTACATCTAAACAGAAGACCAGTCCGTTTGCAGTAATGAAAACTCTTCGGTCCCTGTGCACAAATTCTCTAACTCAACTGAGACATAGACAATGGTTTGGTAGATACTGGTACTAGGCAGGGAAACGACCAAGTCAACGGATCTTAGAATAATGTTACTGGATGTCATATTGGCCCAGTTGTTTTTGGTGACGTCGCCTTGCAGCCATGTCGATCCAATAATAGATTCTCAATGTTCTCACTATGCATAGATCTATGGCAATCTTTACCTACATCCATTATTGATAACTTATAATTAGTTTCCATGAGTTTAAGTGACTGTTAGGTTTGTGCCTTTAGATTAATGTCATCCTTTCCTCAACAGGACGGTAAAGGTGCTCACAGATGTCCATTGCTTTCCATGTCTCATACAATGTGCCAGTCATTTCCAACTTTATAACCAACAATAGGTCTTAGATAAAATGTTATCCTACTGGGCACCCCTACAACTACTTCATCCTTACTATAAAAATGAAAGCTCTTGATGTCCTCTGAGGAACTACTGACTAAGTTCCAAAAAGCCCAAGTTTAAACAAAATCATGGTCTGGAAACACACAGTGAAGGGAGCATGTGTGTACAACCGGTGACGTCAACTTCACACTTAAGGAGCATATGAGGAGGTTCAAGGAAATGGAGCCCAGTTAAGTATTCACATACATTTTTTTTTCCTTTTGGTAATCCCACGGTCATACTGTATAACCCATACTAATGATGGCCGATAATAACTGGACAGTTTGAGATACAGTGGGTGAATTGGCATGTTCTTGGTCGACATCTGATGAACATTAATAATAGAAAAATCGATTAGCCCATGTTTCCTTGATTTGATATGAATTGTTGGATCGTAGAACCCATAATCAATGATTCCTCAAGTGAACTTGTAAATTTAGTAAATTAATAATATTCTGTTGACAGATTAGCGAATCAAGTGGATGATATCAAGAGATATCTTTATTAATAACTTATCTTATTTTACTTTGTATGTTTTTTATTCAGCTTTAATATCCAAGAAGAACAGAATTTTCTGTTAATAATATTTTAACAGTAAAACATAGTTAATTAATATTAGATTAACTCAGCTGCCAGCTACAGTGAGCAAGTTCTGCTTTGCTGGTTTAAGTGAACACATATTGAAGAAATATTATTTCCTGCTCTTAATTAGCCATTTTGTATTTCACAGAAGTTATGCCATTTTCTTAAATTAGTATGTTATGGTGGAATCTTTCATTTGTAGACGAGGTTCTAATTCTAACAATGATGGGTTCAAAAGCTGAAAAATCAGCAGGGTGCATTTTCTTAAAGGGGTTATCCCATGATAAATGCAAAAAATTAAAATCTGATATCATATACTGTACATGGCAGTCTCTTTCTAATATACATAGAACAAGCTCTGTACGGCACTTAGATCCAGAGATTTCCCCATTCATTGCTACAATTGCTCTGCTAGATTTATTTCAAGCAGGTAGCTTAGAGGACGTGCTCCTTATCGGTGGCATGTCCTTTCTACTGCTGGTGGTGGCAGTTGAAAGATGGAACTGAGTATATGCTTCTCAGTGAGCAGGAAAGAGAAATTAGAAAAAGAGCAAGTGGCACTATACAGATAGATTTCAGTGAATAACTCAGCCGCTAATTATATGCAATTAAAAAGTATTCATATCCAGGTGCTAGTTTAATAAAATGTAACTATTTTTTGGGATACAATCCCTTTAAATACAAGTATAAGTGTATAATCTGTAGTCTAAAGGCAGTGCCCGAGTGAACAGGCAATTATTATGAAGGAACCATTCCTTCCCAATAATTGCCTTCTCATCAGTGGAGGGAAAGAGCTGCATTTATATGTAGCGATCACCTCCACCGTATTTGAGTTCCAGATCCATGTATAGGGGTTAATGGGAGAAAACTAGGCAATCCCTTAGAGTCTGCACCTAAGTGTAACCAAGACATATCAGATAGTGGCTTTGAAGATCCACTGCTACCATTAAGTGTGCCTGGAAAGCTTCCGGGAGCCTGCAGCATTAACCAGAGATCCTATGCCAGGAGCCTGCAGCGTTAATCAGAGGTCCAGTGAGCGTAGTGGCTCGCTAAAACAGCTGATCGGCAGGGGTGTTGGGACTTAGACTCCCACCAATAATCATTATCTTTTCTAGGAAAGCCTTTTGAAAGAAAAAGCAGAACAAATAGAGTCAAAATTATTTAAAAAAGCAAAAGGTTACAAAAACTGAAGACAAAAAAAAATCAATTCTTTAAAAAAAAAAAGAAGGAAGTCTGCCGAAACTGTAATCCCTCTCTAAGATATATGAGATTATTTTAGAGGAACAGGAAGAAACTATTGATAAAAACAATCTATTCTCAAAGAGTCTGAAGGACCCAGGAGAAAATAGTTTTATGCTAATATGATCATTTCCGAGCAAAGCCCAAAAAAGATGTGCTACTGAAACAATATATGAGCAGTCTTCGAGATGATGGGATGACTTTAGTAAGAGTCACGGTTTTCTCCTCCTGAAATCTCTATTCTCTTGTAGATCCTCAGTAAAATTACCAAGCACTGGTCTCACAGTCAACATTTACAAATGGAAAGGAAGCCGCCACTAAATGCACCGGAGCTTACTATTAAGGGAATATAATCCTGTGTTGACAAGCTGAGATCATTTTTAGAAACTGATACTCATCAGGGGTTTGGGAAAGATTCCATTTTCATGCTAGAGAGCAGAATCAGACAGAGGTTTTATGCTGAAAAAGCAGAATTATAACGTGCCTATGCCTACACGTCTTATCAGATGCTTAGAATCATGCAAGTTGGGATTTTATATTAATCTCTAATGATACAATATAATCTACTAAGTTAAGATTAGATATTTCCACTAGAACAGAGCAATGACTCCTTTTGTGAAATTGTAAAGCCGCATAGACTCCTCCTTGGGATAACATTCTCAATTTCCAAAATAGTGTTGAGAGTAGATGACATTTTAAGATATCTCCGACAACCGTAACGTGATATGAAAATATCTGTGATTCATATTGGTGACACGTTCTCCTAATACAACTGGGATTTGCTGTTTACATTGATACTAAATCTACCTTAAAGAGCATCTATCATCCAAAAGTGACGAATTGCTCAAATTTAAGGTGTTTTCCAGGCTCCTGATATTGATCCTCAGGACAGCTCATTAATATCCGATCAATGAGGGATACGACAACACACACCCCCTTGATCAGCTCGTTCCTGCAGCCTCTGGCACTAGAACTAGCACTTTGAGTGGAACGGGGATGCACAGCTTCATTCAAAATGCAGTGGTCATGCTGGGGTACTCAATGGGAGTAAAGCTGCAGTAACCTAGGATGGCCACTACACTTAGAACAGAGCTGTTCTTCCTGTTCCATTCAAGATCTAGTTCTGGCGCAGGTGCAGGATGTCGGACACTCACCGATGGGATAAGTGATCAGAATCAGGAGCCTGGAAAACCCCTTTAAAGTATTTTAAACAATTTAGCTTTTCTAGCTTGTCATGTATACTCTGGAGGAGGAGCAGTTATCACATTATCATCATAGGCAAAACTAAAGTGAAAAGTGACACCTTTGTAATACCAGGTGGAGACAGAGCACACAAAGTAACCCTATGGACAATAAACAATATAGAAAAGCTCAGCTCCTCCCCTTCCCTGCATGGTAGCCCGAGCAGAGCATGCCCACAAAACTCTCCTCTAGAATTTAATTAAACATTTCTTGTGCTAGCTTACTTATGTCCAGGTGACTGTTGACAAAATGTATTGAATTGCTCTTCATGGCTCAGTGAAGATATTTTCCCCAAATATATAATGTATAAAAAATCTAAAATATACCTGATATATCTAATATAATATATCTCATATTTCTAAAAACAAAAAATAGCTTTGTGAGACAATAAACAAATCTGGAACCTACAGAGGTCTAACCTTATCAAGCCAGTGTTTGGTAGATTGGGGACCCACTGTAAGTTGCTAACTGATTTATTTTTCAACTTTATACAGTATGTTGAAGTAAAATATCTAAGAGACTTAAAAATGGCATGTAAAGACTGGTAATGATGTAGTTATCAATAATGTAGTCATGAGCACAGGGCAAAAAAATAAAAATAAAATCAAGGAGCACTGATCCCAGAAATTAATTATAAAGTAAAAGGACCAACTGGAGCTAAACTATAGAGAAATAGGGGCACATTTATTTAGACTAGCCTTTTAGATGCCAGTCTTAATAAAGACCCTGTGTGGCGGTGGATCCTCTGAAGTTATGAATTGATGCAGTCCTCTCCATAACTTCTGCGTATCTAGAGCTAGTTTTAAATGAAAGAGAGGTTCATAGCTGTCTTAAATTTAGACCATTTTCTTTGCCTAAAACAGGCAGACAAAATGATGAATAAGACATATCTGTCGGACCTTATCCCACCCATGCCACACCCACAATATTAGACCCGACATGAGGGGGGCAAAGTCGCAGATAGTGGCGCAACAGTTAGCACATATTTCACTATATTTAAGCGTATTTCAGTATAGTAAATGACCCCATAGTCTGGCTATTCCGGTCTCCCATTACACTTATTACCT
This sequence comes from Bufotes viridis, assembly GCA_033119425.1. Taxonomy (NCBI): domain Eukaryota; kingdom Metazoa; phylum Chordata; class Amphibia; order Anura; family Bufonidae; genus Bufotes; species Bufotes viridis. The sequence continues at coordinate 143,965,848 of CM065596.1, forward strand.
TGAGGGAGTCCTGCTCCAGTAAGCTGTCAGACTCCAAAGAATGGGGTTTTATGGGCTTAGGTTTAAGTTGAGTTTACTGGCCAGTCATGTGTGCAGTGATGTGTCGACCATAGTGATGTGACATCTTCCCTATCAATGGGCATCACATCACCACTCAGGAATGTAAATATTATTAGAGGGGATACAATGGATTCAAAAGATAAGTAAATTAAGAATTTTATATGGTATTGTTACAGTTTGTGATTGTATTTTTAATTACTGAGAAAACACAATCTACTGTATATCTCACATTGCCCATTTTTTCTTCTTCCAGCACCAGCGTCTTAGTTTCCTCTTTAAAGCTTTTTCACTCTCATTGTCTACTATAACTTACATATCAGCAAATAAATCTTAGCATCTTAGAACACAACTGAAGTTGTTTTCATCATTCGAACTCTTACTTTTACTAATAGAGTGACTGGAGATTTACTGGCGTTCTGCGTGTTTATTGCTTTCCTTCATTTCTTTTCTTTTTATGGTGAAAAAAGTTCACTTGAAGTTCTTGTCAACCTATTGTTTCATGTTTTTGGCCACATACCCAGATGAGTTTATACATTGTGAGTAGAATATTTGACCACTCGTAAAAAGGCCATTAGCTAATATAAAACATCCTATCACTTTCCTTTTTGGAAATTTCCTCATCGTCTCCCCATTTGTTATCTCCCACCATAAAAGAAAAGTCGTCTTTAGGTTTATGGGTCATTGAGTAATAGCCAAATTATAGAGCCCATAAAGAACTGTAGTTGAACATTTGAAGTTACATTAAGCTACACTTATAGTTTTTAGGTAGATAAATGAAATATACAAGTGGATTTATAGACTAAAAGAAAAAGTATTAAATGCGGAAATACAAACAAAGACCCACTTAAAGTTAAGAACTTCTAGGCGTTTAGAATTCATACTTCCTTTTGAAAGGGCTTTTCCCACAAACATAAGTGCCCTTAGTAAAGGTTCATACTAAAAATTAAACAACTTTGTAATTTACTTAATTTAAAAGTATTATACTGTTGTTGAGATATCCAATTGTCTTTACCCCATGCAAAGGTGGGGTTTAGCACGGGGAGGGAGGGGGGTAACACATCTGAGTGGGCCCCCAACCCAGTGACCTTTCCCCTCCCCCATTGTGTGTTTACAGCTGCAGAGGATCATCTTAAGGCTGGGTTTCCACACAGGTTTTGTTCAGATTTCAAGCTAAGCACTGTTAAGTGGCCATGATGCACTACTGCAGTACAGCTCCCATTCTGATTATTTATTGCTTTTAGAATTTGGGAACTTTGTTAACTCTATATGTGTTCCGAAAGAGTTAACCCTTTTCAGACATCCAACGTACATGTGGAGCTCGCTCTAGAGGGGAGCGAGAACCATGGAACATAGCAGGCACTCAGGGCCAACGTCTGCAATTGGCAGTAATGACGATCACAGACAATCACAGACACTTAAACCTTCAGATGCCATGGTCAGATGTGGCAACTGAAAGGTAAAACCCTGAGGCAAGCACTTTCCATGCAGGGCACCATGTCAAATTATCAGAGCCCCTGAGGCATCTGTACAGTGGAAACCCCCTATAAGTGACCCTATTTTGGAAAATACACCCCTTAAGTTATTTTCAAGGCATGGAGTGAGCATTTTGATACCACAGTTACCACAGAAATTAATGAACAGTACTGCAAAATGAAAATTGCAATTTTTACATAGATATGGCATATCAGTGCCCAATATGCTGTGCCCAGTCTGTGCCATCTGAGACTTGCACCACACCCCTTAAATTGCTACGTGGGCTGTACACAGTACAGAAAATGTCATAAATGTGGATGTAAACTGCTGATACCAATTTTATAATTTATAGTGATTTTGTGTCACCATTATCTGAAAGACATATTTTTTTTATTTTTATTCTGGCGATGGTCTTGCACGAGAACTCAATTTTTGCAGGATGAGGTTATATTTGTACTTGACCCTTTTGGGGTACATACAACTTTTTGGGAGACGAGGTGTTTTGGAATAGTTTTTATTTTTTCTTTATGACGGTCACGTAACAGGGCAGATCATGTAATATTTTTATAGAGCTAGTCGTTACCAAATATGTCTATTTTTTCTTCTTCTATTTTTAACGATAAATGGCTTGATGAGGAGAACGTGGCTTTTTTTTACACTCAACACTTTTATTTACGAAACACTTTTTTATTTCTGTTATATACATACTCTGTTACACCCCATAAGGTGATATGAGACCTTGGGGGACATTTACATTTTTCCTGCTGAGTTTTCTTTTAACTGGGGTTGACATACTGTAGTAGCCCCATTTACAGGAATAATACAGCCCCTACATTGCTGTGCAACCTCACTGCTTACAGAAGCTCATCTGGTTCTGCTAAGACCCAGCAGCTCATTCATACTCCCAGCAGTCATATGACAGCTGGGACCAGATAGAAAAGCGGCATTGCAGCTCCTGATCTGTATACAAAGTGCATCTACAGCAATAGAGAAGTCAGGGTTGGGGAAACATGTCTTCTCTATGAGGAGCCATGCTATGCAACTGTGATCTCTGCACTCACATTTTAAAATGGCATTGCAGAGATATGTCCTGACACCCTAGACTTTTATTGCTTCTAGAAACTGGTTAATGTTAATGTGTCATCAGAAAAACCCATACCGCAAAACAAATATGGTCATGTGAATGCACCCTTTAATTAATTTTAATTACATGGGATAAATTATTTGACAAATTGGTGAAAATGGCATACTGTACATGGCACCAAAATTATCAAATTGAGCATGTAGTATAATATATTAGGTACAACTCAAACTATTTGCCAGTATGCTCTATCAGTAATATAAAGACAATTTCACCATCATGATCCGCTGATATAAAGGTGACCACCCATATGGCTGTAGTTCTTGTTGATTGCTAATAAAGCAAATTAGGGAAATGTTCATAATCATAAGGAAAACAAACAACAACTAGAGATGAATGGATTGACTAAAAATGAAAACATTTTACCTGTTTTTTCCAAAAGGTTTCCATTTCTAACAAATTCACAATTTGTATGCTTCAATTTGGGAGAAGAGAGAGAGAGTGTTTATATGGCCTAAAATTGATTGAATCGGACCAAAATAAAATTTTAAGAAATTTGCATATGACCAAAATTTAGCTCTAATGCCAGTTCTGATAACTTTTTAGCTTTTTTTTCTAATATTATTGACTTTCTGTCTCCTTTGTGATTGTGTGTAAAACCTATGATAGACTTGGTTTTCTAAGACACGTTTGAATGTCTGATTTGTACACCTATATCTACATACAGCTCGTCTATGAACATTAAAACATAAATGCAGTAGATAAATCAAGTTAAATGCTTATGACCTACATTTGTATTCATGAGTTTTTGATTAAGAACCCCCGATGTAACAAGCTCATGGTCAAAAAGAGCTGACGATGAGATGTAAACCAGGCACAGCTACTTCAAAATCAACACCTGTTGTTACTAAGCCAATGATTTATGGCAGCTAGGTTTAATAAAATGTGCCTACCATTACATGTACATTTACTTCCATCCTCTGCAGACTAAAACTGATTGAGGTATTTTCTTTTCAGTTGTTGTAGAGTTCCATAGTGGCAGTGATGAGTAGCCATCGCATTGACCACTTTTTGGGCAATTGAATTCACATTAAAGAAAATGACTAGTGATACTCAACATCTCAAACTCATTCTGATTGCACCTTCTATATGGGAGACCTGGAAAGAGAAACATTATGCTGTTGGCTTGGTTGTAAGTCATCTTGTAGGGATCGTCCAGAATTTGAAAAACACACATGGCTGTTTTCTTGACAAACAGTGTCACACCCACCCACGGTTGTTTCTGGGATTGCGGCTCAACAATAAAATTAATGAATTATTTATCCCGCTCAGTGAACAATGGTAAAATTGAGTTTTTCTTTTAAACAAAAAGGAATAAATAAAAAAATCAATCCTGACGGTACCAATGACAACTACAATGCATGTAAGCAACGTGATTGTCATGCTTCGGTGTGGGAGGGAAAAACCACATCAAGCATTGGAGGAAATGGGGGAACAGGGATTCAGGCCTGAGAACTAGGGAAGGAAGATATACATCTCCTAGTGAAAACCCTAACCAAAATCCTGACTGACTACCAGTATGAACCGACCCCAAAGGTAGGTCAGTTCATACGCAGGAATACCTAGAGTCCTATCTAGCCCTACAGGACCCTGGTACTAATGGCAGGGACGAGACCACCTATTCCTCCAAAAGGAAGGATGAACAGGAGTCTCCTTCAGGCCTAATACAAACAATAGTGAAATGCAACACACAGAAACCAAACAAAAAACAAAAGGGAAAAGAAAAACTTCACTTCAAAGGAGCAATGGAAGCACCAGCAACTCAGCCGAGATCAAACGACAATCTATCCAAAGGTCCAAACAGAAGCTATAAACCACACAGCATTGTGGGAGAAGCAACTATAAATAGAGAAGGTTAAATAACCCTAATAGCCACACCTGGGGAAAGAAGGTGTGGCAAGCACCAGAAACAACACAGACGTCATTTGATCCAAACGGAAAACATGTCAGATCAAGCCACGTGTTGTCAGTCTCGCCGATCTCATGCCACCTGTCGTGGTAACGTCCATGACAGTGATGAAGAAAAAAAAACAAGTTTGGGCTCTAAATATATAGCATCAGAAGAACAAATGGTTTTAAAAAGTGGTTTATTGCTTAAAAGTAGTAAAACAAAAAATAAATAAACTAAGTAAAGAGTTGATATGGCCATAATTGTAACAACTCACAGTATCAAGATAATATCTTGTATATACCACACAGTGAAAGTAGTGGAATCAAAACACAACAAACCACGGCAGAATTTCTTACTTCCCATTCTACCCCAACAAAAAAATGAACAAATGTTTTTCAATACATTTTTTGTTATTTAAGATGGTGCCATTCAAAATTACAACTTGTCTATCTAAAAACAAGCCCTTATAAGGGTATATATTGTTAGCAAATGTAAAACATTTTGGTTCTCAAAATGCAGTGGAGAAAGAACAAAAAAAAAATGTGTCCTTAAAAAGCCTCAGCATGGTCCGCCCTATTAAACCATACTGCCTGGTAGGGTTGATGATGCTGATTAAAACAATACCTTTCTTTTGTCTCTATGTTAATCAGCTGTGTAAACATCTGCATATTCATTCATACACAAATGAGCACATTAAAGCACCAGGGGGCAGGGTTGACTTCTTAGGGCACTACCTTTGTAACACCCCTGCGCTCTGCACACTTCCCTCTCTTCATTGATAGGGCTCATCAGCATAAACATTGGTGTGCCAAAATTGCAACATTTGATGCCAGTTTTCTGCTGAAATACATTTGCTTGATTCTATTTAGCTCTAGACATGGGCTGACTGATTATTCAGGAATTAGTCAAGGACATGTAGCTTCTTGGCCAACTACAACATGAGTTTTATATATTTTTTTCCAATTAAAACATGATTTCATGATACTTTGCCACAAGATGTTTTCCCTATATAAGTCTATGAATTGCCACTTAGTGGTTGTGTTGTGCATTGCAGCCTTTAAATTTTTTTGCTAGCATGTTGCAATATTGTTTTGAATTTGTTTGGTCAGAAGGTGAAGTCTTTAACCAGATTCAAGAAAAGATATGGATGAACACATCATTCTGTACCCAAAACCAAAGTGTTTCCTGGATATAATAGTTGGTAGAAGACATTGAATGTTAAAGACCTTGAAGGCCCATGACTAAATAATATAGATATAGATATATTCTGCTTACATTATATATGTAGAGTAGAAATTATTAGATTGTCCCAAAGTTGTCCAGTAAGTGGAAGTAACATCCACTTCAGTCAATTATGATGATGGACATATGTCAAGAAGCGATTGTTCTGTAACAAGCTCCGACATGAAAAGGAATAGCCGTTGCTTCTAGTATAGAGCAGGTACATTTTCCCTCATTAGACCTTGACACAAGTCTTCTCTTCACATATGTAGTAGTCGGCTTTCAAGTACTATTTTCAATGTGCTCATTTAAAATAAATTGGTTGTAGTCATGTCTACCAAAAAACGCCTTTTAAGGTTTTAGTGTAATGCATAAAAAAAAGTATTTTAACCCTATAATGTACACTGGAAAAAAAATCCAAATCCACAACACTGCATAGAACATAAGGAAATGGCCCAGACCAGCTAATCATGGCCTCACGGTGTTGGTATAAGGAGGCTTCCAGTGGTGGCCTCTCAGCTGAAAAATCAGATTGATTATTTTATTAATGGAATAAGTCTAAGAACAGCAATTTTACTGTTCGGGACACAGACTCTGTTAACTTTCATGCGAACGTTGTTTAACTCGCTTTGACATGTCTTTCCGTGTAACCTGATGTAGCAAGAAAACAGCTAATTAAACAAATGGCAGTGCTTGCCCCTTAGAGCAGTGCTGTATGACATGTCAGATGTGATCACTATATAAATGTATCCAGAAGTCTTCTGGCACTGCATAAATGTGCCCATAGTAATGGAAGGTACAAAACTCCTCAGTGAGTAACAGACTGCAAAGGGAAAAAGAGATTGTAACATAATGCAACTATATATATATATATATATATATATATATATATATCCAAAAAGAAAAAGAAAAAATAATGCACCTATATGTCGTATTGCTAAAAGAAACTGGGCATGCATTTATGTCTCAGGAAGATATGTAAATAATTACAGGTGTGGTTTGATTACAAACATTCCCACAAGAGGGTGTAAAAGTGCTTCCCTGCTGCTCTACAACAAGTCTCTCAGAAGCTACTTTTGGATAGTGCACCTCTTGGTAAGAGATCTTTGTCGGCTATGCATGCCTCTACAATGCACTCAAAGACATGTTTACATTTTCCAATTGACAGACTTTCAGAGGGGGTGCTTCATTGAATTGAAAGAAGCAGGATGGACGTTTCAACAAATTGTTCTTCTGGATGGCTCAGACAGACCAACAGTAGAGAGAATAATTTGATCTGCACACAAGCAGTAGCGGCTCACACATTTTCATTGTCCCCCATCCAGACATAGGTGGCACCTTTATTACAAACCCTTGGCACTGCCAGGACCATTTCCAGGCAGTTAGCAGAAGGAAATTTAATGTCTTGGCGCCCGTTACGTTTCCTGCCATTGACAGCCAGCCAACGTCGCCTTTATTTGCGGTGATGACGAGAAACCTGGACTGTTATGGACTGGAGCTGTGTCGTCTTAAGAGATGAATCCAGATTCTGTTTGGAATCTGACAACAGTTGGGTTTGAGTATGGGGACCTTTTGTTGAACGCTTCGATCCTGTCTTTGTTGTGGAGCGACACACTGCCCCAAGATTTCTCTTGGCATAAAATACAAAAGATGAGATAACACTCCAAAATGCAGTGTAGTAGACTCTTTATTTACGCATAATTCAATGTTTCAGCACAGCAAAATGAGGCACTTCCTAAGGCTTGAGAGAGATAGCTAGTGAATAGTCAGTTCTAGAAGTCAATGTTTTTGGAAGTGGAAAAGTGGGCAAGAGTAAGATCTAATTATAAGCAACTTTTTTAAAGGGCCAAAATGGGATAGGTAGATGACTGGGTCAGATCTCCAAAATGGCATGTCTTGTTGGATGTTCCCAGTATGCAGTGTTTAGTGCCTACCCAAAATAGACCAAAGAAGGGGAATTGATGACAGGGTCATGGATACGCAAGGCTCACTGATGCGTGTGATGACCAAAGGCTATCCCATCTATTTCCATCCCACAGAGGTGGTATTGTAGTAAAAACTAAAAAAAAATACTACATCCACTACTGGCAATGGTAGAAAGGTGTCAGAACACAAAGGACATCTCTAATCACTGTGTTTGGGGCTGCACAGACCTTTGTCCCTGGTCCAAAGCTCCTGTAATGGGCATGTGAGCATAAGAAATGGACCATGGAGCCATCAAAGTAGATGGCCTGGTCTGATGAATGGAAGGCTGGATATGTGTTTTTTTACCTGGGGAAGAGATGCCACCAGGATGCACTATGGGAAGAAGACAAGCCAGCGGAGGCAATGTGATGGTCTGAGCAACATTCTGTTGGGAAACCTTGGGTCCGTGCATCATGTGAGTATGACACGTGCCACATACCTTAATGTTGAACAGACCAAATACCCCCACCCCCCGCCCTTCATGGCTATGATACTCCCTGATGGCAGTGTCTTCTTTCCGCAGGATAATGCACCCTCCACACTGCAAAATTACAAAAATGGTTTGAGGAACATAATGAAGAGTTCAAAGTGTTGTGTTGTCTTGGCCTTTTTACTTTTCATGAACTCAATTCATTTGTCATCTGTGGATGTGCTGGAAAAACAAGACTGATCTATGGAGGTCACACCTCAAAACTTAAAGGATCTGCTTATAATGTCTTGGTGCTAAATACTACCAAACACTTTCAGATGAATTGTGTAGTCCATGCCTCAACAATTAAAATGGTTTTAGCTGTCCAAGTGGAACCTACACGATATTAGGTGGTTTTAATGGAATGGGGGATTAGTCTATATACAGTATATGAATGGAAGCTATGGGTACTTCTTGTCTTTGGACTATTATGGTGTTAGTTATTGGAAGAGGGGTATTTAGAGGAAGCAAAACACCTGGTGAATGTGATCTTTGGGACCCGGGGGGTGTACATTTTTGACTTGTTCTGAATCATGTCTTGTGGTTCAATTGATAAACACAATAGTGGAAACAATAAGCATAACTGATGTACACCTTAGACACAAACGCTTTTAGTATTATTCATTAGTCAATATTCTGTTTTTATGATTCAGACAGAGCTTCACATCTCCTGCATTAAAGGCTAAGGGGTATTTTTAAAAATGAACACTACTATACATTAATTTTGGGCTAAAATAATTTTTCAATTGGTCTTTATTTTAGAAATGTCAGCATTTTTTCCTCTAAAGCCGCCAGCTTTATGGCATCTGCAGAATGTTGCTTCTCCTCAGTGAATCTGTCAGAAAGCTACTCTAACAGCTCAATCTATAGCGATTGTCTGTGCTTTCCTGTCAGCTCATAAACACTCATTCTAACTGAATTATGATCAAACTAATATGATCATAATTTAGCTATAATGAGGGTTTATGAGCTGGCAGGAAAGTATAAACAATGGCTACAGATAGAGCCACCAGGACAGCTCTTTGACACATTCACTGAGATGGAAAAGCAGCAGTCTTGAAAGCAGATAACTTGAAAGCTGTAGGAGAAAACTGTTCAAAATTTTAGTAAGGACCAATTGAAAAAATTATGGTTTGCTTAAAATGAGTAGAATACAATAAAACAAATAACCTCAAAGACGTCCATAGCCTTTCAATTGTGGCAGCCTTTAGCCACTATTAGGAACAGCTCCTTCTAGTGGTGGCTGAAGGCCCACAGAATTTTGGGGATCCTATTTGGATCTTGGGCAGAAGACAAGGAAATAATTCAAGGGGAATAAGAAAACATGAGAGCCATATTGTTCTAGGGGAACAGGTTATCGGAACCTTTATTTTTCCTGGTTCCTACCAGAAGCAATATATATATATAAGTTTATCAGCTATGATACATTTTAAATTTTATCTTAGGCGTGGAGTTTCCCTTACAGAATAGTGTGTAACTGTTGATTCTTTTTTTACTCTTCAATTTTTCTTTCTTATTTATCTCTATATCCTTAGGCTCTCTTCCCACCACTGTGCCTGACATAATGTTTCCCCCTGCTAGGTCTCCTTTCTTCTTTCTCTTGTCAGTAGCTGCTTACCTGAGGCCAATTTGCAGTTTTATCCTGTAGTTAAACCAGCTGTTTTGTAATGATATTGTTGGTTTCTCTGAATGAATGGTACATTTGGTGTCTTAACATAACTTTTGGCAGATGTACTAAAAATGATGAATTTTTTGCACTGGGGCAATATCTTAAATCTTGGCCCTTCTGGTTACTCTACGTGTCAACTCTCAAATTCCTCCAGCTTATTAACAATCATTTTAATCATATTTTAATTAGAACAAAAGTTAAAAGAAGGTGGATTGTTTTTGTTCATGCTCAACTAAATCCATCAGTTCCTGCTTCTTTAGAAAGTTAGAAGCTTAGAGAATCAATTAAATGTAAAAGTCAGATTCTATACCAGATGTTTTCATCTGTGATTTTCTGCTCCACAAACTTTCTGTAAAAAATAGGATTATTTACCTTAAATGAATTCTCCAAGATAGGCTAACAATGTCCTATCACTAGGATCACCAATATCAGGGGCAGTGGATGATAGGAGCACCATGACCCCTTCACCCCTTCATTGTGCTGATCGTGATTGGTCCTGGATGTTTGGACCCCACAGGTCAAACTCATGATGATGCATTGAGTTTAATTCCTGGAGAGCTCTTTTGACATCTCTAGTGGCTATTTAGGCTTCTGATGGTTCTGTTGCATATTTTGATAAGATATTTTTTTTTTTTTTTTTTTTTTTTTTATTCATTCTTTATTTGTAAGAGATGGACATACAAATCAAAGATATCAACAACCAATGCACAAATTGGCAATACATACACAAATGTATTAACATCGGGAGGTAACGGCCAGTGAACTACAGTATAGGTGCAAGTCTAGGAACAATAAGGATTGCCTGCTCCAATGTTAAGCAGAGCTGAGGGGAAATGCTATCAGGTGTACAGCATCCCTAAGTGAGACACAACAACAAGGTACAGAGGATATGATCACTCCTGCAACGTCCGGGGGGCAACTTCAGAGGAACCAGAATCGCAATGAGCGAGTCGATGCATGTCGATGCTATTGTAGTATGTGAGCCACGTCTGCCAAATTGTCTTGTATTTGCTCTCAGCTTTGACAGTGTGAGAGCACATACCTTCCAGAACCGCTACCTGCTGTGTCTTCGCCAACCAATGAGAGAGTGAAGGAGGAGCTGACTGTTTCCAATATAGAGGAATCATGCTCTTAGCAGTAAGAATCAGATACCTCCAAAGCGCTACATTGAAAACATGCGTTGCTTCTGGAAGAACGTTTAGAAAAATCATGGGGGTAAGCACCGGAGAATTTGGGCACACCCGCGACAACACCCCAGATACCTTCGACCAGAAGTCCGTGATCAGCGGACAATCCATCCAAATATGCCTGTACGTCCCTCCGCGGCTCCACATCTCCAACAAGAGTTAGGAACAAGTGGAAACATTTGGTGAAGGGAAGCCGGGTTTTATACCAGCGGCTAACTAGTTTGTATGACGTTTCTTGGAGCGTGACGCACCGGGAGGGACCACAGGCCTGTGCAAGTATATCAGAGACATCATCCGATGTAAAGGTTACTTGGAGTTCCCTCTCCCAGGCAGTTATGTAGGGTGGGGTAACTTCGGTATATGGCTTAACCAGTAGTTTACGAAGAGCAGAAATAATTTTAGGTGGGTTGGAGGAGACGGCAGCCAGTTTCTCAAAGCTGAGAAGGTCCCTTTCCAATAATTTGGGGGACTCGATACTCCGAAATCCCTGAGCGAGGGTCTGATAAGTCAGCCTATCTAGGGGAGTCAGAGAGACGTGTCTTTAAGGCGTCAAAATCTGGGAAGTTCCCATCTAAGACAATGTCGATCACTTTATATTTTTTGAAGGCACGTTGTTTGTCTAACCAGTGGGAGCCAAAGGGCTCTGATAGGCCCAGTAGGTCACCTAGAGTCAGTAAGGGGAAGGGTGTTGCCAAACGTCTGCTGCCTTGTGAACCTCAGCCCAGACAATGAGGGGTGCTTTGGTTAGTAACGGGATAGATGAGGGAAGGTTGGAGCCCGTCCCTATACCTACCACTGCTTGTGTCAAGGAAAAGCCCGCAGTTGTTTCTTCTATTGTAACATATCGTTTGGGGAGAGGAGACGATACCAATCAATAATTCGAGATAGTTGAATGGCTTTATATAAATGCTCAATGTCCGGCAGGCCAATTCCGCCTTTATCCTTAGGTCTTGCCATTACTCTGTATGCAATCCTGCACATCTTCCCACTCCATATGTATTTCAGAAACATCGATCTCAACTGCTTGAAAAAGGACTTAGGAAAATGTATAGGAGAGTTTGAAGTAGATAAAGTATTTTAGGGACCACTATCATCTTTAAGAGGTTTACCTTACCTATCCAGGAGATGTATGGGATTTTCCAAGAGTCAATTATAGCACGCAGTTGAGATATAAGTGGGGCATAGTTCAACGAATACCAGTTAGATGGAGTGGGGGAGAGCAGGATCCCTAGGTACTTAATGGAGGAGCTAGACCATGTAAAAGGGGAGCCCTCTTTCGCACGAAAAAGCATATTCCTGGGGCAAGATATATTAATGGCCTCTGACTTTGAAGCATTTATCTTAAAATTGGACACCGCCATATACTCATCAAATATGGCGGAGAGGACTGGGAAAGAGACATTTGGATTGGATTGATAAGATATTTTGCATAGAAAAAAACTTCAAAAGTTAGACAAATTTCATTAGCAAAGAAGATTCTTCAGGCTCAGTTTTAATCTGAAAAAAACAAAAAAAAATATATGGATCTGCAAAAATGGAAGCCATTAATAAAGGTCCTAAGATGATTCCTTACAGTGAATGTAAGCTGAAAGTCAAAGTCAACTTTAGTTTATTTGCAATTCTTCAATTTCAACCTTAATTGGGGGCTGTAGAAACCCTTAGGCACTTGTCATAGATGAAGAGTTAGTAGTTTAGTAGTTTCAAGGTAGTTTAATAGTTTTAAGCCAAAATATTTAGTGCCAGATGAGCAAATTGCTAGAAATTTCTTCTGTGTACAATTCACACGAATCTGTAATTTTAAGCCCAATTAAATTGACCCTAAATGGAACTGCCCATTTGCCCTTAAAAGTCACATATGAGGCCTCCTAGGACTGCATCTAACTCCATTCATGCTTTTTTACCCCAGAACAGCATTAGTCAAAGTAACAGCAATAGATATGGCTTCAGATAAACCAATAGTAACAAACAGCCTTTAACCCCTTTATGCCACAGTCATTTTCCTTTTTTCTTTTTTTTTGCTATCTGCCTTTCAGGAAGCATAACTTTTTTGTTTTTTTTTTCCATTCACATAGCCATATTCATGCTTAATTTGCGGATACGTTATATTTTCTAATGGGACAATTATATATTGCAAAGGATCTAGTGAGAAGCTGGAAAAAAAAATCTAAATGCCGTGGAATTGATTTTAAAAAGTTCTATTCCGCCACAGTTTTCTGGGTTACATTTTTATGGCATCCCATATAAGATAAAACTGACCTGTTAGTTTCATTCTTTGGGTCAGTATGATTACAGTGATACCACATTTATTACTTTTTATTGTGTTTTAATACTGAAAGAAAAATTGCTGGAAAAAATATTTTTTTCTTTGCATCACTATTTCTCACTCCCATAACTATTTTTTAGCTGTAGCTGTGTGAAGTCAATTTTTTTTCAGGGCAAATTGTAGTTTTTATTAACATCATTTTAGACTGTGTATTCCTTTATGATCACTTTTCATTCAATTCTCTTTTGGTAGGTGAAGGTATAAATACATTTATATTTTAATATTTAGTATGGGCATTATGGTACATTGCGATGCATATAATCTTTACGCACATTACACAAGTCTGGAATGGTGGCCCAAAAAAAGTGAAGAAGCCTCAACTTCAATATTGTCATAAGAAGCGTCGGCTCTAGTTTGCAAAAAAGTACGAACAGTGGACAGTAGCAGATTGGAAATGATTTGGAGAGATGAGATGAAATTCAATACACTGGGCTATGATGGGTACAAATGGGTCTGGAAGAAACAAGGGAAAAGGAGGCTAACGGATCAAAAAATTTAAGGAACTGTCAAGTTGAGTGGAGAAAGCCTGATGATATGGGGTTGTTTCACAGCCAAAGGCAGGATTAATGGTGGCCCAAATGGTTCTTATCTAGATGGGCCAAATAGTTCTTATCTGCCGACACATTCGATGTTTCTATGTTTCTCAATGCTGAGCTATATGTAACTGTCCTACTAGACGAGTTACTTCATACACTCGAGTACTATGGGTATGAAAAGGACAACGGCCAGAAGCATATGTCGAGATTGTTGAAGAAATAGTTCAATGACAATGAAGTAGATGTGATGGTTGGCCCCTACAGTCCCTAGACCTTAACCCAATCGAACAGTTGTGGGTAGAGTTAAAGAAAAAATTGTAGTCGCAGCCAAGTAAGTCGACCAGTAAGCACCAAAAGTGGGAAAGCGTAGAAGAGACCTGAGAACAGATTTTGGTTGAGACATACTTGAATCTGATTGAAAACATGCATAGAAGGATTCAGGCAGTAGAGAAAGCCAAAGGTGGATTTACAATATACTAGCAAAATGGTAAAAATTTAAATTTTGAATTTTAAGCGCAAAACAGTAACATGGCAGTTACATGAAAAGAATCTGCATAATTTATCATATCCTAAATAGTTGCAGTCCAATTTATGTATGAGATAGCAAAGATGATGTCTATAAAATGATGGTAGCCTCACCTTCGAATCTGTAGTGGATTGTGAAATATGGTGCCTGAAAGTCAAAAGTTCTAAACATTGTTACCCTTTTGCTCATCAGTGTACATACCCATACAAGTCTGCAATAGAGTTGTGCCTATCCCTAGAACAACTTCCTCAGAGCCTCCAATTGGAGCCTGTATCCATTTATAATTGTACTAGACATACTCACCCCATGGTGCACCATGGTGTTTTTTTACAGTGTATTTTTCCTATTACGTGTGATGATCTATCCCTTAACTGTGACCTCCACAGCACCCCCCTCATAAACAGTGACCTCTAGAGCGCTCTTCCCCTTAACACTGACCTCAACAGTGTACCACCCCCTTAACTGTGACCACTAGAGCATTCTGCTCCTTAACAGTGGCCTCCACAGTGCCCACCCCCTTAACTGTGACCTCCACAGTGCCCCAGCTATTTAACAATGATCTCTACAGCCCTGCACCTTCTTAACAGTGACCTCCATAGCACCATACCCCTTAATTGTGACCTCTTAAGCACCACAGCCCCTTAAGAGTGACTTCTAAAGCACCCCCTTAACAGTGACTTCCACAGAGCCCCACCTTCTGAACAGTGACCTTCACAGTGCCTTACCCTGTTAACAATGATGACTTTCACAGCACCCTGCCCCCTTAACAGTAACCTCCACAGGCTCCACCCCCTTAACAGTGACCTCTAAAGTGCTCTGCCCCTTAATAGTGACCTCCACAGTGCCCGACCCCTTTATAGTAATCTCCACAGGGCCCCATCCCGTTAACTGTAACCTCTACAGTGCTTCACCCACTTAACAGTGACCTCCGCAGCACCACACCTTCTTAACAGTGACCTTAACAGCACCACACCCCCTTACCAATTACCTCTACAGCACCCCACCCCATTAACAGTAACTTTTACAGGGCCCCACCCCCTTAACTGTGACCTCCACAGCACCACGCCTTTTTAACAGTGACCTTTAGAACATTCTGCCCCTAACAGATACGTCCACAGCTTCCCACCCCCTTAACTGTGCCCTCCACATTTATTCACTCTCTTAACAGTGACCTCCACAGCACTACACCTTCTTAACAGTGGCCCCCACAGCACCCCTCCCCTTAACAATGACCTTCACAGCACCGCACCCCCTAAATATGACTTTTACAGCACCCCACCCACTTAATAGTGACCTCCACAACACCTCACCTCCTTAACTGTGACCTCAACAGCATCCCACACCCTTAACAGTGATCTCAACAGCGCCCCAACTCCTTAACAGTGACCTAACAGTGAACAAAAATGGCTGAGTTGTTATAAAAACCTGGTTTCAAACTGTATATGGCAGTTAGTATATGAGTAAAGGACCTGCAAGCTTATATTGGCTAAAATATTTTTGGGGAATATCTCAAGAACAAAACATCCTAGAGAGCTAAGACCTTTATGAAAATCTTCTCAGGCACTTAATGTACCAGCGGTTCAGGCGTTTGGATGCCTATAGATGAGAGATGGACAGACAGACAGACAAACAGACAGACAAACATTGATTTTTATATTGTAGATATGGGAAAGAGGGGGTCATTTCAATGTATGTTTTTTATATTTTTATTATTTATATATTATTTATTTTAAAAAAAGTTACACCTCTTTTTTTAAATCCTCCTAGGGGTCTTGAATATGTGATCTTGTGATCGCTTCTCCCATAGACTGCAATAAATTACTATTGCAGTCAATATGAGATTTGCTATGTGTTTACAGCTCCCTGCCCCCTTTACAGTGACCTGGAACATAGTTGTGGTAAGCCTCGGATCCTTTAGAGGGACCAAGGCTCCACAGCAACTGAAAGGATCCCTCGATCTCAGCATAGCTCCGCACCCTGGTAAAGTCCTCACAATTGACCACAGCATCTTAGGGGTAAAAGTCCATAATTGGCATCATCACCGATAACAGACTTTACCTCTGGGTGTCTGCTGTGTAAAAGAGCAGGCTTCCTGGGTCTAGGCCATTTACTCAGCACATACCATATTTGAAGACTTGATATGCATTGCACATATACGGCACATGTCCAGATGGAATTAAGCAAACTATGCAGGTGAAGTATTAAAAGCTTTTTCTTTAGCACAATCAATCCCGAGAGGAGATGGTGATCCTTTTGAAGAATTAGCAAATAACGAACTTGTAATCTACTTGCTCAAATAAAGTGCCAGCCTCAACATCACCTAATAGCCTTAACCTTAACCCTTACCAAGATTCAAAATTAACAGAAAAATGCCCTACTTATCCTAGGATTTCATTGTATTTAACCCTTAACCTAATGTATGCTGAATCTGTGAGCATACTGTAGCTTAAAGAATAAAAGTGTTCATAATCCTTTAGGAATCTAATGTTACACTACCTGCAAGCTTATATTGGCAAAAATATTTTTTGGGAATATCTTAAGAACAAAACATCCTAGAGAGCTGAGACCTTTTTGAAAATCTGCTCAGACACCCAATGTATCAGCGGTTCAGGCGTTTGGATGCCTATAGATGAGAGATGGACTAACATACAGACAAACAGACAGACAAACATTGATTTTTATATTGAATATATGGGAAAGAGGGAGTCATTTGAATGTATGTTTTTTATATTTTTATTATTTATATATTTTTTTATTTTTTTAAAAAGATACACCTTTTTTTGTAAATCCCCCTAGGGGTCTTGAATATGTGATCATGTGATCGCTTCTCCCATAGACTGCAATAAATTACTATTGCAGTCAATATGAGATTTACTATGTTTTTACAGCTCCCTGCCCCCTTTACAGTGACCCGGAACATAGTTGTGGTAAGCCTCAGATCCTTTAGAGGGACCAAGGCTCCACAGCAACTGAAAGGATCCCTTGATCTCAGCACAGCTCCACACCCTGGTAAAGTCCTCACAATTGACCATAGCATCTGAGGGGTAAAAGTCCATAATTGGCATTATCACCGATAACAGACTTTACCTCTGGGTGTCTGCTGTGTAAAAGAGCAGGCTTCCTGGGTTTAGGCCATTTACTCAGCACGTACCATATTTGAAGACTTGATATGCGTTGCACATATACGGCACATGTCCAGATGGAATTAAGCAAACTATGCAGGTGAAGTATTAAAAGCTTTTTCTTTAGCACAATCAATCCCGAGAGATGGTGATCCTTTTGAAGAATTAGCAAAAAACGAACTTGTAATCTACTTGCTCAAATAAAGTGCCAGCCTCAACATCGCCTAATAGCCTTAACCTTAACCCTTACCAAGATTCAAAGTTAAGGACAGAAAAATGTCCTACTTATCCTAGGATTTCATTGTATTTAACCTTTAACCTAATGTATGCTGAATCTGTGAGCATACTGTAGCTCAAAGAATAAAAATGTTCGTAATCCTTTAGGAATCTAATGTTACAGCCCCGAATCCTGAAAATGTGTTAAATTCCAAGAAAAAAAAAAAAAGATTTTTGTACTAAAAAGAAACGTGGTTATTTCATATACTCCAATTTTATTTTTTATTTTTAATGAACATGCTCAAATTTCCTTTTTTGGTACTACTGATTGCCAACAAGAGCATTAAGTAATAAACAATTTGCATTCATGGTTTCATCACATGACAAAAAGATGTATTGACTAAGGATGAGCGAACTTGTGTTTTACAAGTTTGAGTTCGGGGTTCGGGTTCGGATTCGAATTTTATTACAATTCCGCTATAGTAATTCTTTGATGGAATGCATAACGGAACACCTTTACGAGGCATTCCGTTTTGATCCGTCATAATAGAAGTCAATGAGACGCATAACGGATTAGTCTGGTTTCCGTTGTGCAGGAGTTCTTGTATCATTATTATTATTATTTTTCATCACTTATTGTTACTTACTGATCTAAAAATGACACTGGCCTCTTCATAACTTCCGAGCTCCGAGCTGTCTTACATTTAGACCTTTCTCTATGCCTGTACAGGCGTATAAAATGGCAAATGAAACGGGCCTTCCGGTCCGTCCCCTTTCCCGCCCATGCCATGTCCATTTTTTTAGACCTGGAATGAACGGGTTGAAGTAACAGATTGCGGCGCAACTAGCTGCTCCACCGCAATCTGTACCCTGAAAAACGCTAAATATGGGTGTATTTCAGCATCATAAATGACCCCCTATATGCTTTATATTACAAGCCATTTTTGTGCCCTCTCAGCATTGGATACCTTCCTAGAGATCAAATGAATTATTCTGTGTTTAATTGACAAGTACACAGCAATGTTTTTTTGTCCGTATATTGAATGTAAAAAATAAATAAATAAATGCCAATTTGACGGAAACATGGTCTTGGAAAAAACATAACAATTTAAATTTAAACCACTAATTGGATTTTTACAAAGCAATGAAAATCTTAAAAAATGTCAGCAGTGAAAACATTTGAAATTAACATGAATCCTTCAGCCAGCTTGTCATGATAGGATATTAAAATAGCATCTCATTGAGCCTCCAAACCCATTATGGAATAAATAAGATATTGCATAATTTATTATGTGCCAAGAATGATTAAATAAATACCCCCCCTTTTCAAAATGTTTTCAATATTTACACTTAATTAATCTGCGCTAAAGCTTTGTTAACGAAAGTGTTTCTTCTTAAATTGATTCCTCATCGTATCTTCTCAACAGCACACAGCAGGACGCTCTGTCTACATAGAGAAAACAAGATCTTGCTGTAGGCATTGGGTATAAGACAAAAAGACACTGATTAAAGAAAAAAAACAGACTGCTGTTAGCATTTGATCTTAAAATTATTGATCTTGTCAATCAATTACAGAGACAGAAAGACCATTTATTCAGTGGTGGCTATTCGTGGAGGAGGTGTAGGCGATTGCTAAGGCAGGTTAGGTAGTCACTTTGATTGAGACAGAGCTAATGTTATGGAGACGAGTACCAGTTCATGCTAAACTGTGCTGTGAAACTGAATACCTCAATGTCAGTAAGCTTGTATAGTTGATTTAGATGCAGTTCTAGATTACTCATTGACCTTTCCGTGATAACATATATTAAATTAAACCTTAAAAAGGAAACATGTCATCAGGTTAGGTTCCCTTTAGGGCAGCAGAGGATGCGGTCAACTGAGGGCTCTCGTGTAAAAACAATGGGCGGTTTGCCTTCCACTAATATATTGCAACTTATATTTTCTTTGATTTAACATAAATAATGACTACCAGAAAAATATTGCTGTTATCTAAATTTCTCCCTGCAGAGATGGGAATATTCCTGGTGGTCTAGTCCAGCAAAGGGGTTCATAATAAGATTCATAGTGAGCTAAACCAGTGAAGGGGTTATCCGTAACATCCTTGTTAGACCAAGGTAGTGAAGGATTTATCGGTAATACTCCTGATTAGGGTTGAGCGAACACCTGTAAGTTCGGGTTCGGCCGAACTGTGCCACAAAGTTCGGGTTCAGGACCCGAACTTGACCCGAACTTGACCCTGAACCCCATAGAAGTCAATGGGGACCTGAACTTTGCGGCACTGAAAGGGCTCTAAAAAGTCATAGAAAGGGTTAGAGGGCTGCAAAAGGAAGCAAAATGGAGGTAAGAGCAGGTCAAGTAAAATATATTGAGCTTGAACTAGGAGGATGAGATCAAATTGGAGTAGGAGATTGAGGAGGCGGTGGACGTGGCAGTGTAGGTGGAAGCGGTGGTGGAGGAAGAGGAGGTAGCCATCACTGTTTTTGTAGTTTTTTAATTTTTAGTTTTTTTCCTTTATTTTTATTTTTATTTTTATAAATTTGGTAAGATTCTAAAACTTTGGGAAACAGAGAAGAAAATGCAAAGAGAAAGTGCGCTGAAGTATAACAATTTCTGGGTGCGGCAAGTATACTTGTCCATTCTGCACAAGGTATGGCCAAGTCTTGTGGGATCCATGCCTGGTTCATTTTAATAAACATGAGCTTGTCTACATTGGCTGTAGACAGGCAGCTGCAGTTGTCTGTGATCACCCCCCCCCCCCCTTGCCGTGCTAAACACATGTTCGGACAATACACTGGCTGCAGGACAGGCCAGCACCTCCAAGGCGTAAAGGGCAAGCTCAGGCCATGTGCCCAATTTGGAGTTCCATAAGTCAAATGGGGCAGACCCATCAGTCAGTACGTGTAGGCATGTGCACACTGCTCCACCATGTTGCTGAAATGCTGCCTCCTGCTAAGACGTTCCATATCAGTTGGTGGTGCTGGTTGTTGTGGCGTGCTGACAAAACCTTTCCACAATTCGGCCATGCTAACCCTCCCTTCTGAGGTGCTGGCGGTGCCCCACCTGCATTGGCAACTTCTTCCTCCTCCTCTGCCTTTCGCTTGTGCTTCCACTGAGCCCCTAGTGTCAGCTGGGAATGCCATCAGCAGCGCGTCTACCTGTTTGCGTTTGTATTTGCGCATATTCCAACCACGCTCCAGTGGCGAATTAAGGACGGCACGTTGTCCTTGTAGCGGGGATCCAGCAGCGTGGCCACCCAGTAATCAGCACTGGTTAGAATGTGGGCAACTTGTTGGTCTTTGCGCAGGCACTGCAGCATGTAGTCCCTCATGTGTGCCAAGCTGCCCAACATTCCTGATAAACTACAGAAGTAAAAGGATTAATGATAACATCCTTAGTAGTACTGAATGTGTTAATGATAACATTCCTAATGGGCTAAAAGTCAAAGATATAAATGATAACATTCCTAGCAGTCTAGGGCAGTGCATTAATGGTAACATCCTTGGTAGTCTAAGGGTGTGAATGGGCTAATGATAACTAGTGTTGAGCGTATCCAAGTCAAACAAAATTACTTCGATCCGAAATTCAGGAAAAATTTGATTAATCGAGAAGCTGAATTTCCTTGCACTTTATGGAAACGAACCTATGTTACCTAAAATGTTGGTTAAAAAAAAAAAACATACTCACCTCATCCATTTACGTGTGAAGAGGCCGTTCATTCTTGAATGAAGAAACTGTGCAAAATCTCACGCAGGGTGACATGACACATCACCATATCACCAAACTTTACGGCCAGTGTGATAACGTCATCACAACACTGTGCAAGATTTTGCGCTGTGTCTTCAATCAAGATGGCCAAAACAGCCTCTCTGTGAGCAAATGGATAAGGTAAGCATGCATTTATTTATTTTTTAACCGGATAACCCTGGAAAGACATTTATTTTAAACTCAGATGCCGCTATCAGGGATGAACGCGGTATCGGAGGAGTTTAATGACGGAGGCGGTGCAATCGCAATACATACAAAGAAGAAGTAATTCATCACAAATTGAATTTCTGTATTATAGAAGCAGCAAAGCGGCCAAATCAAATTTTTCATAATCTCGTTCATCTCTAACATTAACATCCCTGATGGGCCAGGATAGTAAAATGCATTAATAACATCCCTGGTGGTCTAGGTCAGTGCAGTTACCTTATCTGTATTGAAGACTGCAGGAATCATTGGTCTTGCAACTCCAACTGTGACTTCATCCAGTAAATAGACCTATAATAGCCCACCCATAAGTGGATCCTGAGGAAATGAATTCAGACTCCATCAGTCTTTAGAGTCATAGGAGTCAAGGGCAGTTTCTGACATAATCCATCTTTGTTGGGTGTTTCTTTGGGTGGGCATTTAGTAGAAGCAGAAGTTCCTTACTAAAATTGCATTGGTTTTTGTGGCTACTATTGCAGAAAAATTCTACCATCCAGTAGAAGGTTTTCAAAGTTTAGTAGAAGCAGAAGTTTCTTACTAAAATTGCATTGGTTTTTGTGGCGACTATTGCAGAAAAATTCTACCATCCGGTAGAAGGTTTCCAAAGTTAAGTCCCCCTCCCCCCCCTTGCTGCTATGTCACCTTTTAAGCCCAACCCTTGATGAAGGATACGTCATAACTTGGCTGTATTTTGTCCCAGAGCAACCTTGGTCACCTTTTTAACCCAACTCTCTCAAGTAGTCTCCACCTACTCTTTTAAGAGGCTCATCTTGTTTGACTTATATGAGAGGATACCATACCACCATTAAAAAAAAAAGAGAATGTAATGGACATCTTACAGTCTTCCAATGCTAACAATAGTTTGATGGCCCCTAAATGAGGTACCCCATTCCATAAACCCAACCTAATAGATCATATATAGCATTGGTTTGTCAAGAGCAGGCAGCAGTCCAGGTTTCTATCATAATGTATGATCTGAATGACCTTGTGGTTTTGACTGTACACATTTCGAGCTGAGTAGGACTTCAATTACAAAGGCTTGGATACCGAATAATAAATTTAGCCTCAAAACCATTATCAAGCATATGAACTCTGCTCCTAACTCTTCATTCATCATTAAGTATCAGCACTAAGCCTGTGTTATATCACTCATGTGATATCACCCTAAGGAATATTGTTATGCTCTCTCTATTTTATATCCATTTTGTAATTTTTTTTTACAGTTTTTTCCAGGCCCTTTTCACGCACATAATTTTCTGTAAAGTTTCTGCAATATATTCTCCTTTCTGGAGTTCTCCTAGAATTTTCAGCTAAGCCTCCTCTATGACTTTAACGTATAACATATGTCACTGAGCGCATGAATCTGTCAGAAGTTTGATTGCGATCCCCGTCAATGAGGCCTTTGTTGTATCGGGGCCTTGTTCATCTGTTAAGTATTTCAACTTGTTTCAAAAAATAGATTTGAAACAAGGAAAAATAAATGTCACTGTCTTCCCTTACCGGGGTCCGGGTCTCATGGACGCTATTCATAGGGATTTGGAAGAACAGATGTATCACACTTCATTGAAATCGTATGTCACCTCATCAAGATACATCTGGGTGCGAGGAGCCCAAATAAAAGAATATTCACTGACAGTTAGCTTTGTTTTCTATTTTGTATACTGGCGCAATTTAGGGCCTGATACAAAAGGACTTCATTGAGGAATTGATTTTTGAGGCATCTGGACCACACATTAATATATATACAATTCATTAATGTATGAGAAAATGTTTTATTGACTAAACATAGTCAACGCATACATTTATGGTGTCTGAACCAGAGGATTTTGGAAACCAAAGCTCGCTGTTACGACCAGTGTGTGGGACCCACTGGTCAATCCAGAGAGTGTGGATTCTCTGTGTCAGCCAAGGGATGGCAGCCACTAACCCCTATGGTGTTATTCCAGCACTCTCACAGGAGACTGGACAAAACACAGCAAGAAAAAAACTGAACCACTACCTACAGGCTTAGCTAATATGGTTGACAGCTGAATCAGACAACAGGTAATGCTCCAGTAGCTCATATTGCAGTATGAACCACAGTTAGTGTGAACTGAGTCCAATAGCACGCATGGTGGTGAGAAGTGGTATTGCAGAGAAGACTTGAGTAAAGGCAGCAGCTGCTGATGATAATGATTATGATTGTTAGAGGCAGAAGCTGAAGCGTGGTCAGGGACAAGCCAGAGGTCAGAAGCCAGTATCAGGTAGTAGCATGTTACAGAGGATCAGACAGGCTCAGGGTCAGACAGGTCCAGTAGTCGATGCAGGCGGCAGGCATAGAGGCTGGTAAAACCGGCTGGGTTAAACACAGAAGATCAGAACAGAACACCTTTGCTATTACTGATAGTAACTCAACGCTCAGGCAACTTCCTGGAAGCGGAAGCTGCTGTTAAACCTTATAGGCCGTTCTGGGAGGCAGGAACCACGCGTCTCTGGAAGCATAAATGACAGAAATAGGCTGGCGCTCGCCCCTATGGGACGCTAGCATGGGATGGAGCATATCTATCTATCTATCTATCTATCTATCTATCTATCTCAAATCTATTTATCTATCTCATATTTTAGTATCTTTTTCTATCTATCTATCTATCTATCTATCTATCTATCTAATATCTATTTATTTATTGATCTATCTATCTAAAATATATATATATAAAGTAGGCAGCACATTCACATGAAAAAAGTTGAAGTGTTTATCCACCCATGCTGGAAGGTGATCCATCTATCTATCTTAATAATAAATTACCCTTCTGGCATGTTAACTGCACAAATTGAAATTTATTTCATTACATATCCCTATTTTTGCCTCTTCTCAGATATAAGAAAACAAATTGTCGTCTTGACAACAGTGGAGGCAGCGATCTCGCAGTACGGGTGACTTCTTGCTCTACTTATTAATGAATTCTTCCTTCCTAATTTGAACTAATGGCATAAATAAAAGTCATACCAATAAATACGGGACAGCAAAGTAACTGAATTGGAGCTATTATTATCCGTGTTATCCACGGATTATTGCTTCTACTGTCAGCCGTACAGGAGGTAAACGAACTGTTTTGTGCAGCAAATGTTTTCACTGTTGTCTGCAGTCTTGAACTTTCTAAAAGGAGCCTATTGCTTTTGGCTAGGCTGAAAATAAAGATGCTGATGGTAAAATCTACTGGAAATCAGGACTATGGAGACGCAACCCGTTGATCCCGGCTCATTTTCTCAGCTGTTTTCAATACATTTTGATATCTCAGCTATTTGCCTTTGTGTTCTGTAGCAGATTTTGGCTGACCTCTGGTGGCAGCATTTTCATTTCATTTCCCACTACCTAAATGAGCTTGGAATTAATTGTTACTTTATAATCTTTTGTTCTTGTTGTCAGCAGTTTTAGGTCTTAATAAAAAGAATACGTCTGTATTAAAAACAAAGGGGGGTAAGAAGTCTGAAGATGTCTGTGAAGGCAAGCAGAAGGATCATGGAGCGGATCAGATAAAAGTTACAGAATCAAAGTAATTATGGAAGATGGAAGATGCTGATAACATTCAGATCGAGGTTCGTTTTCCATTATATGGGTGAAACAGTCCGAAAAATGCTGAATATTAGGATTACCTTTAGAACGTTCTCTGTGTAATTGATTCTTGATTCATAAGAGTTCTCCTCACTGGACAGTCCTTACTTGTTAGAAGGGTCTTCTGAAAACAAGCAGACCACAAAGTGTTGTCCGATTTGGACCTCCGATGGTTAGCTGTAAATTGTGGTGAAATCTACCTCTGAGGTCTTATTCACACAGTCAGTGTTTGGTCAGTGGTTTCCATCAGTGATTGTGAGCCAAAACCAGGGGCTGAGCCTTCAAAGAGATAAGGTATGACCCTAGGTACATACACCCTAGGCGCTGAAAAACACACAACATGTGAAATGCCATGTATTCCTATGGGCATGGTACACATTTGGGCGTTTTACAGCGCGTTTAAACGCGCTGAAAAACGCCTGACACAAACGCTAGTGCTTGAGCTTCTTTGGGGCGTTTTTTCAAGCGTTTCCACCCATTGGAATGCATGGGAACGCTCCAAGTTGAAGATATGCGCGTTTTCTGTTTAAAAAACGCGCATACGAACGCGCGTTTTTCTCATTTGACCCAGCATAAAAAGGCCTCTTCCAGGTTCAACACATAATCCTAGGTCCCAGCATGGAGGGAGCTGGATGTGAGGCGGAGACCCTTTTTAGTGGATCTGGAACCTGTCAATCAAAAAAACGCCTCAAAAACGCGCGTTCCTTAAATGCAAATACGCCCATGAAAACGCTCGTTTGTCACGCGAAAAAACGCTCAAAAAAACGCCCACTCAAAAAACGCTTAGGTGTGTTCCCAGCCTGAGGGAAGTGTCACGACTGAGCCGCCCGGCATCAAACTTACGAAAACCACATGAGAAAACCCTGGAGATTTATTACACGTCACAAGGAACAGAACACAACATGAGCTTAATGTACTGTGTAGTGATGAGCGGCAGGGGAAATATTCGAATTCGCGATATTTTGTGAATATTTGGGCAAATATTCCGTCATATATTCGCAAATTCCTGATCTTCAGACATTATTTTCTTGATTGCGAAAATACGCATTAAAAAATTCGCATAGAATTAAAAAAACGAATATTCGCGATTACAAATATATTTTGAGTTATTCTAAATATTCGCAAATTCTCGAAGTGCCGATATTCACGATTAAAATTCGCAATTCGAATATTCGTGATCAACACTAGTACTGTGCGCTGAGTGGGTAGTAACCCACTGTGCCACTGACTAGCAATACTCTGGAGGGGCGTATCTAAGCAAAATCCGGATTTCACTAGGGCCCCAGATGGTAGGGATAGGCTTTGCAAGACTCCAGAGCGTAAACTAGTCAGCGACAGAAAGGACCGGCGGACTACAGACACTTAGAGAGGTACCATCAGTACGCTGAGTGAGGCATAACAAGAAAGGCAAATACAAGCATGACATAACATACCCTAGTAGAACAGAAGGCACTGCAGCATGGAGACTGCAGTACAGGCGTTGCTCATGGCAACCAGCAGCATGAGAGTTGCAGCATGGGTGTTGTCCGTGGCAACCAGCAGCATGAGAGCTGCAGCATGGGTGTTGTCCGTGGCAACCAGCAGCATGAGAGCTGCAGCATGGGTGTTGTCCGTGGCAACCAGCAGCATGAGAGCTGCAGCATGGGTGTTGTCCGTGGCAACCAGCAGCATGAGAGCTGCAGCATGGGTGTTGTCCGTGGCAACCAGCAGCATGAGAGCTGCAGCATGGGTGTTGTCCGTGGCAACCAGCAGCATGAGAACTGCAGCAAGGGCATTGCCATGAGCAGAGAACATTCCCCCTCCGAGGAATGACAGACCCTCTTCCGGAGGAGCTAGGACATACACAAGAAATAGCAAGGACATAGCATAGCAAAGACAGGGCATAGCAGACAAAAGCGAGACAAGCAGCGTATAGCCAGAAATGAGGACAGGCCGGAGAATGAAAGGTTAACTCCAAACACCCTAGAAATGAAAGTTAACCCTTACAGCACTGGAGGGACTGCAGCATGAGAACTGCAGTGCAAATGTTGCCCATGGCAACCGCACAGGATCTGCAGCTAGTGAACTGAAGGACATTGCCCATGGCAACCAGGCACACAAGAACAATACGAAAGCATAAACAAATACACAGCCAAGAAGTGCACGGGCAGGAACACAACGTGAAAGCCACTGGCAACAGCCAGTGCGACCATAGTCAAGGTAAACTGAACCGTGACATTACCTCTCCCTCCACTCTCTCTCCGGAGAATGGCATGAAGGCCAGACAAGACAGGCCGAACATGCTGACCCCCTCTTTCGAAGGAGGCGTTGCTCATGGCAACCGGCAGCATGAGAGCTGCAGCACAGGCGTAGTCCGTGGCACCAGCAGATAGAGAGCTGCAGCAAGGGCATTGCCATGAGCAGAGAACATGGAACAAAATTCAAAGTCAATGGGGTACACAGTTACACGGGCACGAACATGTGAAAGCCGCAGCTGGAGGGATCCACAGCCAGTACGCCAGGGAGCGAGCAGCCAGCCTACACGACAGTAGTCAAGGTGAACTGCACCGTGACAGGAGGGACTTGAACCTGTTCTGTGTTTTTGACCTGAGCCTGGTTTTGGCTCAAATGTCACTGACCAAAAGACTGATGTATGAATGAAGCCTAAGTATTCAATTTCCCTGCAGCACTCCCAGACCGGAAATGAAGTATTACACAGCTCCCATTCAAAGCAATGGATATTGTTGGACAATGGAGGACAAGACAAATTCTTCAGAGCAAAGAGACACTGTTTTTAGATGCTCTCCACTCTGGCCAAGCAAAGAAGGATCCAGAGGTATTAAAGACTAAATCTCAGACATTGATGGCATATCGCTTAGGATATGCCATTAATGTCAGATAGGTGCGGGTCCCACCTATGAGAAGTGATCCTATCTCCAGATCAGCGTCTTCAAAGTAAAGGAGAATGCATTGGACATATGCAAAGTGCTCTCCATTTACTGCTATAGTAGTTATGAGAATAGATAATAGATAAGCAAGCTCGGCTGTTTTTGGAAGTTCCTTAGCAGTGAATAGAGAACGTATTGGGCACCCACTGCTCCATTTACTACTATGTAAATGCTTGAAAAAGCCTAGGAAGTGCTCGGCTGTTTTCGGAACCTCCATAGAGGTGAACAGAGGGTGCTGCTCTCTGTTCACTTCGAAAGAACCTTTCTGATAATAGGAGTTGGTCCCAGATGTGGGACCCACACCTACGTATATGACATTAATGTCTGAGATAGACAAACCCATTTAACTCAGGATTCCCTACTAGGGGATGTAAAAATGGCTTTAGACGGGAAGGAAAATAGAATCGGTGTTAGAGCTAATTTGCACATCTGTATTATGGACCAGCAGAGCCATTATGCCTCACCTATAAAAGTCAGTGGGACCCTACTGTGTCTCCTGATGCCTTCAAGACTATATAGCAGCATAGAGGTCATGTCTGTCAGATGCTACACAAATACAATTGATAAAAATATTCCATTGGACGCCAAAACATGAAGATATTGTTCCCTATAGCATTGCTTGTTATTCTCAGTTCTACAAAACATTGGCTGCCATTGGGTCACTGTCACTAGTCGGGTACCTCAGGGGTCAGTATTGGGCCCTATTCTCTTCATAACATAGTAACATAGTATATAAGGCCGAAAAAAGACATTTGTCCATCCAGTTCGACCTGTTTCCTGCAAGTTGATCCAGAGGAAGGCAAAAACCCCTGTGAGGTAGAGCCAATTTTCCCCACTTAAGGGAAAAAAATTCCTTCCCGACTCCAATCAGGCAATCAGAATAACTCCCTGGATCAACGACCCCTCTCTAGTAGCTGTAGCCTGAAATATTATTACGCTCCAGAAATACATCCAGGCCCCTCTTGAATTCCTTTATTGTACTCACCATCACCACCTCCTCAGGCAGAGAGTTCCATAGTCTTACTGCTCTTACCGTGAAGAACCCTTTTCTATGTTTGTGTACAAACCTTCTTTCCTCCAGACGGAGAGGATGTCCCCTTGTCACAGTCACAGTCCTGGGGATAAATAGATGATGGGAGAGATCTTTGTACTGACCCCTGATATATTTATACATAGTTATTAGATCTCCCCTCAGTCGTCTTTTTTCTAGAGTGAATAACCCTAATTTTGATACCCTTTCAGGGTACTGTAGTTGCCCCATTCCAGTTATTACTTTAGTTGCCCTCCTCTGAACCCTCTCCAGCTCTGCTATGTCTGCCTTGTTCACGGGAGCCCAGAACTGTACACAGTACTCCATGTGTGGTCTGACTAGAGATTTGTAAAGTGGTAGGACTATATTTTCATCACGGGCATCTATGCCCCTTTTGATGCAACCCCATTATCTTATCGGCCTTGGCAGTAGCTGCCTGACACTGGTTTTTACAGCTTAATTTGTAATTTATTAAAATTCCTAGATCCTTTTCCATGTCAGTGTTACTGAGTGTTTTACCATTTAGTATGTTACGGGTGACTTGCATTATTCCTTCCCATGTGCATAACTTTATATTTGTCAGTGTTAAACCTCATCTGCCATTTCTCTGCCCAAGCCCCCAATCTATCCAGATCCCTCTGTAGCAGAAAACTGTCCTCTTTAGTGTTAATTACTTTACACAGTTTAGTGTCATCTGCAAAAATAGATATTTTACTGTGCAGGCCTTCTACAAGATCATTAATAAATATATTGAAGAGAATAGGGCCCAATACTGACCCCTGAGGTACCCCACTAGTGACCGTGACCCAATCTGAGTGTGTACCGTTAATAACCACCCTCTGTTTTCTATTACTGAGCCAGTTACTTACCCACATACAGATATTTTCTCCTAGTCCAAGTGTTCTCATTTTATATACTAACCTTTTATTAATGATCTTGTAGAAGGCTTTCACAGTAAAATATCAGTTTTTGCAGATGACACTAAACTGTGTAAAGTAATTAACACTGAAGATGACATTTTTCTGCTACAGAGGGATCTGGATAGATTGGAGGCTTGGGCAGATAAGTGGCAGATGAGGTTTAACACTGACAAATGTAAAGTTATGCACATGGGAAGGAATAATGCAAGTCATCAGTACATACTAAATGGTAAAACACTGGGTAACACTGACATGGAAAAGGATCTAGGAATTTTAATAAACAGCAAACTAAGCTGCAAAACCCAGTGTCAAGCAGCTGCTGCCCAGGCCAATAAGATAATGGGTTGCATCAATAGAGGCATAGATGCCCGTGATGAGAACATAGTCCTACCACTTTACAAATCACTAGTCAGACCACACATGGAGGACTGTGTACAGTTCTGGGCTCCTGTGAACAAGGCAGACATAGCAGAGCTGGAGAGGGTTCAGAGGAGGGCAACTAAAGTAATAACAGGAATGAGGGATCTTCAGTACCCTGAAAGATTATCAAAATTAGGGTTATTCACTTTAGAAAAAAGACGACTGAGGGGAGATCTAATAACTATGTATAAATATATCAGGGATCAGTACAGAGATTTGTCCCATCATCTATTTATCCCCAGGACTGAGACTGTGACGAGGGGACATCCTCTGCGTCTGGAGAAAAGAAGGTTTCTACACAAACATAGAAGAGGATTCTTTATGGTAAGAGCAGTGAGACTATGGAGCTCTCTGCCTGAGGAGGTGGTGATGGTGAGTACAATAAAGGAATTCAAGAGGGGCTGGATGTATTTCTGAAGTGTAATAATATTACAGGCTATAGCTACTAGAGAGGGGTTGTTGATCCAGGGAGTTATTCTGATGCCTGATTGGAGTCGGGAAGGAATTTTTTTTCCCTTAAGTGGCGAAAATTGGCTTCTGCCTCACAGGGGTTTTTTGCCGTCCTGTGGATCAACTTGTAGGAAAAAGGCCGAACTGGATGGACAAATGTCTTTTTTCGGTCTTATATACTATGTTACTATGTTACTATTACACGTCATCACAGTTTTCTCACCAATTTTGGTGCATCACTGCAAAAAAAAAAAAAAAAAAAGGACCTGCCATTCAGGAATCAAGTCAAGTTGGATGACCAGAAGATGGTCAAGGTGCCAAAGGCGGGGAGGGGGGAGGGTTGGTGTGATATATTTTTTTCAGAAACAGCGCCACTCTATTCTACAGCTGGTGAATGATATTGCATCTCTTTAAGTTAATTGCAGGACCCCTTTAAGAGCACAGCGTTTCTACAATCCTGAACAGCAGATCTGCATATTGATTCAATGATAGAACTCAGGCTCCCTGTATTGGAATATAATTACCAAGGCTTAACAAAAGAAAGCTATGCAAGAAACATGAATAACGACTGTACCGATTATCTGATTTTAAGAGGAAATGATCTTCATGATCAGGCAGAGTGTGTGAAACAAGAATGTATCGACCTGGACCTCTGTGTAAGTGCAGACAACGTGAACGCACTGTCCTTGTCACATTCATCAAATATACATTGTGAATGTTGTATGCAGCGATACAAACTGGAGATTTACCGTATCTGCTACCAAACAAGCCTTCCCAGCATGTGAATACTTGTGTAGTGCGTCTGATGGACCTGCACAACGTACTCTTGTGTCTCAGGCAATCAGATTCGCAAAACACTTGCGGACGTGTGAATAGACCCTAATATTCATAATACCTGAAGGTGTTTTTCAATCAGAAAATCATGCAAAAGGGCTTAGAAGGGCACTAGCACTGCAAATATGGGATCATAATCACAGCATCACCTAGAAAGGCCACAGTCTGCACCAGAGTCACCTACATGCCACGTATAGTGGTGTTGTCCTCTTACATTACAGAAGGATATTTTGAATTTCAAGAACCAAGGCACCTCCAGAGCACCAAAGGTCCTCCAGTTCCCTCTAAGCCTTCGTATCTAGTAGGCAGGACATGTTGGGACCTAAGAACTGCTGCCTCTAAGCTGGGCAATAAAGAACCACAGCAACTAAAAATGAATATAACATGCCAAAAAAAATCAGCTATAACGCATCCAGATATTTAGAGCTACATACAATCCGGCATCATCCAGGTCTTGCGCAGTGAATTGTGTCTACATCCTTTATGACCTAGGGTAGTGAAAAGGTTAAGCAGGGTATCTATGGTGGATTAGGACAGTGCAGATGCCAGGTAGTCCATGGCGGTAAAAGTGTTAGTTTCAGCATTTCACATGATCTAGGGCAGGGCTGGCCAACCTGCAGCTCTCCAGCTGTTGTACAACTACAACTCCCACCATGTACTGCTGTAGGCTGATAGTTGTAGGCAGACTGGGCATGCTGGAATGTGTAGTTTTGCAACAGCTGGAGAGCCGCAGGTTGGCCATACCTGATCAAGGGCATTGAAAGGGTTAGTGTCAGGATTGTTGGTGGTCTAGGACAGTGATGGCTAACCTCCGTAACTCCAGCTGTGGGGAAACTATGATTCCCAGCTGCTCTGTTCATTTCTATAAAGTTCTGAGAACAGCCAAGCAAGTGTCAAACTTGAGAGTTATAGTGTTACCAAAGCTGGAGTTAGGCTATTTTCACAATTGCAATAGTCTTTCTATGCTACCACAAGTCCACCGTGCCGCTGGAAGTCCGCTCCGGCCCCATTCACTATAATGGTGGCAGGCCAGAGGTCCTGACGCAGCACATTAAACAAGCCGAGAGGCGGCCATAGAAAAACGCAGCACGCTGTAATATTTCTCCAGCCGCCTCTCGGCATGTTTGCCATGCTGCGGCCGGACATTTAGCCCGACCCCATTATAGTGAATGGGGCCAGAGTGGACTTCTGGCGCCACGGTGGACTTGCAGTAGCACGGATCTGGCAGGCTGTTCCCCTGCCGGAACAGACTGCCGGAAAAGGCTACAGCAAGTGTGAAAGTAGCCTTAGCCAGCACAGGTCTAGGGCAATGAAGGGGTTCTAAATCTCTGGTGGTCTGGGACAGTGAAGGTGTTAATAAAATATAGCTGATCATCGATAATATAAGGCTGGTTAATTCCAGTATCTCTTGTGGTCTTGGGCAGTAAATTAGTTAATACAAGTATCCCTGGTTCTCTAGGGCTTTGAAAAGGTCAGCTTCTAAGCTAAGTGGCTGCAGTGCCATGCATCTTAGACGGAAGGATGATGGGAGAAGACATTTGACCCCAACACTTTCCATCAAAGTCTGTGTCTTGTAGGTTGATTCACAAATAGCCTATTAGATTTTATACATAATATGTCCTGTGTGTACAAGGATTACAGCACAGATCATGATGCATTTAAAAGTGGATGTCACCTGTTCTGTATAGATGGATGGGGGTTCTTAGAATGTCATTCCCTTGATAGTCAAACTGGAACCACCTATATTTAAGCTACATATAAATGAGATTTTCAATATAGGGGAAAAAAACATCCAAAAATACCAGTTATGAAATGCCAGAAACCTGATTGTTACAATGAGTGAGACGTAAGAAGTAGAAACTATGGAGCTGGCTCAATAGAAATACAAATTAAAACAATGTGGAATTATAAAGAACAAGTAAACATATTCCTTCAAAATATCTAGGTAACGTGATCATCTCTGAACATTTGCTTCACTGATGATGGAATTTTTTTTTATTTTCTGTTATCATGTTAAGATAACAAATTGTATCATATATAATTGTAAAATCAATAAAAGGATTGTTGCAAGAAATACAAATAATAATAATAATAAGATAAAAACAGTAAAAGTTTGCATTTCTATACAGTAGCTTTTAAAGGGACAATTCTTACTATAACAATTACCACATTGTAATTGCAGGATGTGACCAGCAGAGGTCCCACAACTTGAAAAATTATAAAGACCTGAGCAATAAGTGGTAGTGGGTTTCTTATAA
This sequence comes from Bufotes viridis, assembly GCA_033119425.1. Lineage (NCBI taxonomy): Eukaryota > Metazoa > Chordata > Amphibia > Anura > Bufonidae > Bufotes > Bufotes viridis. The sequence continues at coordinate 144,000,047 of CM065596.1, forward strand.
GGGACCACCACCAAGGTGAGAACAGTGAGTTTTACAGGCAGGTTAAAGCCCCGTCTGACTTGGGTCTCATGTGTAAAACATATGAGTTATGGGCAAAAAAAAAAACAAGTTTGTGATGCTAAACATTGTGATTTTATTATCCTGGCGGCGAAAAGAGATCAGTGGGAGAGGCAGTCCGTATTACGCATTAAATAATATTAAAGGAAAGCTGTCTAGGGAGTGAGAACATAATAAGTAGGACCGAGCTGAACGTACAGTGCAATCTATTACCATTGTAGATGGTTAGTCACAAAATCAATGGATTATAAGGTCTGCCTTTCCAAACTGTTGTGGATATATTCCCTGCTGCATTTAATGCTCATGATTACGTGTCTCCAAATTGACACTAAACCAATTCACTCGAGAGGCTTTTTAGATGGAAACAAAAATCATATTTCCGCCTATCGGCTCACAGATTAAAAGTGGCAATCATGTTTGCGAATCCTGTTTTGATCTGCACACATTCGTGCTCATCAGTATGCGGGATGGAAAGATGCCTCAAGTTCTGGATGGGGATCTTGCCGCTTATTTCATCACTCTTCTAAGTCAAGCCGAATGCCCTCACAAAAGGAAAACAGAAATGGATTACTGCAGCTCTTAAAGGGTAGAGGTCCCTTCAAAAGAAACTTTGCTGGTTGGAGTTCAGGAGCTGAGATCCTCCATGACTGCTAGAATAGAGGGGGGCGAATGCTCTTTTACGTCCTCTGCTGCTTTCTCTTCGTTGACATCCTTCAGCTCTTCTTGCCTTGTATGCCTCCACACTGAAGAACGAAAAGGAGCCCAGTGCCGACTTGTGAACCTACATTATAGACACCAGACCGTTGTACAGAGAACCTATGATAAGTCTTTGTGGGAGTGAACTCTAACTTCAAGAATGCCTAAAACCAGGGGCAAAACCTGGTATTCCGATCCCATAATGCTAGAAAATTTGGGACCCCCGTGGCTTCAAAAAATAAAGAAGCCACAAAGCCGATTTCATGCTCCTGCCCCCTTAAGTCTTTCCCTGCACAGAGGCACCCAGGACAGTTCTCCTCCGAGTGCAGAGAAAGAATGTGAAGAGGATGCAGTGCTGTGGCCCCTTCAGTCTCAAGCTCATGGGGTCCCAGAGGTCTGTCCATCACTGGTATATCCTAGTATCACTCCATCAGTTTGAAAAAAGCATTCAAAGCTCCTGGGCAGCAATACAAGATCTCTATCAAGGGTCCTAACTTTCATGCCACATTTCTAGTGCTGGTCTCCTCATCTGGGCCATATTATTTTTGGCCTCCCTCTGGCTCCAGGGCTATGGTGTAACAGCAACCCTTGCGCCCTTTATAGCTACACTCCTGCTCCACACATGTAGGACCTTTTCTGTTGTTGTGGGCCCTTTGATCACTGGTCTTCACATCTCTCCAATAAGTTCAGCAATGTCCATCAAAGACAAAAGGGCATGTCAGTTCATTGAAATGGCAGATATCCATTAGGGTATATTCACACGTGGCAGATTTGTTGCATTTCTGAGACTGCCTGATTCATTGTAATGAAGCTTGCCATGTGCGTGCCACCAAAACAACCTCCATCGATGAATGGGACAGTTGCAGAACTTATTGCAATATGTTTGAAAATGTAAACTGACCACTAAGCTGCATAGTAGACTGACACTTCCTGTTCTTTAGAGATCACTTCTCAGCAGTCATCCCACTATCATCACAGGTAGGATTACAATGACAACTAACACACATGGATAGGCAGATAGACAGAAAGATAGATAGATAGATAGATAGATAGATAGATACTTCACAATCAACCATTCATAATAGGTAATGGTAACAGCTCACCCCACCCCCACCGTCACTGCACAATTATCTCTGCACAGGTTACTGAGCATGCCCACAACACTGCCCCAAAGAAGTCAATGAGTGATCTCCAAAGTAAAGGTTTCTATGGTCTCAGAGAGGTGCATGTCCCACATCTTGGATCTGCTCCTATCTCCAGAACTGGACCCTAAAAGTGAACGGAGAGCGGCTACCCTCCATTTACCATATGGGAGTTTTGAAGATAGCTGAGCACCATCTCTGGCAGGGAATGGAGCGGTGGTTGCGCTTGCTAGTTGCGTTCTCCATTCACTGCTATGGGACTTCTAAAAACAACTGAGCGGGCTTGGAACTCCCATATCCATGAATGGCGAGCATGCTGTGCATGTGAGGTTTCTTATTTTTCACTTTCATCGGTTTTGGAGGGACCTGCACCTATCTGGCATTGATGTCATATCCTAGTCATATGGCATCAATATCCCAGATGGGACAACCCCTTTAATTCCAGGCACATTACAAAAATCAGTGTTGATCAAACACTACCAGAATGCTGGAAAATTAAGAAATACATTTTCTAACAATTTACCTAATTTATCCTTCCAGTTAGTGCAAGAACTTGACTTTACTGGGGATGACAGGTCTGAACACATTTTTATATGTGCCATAAAACACTAATTTGCTTTACCTAATGCTGTCTTGTGCGGTATTAGACATCCCTTCATGTATTTGCACTGCTCATTTACTTGTTGTCAGCCCTGCAAGTATCCGGCCTCTAAGTAGCTGCAGAGTACAAACTGTTTCAGCAGACAGAAGGTCGAATGACTGAAAATTGCCGGCAGAATTTGACGCTTAGACTGCTTCCATAACAACCAGCCTTTTATGCTATTCTACCTTTGTGAAACCGTTCTTATAATAACTGCTATGTGCTGGGGTGATCTCACTAAATAAAAAAATATATATATACAAAAAAGAAAATAACTGTTGATCAAAGTCAAGAACGAAATAATGAGAGTTACTAATATTTTTCACCCATATAACACTATGAATGATTTATTTCCACAATTTTTTCAGTTTTTTAAATACTGATATTCTCCTTATATTCCTCATATTATAATAAATTGTGGGTTTTCAAAGTAGCCAGCGACTATGTGAAGCCTATTTAGCGCCCATATGGGTGGATGATGACAGCAGAAGATGATTTGCACATAGTTTTTGCTGTAGTTTTTCGTGCAATTTTTTTTAGCCAAAACAAGAACAAGAATGTGGAAGGAAGAGTATAATGGATATATGATGTTTTCTTTTTACTTTTTTTTGGGTCCTGTTTTGCTGCCATCTGCAGCAAAAATAGCATGTGCAAATCTAGCATTTGAAAGGGTTTGTCCAATGGAGAATAATTTTTAGAAAACGGCTTAGAGATATTCGAATCACTCAAAATTAGATTCGGGTTGGATTAGGCTAAAAAGTTGTGTCCAAATCAATTCTCCTAGAATCAAAGTTGCTTCACTTGGCCTGTAAATTTGTATAGGACACTCATAGGTCTCCAAGGACACTTGTTCTTTTTACATTTTTTATTATTTATTGCTTTCTCTCGCCCTCTGTCTAAGACTTTCCTGAATGGGATCACTAAAAATTCCCATGCAACTTGATTTGTTACATAATTTTGGTTGAATTTAATTTGCTTGTTCAAGTCACTCATCTTTACTTAGAGTGGGTTCATTTTTTTAAAAGTGATACTAACCTAACTGATTGCCCATTTCTCGCTCCTGCTCTGAAGCTTAGACCTCATGCACACGGCCGTTGAATGCCTGTGCCTATGCTGCAGACTGCAAACTGCAGTCTGCAATGCACGGCACTGACCATGTGCCAGCCGTATGCGGACATGGACCCATTTACTTGAATGGGGTCCGCAATCCGCACCGACAGTCCACACCACAAAAAAGTAGTGCATGCACTACTTTTTTGCGGCGCAGAGACACGGACAGAAAACTCATGAAAGCACTCCGTAGTGGTTCCGTGGGGTTCAGTGCCTCCGTTCAGCATCACACCTTCTGGATTGTGAATCTATTCAAGTGAATAGGTTCTCATCTGTGATGCGTTACACAAAATGCACAAAACCGGCCAACAATTGCTGTGTTCATGAGGCCTTAAAGAATCCCCAATGGTCTTTGTCCAGCTGGGACCCAGCACACTAGCTACAGCAAGTCAACCTTGCAGCTAGTGACTTGCTGAGAAGGTATCACGTGAAATTTCCTGCACGATGTGATAGGACCAGGAAGAAGAAACCAGTGAGAACCCTGTGAGGGTCAGAACACGACCAATGGGGGACCACTGCTGTCTAGATGTATTGTAAGATCTCATGCACATTACTATGCATAGACTCTGTAGGAAACATATGAGTTTCCTACAACTCCAAATCTTAGATTTGTAAGCACTGTATTTTTTGCTTTATAGTGCCCATATGAGGCATTGTATTCACCCCAACAAGCAATTTTTAACGGGGGAAGACATTCTTAATAGAACATTCAATGGCGCATACCACAATTTGCAAGTTGCAGGTTACATAGTTACATACAGTTAATACAGGTAAGGCTGTTAAAGGTAATCTGTAACCACATATCAATTATACATACAAGATGTGTGCTTGTAACCAGAATCTAGTCATCTTGATCTTATCTTGATCTGTGTCCCAATTTGCAATTTGCAAAGGATGGTGCAAGGATGTTGCTGTTGCACCTCGGTCCACCAGTGGGTCCGGCCCTGCTGCACCACCTCCACTTTGCTTGACAGGAATCAGCAATCAGCAAAGATGTAATCACGCCTGGGCAGAAAGTCTTGTGCGTACTCATTATCTTCAGTGATTGCACACGTGCAGTAGAGTCCAGAAGCTTGCTGTTAAGCTTCTGGACTGAACACACACACAAAAAAAGTGAATTTAAAGGGTCTTTACCACAATTTTTTGGTAAACGATCAGTAGGTTATTATCTTATGACATTTTCCCTGCTCTGTACCGTATGTCTCTATACTCAAGTCACTTTCCTAACTAGTCTAAACATTCCTTGAAAAGTAAACTAGAGTAAACCATATACCATAGTTAGCTACTTACTAATTACTTCTAGCTCTACCAACACACGTGCATGCATCTCCCTTGAAACCTAAAGGATTGGGCATGCTGTAGTTCAACAGCTTCATCCTTCTTATAACATTACTTTGCCATAGGGTGAAGTTCTGTAAGTCTCCATGCACATTAGATGTCTAGCTGGTGGACTTCTAGTTGCGTATGGTCACCTTAACCGTATCAGACTGAGTCCCAGACAAAACCGATGACTGTCCCCTTTGCTTAGTAATCTTTGTTGTTATCACTGTACACACTGGACATATCATCATTAGGTCTAATAGGTTATTTCTGGATCAACCCATAAAGCAAATGCCCTTGTGGCAAGTGATTGGCTCCAAAGTCAATGGAGTTGCCTTCTGCTGGACCATTGGGACCATTATAGAGTTGCAGTCGGAGCCTACCAGACAAACTTACGGCATTACAATGGGCCAGTCTAACCATTAGTGATGAGCGAAGTTTTCAAAAATTCGATTTAGCTTCTTCGCCAAACTTCAACAAGAAGTTTTATTTGTTACGAATTTGGGAGGGTTAGCATCATTGTCACTAATTCTTTTATTCTCTATTGGGGAGGGGACACCCCTTTGCTTGGTTTTCCTTCCTTTGAGGGATATCTGGCTTTCACTGTGTTGAAGACCCATAACTGGGGCTCCACAATTATTTTGCCTATTACTGTTTTCCCGGGAGCTTTTCACTTTGGATTGCTGTGTTGAGACTCTAAAATGAGGCTCCGAGGTGTTTTTTGTAGCTGGCCTCCCTGAGATCAGCTATTGTTTTGTTTGAGTAATCTCCAAGACATTGCTCCCGGTTAGCCAGAATCCTACTCCACACTGATGAGGCGCAACACCCCGAAACAGCTGTCTGTGGATGGATAACTGGCTTAGGTCTTCCCCGTCACATCCTTAAAGCTTGTAAAAGAGCGGGATCTTGACATAGGGGCCACTTAATATGGTGGTTTTGGTGATCTCTGTAATGGAGACACCCCTTTGCTCGGTTTTCCTTCCTTTGAGGGATATCTGGCTTTCACTGTGTTGAAGACCCATAACTGGGGCTCCACATTTATTTTGCATATTACTGTTATTCTGTTCTAACAGGGATATAATGGAATTTAACGGAATTTATGGACGGAATGCAAAACAGAACCCTTTAAGATTCCGTTTTGCTCAGTCGACAGGACTTTTTTTTCTGTCACACATAACGGAACAAAACAGAACTGTTATTTGTGCCGATAGGAATATATTTGGATGAAGCAAAACTGAATGCCTCTTAAAGGGTTCTGTTTTGCATTCCATTCTTAAATTCCGTTATATTCCATTATAGGCCGGTTAGAACAGTATAACTCTGTTATGACGGAACAGTATAACGGAATTATTTACCCCAATGCGAACCCGCCCTTACTTTGTAACAAAGCACATTCCATTGTATGGAGAGTGCACAATGATGGGGAACTTCGATCATGCTGCCCCCCACCATTCATTGCTGATCGTGGCATCTGACAGTCACATTCAGCCTATGAGGGGTTAATCAGGGATTACAGACTCATCTCATCCATTCGATCATGGAGAGCCCATCGCTACAATCTTGATTGAAAAAAATGAGCCAATTCTTGTGTGCGCTGACCTAATCAATGATGACATCAATACTTCTGCCCAGTGTGATGACGTGGTGATGTTACACATCAGCGCACGCCAAATTTACTGCATTTTCTTCAATCATTTTCTGCCACTTCGCGATCAAATGGATGAGGTTAGTTCCTATTTTTTGGGGGTTAAAACAAAAATTACATACCTCTCCTCATCTATTTGATCACGAAGAAGCCATTGCGGCCATCTTGATTGAAGGAAATGCTCCAAGTCTCTCACGCACTGACATCATCATTCATCACTGATGACATCACCGTGCACGTCCAGTGGTATGATTTAGCACATTTTCTTCTATCGAGATGGCCACGATGGCCTCTCCGTGATCAAGTTGATGAGGTGAGTATGTATTTTTCTGTCTTACCACGAAGAAAATTTGGATTTATGACAAATCGAATTTTTCCTGAAAATCGGATCAATTTCCACTTTGTTAATTTTGATTCACTCAACACTACTAACCATGAAAGTTGGCCATTTTGGCTTTTTATCGATAATAACAGAGGCAGATGACAGAAGGGGATAGTCCAAGGTCTCAAAAGTACCATTAATATTATTATTTTTTTTTTGTGGGAACGACTTTAAATGAGGATGCAAAACTGACATCTGAAAAGCCTCCACCAAGTCAAGCATCTTAAATTAAATTATATTCCTTCAGATAAGAGAAAAAGGTTGGTTATAGACTGTTCTTTTCACTAACTTTGAAAATAGCTTCCGCGTATTCAAAGCATTTGTCTGCAGCAAACACTGATAATTGGATTGCCTACCCGTCCTCGTCTTATCTAGAAAAAAATAAAAGAATAAAAAAAAATAATCTAACAATAAAAAAATAAAAACTAAACATCAGATAATACATTTTGTTGTCAATTGCCTCTCAGCAGCACACAATTTTTGATACAAATGATGAAAAGGAGGTGTTATTCAAAGATGATACACAGATTAAACATTTAAAATACATTTTTATGTCTACAAATCTCCCGTTGAATCAGTAAAAAGGCAAATTTAGAACGTCTATTTGGCGCTCTGCTAGGAGCATAGAAAAACATTGTAGATAATGTAAAGTAGTCATCTTGGGGGGGGGGGGCACTCCTTTGTAAAATAATTGTACCATTTATTTATTACAAGCGATGGGGAAACTTGTAAGGTAAAGATCAGATACAATTACACAGAACTATTCATTATTTGTAGCTTGCAGTAAAACTGTGATAGGAATGTCAAACCTGGGATGGAGCGAAAGACAAGACGTCGCAGAGCAGGGAACATGCACCAAGATAAATCACGAGAAAATAACACATGGGTTAAAGGGAAGGAAAACATATCAGGTTATTTCATAGGAGTGATGGTTAACCAGAGGGGGGGGGGTTAAGAATCAAGGTCTTCAGAAAAGCTACAATTATATAGAAGAAAAAGCAACATGGTAACAAGGTAAGCGTGATGGGAAAGACCCAAGTCCATATAGATCAACTAGAAATGAGTGAATCGATTGGGTAGAATTAGAATTTTTAGAGAGAGAGCGAGGCCAGGCAACACTCCTCTGGGTTTCCAATGAAGCATTAGGCAAATTAGCTTTCCTTCCTAAAGGAGAAGAAAGCTAAAGGTGGATTATCTGTGTGGACTTTAGCTCCCGCTGAAATGAATAGAGACATTCAGCTTAAAAAAATCTGCAACAAACCATTATTTACTCTGGGGAATGTTAATTCCGCAGCGGAACATAGAGCAGGGACTGACAATTTTCAGAGAAGCTTTGCCTGGCCCTGACATAAAGACTTTCCCCATATTGTCCACATTGTCCTGAGGCTCTTATGCCGCTAGAATCAATTCTTACCCAAGTAAAATTTGTTTGCAGGTTTGGATGAATGATTCAGACAAAAAAAGAAAAAAATACAAATACTTAGGCTAGGGCTCTATTAGACAATTTTTGGGCTAATTATTGGGATGAAGTGAAATTATCGCGTTGAAGCGTTGAAGTGGATGAAGCGTTCATAGAAATCGTTTCCGATAATTCGCCTGTATAATCGAGCAGCCGATCAGTCATTAAGTGAGCACAGGCTTGTTTGTCAGTAGGATGAAGGATGCCCTATTATTGGAAGAACATCTGCCTATGTAATCAGTGATTTGCTGGCAATAATCAATATAATTCATTGCTACAGTAAATATGCGAGGAACGCCTGCGGTAGTAATTGTTCCTCCCAAATTCAGTTTGCACCGGCCTGTGCAATCAGGCTGGAGCAAACAAGTACTCTCACTGCCCCAAAATTAGGCAGTGTAATACAGCCTTAGGGCTACACATCAACATGTAGTGTGCGACATACAATTTATACAAAGTGGCGCTATGACATTGCCCCTACTGATAGTGAATGTGGTCATTTTGCAATCCACAAGATGCTGAGATGGAGCAGTTTCCAGAAATGCTAATTTGCTGGATCTCTGCGCAACCACATTTACCATCATAAGGTGCAAGAGGTTTGTGTTCCTATCCTTCTAGCCCTAGTCTTATGAGATAGAAGTCAATTGATCTCAAATGTTTGGTTCCATCAATACAAACTAAATTTTACATTTCAACTAGATTCTAGGGACATGGTCTTAGTCTTGGGTTTGGGTGCTCTACAGATCTGTGAGGTGTGATATTATCAGGTATTTAATTCTCCTGTGACACCAAGGCAGAAAAATGGAGTGAAGCGAGTGGTTTATGGTGGCAGCTAAATTCTTGTAGTTATCTCTCCAGGCCCAAATTAATCAATCAAAAGCATAGCTAAAAGGCATGGTAAAAACATAGCCACAACTGAGCAAAGTTCGGCATAGAGAAATATGGAATCCGAAGGCCAGTGCAAGGAGCGATGGGATATAACTAGAGATGCGCAAACCCGAACTGTATAGTTCAGGTTCGTACCAAACTTTACGGTTTTCCGCACCTGGACCCGAACATTTCCGTAAAAACCCGGGTTCGGGTCCGTTGTTCGGCTATTTTTTCACGCTTTTTGAAAGGCTGCAGGGCAGCCATTCAACAAGCGTTTCACTACTTTGCCCTAAGAAACCATCACAGCCATGCCTACTATTGGCATGGCTGTGATTGGCTAAATGCAGCATGTGACCCAGCCTCTTTATAGACTGGAGTCACGTAGCGCCGCATGTCACTCTGCTGCTTTTAGTGTAGGGAAAGGCTGCTGCTGTGAGAGAGATTGGGGAAGACATCTGTTGAACTTGATGGTGTTAAGTCTTCAAACTACAGCAATTATTGAGGGTGCTATGCCACATATTTGTACCCAGCCCTGAGCCCAGTGATACTGCAAAATAATTTTTAATCCATCTGTTACTGAGATGGGGGTCGGTGGCCAATTTAGCAACTGCAGTGTCCTTGGAACTGCATGTGACCTGCATGTGTGCCAGCCTGCCAGGGAAATCAGTCTAATTATTTTTTGGTAGCTCAGTGGAGGAAAAAATCCTTTTTTCTGGCAGGTCAAGTCCCCCTACATTACCTATTTTATAATTTTGTGGTGACATAGTGCATTTCTGTAGTTGATGGAATAAACACGTACTGTTGTGCAACAGAGCACTTTTGCATACAATGCTGAAAAAACTTTTTTTTTCTTGCCAGTTTTGCCATATTCAAACCCCTGCTCTGCATAGGTGACAGGGAAGTAAATTTCAAAAAATCATCTGTTACATTCCTAGGCCATAAAGTACCCGTGCACTGCATACCTGACTTGAAAATATATTCAGTACATTAGGTGGCCTTCAGATTGTTAAGTGATCTTTACCCCTTCTTTCTTTCAAAGTACCCCTGCACTGCATACCTGACTGGGAATTATATTTTGTAAATCCGGCGGTGTTTACATTGTTGGGTGCTGTAGTTATATGCTGTAAAATCTCCATGATGTCTCCATGATAAATCTGCAGCGTGGGGGCCCCTTAAAATAATCCTTTAGCGGGGCAAATAGATACCTGATGATGGGTATGCTCCATGACCCCTTTTTTCTTTCAAACTACCCCTGCCCTGCATACCTGACTGGGAAATATATGCTGTAAATTAGGTGGCGTTCAGATTGTTGGCTGATCTGTTCCCCTTCTTTCTTTCAGAGTACCCCTGCACTGCATAACAGACAGAGAAATTAGTTCATTACAATTGGCGGTTACATTGTTGCCTGACATAAAGCCTTTTTTGGCTGTGAAGCCAAAGGTAGTCGACAAGAACAATGTGTTTTTTTTGTTTGTTTGTTTGTTTTTTATAAATTGGAGTTAGACCCCAAAACATTGGGAAATATAAAAAAGAAACCAAAGTGCGCTGTAGTATAACAATGGTTGGGTGAGACCGGTATACATGTCTTTTCTACATAAGCTACAAACAAGTCCTGTGGGATCCATGCCTGGTTCTTTTTATTGAACATGAGATTGTCCACGTTGGCTGTGGACAGGTGGCTGCGCTTGTCTGTGTTGACGCCCCCAGCCGTGCTAAACACATGTTCAGACAATACACTGGCTGCAGGGCAGGCCAGCACCTCCAAGGCGTAAAGGTGAAGCTGAGGCCATGTTCCCAATTTGGAGACCCAGAAGTTGTATGAGGCAGACCCAGTGGCGTAGCTAGAAATGACTTGGCCCAACAGCAAATTTTCGAATGGGGCCCCCCTCCCCCAGTAATTTATTCACAACCCTTTCCTTTTATGCTGCCCCATTGTATATGACGGGCCTTATGAGTTAAGGGTAAGGCATGTATATAGTTTTGTTAGTTTATTTTGTTTATCTGACTTATAGTTATTCAAATATGATTATAGGTAAATTTGTAAATAGTTTGTGAATGGGCATTAATAAGTGGTTTGAGTGAAAGGGGGGGGGGAGTCTGGTCGGGTTAATTTTCTCTTTTTGAAATGTTCCTTGAATAATTTTTGTTACGATTTATAATAAAAAGTCCTGATAACCGTGAAAATGTTACCCAACAATCTAACCGACAAAGTTAATAAAATTATTTGCCTGTCACATCTGCGGCTCAGGCCGCAGGGGTCCTTGAGCACCAATAAAAGTGAATTTGTCCCACCAGAATCTAAGAGCTGGATTAACTGAATTGATTTTCACTGTCAGGTATTCAGGAATTTCTGCACCACCAAATTTAGCACATGCGCCAGGCAAGGGATGTGTGTCAAACCGGCTAGGCCCAGAGCTGCTACAAGATTTCGCCCATTATCGCACACCACCAGGCCGGGCTTGAGGCGCAGTTGCACCAATGACTCATCGGTCTGTTGTTCCTTGCCCGTCCACAGCTCCTGCGCAGTGTGTGGCTTTTCCCCCAAACAGATGAGTTTCAGAACAGCCTGCTGTCGTTTCCCCCTGGCTGTGCTGATGTTGGTGGTGAAGGTGTTATGCAAAATAAATGTGGAGCCACAGTATTGGGTTGACAACACAATGAAAGCCAGATATCCCTCAAAGGAAGGAAAACCGGTGCAAAGGGGTGTCTACAGATCACCAAATCCACCATATTAAGTGGCCCCTATGTCAAGATCCCACTTTTTTCAAGCTTTAAGGATGTGACGGGGAAAACCTAAGCCAGTTATCCATCCACAGACAGTTGTTTCGGGGTGTTGCCCCTCATGCACTTCTCATCTTCTTTGTGTTGGTGCCAAATATATTAGAAGTCTAAGTATGCACGTGCCATACTTATTTCATAATGTGACCAGACACACAAGTTGGTTCCATTCAAAGCACTTCTGATCCCCCAAGACAAGAGAGAGCTTTATTCAAAACTATATTCACTTAAATAGTAGACATGACATCACATAAGGGGAGTTCCTTAAGAAAAGGTAACAAGCTCCTTGCCAAGATGGGAGTAGTTTGCTAACTTCAACTCTGAGTTCATAGGTAGATTTAAAACCTGTAACCTAATCCCCCTCTCCCACTTCTCAGTGACTTTACACACACATCTGGATAGCGGCCATCTTGTGGACAAAAATGTGTACTACATGATTTTAAAAACTGCTACTTCCTCTTTCTATTTCTTTTTCTAATTGGGAAGATGGACAGCTGAACGCTTCCATGGGATAGTGTGGAGATGCTTGGTGATGGTGAAAGATGTGGTGGCGTTGCTGCCACATCCTCTGTTTGTGGGGTGGCAATTGCCACTGTCACTCACTTAAGCTCAGGTTTAGAATGTTTATTTTAAATTTTTATGTATTTTATGTTATTTTTTTATTTCCCTATCCAAACTCTTACCCCCATTTTGCTTCAATTTCCAGCCCTCTAGCTCTTTCCAGGACTTTTTTAGAGCCATTTTAGTGCCCCAAAGTTCGGGTCCCCATTGACTTCAATGGGGTTCGGGGTCAAGTTCAGGTCCCGAACTCGAACTTTGCAGTGAACTTCGGCCGAACCCGGCGAACCCGAACTTCCAGGTGTTCGCTCAACTCTAGATATAACACAAAGTCAAAGAACCTGTGAAGCTCAGCAATCCAGATGAGACATTTGGAGAAGAGGGGTGTTACAAATAAATAGGCAACAAGCTCGAAACAAAGACAATTAAAAACAGGAGCAACAGAAAATCAGCAAGAGATTGACATTGAAAACATTACTTGGTTACACAGACAAGGTCCTAAGGAAGTTTTAAAATGGAGCCCTGATGCTATTTGTATTACTCATTTGACAGCTAATATCTTAGGTGGCCATGCTACCAAGAAGAGGTGTGTGGCTTTGCGGAATTTGCTGTATCCTGGATGGCTGGATTGACTTGCATTAGATGCAGCTCAAGGGGTTCTAGTTCTCATTGAGAAAATCCCCCCCCCCCTCATCCTCCACAAGCTGCATCTATGCATGTCACCCAGCCAACAGTATGCTACTCAGTACCAATGAAGGTCAGGAACCTCGAAACAGCTGTCTACAGACTCTGGTTTGGCTGGGATGATCTAATTTCCCATGGTGCTTATCCCCCTTTTCCCATGAAGCATCGCTTGAAAAATAAGTCCCCAAACCATACACCATGGTTGCTCTTTAATGAGAGTGACAACCCCCGTCCCTTCCAACTGAATCTAAGACACTTTATCCAGCCAACTGGTACCCTGCTCTGTACTGGTTAGGGGCAGGAACTTCAACACAATGATCTACAGATGGATGTCTCTGGTCTGACTGCTATGCTCTAGTTTGCTTCCTTTTTTTCCCATGGAGCATTGCCAGAAACATGTCTTCATTCACTGCTGTCGTCTTTTACACAGAATGAATGCACTGCATTAATTGGTCTCATTGATAAACACATAGGCTTTTTCTGTCTGCTTGATCTATCTCAAAAGTGAAATAAAAAAAAAATAAACATATGCATAATAATTTTCAGTCAGCAAAAATGTAATAATGTAATTAAGTGCATAAATTAGATAACACAATTAACGATCCCTCAGAACACTTTTAATTTCATATTTGAAAAAGTAATTTCCATCAGTAACAAACCTTTCTGTTCATCAAAAACAGCTCAGATTAGTGACTAAGCTGCAACGCCGCACAGTATCGGGATGTTATGGTAGGCATCAGTCATCTGTCATACAGGCATATGTTAAAGGGACTGTCTTCCATATGCCATATTGAGCTGATAGGAGAGTGTTGTTAGACATACAGCAGCCAAGCTGCACTAAACCAAGTTGTACTATGGACCCAAGAAACAGCTTATCCTAAGGCGAACCTTATCCCAAAACATTTCTCAAACTGTCTACCACGGTTGCCTCAAAAAAGCAGTTTGGGACTTCCAGAAGTAGTTCCACCACTCTCAACATGACATGAGGATGACCGTCACCAAACCATGACTCTTCGTACCATTTTGTGAAATTTTCTCTTACCTCTAAATAACATTTATCAGCTAGTGAGGATCAGACCACTGGGACTTCCTGGTCCCCATGAGAACTGGGGTACCCAAATCTACTCTGTGAATGAAGCTGTGGTGTGAATGTGCAACCAACCACCTCTCACTTACACGGGACTGGTAGGGATAGTTGAATGGTGGTCAACAGTTCCAATGCATTGACCTGAATGTCTTGGTGAAAGGAGAGAAATAGTTTTATCCCATTTTTGAGGAGAGTCTTTTTAGAATACATTTTTCTAGGAAGCATTGTCCTAAAGACTACCTACGAGCTATCAGGATTAGAAAAAATAGCATGCCTTTATTTCAGACATAGCACCATTCATGTCCACAGGCTCTTTTAAGTATTGCAGGTAATCTCCATTCACCTGAATAAGACTGAGATGCAACACCAGACACAACCAATAAACGTCTAGTGGACCATAATCATGTATTTATCACTTAACACATTAGAGAACCTTACATGTTTCTGACATTGTTTTTCTGATGTCTTCTCAGCATGCCTCTCTCTGTTTCTGTCCCTCAAAACTCTATCCTAAGACCTTGTCCTAGGTCAGCTTATAGAGTCCTAGGGTTTTCAGTACCACATTTATGTGGAGGACACTTAAATGTATCTGTCTTGCGAAGATTCCACTTCCTTGCTATGCGAAATCCCATTGTGGCTGCAAGACATATCCTCTTTCTTCTCCTCCCACTTTCAAATACTTAACCTGGCAAAAGCCAAATTCATCAACTTTTCCCCATGACCTATCAATCACATCTAATGACTCCATGCTTTCTCTAGTCTCAAACGTCCACAGCCTTAGGATAACATTTGATTTTGTTCTGTCCTTCAAACTGCACATTCAAGTCTCTTCACATCACCTCCTGTTCCTTCCAACTCATAAACTTGTCGTGTATCTGATCCTTCCTTAACCCTGAGTCAACTAAACTGCTGGTGCAGGTCCTCCTCTCCCTTAGATTACTGCAAAATCCTCCTCTGTGACCTTCCATCTAAGACTTTTATGCCCCTTCAATCCATCTACAACTCTGTTTGCCCAGTTAATCAACTTCTCTCCTCTGTCAATCCCGTTCACTGGCTCCCTATTGCTCAGCAAATTCAGTTCAAAATACTAATAGTGACATGAAAGGTGATCCATTATTTCTTTCTTATGGTACATTGCTAACCTACTCTCTGATACATCCGAACACATGATCTACCAAGAAAGTCATCTTTGCTCTCCTGCACCTCACATAATCGCATACACGTTCTCATGTTCATCCCATGAACGTGATCCCATCCATGGTCTAGAACTCACTACCCCAGCACATTAGACACTGCTCCACATTTCAAAGCTTTCTCTTCAGGAAAGCCTGAAGCCAATAATAGCCCTGCTGCCACTGCACTACCATCTGAGCAGCTTCTACCCTCGCCTACAGTTTCCTTCCCCATTCCTTTGTAGATGGACGAGCTCCTCTTCTGTACCAGTCTATTAATGGTAGCTCATGTTTATTGTACTTGTTTTTGTATTATATGATGTATGTAAACCCAATTTAGGCTACTTCCTAGTTGCGTTAAAACTATCTGGCAGGCTGTTTTTGCAGAGGAACAACCTGCAAAGTTCATCATATCTGGTCTAGCTGAAACCTGGTGTTCATGCCGGAAAATGGCTTGTTCCTCGGCAGGACCCATTTTAGTCAATGGGGTCTGGTGGGGAACGGCAGTTTCCGTCTAGGTCGGATGCGTTGACCTACAATATGTGTGGAACTAGCCTCATATGCACAGATCCCTGAAATTACTAGCATTTAAAAATGAACACTAATCAAAAATAATAATAAAAATAATCATAGTGAAAATTTAATCCTGACATTTGGAGTCAGTGAGGGATAAAGTATTGTACAGTTGGAATTTTGACCTTGATCTTGACAAGCCAAGCATCTGGAATAAGTATAACTTTTGTGTCACAGTCCGTCCAGGAGATCTCATTGATCTTCTATCCTAGGAGAAATTACCATGGGGGAGTCAGGCCTGTTCCTGAGAATTTCCTTAAAAAAGTTGGAGTCTATAAATCTTCTTCCTCACTTCATTGTTTTATAATTAATTGGTTGGCTTCAATCAATGTCTTAATTAAAAAGCTATGTTTCCCGAGTTTACCCAGCCATCGATTTGGTCTTGGTACCTGCTGAAAATAAATAAAAAAAGAAAAGAAAAAGTATGAAGGAATAGGAAGTGAAGAGAATTAGATTAAGAAGGTGTTATATCAAGAAGGTACTTTATTAAAATATTGATTTCATTTTCTTATTTTTTCCCATGCTACTTCCAGGCACTCGGCTGGAGTCAATTGTGTGATGCTGATTAAGAGTCAATAAGACATAAAAGCAAATTATATTGCAATTACTTTTGTTGGGTGATTAATGGGAACTAAGTTAAAGGAAGGTAAAGCCACATTTATACATTTCATGGAGGTGATGTAGTAAAATGCTTCTTAACTACACGAGAGAGAAATCTTTAGAGCTTTCATACAAACTTAGGGAATATTACCCCAGTTATAGAACTGGAAAATAAAATGAAAACTTAAAAACACGTAAATAATACGCAAATTGTTTGTATAGCTGACCAATTAAATAGATTTTGGTAACTTTTGGTATGTCAAAGAGAGTCGAGACTGATTGGTGTTGGTCTGAACGATGAGATCCCCGCCGATCACTAGAACCAGGAGAGAGAAGCACTTACATGTTGCGCTCTCTCTCCCAACTACAGGAGACGGCTCAAATAAAAATCTATGCACTCGTCTCGATTCTGTCTTCTGCAGTGAAGAGAGGGAACACAATATGTGCATGCTTCACTATAGCTACACTATAAATCAATGTAACCTACACTGACTATCTCCTCCTAACTATCTGAATTAGATATCTAAGTTAACTGTCTAATGTATATACAGCAAAGCACAGAGAACAGCAATCACACTGCTGTCTCTCTCAGAACTCCATTACACTAAAGAAAATGGCTGCTGGGGAGGTTCCTTATATAGTAAGGGGTAGGAAACTTTCCTATTGGTTGCTAGGGATGTTGCGAAGCTCAAAGACCTTGCAGCCTTCTCATTGGCCCCACAAACAAGAGGGAGGTTACTGGTGAAAAAAAATTAAACACCAACAATTGGCGGGGAACCGAAGCCACAATTCCCGGAATGGTCCCAAAATACATACACAAAAAAGCCAACAAATCCGGGAATAAAATATATCACTTTATTAACTTCATTTTAAAATTAGTATTACCATATTAAAAAAAACATATATGTATGGTTGGTGAAAAGATTTTACATTGAGGCCGTATAATCCACCAATACAGAGGTATATATAACCACAGCAGTTATGGCATTAGTATGTCGCTAAACACCGGGGAAAATTCCCCTTATGTCTAATAAAATCCTGCTAGCAATGTGATTTCAACAATAAAGTGACAGTGCATATTTCATCAAATCCCTTATCCTACTAGCATCACAGGAATAAATAGAATCGCATACCTAGCACAATACACTGCAATCTCGGCACCTCCTGTATCTTCCGACGTACGTTTCGCCTATATCCGGCTTTCTCAAGGGGTAACACCAGGTACCACCCCTTGAGAGAGCCGGATATAGGCAAAACGTACGTCGGGAGGATACAGGAGGTGCCGATATTGCAGTGTATTGTGCTAGGTATGCTGGCAGTGCCCTAGGTGCGTTGGTGCGTCTACCAGCGTGCAGAATATATTTCCCAGTCAGATATACAGTGCAGGGCTAGTTTGAAAGAAAAAAGGGGTATAGATCACCCAACAATCTAAACGCTGCTGAATTTACAGAATATATTTACCAGTCAGGTATGCAGTGCAGGGGTAATGTGAAAGAAAAAATGGGTACAGATAACCCAACAATCTAAGTGCCGACGAATTTACAGAATATATTTCCCTGTCAGGTATGTAGTACAGCAGTAACACACCCACCAAGCCACTTGTGAATGACTAGTCTGATAACCTGATTCAGGCCACAAAAAGTATGTGATTTTTTTCACCAACAATGTCACAGTAGTATTTACTGGTTTTATTGGACTGTCAAATATACAGCGCAGGCTGCAAATGTACTATCTAGCACAAAAAGTGTGTTTTTTTCTACCAACAATGCAAATGCAGTATTTAACGGTTTTATTGGACTGTCAGAAATGCGGCGCAGGCTGCAAATGTACTATCTAGCGCAAAAAGTGGCCTTTTTTAAACCCAAAATGTAAATGCAGTATTTAAAAGTTTTAATGGACTGTCGGAAATGCAGCGCAGGCTGCAAATGTACTATGTAGCACAAAAAGTGTGCTTTTTTAAACCAAAAATGAAAATACAGTATTTAACGGGTTTAATTTGTCAACTGACAATGTAACAGCAGTATTTTCTGGTTTTATTTGACTGTCAGATATGCAGTGCTGGTGTCAGAAAGAGAAAAAAACGCTTTGGGTCACACAACTATGTGACTAAATCAAGAACTCCCTTCACTTGAGACGGGCCACAAGTGAAGGGAGGAGATCGCGATATCTAGCAACGGGGTTTCCTTTTACTTCTGGCCCGCCTCACATGATTGGTTGCTAGGCTCCACGGGATGGCTGTTGTGCTTCCTGAGCTCGGCATCCTTCCTGTGGGCACGTGCCTTAGTCACCTGACCTAACGTATGCTCCACTGGTGCAGCCGTTGCGTTCCATCTGAGCCACACCTCTCGGATGAGGGCTGGCCTCTTATCACACGGCTGGTCACCTGACCAAATGGGCGGGGCTCGGATGGAGGTTTTAGCGAGCATAGCCACATTTAAATTCCAGCTCGGGATGCTATACTCTGGCACCCTGGACGTTATTTCCCGCACACACTGGGGTTGGATCATACCTTCTGAATTAGCCCAACCTCTAGCTCCATACCACTGATGGGCTAGTAGGATTATTGGGTTTGGAACCACACTTGGATTTCACCCCTTATTCTACTCTATTTAAGGTAGGACTCCTTATCATAGCTGTCCTTAATTCCCCTTCCTTTGTTTCCTTTATGCGTTTTTTTTCCTATTCCCTAAATCCTTTTTACATCTTTTTTATTATAGGATCATTTATCCTTGATGTACCCAGCTTTGACGTACTCAGTTTAATTTACCCAGCTTCTGATGTACCCAGCTTGATGTACCCAGCTTATGGAATAATTCCTGTGATGAGTATTGCATAAAACATGGCACGTCAGGAATATCCTGTAGATTTATAGGGAATATCCAGCAGGGCTTGTTAGGGATTCCACCTGGACTAGGGACAGGTATCCAGACGGGGTCGCCCCTTTCGAGGCAGGTGCTCTGTGTAGATAGGCAATGTGACCCTAGCCCGCCTCCTAATCGATAGGGTAATCTAGGGATAGCCCTTCCCATTGTCTATCTACGCATAGCACCCCACAGTTACCATTTACTGTAAAAGATTTATGTATTCAGCATTGTGGTGAACGTTTTTGCTCCCCCGGGCTTCTCACTTGACAGGTCTCACCCCCTAGGTTCTCCCGTTACTTCAGTAGGCAAAGTATCGGCTATTTCTCTCCCAAGTGTTATCAGCATAGGGAGTCTCTCAGGGATTGAGATTTCACTACAGCTATACCACACGGTGTCGCCTACAGTTCCCTACAATCAACCTCTGGGCTGTACTGATACCAGTTTGCCATCAAAACGCATCTCATGGTAAGACTGTTCCTTTTTCTTACCTTATTGATTGCAATTGCTGGTCCTGATTGGTCCCTACTGGGACTCTTCCATGTATGTATTTATGTTTGTTCTTGAATAGCTGGTTAAATCCAGTGTTTTAATTGCGCTATTAAAAGTTACATTTTATTTCCTTAACCGTTATGGGGTTCTTGATTTAGTGATTCATTTTTGGAAGTTACTATTCCACTTAGACCTTTTTGTTACTGGAAGTCACACAAATATGTGACATACTAATGTAACTGAATTATTTTCACTGCCAGGAATGCACTGCAGGCCGCAGGGGTACTTGACCACCAAAAAAAGGGAATTTGTCCCCCTAGAATTTAACAGATGATTTAATGAATAGATCCCTGTCAGATATTCAGCACAGGGGTAGTTCACAGAAAAAAAGTGGGAATATGCCTTTCCCCCCTCCTGGGGCCCTGAAGTCACAGACGGATAACCGATATTATTTTCCCTTTACCTGGCACATATGCAGTGCAGGTGTCCTTAAAAAAATGGCTAGATGTCACTCACTGAGCTACCAGAACAGGATTAAAGTAATGTCCCTGGCACATATGCAGTTGTAAGTGCACTGCACATTGCAAAAATGGTCGCCGATGCACACCTAACAAACAGACTTATTAAAGCTTATTTCTCTGTGGCACTGGGCTCACGGGTATAAAAATATAGCATAGCACCCACAAAAAAAATCGCTGTAGTTTGCAGATTTAACAACGCCAAGTACACCAGACCAGAATTGTTTCCTAATCTGTCTCTCACAGATGCAGAACCTATCCCTACACTAGTAAGAGCTGAGCGACGTGCGGCGCTACATGACGTGACTCCAGCTTATATAGAGGCTGGGTCACATGCTGCACTGGCCAATCACAGCCATGCCATTAGTAGGCATGGCTGTGATAGCTTCTAAGGGCACACTAGTTAAACGCTTGTTGATTGGCTGCCCAGCAGCCTTTCAACAAGCGCCATTAAATCACCGAACACCGAACTCAAACCCAAACTTTTATGAAAATGTTCGGGTCCGGGTATGAAAATTCCTAAAGTCCGGCATGAACCCGAACTTTACAGTTCGGGTTCACTCAACTCTATTTCTGTGGACTACTGCAGGATATAGCCATGAAAAAATCAACAGTAAAATCTGCATATAATAAATGTGGATTTTGTCCTGAATTTGCCATGGAATTTGTGCAAAATCCGTTATTAATTGTTTTTTAGTACACATGATGTGTCGTATATATGCATTGTTTATATAAAAGTGGCACAAAAAGATGTTACATTTTAACAAATGTCAATGCGAAAGAAGAATTACATTAAAAATAAAACCATCAAAAGCAATTCTATTCCACAGACTTATCAATATGAGAAATCAACCTAAAGGTTCATATACATGGATGTTTAATATGGCACTTATGGCCTGTTATGGGTTTATAGTGGACTTTTGTTTGCCCACAATTAAAAAAAATATTGTGATATGTTATGTTTTATGTCTTACTACAGACATATTCTACCCTGTGAGAATATGGCACCATACAGCATCCTATTGAGTGCCAATGGGTCCATTGTAGAGGCGAAAAGGACTCCATGTTCCTGTATACAGGCTCTGTGCATATAGCAATACAATGTATACTATAGAGGACCTGTCACCTCTCCTGACCGATATGTTTTAGAAAATTCTTGCATCCCCATTGTAATAACAATTCTGAGGCACCTAGTCTTATAACTCTATGTTGTTCCATTCCTCTGTTATTCCTCCTATATGTTTATTAATAAATTACTTGCAGCTTGTAATGATGGTCTAGCTGAGTGTTAACAGTTAGGGTGTGTCCCTTCACAGTCTAACACTTGCAGCACTTATTGTGTATTGTCAGGCTGGGCAGGGACACCCCCCAACTGCTAACACCCAGATGGACCTTCATTGCAGACTTCTGGCAACTTATGCATACCTTCTAGAATGAACAATAGAGGAATGGCACAACATAGAGTCATAATAGATGCTCCAGAATTGTTATCACTAGAGATTAGCGAAGCTTAGAAAATTTCGATTCGGCTTCTTCGGTGAATTTCACAAAGACATTTGCTTTGTGGCAAATTACTTTTTGGGTAGCGGGCGCAATGATGGGGAATGGCAATTGCGTCGCCACCTGTCATTGAACCCCTTAGATGCCACTGATTGTCGATAAATGTAAAAGAAAATAGGGCTTTCAGGGGTTAATCAGTGAAAAAAAAATATGATACTCGTCTCATCCATTTGAGCCCAAAAAGGGCGCCGCGGCCATCTTGATTGAGGATTCCGAGCAGAATCTCTTGCGGTGCGGGATGACATCATCACGCTGGCCAGTGTGGTGACCTCATACCTCACCGTGCACAAGATTTCGCACAGAAAGATGGGCGTGGCAGCCTCCTCAGGCTCAAATGGCCATTTCAGAAAAAATTGATTTATTACCACGAAGCGCGAGGAAATTAGGCTTACTGCAAATCGAATTTTAACTCTAAAAAAGTGTGATGAGGCATGTACCCAAAAGCACAATATGCAATGTGAGAATGCCCTGCTACAGTATAAACGCTCATCACTTCTTCTACTGCAATAACTCGGTAGAGACCTGTATATGGCAAACACTTCAGACATATGAATTATTTCCTTTTCATTCCAATATCTACAGTTTTATATTCTATTACACTGTATCGGGTATGCTTTGAAATGAAGACACGCGCACGTGTTACGCTGTTACTAAACAAAGAGACACGTAATGATGATGAGAGTCCTACACAGATATCTTCTCATATAAAGCTATAATATCTGCAAAGCATATTATGACTATGCTGACAGATTCAGGGACAGCATAGCAGAAGAGGAAGAGAAAAAAAAACCTCAAAGTCACTGGAAGAACTGACACAGAGATTCACTTCAAAGAATATATTCTCTTATTAATCTGCCTGCATAGAAATGACTTGCGTTTAGCTACAGTAGACAGAAATCATTACCATTTATGAAGATGAACACGCCAAAGTGTTTTTCATCATTTTTTTTCTAATCCGATCCCATTTTTTCCAGTTTCTTCTAGAACTTTTCACTTTGGTAACACGATGCCAATGTAATAAGTAAGTAAAGCAACTGAAATACAATTTACAAAAATGCCACCTTATTTTTTTAAATCTAAGAAAGCTAAAAGATTCCTTTTATATTGAAATAATGTTAAGAAAAAAGGAAAAGAATGTTAAATCTTTTTTTGACAATTGTCTAAAATAAAAAAAATAGAAAAAATAGAAAAGACAATATAAAATTAATAAATGCAATAATTAAAAAATAAAGAAAACTGTTAGTCAAGAAAGTGATGAAAGTGTAAAAGCGTCAAAATAAAACATAAAATGAAAATAAAATAAATAGCTGAATATTGCTTTTAAAACATATAGATAAAAAAATGATTGCATTAAAAATGTAAAGGAAAGAATAGTACAAAAATAAGAAATGTAACAATTCAGAAACAAAAATATAGAAAAAGTATTTAAGAAAGTAACAAAAAAGTAAAAAAATAATAATAAACATAATAATTTTGAAAATATATATAAATTAAGTAATTCATTGTGCTGAAAATGTAACAGAAAAAAAATAAGGCAACAATTAAAAAGAGGTAAAATTTCAAACATTACAAAAATCTAGAAATCTTGTCTGTTATTTAAGTCAGTGACATGCACAACTTAATCCATAGTAGTTTCTAAAATTGAAGTAGGGGAAGTTATATGGAAATGGCACACATCTAAAGAGGTTAATACCAATTATAAACTCCACAGCTCATTATGTACTGCTCAAACCTCAGTAATACAGATACAACATGATTTAAAATCGGAAACTGTAGCTAAAGGAATTAGTCTGCTCTGCATGAAACTAGATGTATTTAATCAATATTGCTTCTACTAGAAAAGTGGATTAGTTTTTCTTTAAGCCAGAGTTAAAAGTTTAGCATCTAATTTATTTTAATAAGCGTTCAGTCACTGGTTTCGACAGGGGAAAGAAAAAAAAAAAAAAAAAAAAACTAAACCGTAATGAAGCACTAGGAAAGAAAGCATGGCTTAATTATTTTTTCTGGGGTGGATAATGAATAAATTAGCTACGCTGCAGGCTCATAGTTTATTTGGGATTTATTACTACTCCTTTAAGAATCCTATCATGACAAAGTCAATTTTTCTCTCCTGTGCCGGCTGATTGATAGGCCCCTGTCTGACCACGGAAGACTCTCTTTTTATCATTGTGTAGCAGGTGAAGGCATCAGAGTCTGCTTTAACAGCTTTAAAGTTCAGTTCATGATGGATAATTGTCAGATATCTTCATCAGGAAGCCTGAGAGGGTCAAACATGGTCAAAGACGAGAAAAGATATTGAGAGATATTGTTTTACTTTTTGTTATTGTTGCAATAAAATGTTTTGATTAACATTGTCTATAATACATTTTATTTTCAATAATTAGCCTACACTGGAAATTGTAGCTCTCTAAACAGTGACACGCTGAGGAAGCAGAGGTTGCAGGCTACTAAAACTAGGTGTAAGCTCACCTTTTAATATTTTTTTGGTCTCAAACCGGGCTAATTAATTTCTTAATACATCGGAAGAGCAAGTGGAGTCTCATGTTTCTAATAATAAGAGAATTACTGTAAAAGATGAAAATTCTGCTTGTGTGCAGTCACCACTAGGGGGAACTCAAGAGCACACTGCATACTGGGCTCTTAATGAGTTCAATATATAAACAGTAAGCTGTAAGCTCCCTCTAGTGGTGGCTACAAGCTGCCAGAACTTTTTTTATTTAACGCTATCTATCCAGGGGATTTGGAGCTCTGAACAGCAAAAAACACCTTAGATATGTTATGAATTTGCTATATTCCAATAATAACCATAGATATGTAACCAATTTATATTAGTTATGTACCAATAATAACTGGACTTCTGCGGTGATTGTCAAGTTCCTTGTGCTTGTCTACTGGAGTTGTCAGTATGGCAGTATGTGTCACTAGCCCTGTTCTCTATTATAATCTTTAAGGTGCTGTCTCATGCAGAGGATATGCCATTCATTTCTGATCAACGGGGGTTTAATTGCTGGGACAACCACCCCCAAATTGTGAGAATAAAGTGCCACTGTTGGGTTTCCTTGGCGTGTAGTAGACATTTTAGATTAATTCAGTCATAGACAGAGATTTCACACTTACTGAAAGATCTGAGAGATTTCATATTACAATGGCATAGGACAAATCATAGCATTTGGACATAATGTATTCTAATGTCATAGTAACTTGAGGGAGCAGTGCAGTAAAAATAAACTTGTTAATCGAGAGAATTTATTTTAAAATATTATGTCTTACATTGCCTCAACTACATTTAGGCATTTATATCTATTATTTTCTATTGGGGTCTGGCCAACAGGAGTGGGTGATACCCAGGGCCTGAGTTTATAAATTATGCGTGAGAGTCTACAGGCCTTGTACCAGATTTTGCATCTGGCCCAGGAGCTTCAGGAATTGCACTACTTGCCATTAACATGTTATACCATAGGTTTCTCTAGTAGTCTTAGTTGCTGATGACTACACAGTAATACGTTGGCATGCTGCACTGATAGGTTGGCATTTGCTTAACCTCTGTACTCTAGTTATAGTATTACTTTTGTTAAATTTTATAATAACCAAAAGACTTGTAGTTTCTTTTTAGTCTAGAGCCACCTACTTTAGAATACTATGAGGTTCATAGTAGAAGACCTACCGTAGGTTGCTTAGATAACTGACTCAAGTCAGAAAGGCATAGCATATTTTAAGGGGTTTTCTTGGAGTTCATATTGATGGCCAATCCTCGGGATCCTGACAATCAACTGTATGAAGAGGCCACAG
Source organism: Bufotes viridis (assembly GCA_033119425.1). Lineage (NCBI taxonomy): Eukaryota > Metazoa > Chordata > Amphibia > Anura > Bufonidae > Bufotes > Bufotes viridis. The sequence goes on from CM065596.1 coordinate 144,026,037, forward strand.
TTCTCTGTGAGCACTTAGGCCTCTTCCTAGGCAATGTGACATCGCATTCGCGGTCACATGGCCTGGGTGCAGCTCAGTTTAATTCAAGCGAATGTGCTGAAGTGTGATACCAAGCACAGCCATTATTAAATGGTCAATGCTGTGATTGGTAAGCTGCGATGAGGTCAAGACACTTATTGGAGCTTGGCAGCTTTCTCAAACAGTTGATTAGCGGGGGTGCCAGGAGTCAGACCCCCGCCAATCTCATATTGATGACCTATCCTGAAGATAGGCCATCAATATGAAAATCCAGGAAAACCTCCGTAAGGAAAATTATTCTAAAATGAGACGAAAAATTCCAGCAAATGTGAAACAGTGCAATATTTGTAGTGAAGAACCTCAGGGGTGTTGCATGACACACGCATTTACACTTAGTGTCATGCTCCACCCCTACAGACCTTGGACTAGACATAACACAATGTTTAAGCTTGAGATGAAGTTTTCCTTAAATTATTTTCCCTTTTCATTTCAATTTATTTTTCATTGGACTGAACAGTTATTTGTTAAACTTGTGTCTGAACCTCTTCCAAGAGGATGTCTTCACATAAAATCAGTGATTTTTATTCACTGCTCTGCAGAAGATCATTCTAAGTACATTACCCATCAAGCAATGACAATGTGCACAGGGGGAAGCTCATCTCAAGGATGAAATCTATGCTCCATCCTGTGATGTAAAATTCTGAGAAATCAAAATAATTAGGCAAAAGCTTAATTTTTTTACCATTTCACATTTTACTGTCCCAATGATCCAAGACGATAGTGACTGAATTGATGCTGTTGTTTACAGTATGTACAGGTTTTCATGCAATGATAACCTATTGAAGCAGTTTGTGGTTATATGGTAGGCCAGAATATGGATGTATTGTGTCCTGGAAGTATATCTGATACACATGGTACCTGATAAAACAGATGCAGAAGCACATGGGGCGATGTGCATGAATCTTAGTCATATGAACATGCTGACTCCCATTGGGCAAAACATTAATAGATCTTCATGGTATAACGTATAGATGTGTTACAGTAAAATTGACTTTAGCTCAAAAATTCTCACAGTGGAGCACAAGTTTTGGATTAAGAACTACAAAAAGACAAGAGATAAAACAGCCTATGAAACTTTTCTGAAATGACAGTATCTATAGTATCTTTTTGGAATTTCCCTACTTCTCCGGCAAACTTTAGCCCGACAAAGGAGGTTCCTGCATAAGAATAGTATATAGCCCACGCTCTCTCAGCAAATTTGTCTGTTGTAGCATACTGATGCACTAATTTCTGTGATGCATCTCAATGCACCAGTCCCTATACAGTAATATGCACTGTTAGACTTTATGAAGCACCTGTCAGTAGGATTTACCCTATCAAAACAGGCACCTGCTTGATAGGGTTATTCCTGCAAAATAAAATTACACCTGTCTTGTGAAAAGTGGTTACAGCATTCCCAAAACAGACTTTTATCCTTTATTAAAATTAGAGCTTCAGCACAAGGGGCTTGTCGGCACTGGAAGCTGATTAGCTGAGGAGGCTAGGCCCTACCCCTCAGTGTACTGAAGCCCTCAATTGCAGAAAGATTTATAATCTTTTTTTTCTTGTGTCGCAGGTCTGTATGCTTGTAGTGGGGTTGACAATGATAGACACACAGAGTTCAGGGTCAAGTCCAAAACAACTTCTATTTTCATCCAAACAACACATGACATGCATGTTCACTTGTCACTTTAGAACATCCACATGTTTGTGACATAAACCAAATAAATCACCTTGCCCATCTGGGCGCTAACTCTACATCAGGTTCCCTCAAATACATTTCTCAAATCTAAGCCGTGGAATCAGCATGAGATGAGCAGCAGGTTATAATAATAAAAAACACAAAACACAAAACATGATTTTGAGAAACTCTGTCACCAGATGTCTATTCCAAATGTGTCTATGTACAGCTTATCCCCAGTTACGCGGCATTAGATCAACACCAGGTTACAAAAAAAAAACATGATTTCAAGATACTCTGTCACCAAATGTCTATCCTATTTGTGTAAGTGCAGCCACCCAGTGGTTGTGTTGGGAGTTGCAACTTGTCAAGAATTGTTTTTGACCAATTTCGAGTGGAGGCAAGGCTGAAGTGTTGAGCGTATCAATGGTAACGAACTGCAATTGGATCAGAATTTCAGGAAACATTTGATTCCCTACAAATCCAAATTTTCTTGATGCTTCGTGGTAATGAATGAATTTTTCCTGAAATGGCGGTTAAAAAAGTGCGCTCATCAGTGCGCTCGAGAATTGGTGCATTTTGTTCAATCAAGGTGGCCACTATGGCCTTTCCGCGATCAAATGGATTAGGTGAGTATGTATTTTTTTTGTTTTAACCCCTAATTAAACCCATGATAGACTGAATGTGACTCTCAGATGCTGCGATCGGTGTTGAACACGGCATCTGAGGGTTAAATGATAAAGGGCCGCGCAATCGCCGTTCCCCTTCATAGCGCCCATGCGGAATGCGATTTGTTACAAAGTAATTCATAACAAAAAGTAGATTTTGTTGAAGTTCAGCCAAATCGAATTTTTCATCACTACTGGACACATCTGTATCTACTGTCAATCGTGCTTACCACTTTCTTTCAATGTTTAAAAGCAATCATTTACCATACGTAAAAAAAAATGCAGATTAGACCTTCCTTAGGGGTGAAGAAAACATTGCTCACTTTAATGGAAATGCCCTTTGAAAATGGCTTAAAGTAGAAGAAAATAACACACCATCTCCTGCTGCACATCGAGGGAGGAATCATTTTTATATGGGATCAGGAATAGCCCAAAAGGACAGGTAAAATCATATAAATTACGCCACGTATTTACTTAAAGGTTGAGTTCTGGCCCCAAAGCAAAACAAAGGAAAGGTTCACAGATCATTGTGTAATTTCTATAATTTACGACGCATTAAGCGGTTTATTGTATTGGTGTACGGTTTTATTCTAATACAGTAATTCCTCTTTTTGGAAGGAAAGTCCATTTTACCGGATGATTTAATGCATCCACATCTGCTGGAAAATAAATTACACTTAAGACTATGCTGATTGATTATAATAAGCTGTAATCATGTATTATAATTACATTGCATTATGGAGGCTGAGAAAGATTAAGACTGCTCAGCATCCTACTATGTAGGCACGGTTAGTTCTTGCCAGTTCTAGCTAAATTTTCAAGTGTGCATATTTAGACTTTGCTAAAAAAAATAATAAATAAAAATGCTTCTTGCAAAATCACTATTATATTATATGTATTATGAAGAAAAGTAGAAAGTTTTTTTAGGGTATGAAATGCTTAAAGGGTACCCACCAAAAATATGTAAAGTGCTTCCTAATGGGGTTATCCCATGAGTTGTGTAAAAAATGAATACCAGACTTCATATAGAAAATGAAAACCTCTTTCTTACAAACTTAGAATCAACCTTGTGCCTCACATGGACCCAGAGATCTCCCAATTGATTCTTGCAATTGATCTGCCAGATTTATTTCAAGCTGGCAGCTCAGGGGGCATGCATCTTCTCATGGGGCATTTCCTTTCTGCTGTAGCTGCTGGCAGTTGAAGGATGGAACTGAGCATGTGCGTCCACCTCAGTGAGCTGGACAGAGAATTTAGAGCAAGCTCAAACAGCAGGTGACGCTAAACAGCGATATTTCAGTGAATATACCAAATGTTTAATTACATGCAAATACAAAAGGATTCGGATCCAGGTGCTGATGTAAAAAATGTAGAATATTTTTCATGGGACAACCCCTTTCCTACTTCAAATTCTAAAAAATATATATATTTTTTTATTTTGTCTTATTTCTAGGCTGAGAAATGCTGCACTCCTGAGAAGATATTCTGGTCACTGATATTGATACATTGATACAAATTATCGAATGTAACAATATTTGCTTTCTACTTGACTTTGTGGCAATTACATAGTAGTTTTCAGAGACTCCTGGCAAAGTGGGCTATCCCAGGCCAAAAATATGTGCGAATTATGTAAGCCCCATCCATTTTTAGACAGTGTTGGTCAGTTTTGGGGTGTTCCCAGAGTGGGACTTACTGCCCTGAACTACAAGGAGATACCCACAGCAGAAGACGGCATCTCCGCCCCATTGCGAGATTATAGCTAGCTCAACAAAACAACGGGGCTCTGAACTGGCTGAACGGAGGGGAAGGTATGAGAAAAAAAATACATCATGGGCATCAGTGGGTACAGCACTACAAGGTTTTGACATAGTTAACCCATGTCAAAACTGATGAATGGTCCTCTTTAGGAACCTACAGTAAGTCGTACAAAATATCCATAAAAACTGCTTATGTATTTCGAACAGTGAAGAAGCTGTGATTAAGATTAGGGATGAGTGAATGAAACATCCGAATTCGATTTGCATAAAACTTCGTCCTAATACTGCACAGAGCAGGAGCTCCGTACAGTATTAGAATGTATTGGCTCCGATAAGCCCAAGTTATAGCCTTGCGAAGTCTCACGAGACTTCGCGCAACAACTTAATAAATGAATTTGTACTGTGAATAAGCATTTCCCGAACTCGGGTTCGGTTCCAAGGTAAAGTATTAGAACAAAGTTTTATGTGAATCGATTCGCTCATGCTCAATGCGTAAGCTGTTAAATAAAGCTGGATTGACGAATATCATGATCTTCGAATGTACTGGCTTTCTCTCTTTTTTGTTTAGTAAAAGAAAATGCTGGAAATGCAAAATGTACTACAAAAACTGTAACAAGAAATATTTGTCAACAAAAAATACAATCAGTGTCAATATTTGTTAAAACATGGCAAAAGCAAAACTTTAATAAAAGTAAAAGAAAGAAGTAAAGTTGTTTCCCAAAAAACTTTGAGAACTCTGAATCACTCAGACATGTCTCCAAAACTCGGGCCGAAACAGCGTGGGAAAAAAACCAACAAAAAACAGTTTCAAGGACAATTACTTTGAATATCACAACAGCAAAATCAACATGATACCATCCGCCACATGCTTGCAAAGTTAGTCTGGAGGTTAGAGCTGACATTATAATTATAATCTTTCAGAAAGCTGCAATAAAACTGTTGCCGTGGCGGGCTGTTAACCATGCACTGAAGCAATTTAAAGTCTGCTGAAAAAGATCTACAAAGATCTGGAAATGTTTTTTTTTCCATCTAAACTGCTGATAGCGAGAGACGGGACAAATGAAACAGGGCCCTGACACAATATAGGAGAACATATTATCAAGGATCCATCTGTGACTCTGCCAGGCAGCCATTACAGAAAAAATATACAAGGAATCATCTAGCTTCAGCAAGAAAATATATGACATTGATAAAAGGCTGGTATTAGAAATCATTACAAGGTGATCCGTACTAGGAAACAATAGATTCCATTAGGTCTCCAAGGAAAAATATGATCTGTGGGGGCATTTTATATAAATTTTTTATCTACATCTTTTAGCAGATAGCTTATTATTGCTATGATGTCTACAGTGTGGAAGGAGGTGACTGCCCTTTCCTTATTTTGGCATTCCCCCAGATACAGAAAAATAATGAGACTAGGATGTGTTTACTGGTAGCTGATTGGTTGGATTTAGTTCAGCTGCAGACTGGTGCTTCAGATGTACTGGTACTTCCTGCTGGGAGAGATGAAGAGAGAGCTGGTTGTTCACAAAGTGAAACACTGATAAATTAAAAGAAAAAAAAAGATGATTTTAAATGGTGATTCGAGTAATTTCTATATCCATGACACATTTTCAGTGGATTAGGACACAGTTGGACTCTTCCTACTGGGCTTTTTAAAATACTTTTATGAAATCTTAAAATATTCAAAAGAACTTACAGAACATTGAAGGATCTGTAAAAATACCCATAGACAAATCAGGGTGTTATTATTAGACCAAAGCTTGGGTATATTGGGTGTAGTGGTGTACCTTTAATGGAGGCAGAAAACGAGTACCTGGGGGAAAGAAGGGGCCAGGCACTGAACATTCTCTCTTGTTGATATGAAAGCTGTCACTAGGGGGAGCTCCCTGCAAAATAGATTATTACAGCAACTGTTTAAATTCCTATGCACTGAGCTTCCCCTAGTGGTGTGAGCAAACAGCAAGCTTTGCAATATATTACATGAAATGAAGCAATGTTTTACAGTTGTTCAGCAGTGATGAGCGGCATGGGCAATATTTGAATTCATGAATGATATTGTAATAGGGCTGAATGCCCTAGGTATCACAGGCAGATGCCTAAATGTATACAGCACTGTGTACTCAAAAAGAAGGCAAGATGGTGGTATCCTAGAAAATCACCGCTCAAAATAAATGAGCTCAGTGAGTGCCAACTCTTCAGTGGTGTGGGATTGTCAGCATATGTCACCCCTTTATTTATCACCACTGGCGACTGGGAGGCAAGAACAAATGTCTGAGATGGGGATATCTGTAGGGTCACCGAAGTAAAGTGGCCCCACATCCCCCAAAAATATAGATCCAAACAAAGGTCTAAAATACGCTAAAACATGTCAAAAATGTGCTCTAAGGATGTCCTGCTTTGTAGCTTGCATTATACCCTACGCGTTTCAACAGAATGTATCTGGCTCATCAGAAGCAAGCAGTATAGAGGACTAGAATGTTCAAGATAACAACAGAGACGTGCATAGACGACCACAACTGATGGTGTGTGGTCGTAAAGTAGCCGAGGATAATGTACACAATGATACAATGTAACGCAGCCCCCTCTGATAATGTGAGATGTGGGATTTCCCAATACGCACAGCGCAACGCCGGCTGGGGGCAGGCATAGAATGAGACCCCATCGCCGTGTATGTTACCTGAGCCCTGACTTGGTAAATTATATAAGAGGGGGATGCACCAGATAATAGGAATTTCATAGGCAAGTGTTAGTATAAAGAAGGGCACAGCATAAACATATAGGGTATATTTGGAGCAGGTATGTGTTACCATACATATAGAATCATTGATCAGTGGTGTCTAAATGTGAATTACAATAACTGGGGCATATGGGAACCGTGTGCAGTTAGTGATGGAGAACCCCATGACTTACGTTATGATCTATGACCCACACAGAGATGGTTCAGTCCAATGCCCCAGAAATTAGGCTTGTCGCCATCTCTGGTAATAATGAACTATATCTATTGATATGGATAACAAAACCTTGTTCTTGTTGTTATTAATTTCGAAGTATGCAGTGTAGCCTGAAGTGGCATACTCAACATCCGGATCTGAAGATGATGACTATTATGAAATCCAGTTCACCATGTTTACTGTACAGATAATTCACTACAGAAAATGACTGTAGATGCATGCTAGTCAATGAGATTTGGTCATTCAGGCCCTTTGGTTCGACAGTGCGAAGCCTGAATATCAATTTTGCCTCTTTTTTCAGAACCAATTTGTCAAAATTGCCACCGAGTGGAGACCGCCTGACTGCTTCCACTCCTTGAAATTTCAAAACAGTAGGATTGGCCCTGTGAGCCAGCCTAACATGTGTCGCAATGGGGTGTCATTAACGTTTCGAATATCAACCAAATGTTCACCAATCCGCCTTCTAAACTCACAAATTGTTTTCCCCACGTACTGGATGCCACACTCGCACGTGATGAGATATGCTATTCCAGATGTTTTGCAATTTATGAATGAACGAATGGTGAAAACCTTCCCCGTCTGGGAACAGGTAAAATGTTTGCCTGGCAGAATGAAATTGAAGGCCATACAGTCACCACACCTGTAGGTACCTGTAGCTATGTTTCTTAGCCAGGTTGCCATAGCAGGGGTTTGAGGGAAACTGTGGACTAGGCGGTCTTTTAGATTATGTCCATGACGATAAGTAATAGATGGAGTATCTCCCACCAAATGTCCGATGTCTGAGTCTGCTTTCAGGATACCCCAATATGTGTTCAGAATATTCCGTACTTGTTCATGTGTGCAATTGTATGTTGCAACAATACGTGGAATATTCGTTATCCCTATTGCTGCATATTGAATGTTGATGTGCAGTGTGAAGAATCTTGGACGGGTATCCTCTGGGTGGTGAAGAGTGAGGAGTGAAGTACTGAAAAAATTCAATTTGGTTGCTTTGCTGAATTTTACTTAAAAATTCACTTTGTGACAAATTAGTTTGTCACAAAGCGCATTTCTTTGTAAGTAGCGGGTGCAATGACAGGGACCGACGATTGCACCGCTCCCCGTCATTGTACCCCTCAGATGCCACATTTATAGCGGATTGCAGCATCTGACAGCAATAATACAGTTTAAAAAAATTAATAAAATCTTATATACCCTCATCCATTTGATCGCGAAGAGCTGCCCGTTGCCACCCTGATTGCAGATCCAGCTTGAAATCTTGCACAGCCCATGATTACATCATCATGTTGGCCGGCGTGGTGACGTCATTCGTCACCGGGCACGGAATTTCGTTCGGGATTTTCAATCAGGATGGCGGTGGCAGCTGTATGATTTTTTTAAATTTTTTACCGCCATTACAAGACAATTGTTTCGTTACCACGAAGCATGAGGAAATTCTACTTCGCAGCAATTCAAATTTTCCCTGAAATTCAGATTTAATTTCACTTTATGGAGTTCCATTCGCTCAACACTAGTGGTGGAGGCCATTTAGCAACTTTTTTTGCTTCCACCTCCTGATCATCTACGATAAACTTGTAAATAAAATATAATCACTGTTTATGACATCAGCTATTGTGGACATGCTGCCTTGCAGTATTTTATGTAAATATATTTTAATTATAAAGTATAAAAACATATTTAGATATAGTATAAAGTATAAAAACATATTTATATGATTATTTACCTACATTATAAGCAAAAACAAAGTGCAAGAATTTTTTTTCTTTTTTTAAAGAAGTTAAAAAATACACAAAAACAACTCCGGGCCAATGTGTATACGTATTTGAAGAAGCATGACAAAACATAAAACAAAATACTTTTCTTTAATCCTCTAAATCCCTCCGCACTAAATAGAATGTCGTTTTGACATGTGATTTATTCTTTTTTTGAATTATAATTGTTAAACAGAGAAACAAGTGTAAATCCTCTGAGCAGATTGGGGTGTCTGCTATGCAAATACCAAACTGCAACTTGGTCTCTTTTTTATGATAAGTCATTTTGCGCAGTAGTTTTATTTTTTTTTCCCGATTCTTTATAGCTCAGTTTTAAGAACCTTAGAGGAAATAAAAGAAAACTTTTCTTTGTTGACCTGACATTGAAATTTTAATGGTTTTATAATCACTAATATCTACTCATTGGTACGCATCTCCCTGCTCATACCAATGAAACGCCTTTGGCACTTTGGAGCGTCTCGTCTCAACCATAATGTATTAGCATGAAATTAGGGCACATTAATGCCTTATCACATTTTTTGTACAATGTTATACATCTAAGAAAACAAAAACAAAAAAAAAAATCAAAAATAAATTAAGAAAATGCATCACAATGTTTCGAGATTTATAACCACCTTGATGGAGTCTGTTCTGCTCGTGATTTAATAATGTTTCATTTTATTTAAACTCGTCCATGGAATATATTAGGAATGGAAACAGCTAAGATATTTGTATAAGCCGGCAGAAATTGCAATATTTCCCTGTCAACCTTAAATTATGTCTCCGGGAAACTTTTTCCGAACATCCAGCTTATTTTGAAAAATTATCCCTTTTAACTTCTTGAAATAAAATCCTATTTTGAGTTTAGGAATATTATTTTATACATTGAAATGACAAGCTAAATGCTGTTACCGCAAATGACGCTCTATCCGTCTTGAAATTTATTGTGTTTCCTATTTATGTTTACAAGACGCTGAGTACTTATCGGAGACTCGTACACCACTTGTTTTCCAATATGAAACCTAATAAAATCTTTCAGCATAATTGACAGTGAATAATAATGCACTTTTATAAACTGCTCAAGGTAAGTTTATTTCATCATTCTAGCAGCAATATGAAGATTGTTGGGGAAAAATAGAATAAAAAATGGCCGTAGCCCTAGACTTTTAGTACCCAATTGCAGAATTATCCAAGATCAAATTCCTGTGTACGTACATTTATGATTATTTTTATTTTATTTTTTAAAGGGTGTCTCACCAGACTAGTTTTTTTTATTCCATGTAATAGCTTCTATAGTAACAAAGACCTGACACAGTTACTCACTAAATTTCATTTAGAACCTCGGGGATCAGGAAAGAGAAAATCGATTGACAAATTGATTCATCTCAACAGCAAGAGTTCTTAACCCTGACTCATACCACCATCTCTACCTGCTTGCACGATCCACCCTAAACAGCGGACCACAACTGGTCGACAATCCCTTCCTAAGTACATACAGGGGAAGGGAAGAACAGGGGAAAAAATATTAAACTAGTGACAGATTGGTGGCCACAAAAACAGCTGGCAAGCCAGGTCAAAACCAAGAGAAACAAAACAAAACAGAGTCAGAACCATGCCAAAGTCAATACCGGGAGAACAAACAGGGAAAACCGGAAGTAGACAAATCAGATACTAATGTCAAGGTTCAGATTCTCATTTAAAGGTCAAGATCAGGGTCCAAAATTAGAGTTTGGAAATCCAGTAGTTAATACACTGAACAGGGCTAGTGAGGTAATCCAATAACATTTCCAGGTAATTTGAGGTTCCCAGCGTTACATGACTGGTGGAAACAGTGCATTAGACGTGGAGAAAGACCTCTAATTGGCCAACAATCCTGCATACGGAGCACCCGTCCTTGTTCCTCTGACAACCAGACACCATTGGTGCTGCCTGAAGAGGAGGATGCCTTCCAGCCTCAGAGCCAGCCTGACATTCTCCATCTGTGATAGGCTGCCCCACTGCAGGATAATTGACAAGACTCTTCTAGGTTTACTTATGGATGTTCCTCATGTACATATGACTTTGAGGCCTTTGCACATGGCAAAAAGTATACAGCACATACCTTGTTCCAAGAACAAATGGTAGCCGCATGAGATTTCAATTTGGATGCCAGTGACGGAAGAAAATGCAAAGAAAAAAAAAGGGAATACAAAGGGGACGGACTTGAGAAGGATATCCCAGCAATATCTGAAGAATTTGGTTGGATTGAGACTTTGAGAAGTTGCCACCTAATTTGCAAACCAGATTAAAGTTAGCTTTCTTGGAAATAAAAACTATGAATAACCACAAAGTTAGGTGTCCACTGGTTTCTAAGTTGCCTACCAAGTGTGGGGAGTCTTAAGGTAGGGTAGGTATAATTCACCTGATGCCCTGCAAGGAACTAAATACAACGGAAATAGAATGTAGATAACGCTGAATGAACCATATTCTAACCTGGAGGCACCTGGTAGGTCTCTGAGAAGAAATGTCACCATATCTCTCTGTATAAAATCCCTGTGATACCTAAGGGGTTTTTACATTATTGTATTTTCAGTCTGAATGTTTAATATGTTTTATGCTTCAACATTAATTTAAGCCATATTCAAAACAGTCTGATAAGAATTTAGCTATAACGAGTGGTTATGAGCTGTCAGGAATTCAAAGATAAGGGCTATGCATAACCATCAGAACAGCAACATGGTGGAACTCAGCGTAATGGCAAAAGACAAAATTGAGTCTGAAAAATTAAACTAAGATACTCTGCAGATAGGCTGTAACTTAACCCTGTAGGACAAAAATTGCCCTTTAAAGGGCTTCTGTCAACTGAAACTGGCTGACCTGTTGCATGTGCATTTGGCAGCTGAAGGCATCTGTGTTGGTCCCATGTCCATATGTGCCCGCATTGCTGAGAAAAATGATGTTTTAATATATGCAAATGAGCCTCTAGGAGCAAAGGGGGTGTCGCCATTACACCTAGAGGCTCTGCTCTCTCTGCAACTGCCTCACCCTCTGCACTTTGATTGACAGAGCCAGGCAGTGTAAGCGTCATCACACCTGCCTGGTCCTGTCAAAGTGTAGAGGGTGCAGCAGTTGCACGGGAGGAGAGCCTTTAGGTGCAACTGCTGTACACCATTGCTCCCAGAGGCTCATTTGCTTATATTAAAACTTAATTTTTCTCAGCAATGCAGACACATATGAACTAGTGTTGGGCGCGAATATTTGAATCGCGAATATTTATCGCAAATATCAGCTCTTCGAGAATTCGCTATGTTTTAGAATATGGTGCTAAATTGTCGTAATTTCAAATATTCTACTTTTTTTTTCATCATTAACCTCCCTCTTGCTCGTGGGGCCAATGAGAAGGCTACAATGTCTTTGTCTGAGCTTAGCAACATCCCTAGCAACCAATAGGAAAGTTGACTACCCCTTACTATATAAGAACCTCCCCAGCAGCCATTTTCTGTAATGTAATGGAGTTCTGAGAGAGAGAGAGCAGTGAGATTGCTATGCTCTGTGCTTTGCTGTAAATACATTAGACAGTTAACTTAGATATATAATTCAGATTGTTAGGGGGAGATAGTCAAATGCTTTTTAAGACCACAAGAGTCTTTGTTTTGTTTATTCATTTATTTACCGTATTTTCACCCTTTAAAATGCACCTACATGTTAGAGGAGGAGTAGATAAATAAAAATATGTATTTTATTAAACCTCAGATCAGACCAACAATCAGACCCCAGTGTTAATCAGACCTCAGCTCAGAGTCCCAATCAGACCCCCAATGTTAGTAAGACCCTCAATCAGACCTCAGATCAGACCCGCAATGTTAATAGGACACTAATAAGACCTTAGATCTGACCTCCAATCAGACCTCATATCAGAGTCCTAATATGAATAAGACCACCCCATTCATACCTCAGATCAGACCCATAATGTGAATGGCCCCCAGACCTCAGATCAGAGCCCCATGCTCATAGCAAATAAAATAAAAAATCAACTTACCTCTCCTGCTCCGGACGCCGCTGCTGCTCCCAGGATCCAGCATCTGTTCTTCCTGCCATGTGCTATGCTGTTACCCAATGCTCACAGTGTGAGGTTACAGCGTGCAGACGTCCTCATTCTTTAAGCAGTCAAGCACAGCGAGCAGCCAAGGACCAGAAAGATGATATACAGCATATAGTGTGTTTTTGGGGGCACTCAATTCAACTGTCACACACGGAAAGGCTTGTAATCTAACTCCAATTGACACAATATTTATTCAAGAAAGACTTGATTAAAAAAACATATAAAAAAAACCTGTAAAACAATCCTAAAAGCAAAAAGCGAAACGTATTTCCTTAAATATTCGCCAATACAATTGATTGTCCACCAGTGGGGTCCCTTCTAGTGAATCAACCGTGTATAGTGTTAGTAAATCAACCGTAGATATAGTTCAAGAGTAAGTATATCCTTGTAACCCAAAAAGCTCCTGAAAGTTCTTACACTCCGTATCTTATTATGCAATATTACATACTCGTCCGTGCCCGATGTCATTTAGGCCATGTAACCTGAGATAGTATAATCTTTCATTCTCTCCACATTAGATGGTAAATAGTGATGCGGGCAATATATTCCCAAAGGGGATTACTGGTGCTATAATAATCGTTGTCCAGCACAGTCAATCACATGCCCATTCCATGCATCTTTAAACCACATGGGTATTTGCTTATACAGAGATAGGTAAGTATGAGATTGGGTTTACTTTACCACTTCTCGGCTGATTCGCAAACCGGTCTTCCCTCCACAATGTTCCCCGGAGTGTTCACCTGCCAGGACCTGCCGCGGCGTCCCACGTGGTCCTACCGTCATCCAGTGGCATCCCACGTGATGGTGGCAGGGATCCAATTGGTTGTATTGATCCGATTGTTCTGGACGCTGTAAGCAGCGTTTTTTAAATATTCCTGTAGACAAGTAAAATATTTAGTCCTTCTCAATTAAATCCGTCTCTATAAACACCTCAGTACTGAATCCCAAACGCGTTTCGGGGCAATTGAACCGGCCCCTTCTTTAGTCCACTGATATATATTGCCTGCATCACTATTTACAATCTAATGTGGAGAGAATGAAAGATTATACTATCTCATGTTACATGGCCTAAATTACATCGGGCACGGACGAGTATGTAATATTGCATAATAAGATATGGAGTGTAAGAACTTTCAGGACCTTTTTGGGATACAAGGATATACTTACTCTTGATTTAAACTATATCTACGGTTGATTTACTAACACTATACACGGTTGATTCACTAAAAGGACCCCATTGGTGGACAATCAATTGTATTGGCGAATATTGAAGGAAATACATTTTGCTTTTTGCTTTTAGGATTGTTTTGTAGTTTTTTTTTATATGTTTTTTTAATCAAGTCTTTCTTGAATAAATATTGTGTCAATTGGAGTTAGATTACAAGCCTTTCCGTGTGTGACAGTTGAATTGAGTGCCCCCAAAAACACACTATATGCTGTATATTGTAATTTCTAAAGACGGTACTAGGGTGGACCGTGGGGAGTGCACCTCGATCATATTGGGGTAGTGCGTGGAGCCACTGTGGAATATATTATTTAAGGACCAGAAAGAGGTGAGTACAGAGCCCAGGGAGCGCTTTCCAATCCTCCTGTACTAATGAGCGCTTCAATAATAGAAGCGGGCATTAGTATTCGCCCCATAAGATGCACTGACATTTTTCTTCCCACTTTGGGGGGACAAATGTGTCTTATGGGTCGAAAAATAGGGTATTTTTTCGTACCCAGGATATTTTTATTTTATTTTTATTACTTTATGTTTTTACTTGTGTTTTGTGCATTTAGTAAACTGATTACTTTGCAGGTAATTCCTATGTTAGATTTTATTTATTTTTTTGTACTTTTGGAACACTTTATTCTATCCAGGTCATATGAATGTTGCTCTTTTTTAAAATGACATTTTATAGAGCAGCTAACGTAATTCGTCTTTTACATGGACTCCTTTCATGTCCATTACTTTGCAAATTCCTTAAAGATGTTTAATTCGATGAGAAATGGTTGGATAAAAATGATAAATGATTTCATTCTAGAAGTCAGTACCAAAAACTAACCTGTTTCCTCATTCCATATCGCATTTCAGCTACTCTTAATAAAAAAATAATAATAATAATAATAATAATAATAAAAAGAAAAAAAGATAATTTTACTTGCCAGAAACCATGAGGCTAAAAAGAAAAAGTGAGAGACAGGGGAAAAAAAATCGACTTACATAATTCATGATTTTTATAGAAGACACGTTCGGGTCTTGCTCAGGAACAGTTTCATATTTAACTCATAACCAGTCTATACCACAATTTGAGTAATGAATAATGCAGAATATACATGCTTGCTTTGAACCTAAGTATTCTAAATTTGCTGACTGCCCCAAACAGCTCATTAAAAATAAAGAAAATGACAGGTTTGAAGCAGAACGATGCCATGATGGATATGCGGTTTACCGCTGGAAATGAACGTGTGAAAGAAAAAAGAAAAAAAAAAGATCTCCTTGTAACTTTTTCCCTTCCTAATGCAAGTTGTAAAGCGGAGAATTAATTATATTAAACCGGCTGTCTTCATTTTATCAATAAATTGGAGCCATTTTATGCTGAAGGTCCTGTGTCATTGCCCCTAGCACTAAAAATATTTTTTTCAACCCAAAACTGTGTTGCTACAGATACATTGAGATAGAATCATATATAATTACTTGACCCATTTACATGTCATTTTCCAGTGTTTTGCGTGCAGGAGATGGGGGTCTGCTCTCTAGCTATTTGTAACTTTGCTTGAAGAGGAATGCATTGGAGTTGTACAAAACATTAACCACCTATGCTCCAAATCTGCTCAGTTATAGACATTAAAGGGGTTTGTCAGCCTCATATATATATATTTTATATATATATATATATATATATATATATATATTACCGTATATATCACATCTCTATTTTCTGCTCTTCCCAGATCATCTTCTATTAAAGGGGTTGTCCCAAGAAAAATATTCTACAGTTTTCAAATCAGCACATGGATCTTAATACTTTTGTAATTGCATGTTATTTAAAATGTAGTATAGCCACTGAGTTATTCAATAAAATGTATCTGTACAGCGCCACCTGCTGTTTGTTCTTTTTCTTATTTACTTTGACCTGCTAACTGAGGCGGCCTCACATGCTCCGTTTTATCCTTCAACTGCCGCCTGAGCTGTGATAAGGAGAGCTAAGACACGCCCCCTGAGCTGCAGCAGAAAGGACACTCCCCTTGAGCTTTCAGCTTGATATAAATCTAGCACAGCAAAGAATGAGAAGATTTCCGGATCCATGTGAGGTACAGGGCTCGTTCTAGCTTTGTTAGAAAGAGATTGTCACGAACCATATGATTTTCATTTTTTTGCTTTGAAGTCAAAGGGGCAGTGGGTTTCTTGCCTGAATATAAGCACACCCTGCCCCCTTTCCCATTTGATTAATAGGATTTCCAACTCCTTCACTACTGGACGCTCGAGCGTAGTCTTACACAAGCGCCGTGTCCCCGCAATTCCAGCTTCTGCGCACTGTTCTCCTCCGCTGTGAGGTCGTTTTCAGAGGCTCAATGCTCAGACACTTGCACACGAGACTACGTACGACCGTCCTGTAGCTGTTCATGAAATTGTGTCACAGTAATCTTACTGGTAGAGCTGAGTCTGATTTCCAGGAAGAGAGATGTTCTCACATTGTATTTATTCTTTGGCATAATTAATGTGGATTATCTAAGGCGGGATTTTCTGCTCCTGTCATGGACTATCATCCGATGTGCGATATGGTATGGTTTCTATACTATTGGTAGGTGTTGTTTATTATTTTTTATTTTTGTTATGATTTTAATGCAGTCAAAATATACAGTATCCACCAGTTTCTTTGAGGAAGGGGATATGCAACCCTAAACAGCCTATACAGTGATGATGATCTTGAAAGAAATTACTTAAGACATGTCTCTTCCCTAGGGATGAGCGAATCGACTTCGTTTGAAACATTCGAAGTCGATTTGCATGAAACTTCATTCCAATACCGTATGGAGCAGGAGCTCCTGCTCTTTACAGGATTGGAATGACGTTTTATGCGAATTGACTTCGGATGAAACATCCGAAGTCGATTCGCTCATCCTTACTCTTCACTATGAGTGTACATTCAAACGATCGTAAGTGTTTTGCGGTCCGCAAATGTGTGTTCCGCATTTTGTGGAATGCACAGGGCCAGCCCTATATAGAAATGCCTATTCTTGTACGCGATTGTGAACAAGAATGGGACATGCTCTATATTTTTTGTGGGGCCGTGGAACAGAACTATGGATTTGAGGCCCCATTGAAATGAATGGGGAATGGATGCGGACCCAGCAATACGGTCTTCTAAATGCGCCCTAAATTGCTACAAAACGGGCCTTGTTAGAAGACCTATTCAAATTTCCTCGTTCTCACTATAGGTTTGAGGATGTGTGCATATACAGCTGGCGATATATCTCTTTAGGGGGCTTAGTGCGTGGTTTGTATTTATTTTGGGTCATTTGTACTACTTGTGATTCATATGCCGTTGATTGTGGGTCGCTTCTCAATCGTTGGTAAAACTGCATGAATGTACATTTCATTTTTAGTGATCAGTGAATTATTGAAAAGTTTTCTTCGCCAAATAAAAAAAAAACAACAACTAATTTTGTGAAAAAACGCATTTCTTTGTAAGTTGCGGGTGCAATGACATGGCGCAGTGATTGCGCCGCTCCCCATCATTGTACTCCTCAGATGCCGCATTTGTACATGATCGCGGCATGTGATATAAATAACATAGCGTCAAATTAAAAATTTAAAAATAAAATCATACTTATCTGATCCATTTGCTCGGTTCGGCCGCCACACCATCTTGCTTTAAGTGAAGCTTTAGCGCGAAATCTTGCGGGGCCCGTGATAACGTCATCACGCTGGCTGGAATGGAGACGTCATACATCACCAGGAGCGGGATTTCGGCAGAGATCTTCAAGCAAGATGGCGGCGGCGGCCAGCACGTCGCGAGCAAATGGATAAAGTAAGTATGATTTTTTTGTTTGTTTTTTTTACACCATTTGAGGTTAAATCGATTCGCTACCATGAAGCACGAGGAAGTTCGGCTTCGCGACAAATCAAATGTATCCTGAAATTCGGATCGAAGTACTTCAATACGCTCAACACTGTTCATTTTATATACTTGTTACTGCATCTTTTACTGCAAAACGAATGCGAATATGCTGCTCATTACAGGAATTTTCTTTCTTAGCCTAATGTGCCTGTTATCAACTAAAAAAAAAAATCCTAAATTCTCACGTCCTCTTCTAGTACATGACACTCTGCGGGCGCAGCCATGGCATCTGCAAGTGCTGGGAGCTAATTATTCTGTACTGGCTGATGGCGTCGTATTGGCGGGTCTACAGAGAGATAGTGTGCGCTCAGATGGCAGCTTAGATACAGTACTGAAGCATGGATCACCCAGTGACTGAATTCTTCATGTTCACATTAGGTTAGCACAACGGGAGACTGGGCAAGGAATTGTATTCTGAGTTGTGAATGGACTGTGTGAAGACAGGTCATTATCACCTACTGAGTAACAGGTAATCCAAGCACAGAGTCGCCATGACTGAGCCACATCACTCACAGATGAAATGTCTTGTGGGGAGGAACTTTTAGCCTGTTGAACTTTGCAAATGTCATGAGTTTCTCAGAGCCGACATGAAAAAGATGAAACTTTGGGAAGAATAAACAGCATCCGGAACTTTCTGACAAGTGGTGGTAAAAATACTACATTCCTGTGATGGAAAAAGTGCAGAAAGTGAGAAACACCTTTTGGCTTCTGCAGGTAAAATACATATATATGGATGTTGTTTTTATTACTATTGGATATATTATATATGTATTAGAGATGAGTTAATCAATTCTAATGAATCGACTCATCAGCAGAACTTCTTCAACTGTGGTCGTGGAGGTGGTGGCAGCTGTCCACCTGTAGTCTGGCCCTGCCTGCGCCACTGCTCTGATTGGCTGAGCACGGGTACAGGTTCTGCTTTACCTTCAGAGCAGCGGCACAAGCAGGAAATTGGCAGAGCCGGGCTAAATGTCCGATAATGTCAATCTTATAGCAGGTGGACGCTTCTTCACCTGTAGGGACAACCCCCCACCCCCACCCCACACACACAGGTGAAGTTCTGCTTAATCTATCTAATCTATGTATGTATGTCATGTATCTATCTATCTATCTATATATATATATATCTATATATATATCTCTATACTGTATATCCTTTTTACTATGTATAGATTCGAATGTACATGGCACATCTATCATCATGTTTTACTATCGTAAATACAGCTCTGGAGTATAATACAGGATGTGACTCAGGATCGATACAGGATAAGTAATGTATGTACATAGTGACTCCACCAGCAGAATAGTGAGTGCAGCTCTGGAGTATAATACAGGATGTGACTCAGGATCGATACAGGATAAGTAATGTATGTACATACTAGTGACTCCACCAGCAGAATAGTGAGTGCAGCTCTGGAGTATAATACAGGATGTAACTCAGGATCAGTACAGGATAAGTAATGTATGTACACAGTGACTCCACCAGCAGAATAGTGAGTGCAGCTCTGGAGTATAATACAGGATGTAACTCAGGATCAGTACAGGATAAGTAATGTAATGTATGTACACAGTGACTCCACCAGCAGAATAGTGAGTGCAGCTCTGGAGTATAATACAGGATGTAACTCAGGATCAGTACAGGATAAGTAATGTAATGTATGCACACAGTGACTGCACCAGCAGAATAGTGAGTGCAGCTCTGGAGTATAATACAGGATGTAACTCAGGATCAGTACAGGATAGTAATGTAATGTATGTACACAGTGACTGCACCAGCAGAATAGTGAGTGCAGCTCTGGAGTATAATACAGGATGTAACTCAGGATCAGTACAGGATAAGTAATGTATGTACACAGTGACTGCACCAGCAGAATAGTGAGTGCAGCTCTGGAGTATAATACAGGATGTAACTCAGGATCAGTACAGGATAAGTAATGTATGTACACAGTGACTGCACCAGCAGAATAGTGAGTGCAGCTCTGGAGTATAATACAGGATGTAACTCAGGATCAGTACAGGATAAGTAATGTATGTACACAGTGACTGCACCAGCAGAATAGTGAGTGCAGCTCTGGGTATAATACAGGATGTAACTCAGGATCAGTACAGGATAAGTAATGTATGTACACAGTGACTGCACCAGCAGAATAGTGAGTGCAGCTCTGGAGTATAATACAGGATGTAACTCAGGATCAGTACAGGATAAGTAATGTATGTACACAGTGACTGCACCAGCAGAATAGTGAGTGCAGCTCTGGAGTATAATACAGGATGTAACTCAGGATCAGTACAGGATAAGTAATGTAATGTATGTACACAGTGACTGCACCAGCAGAATAGTGAGTGCAGCTCTGGAGTATAATACAGGATGTAACTCAGGATCAGTACAGGATAAGTAATGTAATGTATGTACACAGTGACTGCACCAGCAGAATAGTGAGTGCAGCTCTGGAGTATAATACAGGATGTAACTCAGGATCAGTACAGGATAAGTAATGTAATGTACACAGTGACTGCACCAGCAGAATAGTGAGTGCAGCTCTGGAGTATAATACAGGATGTAACTCAGGATCAGTACAGGATAAGTAATGTAATGTATGTACACAGTGACTCCACCAGCAGAATAGTGAGTGCAGCTCTGGAGTATAATACAGGATGTAACTCAGGATCAGTACAGGATAAATAATGTAATGTATGTACACAGTGACTGCACCAGCAGAATAGTGAGTGCAGCTCTGGAGTATAATACAGGATGTAACTCAGGATCAGTACAGGATAAGTAATGTATGTACACAGTGACTGCACCAGCAGAATAGTGAGTGCAGCTCTGGAGTATAATACAGGATGTAACTCAGGATCAGTACAGGATAAGTAATGTAATGTGTGTACACAGTGACTGCACCAGCAGAATAGTGAGTGCAGCTCTGGGGTATAATACAGGATGTAACTCAGGATCAGTACAGGATAATTAATGTAATGTATGTACACAGTGACTCCACCAGCAGAAAAGTGAGTGTAGCTCTGGAGTATAATACAGGATGTAACTCAGGATCAGTACAGGATAAGTAATGTAATGTATGTACACAGTGACTGCACCAGCAGAATAGTGAGTGCAGCTCTGGAGTTTAATACAGGATGTAACTCAGGATCAGTACAGGATAAGTAATGTAATGTATGTACACAGTGACTGCACCAGCAGAATAGCGAGTCCAGCTCTGGAGTATAATACAGGATGTAACTCAGGATCAGTACAGAATAAATAATGTAATGTATGTACACAGTGACTCCACCAGCAGAATAGTGAGTGCAGCTCTGGAGTATAATGCAGGATGTAATTCAGGATCAATATAAGATAAATAAGGTCGCATATTAAAATGTTCTCTTGTTTAGTGGATCATTTTGTCAGATCTTTTGCTTGTACTACTGTCTGAGGTTAAAACAGCTACAGGTTTGCCTTTGTCTTATTCCTGTTGAGCAGTGTAGAAAGTGCACATCCTACAGAGCTTGTTCATCATACAAGATAATAGGAAAAGGAGATCAAAACTTCACTAATTAAAATATAACAAATTCTTTATTAGGGGAAGAATTACATTCACACACCTCCTAATGGAGGTTACAGCATTTTATAGCCCCGATCTTCAGAGGAAAACTCACAAAAACTTTTTTTTTCAAAGTGGACCTTTTCCATTCAGAGATTTCACTCACTCTAGGGGCCCGTTTTAAACAGATGTAGATTTAAAATGCTGCACATGATATTTTGCTGGAAAAACACGATAGTGATAAAAGGAATTAGCAGGGAGTATTTTTTTACTCCTACAGCTATCAGTATATTAGAAGATGATCCTTTAAGACTAGAAAAAAAAAAAAAGATCCAATCTTTTCTACTGAAAATATCATTTTTTTTTTTTACCCTAAAGGCAGTTATGAACTAAAGTGTGTTCCCTGCTGAGGCAGAGCTGGAAACTTCAGTAAACATGTATAACAATAAAATACATTCATTTTAGAGGAGATAGCAATTACTTTGAATGCAGACGATGCAATGGTGCAAAAAAAAAAAAAGCATTGGCATTGCAAATAATGGGAGCGCCAAAGATTCTTTTTACTGGGCATAAATGGTGTTTGCTACATTTTTATGTTTAGCCGACTATTGATTGTTAAATAAAAGATTAAAATTTGAAAAATTGCTGAATGGAGGGGCTTGTTTGGTGGTGCATGCTGGCAACATGGTGTCTCAATAGTTTGTATCATTCCCATGCAGTACTGTTTTCTAGGCTGACCAAAGGCAACATATACATGAAGATTGTATGTTCACCCCATGTCTGTGTTGGTTTACCCTTGGTTCTCCTGTTTTATTTGCTCACTAGATACTCAACAGACTAATGGCTTTCCTTGGAAATGGTCCCAGGCAGGGAAGTTATATAGCCTGGAGTCCTTAATAGGTTTTTTCAGGATTTTCATATTGATGGCCTATCTTCGGGATAAGTCCTTAATATCAGATTGTTGGGGTGTGACTCCTGGAAACCCCCGTGATAAGCTGTTTGAAGAGGCCACGGTTCTTGGTGAGTGCTTACACCTCTTCCTAGGCCACGCGACGTCACGTTCATCGGTCACATGGGCTAGGAACAGCTCAGTTCCATTTAGGTGAATGAGGCTGAGCTGTAATATGTACCTACCATAGCTATCATCAAATGAATGGCGCTTGTGCATGGTAAGAGGCTGCGATGCTCAACAGAGCTCTAGCGGGTGCCAGGGCGAACTCAAAGGTGTCAGACCCCTGACAACCTTATATACCATCACTCTAAAAATTATGAAAAACCTCTTTAATGGGCTATATCAGATGTGTAGCTAGGGCTAGACTCGGGAGGAATGTGCCCTGGGTATTGCATGCCAGGAGGCAGCAAGAACAGGTCAACAAGTGATATAATTTTTTATAGGATTATCAACTAGCAATCATATGAAATCAATTTGTAGCCATTAAATTGATATTAATGCCTAATGGAGGGTCCTGTTTGGTGATGCACACTGGTAGCATGGTGTCTCGGTGATTGGTATCATTCTCATGTAGTATTGTTGTTTTCGAGGTTGAATGAGGGCAACATCCACGTGGAGTTTGCATGTGTTCCCAATGCTTATGCTGTTTTTTTCCTGGGTTCTCCTGTTTTATTCCCACACTACATAAAATAGGTTTATTGGCTTCCTTTGCAAAGGACCCAGGGCGCATGTCTGAGACAGGGAACTTATATAGCATAAAGTCCCTGATGCGCTATATCACATCATGCATGGCTAGGGCTAATATCATTATCTTTAGGAAAAGCAATAAGGACTTGTGAGCACTCAATTTGGTTTCTATGTTACATATATGTATATTAGCCCCATAGGCCCCTACTAATATATGCCAAATGATCAAATATTCTGGGTATTCTGAGTATCCGTCAAAATTATGTAAAAGTTGCCCATGACAGTAACTCTTGATACCTATAAGAAACCTTTAAAAATCATGTCTATCATTTCAGAGGTGTGTCACCAGTCTTCTAATTCTGGTTTTGGCAGAGTTTAAATGATCTTTTAGAGCTTTAGAAGCTTTTACAGCTCATTGTGGCCTCATGCATTGACCTAAATGGTGGATTCTCTTTGGCGAAACATGTCGGGGGTAGTTGTAGATTTTAATAACATCTGATCACTCTGTTGTAGCTTAGTCCTTGTCTGGACACCAAGCATTTTAACAGGGACATAGGAGGTTGCCAGTTGGCCCATACCAGATGGCCAGTTAGCCCACATAGTCTGCCAAGTTCACATAGGAAGTGCTGTGGTGTGTGTGTTGTATGATTGAACTCTGACAGCTATTGACATACTGTCCGACCAGTGTGTTGTGAAGTGTGTGTATCTGTTAATAACATAGGACACAGAGGCAGTGTGTCTGGTAATTATATAGGACACACTGTAGCAGCCCTCAATAACCAACACAAAGTATCATTCAACCACAACCTTTTAGTTCTTTTGCACACCCTCTTCTGTTATTAGTGTGGCGTCAACACAACTCTGTGGACGCCTTAATATCACGAAAGGGAGTGTTTCAATTTCTGGCTAGAGATTCTGGCCTCTAGGTATATAGAGGCCGTAATACTGGCGTTCAACCGAAGTGGATATTTTTCAGTAAAGTAGGATGAGAGATAGTGCACTTCTCTGGTTCCTAAAAAATCCTACCAAAAATAAACCATAGATCTCAGAGTGACAACTTTAATTTTAAGCGTCAGTTAGGCTCACGGCCATTTTACGTTTATTTACAATTAAAAGTGAGGTTTTAAATAATATTCGTCTTGGACCTGGGTCAAGATAGGTTAAAGCCCTTTTTTTAGGCACTGACCTCATAAATGCTCATTTTAGCCATATTCTCATCTGTTTGATAAGAATTTAACTATAAAGAGTGTTTATGAGATCAGGTTATAAAAGATAAGGCTTCACAAGAGCTGTCAGCTGACAGAACTCAGGAGGGACAGTCTGCAAATAGAGTGATTTTTAACTGGCATGTATCACAAAAACTGAAGAAAATCTTTTAATAAAAACCCATTAAAATTATGATTTTTAGCCCAAAATGAGTAAAATGCAATTATAAAAAACATTGCTTCGAAGGTGTCCATAACCTTTAAATACCTGTCTTTAGGAAGCACATGATGCTGGTGCTAACACTGATTGTCCAGGTGTCCCCACTCACTGATCGGCGGACCAGCCCCATGATTAGCAGGGCTGGTTGCTGCAGTGGTAGATCAATGCTGCTGGGCACAGTTGCCTGTGATTTGGTCTTTTTGCCTCACCTGCTTAGCTTATGTTTCATATTCCCGGACTTCACCTCTGACTGCTGATTCTGGTTCTGACGTTACCTCCTGGTTTTGAACCTGCTTGGTATAGTACTCTGCATTTGTTTGATCTTTAGATCTGATGGTATTCTCTTGTTTTGACTCGGCCTATCACACTTACGCAATTTACAACCTGTGCTCAGGTCAGGGATTGTTGCCCAGTTGTGAGCTGCTGTTTAGGGTGGATCGTCCAAGTAGGTAGGGACAGTGGTGTGCGTGGAGGTCAGGTACTGCTCCCTACCTAATATGACAGGCAAAGTCAGATTTTACCCCAAAACTTAGTTATTCCTCCGTTGCTCATCACTACACTACAGCAGTAAGAAGACCATTTAAATACAATATCGTAGGGAGCGAATAGACTAATGTTTAAAAAATAATAATTCAGTTCCAATAGGTTCAGATCTCCCTGGCGCCAGCCGTGATCACAGGGTGATGGACAATATAAAGTCATTAGACTTGAGCTATGGTCGCCCATTACTAATTTACTTAAACTTTTCTTCAGTCTGGACGGATCATTAAATGAAAGCAGCACCGACGGCGGAAAAATCTCTTATTTATCGGATGTTACCAACCTGATTTATGTATTTTTGTCTTTAGAACTTTCAAAAACAGGTTCAATAGTTGACGTGTTCAATTTAAAATAAACTGTTTGGCTGTAAGTAAATTTTTAATGCCAGGCTATAGATCTCGGCAGAGTACAGTAGGTCATGATGTATTTCTCTAACACGGAATATATTTAAGTCAAAACTGACATGATGTAATAGCTAATCTATCTGATTCAAGACACTGCTGTAAATGCTATCTGTGTAATGCCTTAATTAATAGTTGCTATATCTGATTAAGTGAATAATGCATGTGATTTAATGGGATTGTTCAGTATTAAGTTCAGAACAGAGAAGGCAATTTGTCTTTTCTTCTTCTTCTTTTTTTTAAACAGAGAATAGATTTTTTTCCTTGTCCAAAAAGTAAATTATCTGTTTCGACATAAACGAAATCAAGGACACATTACTGTAGCTTTCAATGGCTTCCTATTATGACAAGTTTGTCATCAAGTGGACTTTTAGCCTGGGTTGTGTTTCAAGCTGTAAAAAGCATTTTCTACTGATGCAGAAACTTATTGTCGATGGTTGATAGATGGCGAAGGTTCACTCTGTGCATTGTGTCTCGGTTATTGTCAATCGGTTACATTATTGCAGAGGTTGAAAAAAGAAGCATATAATAAGGCAAGTCAGTCTAATACAATACGCCATGATACTAAATGGAAAATGATATTTTTTTTTGCCTTTATTGGCCAGGTTGCAGTAAATATTAGTGGGGCCTTCTGCAGACATTCCAATGGGGAGAATTCAAGTCAATATCCCAGTTTTCTGCCATAGAAAAGGTACACATTTTGAAGTCACTTTTGTTATGGCTGACGAAGGAGGTAAGTCGCTTCCAAAACACATTGCAGTTTTGTCAATAACTTTTGTATTGTCCACCATGTTCAGCTCCCCATATCCTGTTTTTTATTTACAATTTATTGTAGTATATCAGGATGCAGGAGGGAGCAGGGTCCATTAGTACTTCAATCTATTCTTCACGCCTATACCCCTGGTCCAACACAATTCTATCTAGTAATCAGGGTCCGCTCTGGGGCGCTACACTGGGATGCGCCTCAGCTTCTTTCTCTGTGAGTCAAATTTTGAAGCAAGTCCTGTTGTGCACAAAAATTTGCAGCTTTCCCCCCTTATGTGCCATATCCGCCATGATTATAAAAAAAAATGGGTGGAAGGGATGAGCTGTAAGCGGGACCTGCCCAAAACATTAAGCAATACTTGGGACAGAAAACTGGCGTACAGAAATCTATAACAGCAAGGAGTGTAACTCCCAAATATACGTTGACCTCCTGATGGTAAGTCAAAATTATTAAAGGGAACCTGTCAGCAACAAATGCACCATAAACGGCAAGTATTGCCTTACAGATGTTGTCATCATGTTCCTAAAGATGTTTTTGTTTTAGATGTCTGATGCGCATGATCGATAAAAAATGACTTATTTCCTTGCATGCCATATGTAAATGAGGTTCTTGAAGTAAAGGGGGCAGCGACTTGCTTGTTTGAAGTCAAACTCACCTCGCCTCGTTTCTGGCCCTTTGTATTTCATTGATGGCCTGTGGTGTACTTTCAGGTGCTATTCTATCCTCACATCTCGCTTATGCGTCATATCCTGAGGAAGCGAGATGCGAAACACGCATCGGCATCTGAGCCACACTGGTCAGTGTAATCTTCTATTATGCATTCCCGAATGAACTATGTTTAGCATATATTGCACTAGGCACTTTAAATGTTATTTATTGTAGGAGTGAGTATTATCCCCTAATGGATTTGGACTTTTGGATACTTATCTATTTATTTCATCTGTGGGGAATTGGACTATACATAGGGTGCAGCATAGGTCTGCGCCTAGTTCATTGATGGGATCTTTTTTGGTGTGTTACAAACCCACTGTGGTTCTGTTCTTTTGTATATGTATGCCGCTGCTACTGATTTTGTATTATTATTTGAGATGAATTCATAAAATATATATTTGGATCAATTGTGTACTGTGTATTTATTTCCTTGTTGGTCTGGTAACTACTACTCCTATATTTATTTTACAAAATTTTACCAGTTTTTTGTTTTTTTATATTTTAAGGGGTCGAGTGACCTCTTTAGGGTCTTGATCTTTCTCAAAATCAGTGATAACTGCAATGAGTCCACTTGATGACCCATTACACTGCAAGCCAGGACTTTCCTCAGAATGGCAGTCAAAGTGGTCCCCTAAAACTGCCAGCCAGAGCTTCCCTAACAGTACCAGTCACAGTACCCTCTTAAAACATTTGAAACATTTGCTCTTGGGACCTGTATTCACACATTATTCTGACCACTTCCTAGTTTCCACATTTGCAGCGCATGGCTCAGGGAAGTCACGTGTTATGAGCTGGCTTGGTGGGTATATAAGGTATATGATAGGCTGTCTGCACACATATCCCTTGTTAAAGGGGTGATTTATCAGAAAGGATGAATTTTGGCTTTCAGGCCAAGGATAGCAGCATTTCTAATACTGTGCAGTTTGTGAACTGTTTGCGTGTTGCTGTGGTGATAGTGTATCGTGAGGGACAAATGACATAATTGCAAATAAGCAAAGTGGAAACTGTATGCCGTTGATATAAAAGATAAACGTTAGCTGCAAAAGTGAACAAGAGCAGACCGATACTTTACAGTGGAGCAGCTCCCCACCAAAATGAACCAAGGGGCCTACAGACGTGTGTCTAAAGCAACAGTTCAGTGAACCCTACTGCATATGGGCTCCAAGGCAGACAGATGGTCACTGCACCTCTGCTAATGAAGTTTCATCAGCAAAAAAAGGTTAACTTTTCAGTGCAGTATCAGAATTGGACTTCTGCTGATTGGCAAAGGATTGTCTTCACTGACCAGTTACATTTTCTGCTTCATTGAATGGATCGACATTGGTGTGACAGGCAAGAAACATCAAAGAGCAAACACCCTGCAACCAAGCTGTTGCAGGGTGCAGTGTTATGGTCTGGGGAATGTTTTTCCAAATGTACCAACTTCTCAGCCATGTGGAAGGCACTCTAAACCGATTTGGGTATGAATCCATCCTTGTAGATTACATACACACATACATGCTGATTTTCTTCCTTGGGGCAGATGAGATTTTCCAGCAAGACAATGCAACATGTCACACAACTAAAAATGTCCAGTATTGGTTGGAAGAGCATGACCAAGACTTCCAAGTGCTACCCTGGCTCTCTAATTAACCAGACTTGAAACCAATTGAGCATCTGTGGGACCACCTTGATAGTGGCTTTCGCACTATAGATCCTCCCCCCCGCACCCTCAAGCAGATGTGGGATGCACTGCAGTCAGCATGGCTCCAGATACCTGGGACAACCTTCCAAGACCTTACTGAGTCCCTTCCAGCCTGTCTAGCTGCTATCCATGCTCCACACGTCGTTTTCTCTGGACATTGGCTGATGGTAATAATAATATGACTCGACTATGTATAAGCTGGCTCTAGATATTTGTAGGCAGACCCATTCCATGTCATTGGAATCTTCTGTTTATGGCCAACTCTATAGACATTGAGTGTTTTCGAGGACTTCCTTGTAAGAAATGTCTACATCCCCTCCTGTAGTGAAATATAATATAGTCTTCTCAGCGGGGTTAGCAAGGTGCAACCAGACAAAAATGACAAAAGTTCCTTTTCATCTATAAGATGAAGTTATAAAAGAAATCATATTTTCTAAACACGCTTTACATTGTATCAAACAATAGAAAATAATTATCCTCCAGTTTATTCAGAGTTGTAACCTGAAGTGTTAGATAACATGGAATAAATTTTAATCGTAAAATGTTTCATCAGTTCTTTTTTTGTTCCTTTTTTTTTTTTTTTACCCATTTTTCTAAAGCGAAATAATGTAGACATAACTAGGGAAAGCAATCGCTTCAATTACTAAGCTCTTTCAAAGTAGTTTCCAAGGTAACTGCTCCATCTCATTTTGAATCTTTTTTTTTCGTATTCACCTTCTCTATATATTGTTGACTTTCATGAAGCCGTGGATAAATTAGAGTTTAATATTAATTAAAAGAAGAAATAAAGACAGATCTTTTAGTCCATTCAGACTTCCTTTGTAGACAGCAACCTTCGTGTTATGAGAGTCTTAGTGAAATGCAGGCATTGTTTTCTTGCACAAAATTTCTCCCTGCTTTCATGTTGTGACGGCATGTTAAATTAAATTGTTTAGCAATATTCTAAATGGCAGAATTTGTAGTCGATGAATTCAATGTGAAGAGGTGAAAGTAGAGTCTTTGCCAAGACTTCAGGGGCTGCTACGGGGTCTGTACCAGCAGGGTGTCCGGACAACAGGAACAGGAAGAGGACAAAATATTCAGGGTCCATAACTTGTACAGTCCTGTCTGTGTGAGAGGGGGAAAGAAAGGAGCAAGAAGCACAGACGGGGGCGGATTGGCCATAGACCTTATAGGAAATTTCCCGGTGGGCCGATGCCCAGGGGACCGCCTGAGCCTTCAACACGGCCGGCCAGTGGAAGTTTTTGGGGATGTATTTTGTGCTGCTAGCATTATTTTGTGATGGACTGTGATATTTGTCTTTATAGGGGTGGTTTAATGTGCCACAATATTGTATTGCTGGCCCTGCCTTCAATCAATTAGGACCTGACTACAAAATGGGACCATTTTTAGTATTTGTATACAGTAGCCTTATAGATGAGAGGCAGAGAACACCCACAGAGCCCATAGCATGCAGCAAAGAAGGTGCAATACATAAAGCAGCTAATACAGTATAATAGTTGCAACCTGGCTATTCTACTGTACGTACCGTATGCAGGAGCACATATCCTGTAAAATGGTTGAAGACCGGAACTTTGCTTTATTTTTAATTACTGATCTCCCTGAAACCTGGAATCTAACTGACTGCTATGGAAACTGCTGCACATTTTGCTTTTTTTTATTACATATTGTAGGTTCATCATTGCACGCAAACTTTAATTTGCACACCTTTGTTTGTGCTCGGTCTGTTCCCTAATAGACCTGCCATTCAGTTCACTCAGTTTGAAACATAGTTTTTTTTCCAGTGAAATAGCTACTTTTGTAAGTGTGATTACACATAATTGGGAAATATTTTATTCTCATTGTGCCAGAAAATAGCGTGTAAGCTAGGCTGAATTTCTTTATAAAATACTTTATACCACGGGCTGACCCAAATGGTCTGTCCTATACACGTACACTAAAATATATACTATACTAGATACGCTAAGGCTGAAAGGTGTTCTCCATAGACTCTATATTAGGTAAAGGGCCCCAGATTATGGAACAATAATTCATTGGAGATTTTTAAAGGGATCTCTCCATCTTAAAGGAATGACATATTGCTAGCATATGCCATCACTTTATGATCAGTTGGGGTCTGACCTCTTGGACCTCTCCCATTGTTAGATTGATTTGGCACAATTTACGCCCCGGCCACCCACTGTGCAGGGAATTGCTGCTGAAACCATTCACTTTAATAGAACCATGCACCCACAGAGGATGATTGGGGCCCTGCTCTGCGGGGGAAGACATTGTGAAAGAGCCCGAGTGCTAAACCACCCCTGTGGCACCTTCATTCTAAGGATCAGTACAACTATGGAAATCCCAGAGGCTGGAACCACATGATCTTATACTGCTGGGATATTCTAGCAATATGCCTTCAAATTACAATAATATGAAAATGCGCCTTTAAATCAATCTTTTATGAACCTGGGGGGTAACGAGAAGGAGAGGAAGAAACAAAGAGGCAGAGAGAAAGAAGGAGGCAGAAGGAACAGGAGAGAACAGAGAGAGGGGAGAAACAAGGAAGATGAAGAGAAAAAGAGATGGAGAAATAGAGAAGGGGTAAAAACTAGAGAGGGGGGGGGGAGAGAGAAAATATATAGGAGAAAGAAAGAAAGAAAGAAAGAAAGAAAGAAAGAAAGAAAGAAAGAAAAATGTATTCTTTGCCATACTGTTCATGTATTTCTTTTTAATATCTGTTCGGAGCTCTGCAGTCGTTTTATAAAGATATCGTAGAAAAAGCAGAACTTTTTTTTGAGACTGTTGTTCCTGTAAATAAAATTAATGGCTTTCTTTAATAAGGACAGAGCTGCCAATCTGAATCCACGGGATCCATCATGTGTGCTTACAGAAATAAAAGAAATCAGAACACACGGGGAACGTAATTCACTTGTTCTTGAAGGATTAAATGTTCAGTGGTGGCAATAATTATTCACAGAGTTAACAAAAAGTATCAAAGGTTATAATAATACAAGAACAGCAACAACCTGCACCGAGTGCTTGAAGTTATTGGTTCAAAATGTATTGTATTCACTAGTTATACTCTATCTATTTATCTATCTATCTATCTATCTATCTATCTATCTATCTAGTAAAAAAAATGCTACTTTATTTACCGGGTAAAAGCGACGTTTCGGTGCACCCAATGGCACCTTTATCTATCTATCTATTATTTATCTACCAATCTATCTATCTATCTATCTATCTATCTCTCTATCTCATATCTATCTACCCATCCATGTTATTTTCTATCTGTCTATCTATGTAACTAATAAACAGAAAAGAAATTGGCAGGCAACACAGCAATAAAAGAGTAAGGTGGAGTGCCAGCGGCTACAGAGGCGATCCACCAACCCGACAATGTAGATAAAAAATTAACTCCGCGGCACTTCCAAAAAATAAAGGTGCGTTTATTCCCCAAATAACAGTGACGTTTCAGTCCACAATATGGAACCTTTCTCTAGCAGTGATAACAGCAATCGTAATTGATAATTACAGACAATAAATCAATTAATGTGAATAATAAATTCAATATTATAAAAAAGTGATAAATTCATACTACTTAGAGGGATGTGATGCTTTGTTTAATTTATGATCTTTTTTTACTTAGTGTTTAATGGTCAACACATGTGTGGGGTTCTCTTGCCGATAATTCGGTGTGATCCCCCTAGGTTTGACTGTGCGTGTCTGATGATCCTCGTGCATCACAATGGCATGGGATCATTGGCTACAATTTTTATTGTGTTTACTATGTATAGCGTACACATATGTGCCCTACACCCCTGGCGGGGGGTCTGAAACTGGGGTCTGCTCTCCTATGTATTGCGGTTACGGTATAGGGTCTGATGTCGATCCATACTGTCGCTCTTTCCATATTACTCATGAACATGTGTTTTACCCTGCATCCCTCTCCTATTTATTTAATTTGCTTATACACATGCTTTATGAATATACAGTGCTCCCTCAAGATACAATGGCCTCAGGATACAATATTTTCATCATACAATGGCCTTTTCTGACCCATCGTAAGTTGAAACAAGACTCAACATACAATGCCTCAGACCCAGATCCAACCAATCAAGGCCACTTCTCTGGTAAAATTGCTGGATTAGTCACTAGTTAGCAGCTATTCCTGACTGTTATATGTAAGGACTTGTTTTATATGTCTTAGTTATCTGCTTATTTTTATTAAATCTTTATTTTCTCTTATCTTGGATAATATTTTGAGGCTTTGGAACCAATTATTCAACTTATAATGGTTTCAACATACAATGGTCGTCCTGGAACCAATTAATATAGTAACTTGAGGGACGACTGTATAGGTTACCACATGGACGTTTAAGGTTATTTAATATATGTATTATGTTACATTAAAATAGCGGCCCGGTTGATATATCGTACCCGTTTTAACAGCATGATTTTGCTGTGAAATGCTAGTATTCTCCTTACGTGCGCTCATTGAGCCCGATCATGTGACTGTTCGGTATCACATGATCACTCTTATGCTGTTTGAGTTCCAGTTCTGCGCTTCACAGCAATATGCGGTCACGTGATCTTTTTGCGCGCGCTTCTTCTTTTATCCCAGACCTGACATGCGCACTCTGTAATTGGGGACGCGATCCCCACATGCGATACCATGCTGGTTAGTACAGACCCCTCTTTTCCTCTTTTATCAATCATGTTTTTAGCTATCACACTTGGCACTTCACATGTGGCTTTAGTTATACAATCATGTTGTTTTCTTGTCACTACATAGGTGTATTCATTTATATAATTATGATCAGATTTTTTGAATTTCACTATACACTTTATTCATGAATTTTAATTATAAATGAAGTGAACACTTTATATATTTATGAGACATAAGTAGTGTGAATTTATCACTGCTTGAGAAAGGTTCCATAGAGTGGACCGAAACCTCGCTGTTATTTGGTGAATGAACGCACCTTTATTTTTCGGAAGTGCCGCGGAGTTCATTTTTTATCTATTTGTCTATCTAACTACAATCAATATATTATCTATCTATCTATCTATCTATCTATCTATCTACCTATCCATCCACATTATATTCTATCTATCTATTTATCTATCTATCTAGAAAGTAAAGTTCACATATCTAACATCTCATTCAATAAATGGGTACGTAGCGATAGATAGAGTCATGCGGACTCTAGCTACACGTGCTAATAAAATAAATTGCATATTTTATACTGACCTCACACCATTGTGTTCTACCGTCTGCCTCCTGCAACAACCAACAAAGGATTTCTTAAGTGCCGTATCAGCTTGTCGGGGTGACTACATTCACTCCGGGCTCCATTGTTAAGAAAAGGAACCGTATTAAAGTGTATTATGTGTTTTATAGAGCCCAGACATCCTATGCATGTGGACGCGGCGCAGCAAAGGCAAAGCTCGCACGTTGCTAGCATTACATAATGCAATAAATGACAGAATGGAAAATAGACTGGTAATAAAATTTTCTTATAGACTCCAGCCAGTCTTTAACCAAGGAGTGATTTCACAGAGTTATGGCTGAGAGCTGCTGCCCCCGTTAAACGGCATGAGCTTTATACGGAATTTTCACACAACCCGCAAGGGGCTTGTATAAAGATGGATGGTCAAACTGCATCGCGCCTAACACCAAATTATGAAAATAAGTCTGTTTCCACTGCTCGGAATGGAAACTCATCCTGATATATTACATTTTAGAACTTTTATTACAGCCCCGGTAACAAAATGTTAGTATAGACGTGACTTGGTTACTATGGGAATACGTATGGTCCCCTGAAAGATACTGTGGTCTTATTGTATCCAGGAGGTCCTGGTGGTGCACCCTTAAAGGGGTGGTCCCATTAATAAATGTTCACATCTGAGCAACAGACTGATGGTGTTCACTGTATCCAGCATAGCCGGATCCCCATTCATTTAATGGGATCCGGCCACTTTCAGGCATATATGCTGGCTTTTGACTGGACGAAAAATGCTCCATATAGTAATTTTTGTCCGGGCGCAAACTGGCATATATTTCGGAAACGGTAACTGGAACAGAGTGCTGGAATTCACAACACAGATACTGTGTTAAAGGGTTTATCCCATGATTAACGTAACAGATAGAGATGAGCAAAGTTCTTCAAAATTCGATCCGGCTGCTTCGCCAAATTTTACAAAAAAGATTAGGTTTTTGATAAATTATTTTGTCACAAAACGAAAAAAAAAATAAAAAATTAAATTGTACATACCTCATCCATTTGAGTGAGAAGAGGCCGCTCTAAATCCAGCTCAAAATCTTAAGTGGCGTGTCACGTCAGGCGGTGTGGCGACATCATACGTCACCACGCACGAAATTTATAGCAGGATCTTCAAGCAAGGTGGCCTTAAGGTAAACCAACATACAGGAAATTAGTTTTTTTAATAACCACAATGGTTTCCATCTTTATTCCTATGTAGTTATCCCATGACCCAGCACATGTCAAGTGGGTGTCACATGAGTGATGCAATGTTTCAGTTCAGACCATTAACTACATGTGTATTTGAAAATTCTATAATTTCATACTATAGAAATAAATAAAATAAATAAATAAATAAAAAACAGAATCTCCTTTAAATCAGGCAATAAAAAATGCTTGCAATTGGAATCATTTAAAGGAGTAATCCTATGTAATTAACCCTGAGGGGCTAATGAGTCTCTCATTAAGGGCTCACGCCCACGAGAGCAATGGCTGCACAGTAAAAAGCGGGTATGCAATATACGGGCACTTGACTTTCATGGGTCCATGACCCGCAAGATATGGCCAAAGATAGGACATGTATCTTTTGCGGAGCAGAGACATGGATCGGAAGCCCATGGAAACACTACGAAGTGCTTCCGTGGGCTTTCGGGTCCATGCCTCTTCACCACAAAAGATAAGACATGTCCTATCTTTTTCTGTATCTTGCAGATCATGGACCCATTCAATTTAATGGGTCTGCATCCACAGCAAAGAGTGCATATGGCCAGTGCCCACGCATTATGGACCACTATTTGTAGTCCGCAGCACGTTTGTGGGTATGACCCCTAAGGGTGCTGTAAATCAGAGGTTGAGTACAGATGATATTTTTGCTTCAGCATTATTTTGCACTTAACTTTGGCCACATTTCGCTTATCTTCGTGATCTCATTTGCATGCCACGGTGATTACATCATTGCATTGCATTAGATTATGGAAATATAAGATATTTTGACACTGCAGTAAGAACGGAGCATACATTATTGAAGCGAACCCTTATCATCTCGGCAACTTGCTAAAACTTTGCTGAGCTAATGTTTTGATGATTTTCTTTTTTTTTTTACTCCTCTTCTGCCACTGCAAGATTTTAAATCCTTGAGCTGAGCTGTAAATTTGTATTGATGCATCTATACCTCATTAGCAATTTTATAGTGGCATTCTTAAGTTTTAAACTTTATGATGTGAAGTTAGGATTTATCTCTGCTCTTTATATTGCCAGTAAAACCTTCTTTTTAAAGAAAAGTCTGAACATTTGTGTTGAATTTTTACAGAGTCGGTTTTACTTTTTGGAAATACTTAGGCTCTCTCCATGAAGACAGTGGCGGTGGATTTGTGTAGTCATTTCCCAAATAAATAATTAAATAAGGATCTTTTTATAATTTCATAGTCTCTTTATATTTTACTTTTTTTTCTTTTTCTTCCTTCAGAAATCATTTAATTTTCCTATAAATTAGTTTTTAAAAAGCATTGACAGTAGAACATTCATTTTAAAGTGACCCTCCTGGCATACGTAGGCTGGAAATTCCACTTTTGCCCAGAATGAATATGCAAAGAGGTATCTTTAAAGAAAGATATGTGGCTTGGCTATATTCCCTTGTGAAATCCCAAGGCTTATTGGAAAGTCGGATCTTGACCCATAGGGGCCGCTTCCAATAAGTGGCACTAGTGAGATGCTTCTCTTTCTTGGGAGACACCTCTTTGCATATTTGTTTCCTATGGAGCTTTGCCAATAAGTCTTCAAGCAGGACTGGTTTCTAGAGGAGATCTAGAACTAGGCCTAAGCTGTCCAGAATGAAAGAATTCACTCCACTTCTGAACTTATACTTACCTGCTCCTCTATCTTAACAGCATCAATGACATCTTCAGCATGTCTACACATTAAGGTTCTGGAAAGTATTTGTCATGACCCTCTCTGGAGTCTATGCACAAAAAAATCTACTGGAATGGTTATGAAAATGCAGCCACTGTTCCAGTTAAAGAGCACCTGTCATCAGGATCAACCCTATTAAACCAGGCATAATGCCTGGTAGGGATGATCCCGCTAATTGAAATTAGCGTTCAGTGCGCCAAGGTGGAGCCTAGCCCCGTGGTGCACCTCTGCTGCTCATTTTGCCAGTGCTGACCATGTACCACTGTGCATTAAAACCCTAATTTGCATATAAAATAACTAACTTTTTTCTCAGGAGGACTGCAACATATTTTCAGAAGACAGGTATCTTAAGCGGCAGGAACAACCCTATGCCTAGTTTAATTGATCCTGTTGACAGGTGATCTTTAAGCTCTGGAGTAGCATGGTTAGACTTCTTAATAGCACCCAACGATTATGGAAAATCTGCTCCTGTACAGACTCTTTAAGCTCTCCACTTGGAGATCATAGAGAGAACTATGTGGCTATACAGCTCCAGCTGCACAGTCCTCTCTATCTTTTCTTAGTGCACAAATAGAACAGAAGGCTGAATACGCCTCCTGTTACAGCCAGGGCTAGACTACAGCCTAGAGAGGTGAGTAATGCACTGGACCCCAGGAGAAGGATATGCCAACAATGCCCTAGACCACCAGACATTAACTCTTTGCTTGCCATAGGCCACAAAAGAATGCAGACATCAAATCCCTTCTTTGCCCTAGACCCCCAGGGATGCAGACATTATACCTTTTCTTGACCTAGACCTCCTGGGATGACATCACTAATGTATTTCATCCCTTTAATTGTCCTTTACACCTGGAATGTTGTAATTAGCTGTCTTTCTGCCCTAGACCACAAAGGATACATACATTGACCCCATTTTCACATATACAACCAGGGATTTAGACATTTACCTTTCACTGACCTAGAACTCCGGGATAGTGTTGCTATCTTCTTCTATAGCCTACACCACCTGGGATAAAACATTAACCCCTTCTTTGGGGTATGCTAATATTAACCGTAGACCAGCAGGGATAGTGACATTACCTCTTACGTTGTCCTACACCATTAGTAGTATTGATAGGACCCTGACTTAGACCATCAGGGTTCTTGGCAGCCTTTCTGCTATAAACCACTAAATATACAGACTTTAACTCCTTCATTGCCCTAGGCCTCATGGATCTTACCCATGGATTCCCCAATCCTCACCCCTGCCGATATAAACCTCCAACTAAAACCTATATCTAGAGCTCAAGGACAAGAGCTTTTCTTTATGTGTCAGTTCTGTAAAATAGTTTACAGTAGTATAGTGTGATAATCTCTTCACAGTATAATAAGTTATGGGCATAGTAGACAGATCTAGAACGATTATGAACATGGACAGGTACTGTAGGTCAATGTCATGTGTAAATGACAAATTTCGTTAAAAAACTGCTTCAACAAGTAGAGCCCCCAACAGAGGGGAGAGGGTGTCAGCTGTAAGTTTGTGTTGATGTCACTGATTATTTTGCCCTTCCTCTGATCTGTCAGAACAATAACCCACAAAAAATGAATCCTGTCTGTTGAGCATCCGCCTTTTCTCTGTAAGCACTTGGTCAGTAATCCATCAGTATTGCCAATGCCAAAAAAAAAAAAACAGGAGTAGATCTAAAACAGAGATGACACGTGAACGGAATATTTGCATGTCTTCTGTGTTTTGTACCCACTCCTGCTTTTGGCTACCAAATCACAAGCCAATTCTGATGGGACCATACAGGCCTTACAGGTGCTACACAGAGAGGATCCGTTGTGCGTCTCATTTTTCCTTCCTTCTGACAGATCAGAAAAAGGGTCAAATAAAATATACCAAGCCAAAATGGCTAAATAGTGGCCCAGTCATGAAGTGGGGAGAGTGGTAACAGCATGAGAAGTCCACAGAGTGGCCCTATGACATAGTGGTGGGGTGGCAACAGCATGAGGAGATCACAGAGTGGCACAATGACAGAGTGTGGAGTTGGCGGCAGCATCAGGAGGCTACAGAGGGGCACAATGACAGAGTGTGTAGGTGGCAGCAGCATCAGGAGGCCACAGAGGGGCACAATGACAGTGTGGAGGTGGCGGCAGCATCAGGAGACCACAGAGTGGCAAGGTGACATATTGTGGAGCTGGCGGCAGCATCAGGAGACCACAGAGTGGCAAGGTGATATAGTATAGAGCTGGCGGCAGCATCAGGAGGCCACAAAGTGGCAAGGTAACATAGTGTGGAGCTGGCAGCAGCATGAGCAGGCCACAGAGGGGCATGACGATGAGAGATTGTGGAGGTGGCAGCAGCTTGAGGAGGCCACAGAGTGGTACGACAACGAGAGATTGTGGAGGTGACAGCAGCATGAGGAGTAGTGCTGATTGCAAATATTCTAATCTTGAATTTTGATCGTAAATATTGTCACTTCGAGAATTTGCGAAGATGTAGAATATAGTGCTATATATTTTATCAGTAACCTCGCCTTTTTGCTTGTGGGCCAATAAGAAGGCTGCAATATCTTTGTCAGAGCTTAGCAACATCCATAGAAACCAACAGGAAAGTTGCCTACCCCTTTACTATATAAGAACCTCCCCAGCAGCCTTTTTATGCTGTTTGTTTGCAGTTCTGAGAGAGAGAGCAGTGACATTGTTGTGCTCTGTGCTTTCATCTGGATTATATTCCTTATCAAATTACATTAGATAATTAGTTAGCTCATATATATAATGCAGATAGTTAGTGGTAGATAGTCAGTGTAGGTTAGATAGTGATATAGTGTAGCTGATAGGTTCCAGTGCAGGGTGTTAGGTAGTGTGGTAGGGATTACTGTGCTGTGATAGGGATTAGTGTCTCTGTCAAACACAGTGCTGTGATGTCACAACAATACTTAAGGCACCAATCATTAATATCTACTCAGACCTGATAAAATGTGAAGTTGCATGTATTGCACAAAAAATATGCGCATCATTAGCGCCAATTTGTGTAATCACAAAAATAATGACTGTAGATCAAGAGTTCTAGAATTTGCGAATTTATTGTGAATATTATGTAAAAGATTCACAAAATATCGCAAAAAATTATTGCCTATACCGCTCATCACTAATGAGGAGGCCACAGAGTGGCACGATGACAAGGTGTGGAGGTGGCAGCAGCATGAGGAGCAGCACACTATATGTGGAGGGTCTGTGCTCCTGATCATAAATGCACAACTGCATAGGTTTTAGCATAGGGCCCACATGACCTGAGACCACCTTGATGCCTGGTAGGTGGGCACAGATGTGTTTTGATCAAAATATATTGGCTAAGTGTCCAGGAAACTAATCTGAGGTCAGGACAGGCAGCAGAGTATCAGAGTCAGAAAACAGGCAGAAGTTTGTTACAAGGCAGACAGACAGAATAGCCGACCTTCACCAGTTAACTGGACAACTAGAAACCTAAGCTCTGACTAGGAGTGAGGCGGCAGTCCAGAATTTATTGCAGAAGCTGATTACAATTAGAAGCAGCCGTGCAACTTCACACAGCAAGGAGAGGAGGAGAGTGGTGGCAGCTAAAACGGGAGTAGTAGTAGCTCAATCAATAATGTTCCTAATAGCGACAGGCGCGGATATCTAATGTAACATGGTGCCAGTGAAAAATAAAACTTACCCTGTAAGAAAATATGCTTTTAAAAAGCTATTTTGACAAGTTAAGGCAATTAATAAAAATGAAAAAAAAAACTACAAAACCCTTGTGATTTTAAAGGGTTAACTCTTTATCTGTGCATCGATTTCTAAGAAATCAGGAGAAGTCTGGAGCTTTTTTTTTCCAAAGATGAAAATCCCCTTAGAGTGTCTGAACACCTTTTTCTTAGATTTTGTTGTATTTTTTAGTATCATTGGTTAATATCTCTCCAGCTCAATAGGATTTCATTTAATCATAGCTACTGTGTGCAGAAACTTCTCTGGCGCCTGACACAAGACAATCTATGTGTCCTGTGTATTACCATTCCCTGCCTTTAAGATAGGGGACTTGCGGTTCGGCAATGCTTCATAGGCGTCACACATGGCACAGGATGAAATAGGACATCTAGGTATATAGAAAACATGCTCTTTCCCAGCTTGATACATTTTCCGCTTGCCTCCTTCCCGTTTATTAGAGGATATAAGACTTGATTCCTCCTGACAATTGATGCAGTTGGTACTCCGTTATCCAGAAATATACCATGAGGATTACAGTGGCAGAT
Source organism: Bufotes viridis (assembly GCA_033119425.1). Lineage (NCBI taxonomy): Eukaryota > Metazoa > Chordata > Amphibia > Anura > Bufonidae > Bufotes > Bufotes viridis. The sequence goes on from CM065596.1 coordinate 144,067,208, forward strand.
AAAGGAGTTGTATCCTGTGATAAATGATTTGTCGCGGAGGATCGGGGGTGGTTTCTATGCAGTTTCATTTTAACTGGAAGAGTAGAAATACAATAACATTTCACTAAATCAAGTTATATTTTAATACTGGGACACACTGATAATTTGAGATGTGCAAAAACTTTTTCGGAAAACTTGGCGAACAATGTAGCAGTTGTAGCTTTATCAACACAGACTGCACTTCTTCTACCTGGAGCATCAAATGGTAAATTTTAGGTGTAAATTGTGATATACATAAAAAAAGTGTAAATGATTAAAAGGTTATATATACATTATTACAAAAATATACAAATATTACATGTCACTAACGAGTTCAATCACAAAGGCTAAAAGTTGTGTGTATTTATAAAGGGATAAACATAAAGAGATAACTTGTATTATTCTTTAAAATTTAGATTAGTAGAGATTGTATCCCTCATGATTCATACCACAGCTGCTGCATAACTTCGTTTTGAACAGTGAAAAGGAAATTGCTGCCTACATTTCAGGGGTTGTGCCATGATTAAAGTTACTTTTGGCTCCAGAAAAAAAACGCCAGTTGTGAGATATTCTATTGTCTTCATTATAATGGCGCCCTCTGGTGTTCAATCTGTATACAATGTGCATGTCCACCTACTGAGGTGGTCGTGCATTTTCGGTTCTATCCTTCAATTGCCACCATCCATTTCTAGAATCTGTGACAGTTACAGGGAGAGAACTTCAACAGAAAGAACACGCCGCCTGAGCTGTGATAGGGAGAGAGCTGCAACAGAAAGGACACACTCACTGAGCTGTGATAGGGAGAGAGCTGTAGCAGAAAGGGCACACACCCCTATGCTGTGATAAGGAGAGAGCTGCAGCAGAAAGGGCACACACCCCTATGCTGTGATAAGGAGAGAGCTGCAGCAGATAGGACACACCCCTGAGCTGTTGTAGGAAGAGAGCTGCAGTGAAAAGGATGTGCTCCCTCAGGATGCTCCCCCCCATGATTAATGTAAAAAGAAAATGAACATCTAATATCATATAGTACATGACAGTCTCTTTCTAAGCCTTGTACCTCACATTCATTCACTGTTCTGCTATTTTTTTTTTTTTTTTTTTTCAAACTGGCAGCTCTGGGTGTGTTTCCTTTCTCAAGGGGCGTACCCTTTCTACTGCAGCTGGTGGTAGTTGAAGAATGACAATGAGCATGTGCTTTCATCTCAGTGAGCAGGACAGATACATTAGAAAAAGGGTAAACAGCAGGTGGCGCTATACAGATACATTTTATTGAATCACAATTTTAATAACATGCAATTACAAAAGTATTCAGATCCAGCGGCTGGTTTGAAAAATGTAGAACATTTTTTGTGGGACCACCCCTTTAAGCTCCTTTCATGTGATCGACCTACATCTAGGTTTCAGGTGCATGCAGTTGAAAATAAGTTTAATGATAAGTTTCTTATTTTTTCAAGATGGAGCAGAAATGTCCGGAAAGAAAAAAATTAACATAGAAGTAAAATACTTCATACGGTATTTATTCTCATTTTGTTGAAATAGCAATCATTTGTATTATTAGCAGTAGCGGGTTTTTTATTTGGAGACATTGGTAACTTTATAGTTAACTAGCACTTTAAAAAAATGCAAAGAAGGGGAAAAAAAAAGAAATCTGCATTCTGTATTTAAACTAAAGCTAAACATTTCTCCAGTCAAATTAAAGCTCATGAAGACCAATTATTTTCAAATGGCTTATTTATTCTGCTTGGTAGAATGCCAACAGGAATTCTGAATCAAGTCTTTCATTACCAAATACCATTTTGACAAGGTATTTTTCTAGATTTGGCACAAGGCTGCGGCCGGTATTGAATAACTCCTTGTCCCATCATTAAAAACTTTTCAGAGGCCTGGATTCTGCTGGAACAATTATCTCCTGAAGATAAAAAGCATTGACTTAATGCAGGGATGCTCAACCTGCGGCCCTCCAGCTGTGGTAAAACAACAACTCCCACTATGCCCTTCTGTAAGATGCTAGCTGTAGGCTGTCAGGGAATGATGGGAGTGGTAGTTTTGCAACAGTTGGAGGGCCACAGGTTGATCATGCCTGATAATGGAAACCTAGCCCATCTGTCTAGATCAGGCATGCTCAACTTGCGGCCCTCCAGCTGTTGCAAAACTACAACTCCCATCATTCCCTGACAGCCTACAGCTATCATCCTACAGAAGGGCATCTCAGGAGTTGTAGTTTTACAACAGCTGGAGGGCCGCAGGTTGAGCGTCCCTGGTCTAGATGTTAGCGGCTGCAGTTATAAGAAGCATCTCTCTTTCGCATAGAACAGAGATTTGGCTAATTTCTCACAACTCACTACAGGTAATGTAAAATAACATTCTGGGAAGATGTTATTTGTATAAAAATACAAAAAATTAAAATAAATAAAATACTAAATGTAACATATTAAGTAAATAATAATAATTATTATTATTATTATTTATTATTAAAGTGCCATACATTCCATGGCACTGTACATATGATAAGGGGTGCACCTACATAATACAGACAATTGCACTAAGCATGAACAGTGCAATAATAATAATAATAATAATAATAATAGTACAACACAAAAGATAAGACACAAGAATAACAGGATTTTAATATCGGTGGCCTATCCTCAATATCCGATCGGGGGGCGTCTGGCACTCCGCACCCCTGTCGAGCAACTTGTTCAGAGTAGCTTCAGTGCTGGAAATTGTCACCGGACCTACACAGCTCCGTCCATTGTGCAGCGGATAGAGCTGGTAACTGTTCCCATACACTTCCTTGCAGGTCCTACTCCGAAAGAGCTGATTTTATTGTTACCACTGGGGGTTTAGTTACCTAAAGGGGTGGTGTCAGGAAACATATTCTACATTTTTCAAACCAGCCCTTGGATCTGAATACGTTTAGAATTGCACGTAATTAAAAATTTAATCTAGCCAGTGAGCTAGTCAATAAAATGTATAGCGCCACCTGCTGTTTGATCCTGTCCTTATTTTTTGTCCCTCTCACTGAGCTGGTCGCACATGCTCAGTTTAAATCTTCAACTGCCACCAGCTATATGTACTGTTAGAAGCTGTGGCAGTTACAGGAAGAGAGACGCAGCAGAAAGGAAGCGCCCCCCTGAGCTGCCAGGCTGAAGAAAATCTAGCAAAGAAACTGGAACAATGAATGGGGAGATCTCTGGACCCACATGAGGTACCGGGCTGGTTCTAGCTTTATTAGAAAGAAGTTGTCAAGTACTATATGATGACTGATTTTCACTTTTTATATCAATCATGGCAAAACCCCTGATATGATGGAATTCAGATTTCTAGCCATTGACTTTCTGGTGAGTTTATGGTGGGCTTGTGCAGAACCACAGAAGCCTAATAGACTTCAAAGGGCATCTGTCAGCAGTTTTGCACCTATGACACCGGCTGATCTGTTACATGTGCGCTTGGCATCTGAAGGCGTCTGTGTTGGTCCCATGTTCATATGTGCCCACATTGCTGAGAAAAATGAAGTTTTAATATATGCAAATGAGCCTCTAGGAGCAACGGGGGCGTTGCCATTACACCTAGAGGCTCTGCTCTGTCTGCAACTGACACACTCTCTGCACTTTTATCGACAGGGCAAGTGTGATGACATTATATTATTAAACCATAATTTTTCTCAGCAATGCGGGCACATATGAACATGGGACCAACACAGATGCCTTCAGCTGCCAAGCGCACATGTAACAGGTCAGCCGGTGTCATAGGGACAAAACTGCCGACAGATGCCCTTTAATGCAGTCCATCAGGTTCCGGTATTTGTATGGCAGACTGCACAGTTCTTATGATTTACTGGAAGGCTTAGTGCATCCCTGGATGTCAATCCTATGTCCTGGAGAAAGGAAGTCGCCCGAATCTCTAGTGAAACAAGAGGTCGATGTTAGACTTCCTTAGATCCGCTTTGCTTAAACATAGGGTTAAACTACAGCGATGAGAGGTTCCTCTGATCTCCAGTGTCAGAGCCGGAGTGTGTCCGTGTCTATTACATCCTTTGTTCTGCTTCTTATCATGCCTACAATGTAGCAGTGCCTATGTGATTGCTATGACAAAAAGCTCGCCGGAGAGTAAGAAATGGCTCTTCATGATCATGACGTAGCCAGTTAAAGGGTGCCTTTTGTAGATTAGAAAACAAGGCCGCTTTCTTCAAGAAAAATTGCATCTCTGCTCGCTCATTGCAGTCAGCAACATTCACTTAATGGCAGAAGCCAATGGACAAAAAAAGAGCTTTTTTTTTTGTTATTCAGCCATGTTTTTCTAATTAAATTCAGTCCCTTTAAATGGGTTTCCCAGGATCAGAAAAAGAGAATCTGTATTGTTCCAGAAAAAGCATTCAGTCTGTCCACGATCAAGTGAATTAGCTCGACCTGCAATGCCAGACACAATCTGTGGTCCAATGGGGAGCTGTTGTGCTGATCCCTTTAATTAATCCTGAACGATTCTATTACATGGGTTTTCTGGAAGTTTGTAATTTTTTGTTTTCTGATACTCTAAGTTTATTGTGTTTTTTTTAACCCTTTTTTGCCCTCCCCTCAATCTTCTGGCGTGCGGTGCATGTTCTCAATGATGACTCTGCTTTCTTGAAAGTAACAGATGCCTTGACATTAGCCTTGAACTTCATTGTCTATCTTCCTTTGCGTGCATGCACCCAGCAGGTTTTAGTCCTGCCCAGTAGATTTCAAGATTTCTCACCCAGTACACTACATAGTTAATGGCATCCACCAGTATACCTCTTATCTCCCTGTATTACCTACCCTTCCCACATTTAGTAAGTGCACATGTACAGCATATTTTCCACATTTATGCACTGTTGAGAAATAGTGGTAGACCCAGCCCATGTATGTGAGGCAGCCGTCAAGGAAACATCATATGTCAAATGTATTGCTTGTGATATACTGTGCTGCTTGAAGAAGAGAGATGGCTAATATTACCTTCGGCAGACTCGGCAGATCAGGATTAAATTACAAAGTGAGAGAAAACTGGAATTTGAATTTCCTTATCAATGAAAAGTAAAGACCTCTGAAACTAGTGATGAGCGAGCATGCTAGGCTGAATATCTGTCCGGCTCGTGGGTTTTAAGCAGCCATTAAAGGTGTGGGTAAGTACTGCCCTCACTGTAATGCCATTAGCCATGTTGGCTGCTGGCATTACAGTAATTGGCTGGCCGGAACGAGTCATCGGGTGCTATATAGCACCCGATGACGCATGTTCGGCTCAGACGTAGACAGGGAGAGCAGAGTGTAAGAAGAAAAAAACAGTGTAGGGATTGTCACAGTTTTTATTCTAAGAAAGCTTTTCCAAGACCCAAAAGTCCTTATAAGGACTACTGTGTGTGCGTGTGTTTTAGAGCAGCAATCTATTTACCTCCTGCAGTCTCAGGGACAGTGCTTCGAAACGGACAGATAGTGCAGGGAGAGATATTTGCTGTTTTTACTACCAAAAGCTTTATAAAGACCCCGAAGTCCTTTTAAGGACTACTGTGTGTGTTTGACAGCAGCAAGATATTTTTATTTTATACCTATTAGTGACATACTATAGATCTTCCGCAGACTGTGTCTTTAATAATCTGGGCCACATCTAGTGTACATAATCTGTGGTGTTCTGTAACCAATACTGTAGAACATCTGCAAACAGTGTCTGTATTACAAATTCCAATAATATGGGCCTAATAAAGTGTCCATATTCTGTGGGTTTCTGTGACATATACTGTCCTGCATCCGAAAACAGTGTCTGTAGCGCAAATTTAAATTATCTGGGTCTAATGTAGTGTCCATACTGTGTGTCTGTCTGTGACAAATTGGGTACTGCATCAGAAAACAGTGTCTGTAGCGCAAATGTGAATAATTTGTGCCACATCTACTGTGTGTGCGTTTAATACATATCACTGACATATACTGTACTTTATCTGTAGACGGTGAATGCTAGTCTGTGACATTATTAGGGCTACATCTCCTGTCTAATGTGTGAGCATCCCAAATACCTTTTTTAATTTATTGGCGCATATACTTACAAATCCTACACTACTGTATGTGTTACATACTTTTAAGCATATACAACATTTAATATTAAGAAGGCGACCAGTAAGTGCCGTGGAAATGGCCGTAATGCTGATGGTGCACCCAGAGGCCATGGCCCTGGGCGCGATGGAAATAAATAAAAGAATGTAGCTGAGGGCCTCCTGGTGCGCTAACCCTCGAAAACATTATTTGGAAGGGCCTTCCGGTGTGCATTTAGTGCTTTGGCCTGTGCGTGGGTGGCTGGGTATTTGCGCTTACGTTCAAACGCCTGGGTTAAGGAGATCTGTACGCAGGCCTATTTGGTGTGGCCCGCCTTCTCCCTTTTGCCATCCCACAGCCTCTTCCAGCCTATTGTGGTGCTGTGGATCCCTCCCCCTCTGTACTGCTGTCCTCGCTTGGCTTGCCACCTTCCCAGCTTGGGTCAGTGATGTCATTGTCCACCACGCCCTCTTCCACTTCCTCACTCGGGTCATCCTCCTGACTTGTGTTGTTGACCGAACAAGACCCTCACTTATTGACAACTGTGTCTCATCTACATCATACACCTCATGAAACTCTTATTGCCAAACCCCACCGTCATCTTCTTCTGACTGTAGATGCTGAAGAGTTTGGGAATCAGTGCACAAGATCTCCTCATGTCCCTCTTCAGTGAGGGTCAGCTCACCTGCATGCTCTCACCTACAATATTTGAGAGGGCCAGCTCACCTGCAGGCGATTACCTACAATATTTTAGAGGGTCAGCTCACCTGCAGGCCCTCACATACAATACTTTAGAGAGTCAGCTCACCTGCAGGCCCTCAACTACAATATTTTACAGGGTCAGCTCAGCAGCAGGCCCTCACGTACAATATTTTACAGGGTCAGCTCAGCAGCAGGCTCTCGCCATCATTTTTTGCAATGCTCAGCAGCAGGCCCCCGCCCCTAATGTTTTAGAGGGACACCAGCAGGCCCGTGCTCCAAATGTTTTTGAGGGTCATCAACTGGCCACCAATCATAATTTTTCAAGTGTGTATGATGCCCTATTTCATGCGTAATAAAGGGTGTATTGGAGTGCCGGTTCCTTGTAGTTTTTGGCAGCCCTTTCATTTAGTGCCAAGGCTTTATGAGTGAAGGAGTCCTACTACCTGAACAATTGTACCACAATGTAAATGAGGCCCTCCTTTATGTGATATAAAGGCTGTATCGGACAGCCTCTTGCTTGTAATTTTTGGCAGCACTTGCACTTTATATACAATTGAATACACAGGAAAGAATGTTTCCTAACAATTTTTCCAGTGAAATTTTTTTTTTTTGGGGGGGGGGGGTGGTTAGTATTTTTGTCAGTCTGTAAAAGTGGCGCACAACCCGGACAACATGGTTGTTTCCAGCAGCGACCTGGGAGTCCAAGATGCGTCTCCCATTGACTTCCATTATACTTGGGTGCTCGGCCGAGCACGCGAATATAGCAATGGGTTCGGGCTAAACACCCGAACATGCAAATACTTTGGTACTCGATCATCACTACTTTAAAGTGCACCTGTCATCAGGATGAACCCTATAAAACCTGACATACAGCCTGATCAGGTTGATCCTGCTGATTAAAAATATACCTGTCTTATGAAAATTGATTCAGACGTTCCTGAGAAAAAAAGACTGTTATTCTTAACGCAAATCAGGGCTTCAGTACACTGTGAAGAGGAGCCTAGACCAACAGTGTAGCTCATCTCCTCAACTTTCCAGTTCTGGCCCCGCCCCTCGGCCACTGAAGCCCTTATCATGAAAAGTGTTGTTTTCTCAGGAATAGCGCAACCAATTTTCACAAGACAGGTCTCATTTTAATCACCATGCTCAACCCTATCAGGCAGTATGCTTGGTTTACTAGAGTTTACTCTGCTGATGGGTGCTCTTTAAGCATTCAGCTGGACATTCTCTGTAATATAGGGCGCATTTTCTGATATTCTTCTTTATAGGAGTGCATAAATATAGAACGACACATTGTGATTGACAGAAAAGATATTATGCTAAAGGTTTCTTAACAAAAACGTTGCAGTGCATGCTGGGAGAGTTATTTACAAGGCCATTTTAATACTCAATACAAACTGCTCTTTCTGATGCTTTCCTTACTGGAGATGAAAAGCTGAGAGATTATGCGATTTGTCTTTTTATTCCGGAGGAGCGACTTTTCTCTTATTTCAAATTTTGATTACAATAAATACATTTATCTTCTAATATGTGAAGAGCCCGTAGACATATTTCCTTTACTTTCATATTTATGATGTTTTTGGAGAATGAATTGAGACATTCGGCATTTATTGCAGCCTGAACGTTATCCACGGCTCCCAGCATTTATAGCCACCGTCTGATGGAACACCAATCACATTTTGTGATCTCAATTTACAAGCACATTGGTCTCAGAACTGTTGCAGATGACTTAAATATTCAGATATTTTTTTCCTATGTATTAATGAACAATCTCGGTAGAGTAACCGAGACGCTGAAAGAAAATCTTTCCAATCTCGATGTACACTTTATTTCTAATATATGTTCCTATAAATGTACTGCAAGACTCGTTTCATCTTCATTTCTCTATTGGTCCCACCTGTCAGTACAATGTGGAGTCTAGCACTAGTTAGGCCCAGAAGGCAATGAAGGAAACTTAAATATCTTATACTTTAATTTTATATCCTAAAAATGTACAAAGTTATATATGGATGTGTTCTTCATTAACTTCCCTCTTGAATCGACATATCTTGAGAAGAGTGGCATGAGATGACCAGCTTTTAAAAAAAGTAATAAATTGGAGATACTTTGTTGGGAGTTGCTTCTGCTACTGTGTGTCTATATGTTGCCACCCAGTGGTTGTGATATGGATTGCAGCCTTTCAAAGGTTTTGATAGCGTTTCATAATAAGTCATTGATTTTAAATAAACAGAAAGTGGAGCCTTTAAAAGGGTGGTCTACCTTTTGATCAGACCCCCCACTCACACACACACACACACGACTCCAGACCTACAGGGGGAAGCGTACTGCCTCCCCTTGTAGTGTTCTGACTCCTTCAGTCCCCCATTGTCACTGGTCACTCTCATTAACATCTTATTTGATGGAGTGACATGCAACCAATGGCTGGCTGTCAGAGTTACATGTCCCCCATATGTCATTTGACCCATTGACGTGATGCATGGGGAAATGTCACTGCTGTCCTGCTTCAGTGGCATATGTGACTCCCGTCAAACCGGATGTTGACAGGCAGGATCAGGGCATGGCCATGAGGGACTGAAGAAGTCAAAATCCTGTGGGTGGGACAAGGTATATATGCTTCTCTCCGCAGGTCTGGCTGAAAGGACCTCAAAAGTGAATAACCCCTTTTGATTAAAGTTGTGGAAAGGTAAAGGTGGACACATCTTTAACCCAGTAGAATGATGAAGTCTCCCGTCAGGAGCTGTGAGCGGCAGGATTAAGGGGATTGTATGAGATTTAAAAAGCATGACTGACATCTCCACAAACAGCACCACTCTTGTCTATGGGTCACAATTGGTATTGCAGATAAGCTCCATTTAAGTGAATGTTGCAATACTACTGTATGAAAAGTGTGGACCTGTTTCAGGAAAATACTATGATAGGATTGTTGGTGTATGGGCACATAGGGGACACTTGAATAAATTACACTAAAGAGATTTTAAAGAAGCCATTGTCTTTATCTAACCCAGCACCCCCATCCTCCACTCCGAAGTCATGTTCTCTGCTGAAGTTTTACTCCCCAGACTTTAGTCCCTTTGACTGAATGTCATCTGTGGCAATTACCAGAACCAGAAGTTGAGGCTGAAATATATCCAGTGGTCAGTGCAGCCACAGTCCAGAGTCCATACTCTCTATATCTGGCCAGTATCGCCAGCAATATCTCCAAGTTACCAGGAGCTTCTAGGCAACCAGATGACTCTTCTCCTCCTGCTTTACCCTCAGTCTTCCACCACACTCTGCGACCTCCTAGTCCAGTTGGATACATGTACCTGGTTTTCAGTGCAACCAACACTCAAAGACAACATCTATCTAACACACAGCCCAGCATTCTTTAGATATCAGTTCCTGTGTGTTGTTGTCTCAGCAATGATCTAGATCCTCTGGATCTTGGCTTTGTTCCTGACTTCGCTCCTGCCTTGTCTTATGGATTATCTGCCTGGTATCATTAGTTAGATTCCTGGTTCTGACCCTTGGCTGCATTACTGTCTGTGCTCTTCACTTGTTAACTACTATGATACATTCTGGTCACCGACTCACCACCCTTGGCTATGGTACTAACTACACCACTTTATGCTTCTGCACTACTGCCACCAAACTGTGGTTAGTCTGGGGAACAGTGTCCTGGGGATCTTCTTGAAGCAAAATGCTGGTATACCCGTGCATAAGGGTTCAACTTTGTATTGTGCATCTGAAAGGTTGTGTTTGGGATGTAGGGGACTAACTACTGCCTGCGCCAGTTCGTATAGACTGTGGACTGTGAGAAAGTGTGCAGCAAGCAGCTGAGCTGTGAGTCTTGAGCCAGGATAGAAACAACAGAAGGTCTAGTGGTGAGTGCTAGAAAATTTAAGCCAGTGAAGGTAACATATGACTGTTTGTTTTGGACAACACTGCATTGTGGTTGGGGTGGTAAACTTTGGCTCTGCTACTACATTAAAGTACAGATTATATAAATAGAGAAAGTGCACCTCTTAGAGAGTATTGGAGAGAAAGTATCAGCTGATGACAGAGGGCACAAGTTAACTGCTTACCCTCCCATACAAACAGCCCATGTGGAAATTGTCTATCCTTTTGAAAAGGCTGTGCTTCTATTTAAGAAGGAAAGTACTGTGAACTGTTTACACCAGTAATTGCATTACTGCCTCATTGCATTGTGCCATCCCTCATCATTCAGGGGCCTTATCTTACACTTCAAAGCCAACCTACACCAAGGGCACCCCAAGTAGGAGGCAGGAGCTAAAAAGACAGAGAGTGCCCCGAAGGGAAGAAAAGGTGCACCTTTCCCATCACTGCATGGTCCAGGGATTGCCAAAATGAGGTTTGCCACCTTGAGCACAACCACCACCATCATTGCCACTACCACCACCCACACCCTTTACCATACTCTCTTCATGGGCCTGTTGTAAAAGTATATACCTTCTTCTGTTGGTTAAGGTTAAAGACCACAGAGTCCATTAACCTCCACCAAAAGAATTGTGGCCTAGATAATCCACATTTCCAGTATGTAATAGCAATAATATCCATAAAATTAGTTTGTAGCCGTGTCATTAAAGGTAGAAATAAAAGAACACCCTTAAAAATTGTCTATGAATTAGGCTATGTCTATGTCACGTTTCGGTGTCGGAGGGAAACACCACACCGAGCATAGGAGGGAAGGGGAGAACAGGGAATCAGGCCTGAGAACTAGGGAAGGAAAATGGACACCTCCTAGTGAAAACCCTATCCAAAATCCTGACTGACTACCAGTATGAACAGACCCCAAACATAGGTGAGTTCATACACAGGAATACCTAGAGTCCTATCTAGCTCTATAGGAAGGACGAACAGGAGTCTCCTTCAGGCCTAATACAAACAATAGAGAAATGCAACACACAGAAGCCAAACAAAATACAAAAGGGAAAGGAAAGACTTAACTTCAAAGGAGCAATGGAAGCACCAGGAACTCAGCCGAGATCCAACCACAATCTATTCAAAGGTCCAAACAGAAGCTATAAACCGCACAGCATTGTGGAAGAAGCAACTATAAATAGAGAAGGTTAAATGACCCTAATAGCCACACCTGGGGAAAAAGTTGTGGCAAGCACCAGAAACAACACAGACGTCATTTGATCCAAACAGAAAACATGTCAGATCAAACCACGTCTTGCCAGTCTCACCGATCTCCTGCCACCTGTTGCGTGAACGTCCGTGACAGTCTAGTATCATAACCTAGCCAGATTCACTTCAATTTGGATGTGTTGTAATACCAAACATAAACTATATGTGTTGGAATATTTTTATATGACCTACACAGCCAAGTAGTCAATAAATAGCATCCTTGCAATCTGCAATCACCGCAAGCGGGAGTGTAGAAGTTTACTACATACCAATAGATGCTTTATATATCTGGATACAACAGACTCCCCCTGGTGGTGGCGCTGGAAGATGAATCTAAATGCCTTAAAAAGAAAAACTTTCAATATCACAGATTTCATGAACATGCTTCCTTGATTGCATATGACTTAAAGCATACCTAAGTTTAAAAAAAAAAAAGTTTGCATATTGGCAGTGCTTTATTGTGCAATCATAAATATGAAGGAACTGGTGTTTTTGGGCTCCCTTAAAGTCTCTTTCAGCCATAGTATCCCCTGTTTCAGGTGCACAGCTAGATGCATTTCTCTCAGAAGCAGGGGGAATCTCCCTTCTGCTAGTACTGTGTGCAGTGACCTCACTTCCTTTACTTTGCACTATGTTTGTTTTGTTGTAGGGAGCTCACAGAATAGATAAAGAGGAATAAATCACGTTTACAGAAAAGCAGGAGGCGCCTGTGATGTTCAGATGCAGTATAGAAACAGTTCTTTTATCAGGATCACAATCTTAGCTTGCTTTGACACGCCCCCACTTTGTCTTAGCCGTCTTCTGAGTCTCTGTTACCAGGGATAGATCTTGTCTGACAACAGTGAGTAGACTGCAAGTTAGGTGGAAGTGAGATCCTTAGTGGTCATGACTTTTATATATATTTTTTGTTAGATGGATGCAGGCAGATTTTTTAAATTAAGTGGTTTAGAAATTTACACCATTCTCCAATAAATCAAATGAAATTGTGTGAAAGTACAGTGACCCTTTAGTGACATTTTTATAAACCTTTCAAATACCGAAGGATGTTGTATATACTTCATCCAAGATATACTGAAACCTTGCTGTACCTGGATATAATTCGCTATATCATTTTGACCAGCAAAACAAACTCAAAGAGTATAAATAGGCTTCAAGGTATTTTATCAGTAGAAGAGAAGTGACAGATTTGAAAGATTATTGGCAACAACTATATGATTGCACTTTTGGGAAGGGATGGTAAAGTTGCCTTTGTGTTGTATAAAATACTATCACAATCTTTGTATTTTCCCAAGTCTGAAGAAAACTCAAACGGAACTTAAAGGAAATTGGAAAAATGATTGGATAGTGTTAGTGAAAATTGAAAGGATGATTGGAAAAAGCAAAACGTGATTGAGCAACTTAAGGGATGCGCAGTAATTATGGATAATTTAAGTGCATTTTCTTTGACGATCGACTTCTCCGCTGAGTGAAATGGCTGAATAACGTTACAAATTCTACAAAGATAAGTATTTATGGAGGTTTTTAGCGCACTAAATGTATTGCTATTTTCCTTCAGAAAAGATTGCAAATGTTTTTTTAATTTTAGAAAATGAGTATGGCAAAAACAAGAGGCCACATCCTAAAAATACCAGAGATTTCCAAAGAAATAAAAAATAAATAAATCTGAAATCTCATTACACCTTTTTTTTTCTTCTGCCTATAAATAGTCAACATATTTCATTCGCATCAGTCCTTCTGGATGTAGGAGCAGGTCCCAGAGGTGGGACCTGCTCCTATCTGACAATGATGGTACATCCACCCACTAAGGGCAAAAAGAAAAGAAATTGGTTGTGGACTGTCCGTAGATTTACCATCGATTGACCACCACGCTGTGCAGTGTCCATGTGTACAACATAAGAGCAGATACTGAGAACTACACCCAGAATACAGGACAGGAGAAGTGGTACTGTGCAGTGTATATATATACAAAATAAGAGCAGATATTGAGGATTACACCCAGTATACAGGACAGGAGAAGTGGTACTGTGCAGTGTATATATACACAGAATAAGAGCAGATACTGAGGATTACACCCAGTATACAGGACAGGAGAAGTGGTACTGTGCAGTGTCCATGTGTACAACATAAGAACAGATACTGAGAACTACACCCAGAATACAGGACAGGAGAAGTGGTACTGTGCAGTGTATATATATATATACAGAATAAGAGCAGATACTGAGAACTACACCCAGAATACAGGACAGGAGAAGCGGTACTGTGCAGAGTATATATATACAGAATAAGAGCAGATACTGTGGATTACACCCAGTATACAGGACAGGAGAAGTGGTACTGTGCAGTGTATATACATGTATACAAAATAAGAGCAGATACTGAGAACTACACCCAGAATACAGGACAGGAGAAGTGGTACTGTGCAGTGTCCATATATACAGAATAAGAGCAGATACTGAGGATTACACCCAGTATACAGAACAGGAGGACTGGTACTGTGCAGTGTCCATATATACAGAATAAGAGCAGATACTGAGGAATACACCCAGTATAATGGACATGAGAAGTGGTACTTTGCAGTGTATACATATAGAATATGGGGAGATACTGAGAATTGCACCCAGTATACAAGAAAAGAAAAGTGGTACTGTGCAGTGTCCTTGTATACAGACACACAGACAGACACAGAGAGACAGGCAGTCTACTGATGCTTTTCCTCTCCTCCATGGAGTCTTTTAGGTGGTTTAGGACCTTTGAGATGACTGTTTATGTGACGTGCACATGTGATAAAGGTCACTTACCCTTTCTCCACACTTGAATGTGTATGAAATATTGTACATTATAGTTTTATGGTAGTTTCTGCAACTAATTGATGAAAAAACCACAACAAAACCACTATGTACAATTGTACCCACAGACACATTTGTGCAGAGTTGTGCAGGAGTTAAGGCTAAATTGCCCCTGCAGTCCTAGCAGAGCACCTCCTGAGGCAGGAGGACCAATTTGCTTCATGTACGAAAAGTATAAGTGTTTTGTTTATAGAGGCTTACTGCAGGCACATTGGACGGATAGATAGATAGATAGATAGATAGATAGATAGATAGATAGATAGATAGACCATAGATTGATAGATGATGATGATGATGATGGACATGACAAATAGATAAATAGAAAGAAAGATAATATAATTTTACAAAATTCCCTGTCCTAATGTCAGCTTCTTTTGGGTTACACTACTTGAAACAGCTATCTTGACTTTTTTAATGCTTTTTATCTTTGACTCATGAACCAACAAAAGAGACTTTGATGATAACAAAGGCTTCATGTCTTCATTTAAAAAAAAAATAATCTTGAGCCTATAAGTAGGAATGAGCGGACCCGTGGCCGTTTGGGCTCGCCGGGTTCAGCCGAACTTCGGGTCAAAGTTCAGGTTCCGGACCCGAACTCGAACCCCATTGAAGTCAATGGGGACCTGCACTAAAATGGCTGTAAAATAGTCGTGGTAAGGGCTAGAGGGCTGCAAAAGGAAGCAAAATGGGGATAAGAGCAGGACAGTTGTCCTGCAAACAAATAGGGAAATTACTTAAAATAACATAGAAAAGAAAAAAATAATAATCTTGAACTAGAAGGCGGAGGTCAAAGTGGAGTAAAAGGTTGAGGAGGTGGTGGATGGAGCGGTGTAGGTGGAAGCTGCGGTGGAGGAGGCGGAGGTAGACAACACTGTTTTTGTTGTTTTTCCATTTTTATTTTTCCACTTATTTTTTTATTTAGAGAATGTTGGCGCCTGTGTTTCGTTATCATCATCAGAGACGTGCTGCGGTTGTCCTCCCATATCCACATCCTTAAACATCAGTGGTTGGGAATTAGTGCACTCAACTTCTTCCACTTCTGAGGCAGGGCTAGGTGGATGGCCCACGGAAAACCCGCCAGCAGAGTCATCAAAAAGCATAAGAGACTGCTTCATGACTTGGGGCTCAGACTACTTGGCTGATTTGCAGGGGGTAAGGTGAAAGACAGATGCCCATGGGCTGCAGGTGCCAACTCTGTGCTTTCAGCAGGGGACCGGGTGGGAGACAATGTGAAGGAACTGGAGGCACTGTCAGCTATGCAATCTACTACCGCCTCTACTTGTTCTGGCCTTACCATTTGTACACCAGTATTCGGGCCTACAAAATAACGCTGAACGTCCTGTTGCCTACGTGCACCTGAGGAAGGTGTTTCATTTGGGCGTGTAGCTGGCAAAGATCAACCATGTCCTCTCCCTGCAACAGGAGCTCCACAAGCACCAGCAGCACCATGACCAGGGCCACGTCCCTTATTTGATGCTCTCCTCATTCTCTGAGGTCACCAACCGAACTAACACACAGATTAACTATATTAATTACCCTGTCACGTATGCAGTGCAGGTGTACCTCACAACAAAAATTGTAATATGTCACCCACCGAACTAATGGACAGACTAACTATATTAATTTCCCAGTCACAAAAGCAGTGCACATGTATCTCACACCAAAAATGGGTATATGTCAAGGGCCGAACTAACAGTCAGATTAACTACATTAATTTCCCTGTCACATATTCAGTGCACGTGTGTCTCACACCAAAAATGGGTATATGTCACCCACTGAACTAACAGACGGATTAACAATATTAATTTCCATGTCATATATGCAGTGAACATGTATATCACACCAAAAATAGGTATATGTCACCGGCCGAAGTAACAGCCAGTTTAACCATATTAATTTCCCTGTCACTTATAAAGTACACGTGTATTTCACACCAAAGATGTTTATATGTCACCCACCGAATTAACAGACGGATTAACTATATTAATTTCTCTGTAACGTATGCAGTGCAGGTGTTCCTCACACCAAAAATGGGAATATGTCACCTACCGAACTAACAGACGGATTAATTATTTTAATTTCCCTGTCTCATATGCAGTGCAGGTGTACCTCACACCAAAAATAGGTATATGTCACCGGCCGAACTAACAATCAGATTAACTATATTCATTTCCCTGTCACATATTCAGTGCATATGTACACATGTACACCAAAAATGGATGTATGTCAACGGCTGAAGTAACAGATGGATTAACTATAATAATTTCCCTGTCATGTATAAAGTGCACATGAATCTCACACCAAAAATGGGTATATGTCACACATCGAACTAACAGAGGGATTAACTATTATATTTTAGTGTCAGGCGTACAAAAATAGTGCATTGCACCCACAAAAAATCACTATAGGTCACCCACAGAATTGACAGCCAGATTAATTATTATATTTCTGTGTCAGGGGTGCAAAGATGGTGTATTGCACCAACAAAAAATCATTATAGGTCACCCACAAAACAAATAGCCAGATTCCTAACACTCTTCCTCGCTTCAGCTGCCTGCTTTCTGTCCCTGCGCTACTCAGAGCTGATGGGCGTTGCTACACGTGATCCAGCTTGTATAGAGACTGGGTCACATGATGCACCAGCCAATCACAGCCATGCCATTACTAGGCATGGCTGTGATGGTTTCTAAGTGCCCACAACTTAAAAGCTTGCTGATTGGCTGCCCTGCAGCCTTTCAAAATCTTTATTAAATGCCCGAACATCGAACTCGAACCCTAACTTTTCCAGGTACCCGAACTCGCAAAGTTCGGTACAGACCCGAACTTTACAGTTCGGGTTCGCTCAACACTTCCTGCAAGGTTTTTAACTTCTCTGGTAATACATTGTTTTTATTTTCGTAGCACTGGTTCAAGGATGAGCTCCTCATCCACACAGAGCACGGCTAAAAACTATTACTGCTCAGAAGACTTTTCTGCTGATAATTCCAAGGTTCAAATTAAAAATTGACGAAAGACTTAAGATCTGCACACAATGGTCATTATGTGCTTCTTCCCTATCAACAATATAATCATTTAAATCCTCACGACTCTGCAGTGTTGTGTGAAATGCTGACTCATCTTTTTTTGTTGCCAGCTTTTTTTTTTTCCTAACTTTTGTGTTTTGTACTATACCGATGGAGTTGTTTGTGTTTTGTTTGTTCTGGAATTGTATTCATTATGCATGGTCAGAGTGAAATGTCCTAAATACTGATGTACAATACGTAGTTGTTTCATTCTATTCAAAAGCAGTCTCACGAGATCCAAGACGGGCTGCCAGCTCACTGAAGGATTATATTACGTTACGTGACTGAAGTCTATGGAAACAAGAGCAAGGAAGTGTACATTGACCAAACACAATAGTATCAGCAGGGACTGCCTCCAATAAGTGAGGGTGCCTCAATCATTGTAGGTCACGCCACTTGGCAAACAGAGAGAATGCTATTGAGTGTAAGGATACACACATCCTCTTATATTACCATGGACATTGTTCAAGGGTCTACTAATATTTATATCAGATGGTCGGCTGCAGCGGATTGGGCAGAGATAGAACAGACACCGCATCCTGAACTATGCCAGAAGATTTTGAGCCTATTTGCCTGGTTATCACTTCTGTGATAGTTGTATACACCTGGCTGGTTACTAGCTTGTTGTTCAGATGTCATATTTTAACCCTTTGATTTGGGCAGGAATTGTTGAACATCTAATGTATATGTGCACCTCCCAACTCTCTGCTGATGGCAGATGTTGGAGGAGATAAGGATTTAGCTGTTCGATTTCAATATGCTTGATCCTTTGCTCTCAGATGAGATTAGAGATGACCTGTAACCTCTCCTGTTTTAGTAATTACTTGAATTCCCCAATCCCCATATAATAACTATTCTTATGATTTGTCATTCCTCTATCATTCCTGCTAGAAATTTATGAATAAATTGCCAGCGGTCAACAACAACGCTCTAGATGGATGTTACCAGTTGGGGTCTGTCACAGTCTGTCACTGGCAGCACTGATTGGACAGTGTCAGACTGTGCAGGGAAAAAGCACCAACTGGTGATGTCCATCTTGACCTGCAGTGATGGTAAGGCGTGGTGCACCCAAATTGGAAATAAGTCCAGAGACTCAGGGTCTGCAGTTAACCAAGTTGCTTCTTTACTGGAAGAATTCAGATCCAAAACAATAGAGGTGAGGTATACAGCTGGCTTCTCCAGTCTCCTCCCTGGCATAGGAAGGGTTTGATGCTGAGGCAAGGCCTGAGCTAGCTGTCCTCTCTCTCTCTTTAGAAGGTTGGTACCCTAATCAAAGGAACACTGTCTGTAACTCAGTAGTCTGGGTGGTTCCTTGGTCACAGGGTTGGTGACCCATGGTCTGTGGCTCAGCATCCCCATCTCAGCATCATCTTCTGGTCACTCATACAAGCTGGACTGAGTCTTCCACTCGAATCACTGGTCTCTAACTGCAGAACATTAGGGACTCTGGCTGCTTTCTTTATTTATCAGTTTTAGCTAGACTGTAACCTTCTAGTAGGAGGGGTAGAGTGGAGAAGCTCAGCACAAACAGATACATTGTAACACTTTCCGTCTCTCATAGACTTACATTTGAACATTCAATGATACTCAAGCTGTCTGGTCTTGGTGGTAAACAATTCTTGCCTTTCTCCTCTAAAAATTATTTTCTTTAGAGAGGACCTTTCATGGGTCGGAACATTGTAAGATAACTATCTGGACATGTAGAGCGGCACCCAGGGATCTCACTGCACTTACTATTATCCCTGGGCGCCGCTCCGTTCGCCTGCTGTGACCCCGTTACCTTATCCTGCTCTGTATCGTAATTACTACTAACTTTGCAACAGGGAGGAGGCATCAGCTTCTCTCCTTGGGCGTTCCTTCTCCCTGGCTGTAGTGCTGTCCAATCACAGAGCAGAGCTCACAGCCTGGGAGTTTTTTTTCTCCCTGGCTTTGAGCTCTGCACTACGATTGGACAGCCCAGACATGTAAGAACAGTTTTTTAGGGAACCAGACACCCTCTTCTTCTCCGAGCAGGGGGTGTGTGGTTTATTGCTTAGAAATTCCATTGATCTTAATGGTACTCAAGCACACGAAGTGTTCAGCCGAATACTCGGCTGAACCGAGTATGGCAATGCTCGAATAGTGCACCAGTTCGGCCGAGCATGCTCGCTCAACACTATTGGTTAAAACTCAGATATACCTGTCAGAGAGATCATAAAGTGCTTAAATAACTTAAAGTGAGCGTACAGATACTGAAGAGAGAAATATATCCACCATTTTATGTTGAATGACAAGATTGAACAGTTGAACCGCCATTTTGTGATAGTTTGTTCAACATATGTTTTGTAAATGGACTATCTGCTGCGGGGACGGCAGTGTTATATATGAAGAAAAGTTGAAGTTAATAAAGAAGTTATTTCAAGCATTTGGTGTGCTCTTTAAACCTACTGCTTCTATAGAATGGCGCTAGAGGAATTACAGAGTAATAGACGGTCTGGTTAGACTAAAAGGTAAGAGATATCAAAATTCTTCTAATGCCACAGTGCAAAAGGCACTTCATAGTGCTGTGCCTGCCACAATTATCCCTATTCTATGACATTACTGTGTGCATTATTCTGCTACTGTAACATCACTGTATGCATTATCCCTATACTATGAAATTTTTATGTGCATTACTGACAGTCAGAAGCCTTAAGAGGAGACCATAATAACTAGTGTTGAGCGAATCGAACTTGCAAAGTGGAATTTGATCTGAATTTCAGGGAAAATTTGATTCACAACGAAGTCGAATTTTCTTGTGCTTTGTGGTAACTAATCGATGTTCCCTGAATAGTGGTAAAAAATCATACTTACCTCATCTGAAGATCCTGCATAAAATCCAGTGCTATGTGACGTATGACGTCACCATGCTGGCCAATGTGATGACGTCATCACGGACCATGTGATATTTTGCGCTGGATCTTCAATCAAGGTGGCGGCGGACTGGTCTTTTTGATCAAATGGATGAGGGTAAGTATGATTTTTTATTTATTTTTTTATTTTACACTGTGTTATTACTGTCAGGTGCCGTGATCAGCAATGAACGTAGCATCTGAGGGGTAAAATGACGGGGAGGCGCAATCACTGCTCCCTGTCATTGCACCCACTACTTACAAAGAAATATGCTTCGTGGTGAAGTAATTCGTCATGAAGCAAATTTTTTGGTAAAATTTGGCGAAGCAGCCAAATCGAATTTTCAATACTAAGCTCATCTCTAATAATAACCATTTATTATCTGTGCGCTGTGACATCATATCGCAGATCACTAGCAATTCCTTCATAAAAAAATAAAGTAAAATAAAATTATTAAAAAAAAATAATAATAATAATAAAGCACAATGCAGAGACGCTCCAGAATTGTTATTACACTATTGCATGCCCTTTTCTCTAGATCAGTCTCAATCAGTTCTGATTCCAGATCTGGCTGTAGCAGGTTATTGGAAAACATAAGAGTCTCTTTTGATATTTAACTATTCTGACACTTTTTGCCTTTGTTTATAGCAGTTTTCCTAATTCCTCTGTTTTGTTAATACATTACATTCAGAACAAAAACTACTAACGAGCATAAAGACCATCACAGGGTCGTTGTCAATAATTGTTATTTTTTTTTAACTTTTGATAATTTTGCAGAGCTGGTGAAAAAGCTACAAAATTGATGAGTAAGCAGGACTCCCGTCAGATCCGAACCTCTGAGACAAGGTAATGCCATACTGCAGTTCTGCCTGAATGCTAATTGTATAGATTTCTGCAAAAGCCATTTGAAATAATAGCAGTGAGCTCTAACAACGGTTATAATTGCGTGGAATCCCACAAGCATAGACCGGGTTTAATACAGAGGCTTTGTATGTTTGACTCCAATAAGTCTCACATAAATGGCTGAACATCTCGTAAAATGACTTCGGAATTTCAAATATGCCTACCGTCTTCATTTTGTCTGCAATCGTATTTTTTCTTCCTTTTCTTACTAAACTACCCCCAATAGACATGGAAGATAATATTCCTGGAGACAAATTTCAATGTAGTATGCAATACAGGTTAAAGGGAATGTGTCATCAGAAAAGGAATTACTGTTTAACCCCTTCCTGACTGTCATTTTTTTTATTTTCCATTTCCCTTTTTTACTCCCCGCTTTCCCGGAGCCATATTTTTTTTTTTCCGTTTACATATTCGTATGAGGGCTTGTTTTTTGCGGGACCATTTAGTATTGAATATTATGTAGTGGGAAGCTGGAAAAAAAATTGAAATGTGATGAAATTGGAAAAAAAAACAATGATGCCATAGTTTTAAGGGTTTGCCTTGCATATATGGTAAAACTGAAATGTGTATTCATTCTGCAGCTCAGTAAAATTACGATGATACCACGTTTAATGTTTTACTTTAGTGTTTTAGTACTTTTAAAAAAAAATACAAATTTTGAACAAAAATGATACAGGTATATATATATATTTTTTTTGCATCACCATATTCTGACTCCCAATAACTTTTTTGTATGTAGGTCTACAGAGCTGTGTGAGGACTCTTTCTCTGTGGTGCTATTTGATTTTATTGATACCATTTTGGGGTAAGGATGACTTGTTGATCACTTTTATATTTTAATAGTACAGGCATTTGGGATGTGGAGATGGTAATCTTTTATTATTATTATTGTTTATTTTTAAATGAGGAGTGATTTGAATATTTATATTTTTGGTTCTTTTTTATGTTTTAAAAAACTTTAAAGACTTTTTTTTACACGTATTTTTTGCTTTCCTAGGGGACTTTAACATGAATAATTGATTGCTACTTCCATAGACACAGACAAGGCTTGCCTGAGCCATGACAACCGAAAAGATAGTGCAATCTTGTCGAGAGGGAGTCGGTTACTGGGAGCACAGCACTCTTGGTAAATGTCTGCTCAGATGCTGTAACAATTGACCATACTATATGAGGGGTTAAAAAGTCCATGATTGACATTATTGCTAATCACAGACTCTGCCACCCAGTGTCTGCTATGTAAAACAGCTGACACCCAGCAGATGTGGCTCCTGCTCTGCTCCTAAGTGGATGACATCTTTAAACACCTGACATCCACCGTACACAGTACAACAGATTTTGCGAAGGGGTTAAATCATCTTTTTATTTTAAAGATTTTTTTCTAGAATATTTGGCAATTTTTTATTTGTTTTCCATGCCACTATATATATTTGAAAACAAAACTAAAATCCTGCAAGACTTTCAGTTCTATACAGATCATTTTTCATCAGTCATCTCATTATCATCACAGGTACAATTACAATGAAAGATACAGTGTATATAGGTAACACAGCTTCCACAATTCTCAGTAGGTGATGTCACAGGTTATCTGCTCACGTTATCTGCACAATGACCTCTGCACACGTCACAGAGCATGCCATGAAAACTCTTCCATAGAATACAATGGGATCAGAAACCGTCCACTGTACCTTTGGCCCATGTCGCTGCTGTAAAGCATATCTCTAAACAGGGCACCTTGATTTATTATTAGTCCTATTGGCAGGAGTGAAAACAGAATTTGAGAATTTTTTTCATATAATGACATGGAAAATGTAAAAAAAAAAATCACTAAAAATTCTAGAAATATATTTAACATAAAAACTTAACTTAAGAAATAGGTCATTTCTGATTAACCATTCCCTTTTTTACCCGTAGTGAAAAATGTGAAAATTCCTAGTGCTCTAAAATACTGTATTGTAATGCTATTTGTAAGTACTGATTGGTTCTGTCCCCTTTAATTCTGTTTAAAAAAGGACTTTACATCAGTTTTGACATAGGCTAACTATGTCAAAACCTTGTAGTGCAGCCCCCACTGATGCGATGTGTGTGGTGTGCGGTCCGCTCTGATTGGATCGCAATTAAAGCCAGGGAAAAGGAGGCGTCCACAGCAGAAGACTGCGTCTCCGCCATGTTGCGAGTTTACAGGTCAGTACAATACGGTACGGGGATCCACAGCGGACGAACGGAGGGAGGGGGGATTTGGTCAAGTTTGAAAAAAAAAACACACACATCGCATCAGTGGGGGCCGCACTACAAGGTTTTGACATAGTTAGCCTATATCAAAACTGATAAAAGGTACTCATAATACTCTGTGCAATAGTTTACAAGTTTTCCTTGTAATGTATTGGGTTAGAGATAGTACCCTTCCCCAGTGTGCTGATAAGAACACATTCCTGATTGATCTCAGAGACAAGCGTGGAGGAGGGGCTGATGAGAATACGTGTGGTCTGCACTAACTACTAATTGGGATTCGACCAGGCACTTCATCCGCGGTAGGATGTGAGTATTGATTTACCCTATCTCTTGTACACCTTGGGGTGTCGGTCATGTGTTATAGCATGGCTGACTGGATCCCTACCCCACATTTAGGCTAGTGATGATTATTTACTTGTTATTATTCTGTATGTGATTTGTTTGTGTTATTGTATATTTAATCACTTAGTATATATTTGTTCACTTAGCTGTGTATTCATATTAATTCTCAAATCTTTTGAATTCATTTTATCAATACTTACATCCTACCTAGAATGAAGTCTTCCATGGAGTGACACCCCATATTGTATGTTGCATATTTAGGCCAGTGATGTTCATTTACTTTTTATTATTCAGTATGAGATTTGTTTGTTTTGTCGTACATTTAATCACTTAGTAAATATATTTATTCACATAGCCTATGTAAGCTTATTCATTCTCAAATATTTCTAATTCATGTTACGTTACAAATACTCACTTGTAAGACCTTTGTGGAGTCTTTCCCTTTAAAGCTCAGCTGTATGCAGGAAACGGTGGACCAGAAGTATAAACAACTGAGGGGCTTCCAAGAGGAAAATGTTAAGTGAGCTCTTAAACAGCTTATAATTCCCTGTTTATAGACTAAAAAGGAGATTGGGCTTTGTTAGTTGGAACCCCTAAAAGCTATATAACTGGGCAAATTTTCCATACCCAAGTTTTTCAGGGATGCAAATAAGTTACCAAAGACCATTTTGAACCCTTCTCAACACTCATCATGCCTGTATACTCCTTTGGGAAGTACTTACATATTTGGCACAGCAATGGTGAAGCCTCAGGGAGCTGAGCTCATCCCATCACCAGCAGGTGCCAGATGTAACATATGGCTGACACTATGCTGCAACTGGAGATTACTCCAATCTCCATGTTTAACCACTTAGATTCTGTCAAAATTAACTGCAACATTTGAGCATCTACCCCTGTGCAGTTTTGTTTGTGCAACGCCTATCTAGACCTATGTATCTCCATGGCAACAGACAACAATAAGCCCTGTGTAGTCTGATACTGAACTTATACTTTCTTCCATCTAGCCCCTACCTCTTGCTAACCTATCCAATATATTTATGGGATCAAATAGACAGATGCAAATGAGAATGACTGTAGTCTGCTACAATGGGGATGTAGAAACAAAATAAAGAATAAAGATGATCAAATCAACTCTATAGAATGGAAATGTCTGACTAGTTAGAATTTGAATTTGTTGTGATTTGATTCTGGAAAATATTTGTGTAGGGAGAGAGGGAGACAGAGACTTTCCTAGGCATTAAAAGTAAGAATCAATTCATGCCCCAATTCAATTTCTTAACCGATTCTGACAAATACAAACAAAGCGAATTTTAGGATAGTCACTCATCTCTACATAGGACATTTTTAGATCAAGACTTTTTGCAAAGTTAATTCATTTTTTCATTTTTTTTATTTTATTTAACTATTTATTCCACTGGGACACAAACAAATGGTTGTCTAAAAAATTTGAAGATTTTTCTAAAACATCAGTTCCTCCTGCTAAATACATCAGAATTAATCAAAGTGAGAACTATTTACCATTTTACGCCAAATTTCCCCATTTAGCCGTTTTTGATCTATAAACATATCCAATTCCCATCTATATCTATTATAGAAAGATTTCCAGTCAGAAACCCCAGTAAATTTGTGAATGCCATCATTATTTTATGAGGTCATCAGCCAGCAGTGCCAATGGGATCCAGCTGTTTGGCATGGCCGATAAATAGACCTGTTGATTTAAGCTGAATCCTAACATGTGTGGCCAAGGAGACTTTCTGCGGATGATTAGCCTGGAACGTTCAATAATACAGGCTTCGTTTTCCAACATATATTACGGGTAATTTAAAACAGCAGAAGATTATAAGATTTTGCCGATCTTATAATGGACATAGAGCGTTCATGCCTGATAATCCACTTGCAAGTAAAATAGCGGCTAGTAAAAAATAAATAAAAAAATCGTAGTTTAATGGGAATTTTTCCAGCCTTTTTCACAGGGCGATTCAATAGCCTTTCTACACCCTCTCGGCTTTGAAGCCTATGTATTTGACACCAGTTTTAAAACCATTTATTTTGCCCATTTAGAATCCGTTGAATGCCGTACTGGAAACGTTCACTTTGCTACGCAATCATTACATATTCTGTCTTATACTGGAAAGGCCGAGGCACTTGTCCGAACCCATGGGATATAAATGCAGGCAGAATCGTTTAAATATAATAATTAAACTTTAAACTTCAGACTGTTTCTTGACACTGGCACGGAGTTTGCTGGGAAATATTTTATAAACCTTTTTCTTTAATGATCTCCTATTATCTTTGATAGCCCGCAGAGCTGATTTATATAATACCATATAATGGTATGCCGCTATATAACCCTGACAAATAAGGGGAGTTGTTTGCTGTCGCATTGTACTCTTTTCAGGGTATTTGGTTACCGCAAAACAGGGCTGCTTATTAGCGCCTTAATAAAACCATCTTGCTCCTCACACTGCTCTCAGAAACTCAGGAAGTATTTTTATTTTTTATTTTTTATTATTATTATTCTTTTTTTCACCCTATTCTGCTTATCCCTGAGAATATCGAGGACTGTGAGCTGTAACGCAGTCTCATTTCCAGAGATTAAGATGGTTTTGTGCATGAGACTGTGGTTAAAGTATATAGTTCTGTGTAGGATGCAAGTTTACCTAATTTCCTCCCCCATATCCCCTTCCTGGTCTTTGCTTTGCCTCTCAGGTGGAGTTCTGGATCAGTTCCACCTCAGTTCCACCTCAGTTCCCCTGTACCCCACTCTCTACTATGCTCTGGACAATGTCTGCATACCGAGTCTCTGTCTCTCAAAGGACCAGTGCGCATGAAATTCATCCAACTCCTGCCAATGCCAATCTGCCATAGTCTTCTCTATTAGGTTGCTGCTGGTCACTAAGGTTTTGGATCCTGGGAGTTGTGTTGCCAACTTGGCTTGTGTACTTGCCCTTGTCTGCTTTGGTCTACTGCTTATACAATGACCTCTGCACTGTCTAACCCTGATTTCTGCCACCTGCCATATTTGTTTCATGTGCTTTTGTCTTCTGTCTAACAACAGGAGACAACTTGAAGAGTAACAACCTTGGTATTCCCTGTAGGAAAGTCCATGCCTTCTCATGGAGTTTCAGGGTAAAGAACTCTCAATCCCTCAGACCCCACTTCCCTGGTTTTACTCTATGCCAAACTCATTATTAGCAAACCAGTGAGTTCATGTCATTCTCCTGAAGGCCTTGTTACATTTTTATTTATTTTTTTCATTTTAATTAATGCCCATTATGGGATTAGGAGTCTGACACCTACTCATTGATTGAGACTTTGTGCCAGATTTATCATAAATCTATGCCACTGTGTAGTTTTTGAATTTTTCAACACAATGTGCACTATGACCTGAAGCTGTGCAATGTCAGGTAAGTTGTATTTAATTTTTTGTCTGATCTGAGATTTAATGATAATTTGTGTTTAGCGCGGATATTCCAATAGCGAATTTTTTAGCGAATATCGGCAATCAGCAAATCCGCGAATATTGGGAATATATTCGCTATTTCGAATATTCTTTTTTTTTTTTTTAAGTTGTTAATCCTTGTTGCTCTTAGGATGTGATGGTAAGGGGCTAGGGTAGGCCTCCTTGGTGGGGGGGATGGGGTGGGAATGCATCGACGTCACCTTGTGGGGGGAGGGAAGGGGGGGTGATTAAATTGATGTGCTATTGTTATTGAATCGGTCTGAGATGTATATTGGCACCAGAATGGGTTTTTTGTTTCTCTTTTCTGGTGCTTGAAATTGTACTTGAATATACTTTTCTAAAAAAATAAATAAATAATAATAAAAAAAATAAAAATAAAAATAAAATAAAAAAAATCCTTGTTGCTCTCTGGTTGTCTTCCCACTTCCCAAAAGCTGTTCTTACCTGTCCGGAGGATTCCTGGCTCCCTGCCTGCTCCAGTCAATGCCCGTTGCCGCTTCTGCTGACTTCCCTGTGTGCATGGGAACGCCTCCATGCTAAAATGTACTGTCGGATGTGAGAATCACAATCTCACAAATTTGACTAAATTGTAATCGCAATGCGATTAATATAACCTGAATTACTCGCATTGCGAAATCAAATTAGAGCTGAGTTCCTAATATTTGTCGCTAGAATATAACGAAGATAGAGTATATAGTGCTATATTCGTCATCTTCGTTATATTCTAGCAAAACAACCATTAGGAACCCAGCTTTAACTTGAATTCGCAATGCGAGTATATATTCACATTGCGAATGAAACTTAGAGCTGGGTTCCTAATGGTTGTATTGCTAGAATATAATGAAGATTGAGAATATAGCGCTATATTTGTGATATTTGTTATCTTCGTCAATTCTAGCAATACAAGTTACAACCATTAGGAACTCAGCTCTAAGTTTAATTCGCAATGCGTATATAAATTTGCGTAACATTCGCAAAATATAGAATATTCGAATATTCGCCTATAAGACAACCACGATTAGAGGTTCATGATGAGGATGAGACACAGTTGTCAATAAGTGAGGTTCTTCGTTTCTTGTTAGGTCAAAAAGTCAGGATGATGACCAGAGTGAGGAAGTGGAAGAGGAGGTGGTGGACGATTAAATCACTGACCCAAACTGGGAAGGTGGCAAGCCGAGCGAGGACAGCAGTACAGAGGGGGAAGGATCCGCAGCACCGCAACAGGCTGGAAGAGGCAGTGGGGTGGCAAAAGGGAGAAGGCGGGCCACACCACACAGGCCTGCAACTGTTCCCCGGAGCACCCCATTGGGGCAATCTCCCTTACCAAGGGGTAGGTTTTCCGCAATCTGGCGCTTATTTGAGGAAAGTGCGGACAATAAAAGAATTGTCATTTGCAACCTGTGCCGTACCAAAATGAGCAGAGGCGTGAACACTAGCAACCTCACCATCACCACATCGCATCAAAGCACCCTAATAGGTGGGCCAAACAGCTGTGTCCACAATCAGTGTCTGCGGGTCACACCACTGCCTCCTCTTCCTCTGTGTTACTTGCTGGCCAATCCCCTATCCAATACACAGGCCCGGATGCCTCCCGCCCTGCACTTGGACCTTCGCAAGCACCATCAAATGTTGCCATTTAGGCTTGTTGACACAGAGGCTTTCCGCAGCCTGATGGTGGTAGCTGCTCCTCGTTACTCAGTCCCCAGCCGCCACGATTTTTCCCGTTGTGAAGTCCCCGCCTTACACCAGCATGTGTCCCATAACATCACCCGTGCCCTGACCAACGCAGTTATTGGAAAGGTCCACTTAATGACTGACTCATGGACAAGTGCTTTTGGCCTGGGACGCTACATTTCCCTGATAGCACATTGGGTGAACGTTGTGAAGGCCAGGAGCGAGTCGTACCCAGGGATGGCACAGGTGCTACCGACGCCAAGGATTGCGGGCCGTACGTCCATCAGAATTTCTGTCACCACCTATATTAGTGGCTGCAACCTCCCCTCCCCCCCCTTCTCTTCCTCCACCTCCTCCTCGACTTCCACCTCTGAATTCTCATCTTGCAGCACCAGCCATCAGTCAGTAGCTGGAAGCAGTGTAGCACTGCAGTGGGGAAGCAGCAACAGTCCCTGCTGAAACTAATTTGCTTAGGTGACAGCACACCGTGGCAGAGCTATGGCAGGGTATAAGGGACCAGACTGAGCTGTGGCTCTTGCCACTCAACCTACAACCAGGCATGGTTGTTTCTGATAATGGCCGTAGCTTGGTGGAGGCTTTGGAGCTCGGCAAGCTCACACACATACCATGCGCTAGCCCACGTGTTCAACCTAGTGTTTCAGCGGTTTCTCAAAATCTACCCCAATTTGCCTGGGCTACTGGTGAAGGTGCGCCGTGTGAGTGCCCATTTCCGAAAGACATCTACAGCTGCTGCTGGTCTGGTAATGCTGCAGCAGCGCTTGCAATTGCCAGCTCACTGACTGTTGTGCGACGTGAGCAGGCGCTGGAACTCCACATTCCTGATGTTGGCCAGGCTTTGTGAGCAGCAGAGGGCAGTAGTGGAATACTAGCTGCCTTTCCAGTCACA